>CM034315.1:52286288-52886288 GCA_019925795.1 Dendrobium chrysotoxum
AATATGTGATCTTCATGACATTGGAGTATTAGGTCCAAAATTCACTTGGTGCAATAACATGAAAGGTGGAGCAAGGATTCTGGAGAGATTGGATCATTGTCTTCTTAACTCTTTGGCGCTAGAAGCAATTCAACCGGCTGTGGTTCGTCACCTTGCTAGAGTAGCATCTGACCACTACCCTATCCTGATTAAAGTTGATTCTTCTAGCTTTCGGAGAAGCAAAATTATGAAGTTTGAAGAAATCTGGACCTCTTATCTAGCTTCCTCAAAGATCGTGGAGAAATCTTAGGAAAAGAATGTTTGTGGTAATCTGCTTCATTCTCTTAATGTTAAATTTAAAAGAGCATTGAAGGCTCTTTTCTTTTGGAGCAAGTCTAAACACTTGAATCTTAGAGATCTGAAGGAGCGTCTTAAGAAAGAAATTCTTGAATTGCAAGAGGAAGAAGCTAAAGGAGGTGGCCTGTCCAAAGATAATCTCTGTTTGTTGAATTCTAAGGTTCTTGAGCTCAATTCTACTCTTGGGAGGCTGGATACCTGGTGGAGATAAAGGGAAAAGGTTAAATGGCTTGAAGAAGGAGACACAAATTCAAAGTATTTTCATGCCTTCGCTTCATCAAGGAGGAACTGTAATCAGATCAACCAAATCAAAGACAAATATGGCAATTTGATTGAGGATCAAAGCCAAGTAGAAGAAATATTCTTGGAATACTTTAACAACAAATGGAAAGAAAGGACGTGTGTACTAAATGGTTGGTTGTCGTCTTCCTATGTGTTGAGAGAGGAAGATAAAAGGATTCTAATGGCTGATTTCTCTAAGGAGGAGCTGGATGGTGTTGTTAGTAAGCTTGAAGCCAATATCTCTCCAAGTTTTGATGGTATCTCTTATTCTTTTATTAAGTTTTATTGGCAAATTATAAGAGAGGATGTCTGGAAGGCTATTTACTCTTTTTTTAATAATGGTGTGATGTGTAGTGAGTGGAAGGAAACCTTTATTGTTTTAATTCCCAAGGTGAAAAACCCTCTTAATCCTTCCAATTATAGACCTATCAGCATTTGCTTATCAATTTATAAAATTGTGGCTAAATTGTTGCTGAATAGACTTATTTGGTTCATTCCTAAAATTATTTTTTAAGAACAAGCTACTTTTGTTAGAGGCCGCTCTTTATCTGAACATGTTTTGCTTACCCAAGAACTTATCCACAAGTTCAAATATTCTAAAGCTAAGAAAGGGTTGATGGAAATTAAAGTTGACATGGAACAGGCCTACGATAGTATGGGTTGGTCTACTTTGAAACAAACATTAGAGAACTATGGTTTCCCTGGGAAGTTTTCTAAACTGTTACTACAGTGGGTGCTTGATCCAAAATTTTCTTTGTTGATTAATGGAAACAGCTCAAGATGGATTGTAGCTAAAAGTGGCTTTAGATAAGGATGCCCCTTGTCCCCTTATCTTTTCATTTTGTTCTTGCAATTGCTTTCTAACACTTTTACTAAAAGAGGTAGAGACATTGGTATCAAAGTGTCTCCAAATGCAGATAAGATCTCTCATCTTCAATATGTAGACGATATTATTATTTTCTCTGAAGCAAAGCTGGAGCATGTGAAAAGAATTACCAAAATCTTGAAGGATTACAATAAATGGACAGGCCAAATGGTTAATGTTCATAAATCATCTGTTATCTTTGGGAAGTATATTGGTAGAAGAAGGACTGGTTCTATTTCAAGAATTTTGGGATTCAAGATCATTAAAGAACTCACCTATCTTGGAATCAAGTTGGCATTAAGGAGATTGGTTCTTTCAAATTTCCAAAATCTATTGGCAAAATCGGTTAGCAGAATAAATAATTGGGGAAACCGATTTATCTCACTCTCTGGAAAGCTGCTTTTGATTAAGTCTTCATTTCTTTCCCTCCCTACATTCTTATCTACGAATTTACTAGTCCCTAAGGGAGTGTTGAATGTTTTGGATAGGATGAGTAGAGATTTTCTTTGGCAAAAAGGGGATAGAAGTCAAGGTCTACACTATGTTGCTTAGGATACTTTATGTAGATCTAAAAGAATGGGTGGCCAATCTGTAGTGGGTAAAGCTGGTCCATTAAGGGCTAAATTTGCTTGGAATTTTATTTCAAAGCCTTCCTCTCTTCTCAATAGGAACTTAAGGTCTAAATATGGGGAGGATATTTGGAGAACTGAAGCTAGAAGCTATGTATCTCCTACTTGGAAGATACTAACTAATGGAGCTAAATTTCTGCAGGATGTTGTGAGATGGAAGGTCTCGGATGGTTGCAACATCAATACTTACAAAGATGTGTGGGTTTTTGATAAGAGTATTGAACATTGGCCTATATTTCTTACACAGCCTAATCAAGACAGTTCTTGCCTTATGAATTTCATACGGGATAAAGAATGGGATGTTTCTAAACTGGAACAGTTCTTTGGTGATGATTTTGTGGAGGTTATTATATCAGTTCCTATTCAACCAGAATTGCTAGGTGACCAATTGGAGCTGATGTATAAATGTTCAGGTAAATCTATAGCAACTTTGGTTTCTGAGAAGATGCTTAGTAATGCTGAAGAAGATCTAAATTGGAGATGGAAGAGAAACCTGAAACTTCAGCCTCGTGTAGAGCTCTTCTGGTGGAGACTTTTACATAAGGCTATCTTAACAAATGAGTTTCTGGTGTATAGAAGATTGCAAGACTTCATTGGGTGCCCAAGAGTTTGCAAAACAACTGAGAATTCTGATCACATATAAGTCAATTGTTGGTACCTATTACAAGTGATAAGTATGCTTAATAAATGGGGTTTTAAGGTCCCTATTTTTGCTGATATGAAAGAATGCCTTCGAGAATTGTCTGGGTTATCTAATTGCAACCCATTTCTAGGGAACTTGTATTCCTCTACAGTATTTCTTTATTGGAGAAGCAGAAATAAGCTTAAATGAGGTGATAGAGAGGATAGTATCTCTATAATAGCAGTAAATTCAATCATCCTAGCTGCAGCCTTGTTTCGCTTTAATCCATTCTCGGATCACTGGGGTACCAACCAGCTATTAAAGTTGTCTTCTTCCTTTTGGTGTCCTCCTCCACCCGAGTGGATTAAGCTCAATGTTGATGCTTCATTTGAGTGCAGAAACCAGGTCCTCCCGAGCTAATTTCCCCAACGTAAAGGCTCACCAAAGTAAGGATAAGGGTGATGAGAAGTCAAAATATAAGAAGGGAAAACTAAAAATACAAAAAGCTTTTTTGGCTGACTCTGCTTCAGAATCGTCAGAAGAAGAAGCAAAAGAGGGGGTAACGAATTTGTGTCCTATGATTAACGATAACCTTGATCAATCAGATCAAGATAAGGTATGCCAACTCTCTTATGATGAACTGTTAGTTATTTCTTGAAAAATTCATGACTCGTATAGAATGTTAAATAAAATGCATTCTAGCCTTAACACTGATTTTAATACTTTATAAAAAAAGCTTGCTAGTTTAATTAAAGAACATTCTAACTTGGATAGAGATCACATGTCCCTACTTGATGAATTTGATACATTAAATAAGAAGCATGTTGAATTAACTGTTGCACACGATTCCTTAAAATCATCACATGTTGAACTAGAAAATGCATTTAAGGAATTAGAAGAGCTTGCATGTCAACTAGATAGCAATGAGCATGCATTAAAATGAGAAGTATTAAGCTACGAAAGTACAAATGAATACTTAAGAGTAAACATAATAGCATTAGAAAATAATAAACCAATACCCTCACATGTCCAATGGGATAACCCCTCAATATTGCATATATTACACAAACCTAGGAAGAGGCACCATCACTCACACAAGTTAGTAAACCCATTTCTTGGTAATACGTGTTACTCTTATGGCATGCTAGGTCACATAGCCCGCACTTGCACAATTCACCTTATGAAACATCTAGTGTGGAGACCTAAGCTGCATTCATCACAGCATAGCATTCATACATCTCATTCATTCAAGCATAAAGAGGAACCCAAATTCACTTGGGTTCCCAAAACTAATCTTTGATTGATATTATAGGGATGCTCTCACAAAAGACCTAGTGAGAGCATGTGGTACCTGGACAGTGGTTGTTCAAGACATTTGACTGGAGACGTGAAGTAGTTCATGACACTGGAGGCCAGGTCAGGAGGCAAGGTGACTTTAGGAGACAACACCACCAAGAAAGTGGTGGCCTCAGGTATCATTGGAAATTCTAAAAATTTTGTAATTGAAAATATTCTTTTAGTTGACGGTTTAAAGCATAATCTATTAAGTATTAGTCAACTATGTGATAAGAGTTTTGACATAAAGTTTCTTTCTAAAAAATGCATGATTAGCTTAAATGATAAACTTGTGTTAGAAGGAAAAGGGATAAGCAATGTCTACATATTGGACCTAAATTGCATTGAAAACTCAAACCCTCTATGTTTGAAAATAATAGCTGATGACTCTTGGCTATGGCATAGGAGACTATGTCATGCTAGCATGAAAATACTTAGGAATATCACTTTGAAAGACCTAGTTAGAGGCATACCTAAGTTAGACTTCACTAAGGACCACATATGTGATGCCTACCAACTAGAAAAATAAGCAAAATTATTATTTCATTCAATCAAGGATATTAACACCACTAGGCCACTAGAAATTCTTCACATGGACCTATTTGGACCTATTAGTACATCTAGCCTATAAGGGAAATCTTATGGATTTGTAATAGTGGATGACTACTCTAGGTTTACTTGGGTAAAATTTTTAGCACACAAGAATGAGTCATTTGAAGAGTTCAGAACCTTCTCCACTTGGATTCAAAGGAAATTTGGATCTGAAATCTCAACAATCTATAGTTATCATGATGTAGAATTTTAGAATGATAAGTTTGAATCATTATGTCAAGAGATAAGACTAGAATATAATTCTCTGCCCCTAGGACCCCTCAGCAAAATGGAATAGCTGAGAGAAAGAATAGAACCTTGGTTGAAGCTGCTAGGGTAATATTAGCTGAATACACTCTTCTTAGATATTTTTGGGCAGAAGCAGTGAATACTGCTTGTTATGTTTTAAATAGAGTGAATGTTAGACCCAAACTTAATAAGACACCCTATGAACTACTTAAGGATAGGACACCTAATCTTTCTCACTTGCATGTTTTTAGTTGTAAATGCTTTATCTTAATTAATGGTAAGTCACCCTTAGAAAAATTTGATCCTAAATCTGATGAAGGCATCTTCTTAGGTTATTCATCTGTAGGTAAAGCCTATATAATCTTCAATAAGAGGACCCTTATAAATCAGATAAGACCTCTAAAGCTAATCTTGAAGAAGTCAAGGTCATTCAGGGGATAGAAACCATTGCCATAGAAATAGAGTAGAACCTCAGGAGCGATTGCCTAGAGATTGGAGATACTCTTCTAGTCATCCTAGAGAATTGATCCTAGGAGACCCATCGAAAGGTGTAAAACTAGGCATGAACTTAGGGAGGAAGTTAGTCATTATGCATTTATCTCCATGATTGAACCCACCAATATAGATTAAGCCTTAGGAGATGAATTCTGGATCCTAGCAATATAAGAAGAGCTAAACAAATTTATTAGGAATGATGTGTGGGAATTAGTCAAGAGACCTAAGGAACAAAGTGTGGTTGGAATGAAGTGGGTCTTTAAAAATAAGATGAATGACTCAGGAACAGTAGTGAGAAATAAGGCCAGATTAATAGCTAAGGGGTATAACCAAATTGAGAGAATAAATTTTGAGAAAACCTTTGCCCCAATAGCTAGACTAGAAGCCATAAGGGTACTCTTAGCTTTTGCTTACTTCAAGGGTTTCAAGTTATATCAAATGGATGCTAAGAGTGCTTTCCTAAATGGGGTAATCAAAGAAAATGTTTATGTTGAGCAACCCCCCAGATTTGAAAACTCACAATTTCTAAATCATGTATTTAAATTGAAAAATGCACTATATATAGGTTAAAGCAAGCAACTAGAGCCTAGTATGAAAGACTTAGCACATTCTTACTAGATAGAGGCTTTGTTAAGGGTCATGTGGACACCACCCTCTTCTTAAAAAAGGTAGGAGATGAGATATTCATAGTTCAGATTTATGTAGATGACATCTTACTTGGATCTTCAGAAAAAACCTTATGCGATAAATTTTCAAAAATAATGAGTGATGAGTTTGAAATGCGTATGATGGGAGAACTTAATTACTTCCTTGGATTTAGTGTAAAATAGATGGAAGATGGAACATTCCTTATCCAATCTAAGAACGCCAAGAATATTCTAAAAATGTATGAAATTGACAATGCTAAGGCCATGAATACTCCCATGAGTTCTACCATTCAATTAGATACAGATCCAAATGAAAAGTCAATAGACCAAAAGAAGTATAGCGGAATAATTGGATCACTTCTCTATTTAACTACCAGTAAACCAGATATAATATTTAGTGTATGTCTCTGAGCTCAATTTCAAGCTGACCCAAAAGAATTCCACATGAATGTTGTCAAGAGAATCCTTAGATATCTATTAGGCACCCCGAACTTAGGAATTTGATACCCTAGACACAGTGTTATAATTGAAATCTTAGGGTATTTAGATTTTGATTTTGCAAGATGTAGGGTAGATAGAAAAAGTACCTCTGGTACCTGTCAATTCATAGGACAATCCTTAGTTTCATGGTCCACTAGAAAATAAAATTTAATAGCCCTTTTATGACTGAAGAAGAATATATAACAGTAGGAAGCTATGTTGCTTAAATTCTATGGCTAAAATAACAGCTTTTAGATCTTGGACTACCTGTAGGAACCATCCCAATAATGTGCGACAACACTAGTGTAATTTGCATATCTAAAAAACTTATTCAGCACTCACGAACAAAGCATATAGATATTAGGCATCACTTTATAAGAGATCATGTAACCAAGGGAGATATTGAACTGCACCATATTGCTACTGGAGATCAACTGGTTGACATATTCATAAAACCACTAGCTTATGACACCTTTAGCATCTTAAGGAAAAAATTGGGTGTCATGGACATTCATGCTTAATTAACAAAAAACAATTATATGTTTATACTTTTATGTGTTGTTTTAATAAAATAAATAAATAAAAATTAAAAAAAAAACAAAAAAGGGGGTTTCTTGATCTTCTCACACTCATCTTAGTGACATGAAAATCTTGAATTTCTGTGAATATCGTACTATACGATACACGATCATACTATACGATCTTTATTAATACACAAATCACAGCTATTAATTCCATCAATGGTTCAGATATGCTTGCTGGCATATACATCATACTGTACGAACCACCACTCATACTGTATGATACACATTATTGAACATCGTACTGTATGAACCACTCATACTATATGATCCACAGGTCAAACAGGACTGGGACAAATTTAAACTTGGCCGGTACGATCATTATTACTATTCATATTGTACGAACACCTCTTTGTATTATATGATGAATTTTTGTCAAAGGTCGTATCGATGACTCCTCGAGATGAACGACCACTCTAAATATCGTCCAGTACAATCCTTATCGTACTGTATGATTTGACTGCTTTTTCTAACAAGTCATCCAGACGAGTTAATTCACTTAATCGTACTGTATGAATCCCTATTGTACTGTACAATAATCCAGAAAATTTATAAATTGGAGGGTTTCTTTGGCTCAATTCACTCACAACTTCTCCAAATCCCTCAATATTTCTATCTTATGGATGGTGGAAGCAAACATGATAGACTGATCGAGGGGAGCTCTTTCTCCTCTCAGTGGTTCGATGATCATTTTCTCTCTACCATTGATGAAAAAGCCAACAATAAGTTCAAAGAGGCAAAGATCACTCCATCACGCATGCTTAACCAAGACGCTTTAAACTTTGAGGTTATGAATCTTTTTGCCTCCACCACTCTCCAATTTCTTCTTACCCGGGCTTTTCTATTTCACTCTGAACTCCTCTATGAGTTTTTAGCAAACCTTAGGATAGGCTTTGAATGCTCAACCTTGACCTCCTTTGTATGCAAATTAAATTTCATTATGACTAAAGCCGACATAGCTGAACACATTGGACACTCCACCGATGGACCTCGTCCCCAATCTCTACTCACTGATTATTATGATTGGACCTCTGTTAATATGCTGCTTAGAAATGTGCCCACAAATCAACACCTACCACTTGTCCAAATTCTCACTCAAAATGTCCACGTTATCCAGCATGTTCTTCGAACATCCATTATACCAAAAGTTGGTGATCACATACATATTACCCCACTTTAGTTTGTAGTCACTTACTTAACCATATCATCCACCAAATTCAATGAAGCCCAAATGATCTTGGACTACATTCATAATTTGTCTACTATTCGATATCCTAGTGCCCGATGAAAATAAAATATTGCCTTAGGACATATCATAGGATACATCTTCGATGCCAAATCAACTCAGTTGTCCTATTCCACTGGATAATCATCCTATCTTTTACACAAATGCCTCATTTTGTATTCTTTTCCATTGGGGGCAAGTGCATGATGATCCTAATTTTGATGAAGAAGAGGAAGTTGCTCCTGTGGAAGGACCTCCACCACCCATACCACCAGCTAGACATGCCTACCCTACCTACCCTCACGATGATATTATTCAGCAGCTTGATCGACTGGAAACTCGACTGGATCACCACATTAACTAACAACACCACTAGTATGAAGATGATATGCGATGCTTAGGCAAATGATTCACCTTGATAGATCAATAATTCGCATCCATCCATCAGCACTTTCAGCCACCTCCACCACAACCACCACCTGATCAAAATCCCGACTACTAGTTGCTTTTGTTTGTTTTTGTTATGTAGTTCTTCCTCTTGTAGTACTTATTTCTTGTCCTGGTTATATTGCATTTGCTTTTTTAAGTGTACTCCTCTTTTTGGTGCTGTCAAAAGGGGGATAAGTTCTATGTTATGTTATGTTCTTAAGTTCTATATTATGTTGTTTTCATTATTGTTTTTTTCTCTCGTTATGTTCTATTTCTGTTTAAAATTATATATATATATATATATATATATATATATATATATATATCTGTGTGTATATATATTAAAATTAAAAAGAATTTTTGAAAATCCTCCCATCTTTTAAAATCCATCATCTAGTGAGGGGGAGCTAAGGGAGAAATAATATTTATCTTGCTATGAGATAACATTATTTGACATCATCAAAAAGGGGGAGATTATTATATATGTATATATATATATTAAAATTAAAAAGAATTTTTTTCTCTCGTTATGTTCTATTTCTGTTTAAAATTATATATATATATATATATATATATATATATATATGTATATATATTAAAATTAAAAAGAATTTTTGAAAATCCTCCCATCTTTTAAAATCCATCATCTAGTGAGGGGGAGCTAAGGAAGAAATAATATTTATCTTGCTCTGAGATAACATTATTTGACATCATCAAAAAGGGGGAGATATATATATATATATATATATATATATATATATATATATATATATATATATATATATATATATATATATATATATATTAAAATTAAAAAGAATTTTTAAAAAACCTCCCATCTTTTAAAATCCATCATCTAGTGAGGGGGAGCTAAGGAAGAAATAATATTTATCTTGCTATGAGATAACATTATTTGACATAATCAAAAAGGGGGAGATTATTATAATTCAGGATCCCTAGTCTCTAATTTTGATCCTGAAAAATAATATTAACTGGATTACCACATTCTTTCTTGAAAAATATAGATGTTTATTTTTGTCTGTGAGCACTAATATTTCAGGTAAGTCACAAACTGCTCAAGACTGCTGGAGACTAAAGACTAAGTAGAATATGATGTAAAAGAATTTGTATTTTGTACTTTATTTATTCTTTTATTTTTTTAAGTCAGCCACAAAAGAGTGTATGCAAATGGGGTGACCATGTACACACACACAGGGGTGAGTTTTTTTTTAAGACAAAGAAAAAATTTTTTAAGGAAATCGTATTGTATGATTTTTAATCAAAATGTACGATCTGTCATTAAAACTCAAGCTTAACGGCTAAGTCTGAATGATTAGTTTTGTGAACTAATCATATTGTACAATCATTACCATACTGTATGATTTGTTTCCATCCAAAAACCCTAGTCGCAAGCATAGTTTAGGTACGATTTTAAATTTTATTTTTTTAACTAACCGTACTGCACGACTAGAATCGTACTGTACGATCATTTGAAATCTTGCCAAGATTATCTCCCGTAATCAAGAAATTAAATCATGGTTTTTTAATTACTTACATTCGTACTGTACGATATGAATCATACTATACGAACTACAGAGACAATTTTGGGTCGTCCCATAGATCATACCAGATGAAACCATGGTTTTTTATAATATTCATCCCGGACGATATTTATATCGTACAGGACGATGATATGAATTAAATTATTCATACTATATGAAGGGTACAGTGCGGAATGATTTATAAAGACGAATCTTGTTCATCCTATAAGTCATCCCGTACAAACAGTTGAAGATAAAATGATCGTCCCATAAGTTCTAATGATCGTACTGTATGATATGAGCAAATTTTGTGAACTGTTCATCTGCATTCGTACTGGACATAACAGATTTTGAACTGATCGTACTATATAATTTCATATATAATGTATAAACAACATCATATGAATTGAATCATTAGGGTTTTTAGAAGCCTAATTTAAATACATAAATATTTTTATTCAGAGTGTTATTCTAATTTTTGGCTAAGTGAAAGAGGAGCATGATAGAGGAAGGAACTTTTAAGAGGAAGCTTTTGAAGAGATCTAGGGTTTGTGAGAGGAAGGAGAAGGTGAGCTTGAGCGTGAGGGAGAAGGTATGTGAGGGGATCATATGGTTGCTCCAAGCTAGCTGCACGCTTTCTCCTCCTGTGGCCTTAGTGAGTCTTGTGGAAGCTCTCTAGGGAGAGAAGCTTGAAGGTCAACGTCCTCAAGGTACTCTGCCTTCTCTAAGAGGGAGAAAATGGAGAAGGTCTACTGCCGTCACCAGGAGGGTGACATAGCGTCTCGTACTCTATCACACCGGGGAAGGTAAAAATGGGTTTTGTAAAGGCTTCTCCACCTTACATTGGGACCAGAAGGAGAGTCAACTTTTAGTAGTGCAACTCTGAAAGTGCAGGACTCTAGGGAATGGATGTAGGTCAAGTGACCAAACCACTATAAAAATTTCTAGTGTGCTTTTTTTATTTTTCTTCATATTTTTTTCATGCATTCATTTACTACGTTAACTGCTTGGTGAAAATTTTGATTTTAGTTTTTTATTGTGAGATTTGAAATTGTATCGCCACTATCATAATTGTGAACAAATCATTAGCTTCTTATTTAATTAGATAAATTTTTATTTTTTTTTAAATTCTAAAAATCAAAATAAAAACTAGAATTCTTGTTTAGGATTCATTTTTTTAAAATACCAATTCACCCCCCCTATTGGCGCACTTCGAACTTTCATTCTATAAGTCACTTGTCTTTGGACTAGATATCTGAGCTTATTGTCAGTGGTACCCATCCACTTTTAATTTCAGTAGACTCTAGGTTATAATTATTAAGTGGCACTTGCCATATAAACTTTCAAATTAAATATTAAATTTAATTGATTTGATTATTGATTGATATACTTACTTTATGATTATGATTGTATACTTTTAGTAGTTTTTTTGGCGATTGCATGTCGATCTTTGTTTTAGCCTAGAACGATCGGAGGCTCGTGAGGGCACGTTAAAATATTTTTCTACCTTAATTAAATTTAAAATATTTAAGCTCACATAGAAACTCTAACGTCTTTAAGAAGTAATCTCAGACCATCGAGAGTCTTTCATGCATCATATTAATTTTCTCTTCCTTGTTAGGCACCTCCCCGCCTGCGGGTTCAGACAGGTCACTTGACCTATGAGGATGCAGTCTTATCAAGGGAAGTTGTGCATTCTTTAGGATAAAATCTATTTTTAAGTCTTTTAAAAAATATTTTATATTTGATTTAAGCATTTATCGAGTCGACCAGCATACATTATGTTAGAAAAAAATTTAGATGTGTCTAATAATTTAATGCATTTTTATTTCAAGTTTTATAATACCCCGCATACATTAAGGGGATAATTAGGACATGCTCTAGATGTCGGCCCCATTTCCTCAAATTTATCTAAATAACATCCCTACCACTCTTTCATTAAAAGACCGGATACATGGATTTTAAGTGCTTAGGTGGTTAGCTAACTCCCCAATCCAGGCCGGGGTAAGTCCAAGTTCTGTACTACATTAGCTAGGTTCGGGTTACTAATTTTTTAGTACCTAATTTAGACTTAGTTTCTAAGGAAGGTTCAAGCCATATGACATCAAACCTCTGAGAATTTAATTCCAATTTTCTATTAAAATTGATAACTCAAATTAAATATCTCTTCAGTCAAAAATTCAAGTCCAACACTTAGAATATGTTGGGGTGTTTCTAAATTGTTTCAAAATCTAAAAACACTCCTTACCCCTCGTCATTTGACACCTAATAAGTGCTCAACTTTAATCTAATCCCTCTTGGAAATTCTAATCCTTACCTCCTTTGATATCAAACTTTGAATTCAAAATAAAATTTTGGCTGTTATTTTAATCGAGAGTATTCATGGGAAACTCCAATTTCCTTATGATGCAATTAACTATGAGGGCTTGCGCTCGTAGGAGATTTAGAAACCCAGATCAATTTTTTGTTGCAACTTAGAAATCGAGTTTTGAGCTTTATGTTTTATGATTTTTTATGATAACAAAATAATTATTATTCTGATATTTTTTATTATTTCTTCTAACATACATTGGATATATTTCTGTTTGTTCTTTGTGTGTACTAACATTTTAGAGAAATCATACTCCAGATTGTTGAAGACTTCAAGACACAGTAGAGTAGGATTTCATGTAATAAACTCTGTAAGTCTGTATATCTTTTTACTTTTTAGTGTCTAAGAGAGTGTGATTGTAATTGAGTAACTGCACACACACACATAGGGGGAGAGAGTTAAATTTGGAATTGAAAATTTTTTTACCCTATTCGTACTATACGATGTTAGTTCGTACAGATGACTGATAGAGTATGAAATAAACTTCATACTGGATCGCACCGATGAACATGTTCAGTTTTTTAGTTTTCTTAACTGTTCATCCAGTACAATGTCAGTTCGTAACGACTGACAGAGTATGAAATAAACTTCGTACACGATCGTACCTATGAACTTGTTCAATTTTTTAGTTTTCTTAAATTTTCATCCCGTTCAATGTCAGTTCGTACAGACGACTAATAGAGTATGAAATAAACTTCATACATGATTGTACCAGCAAACATGTTCAATTTTTGATCTGTTCGTACTGTACGATGTCATTTTGTACAGACGATTGATAAACTACGAAATAAGCTTCATACACGATCATTTAGATGAAGTTGTTCAATTTTAAACTGTTCGTATCGGACGATATCAGTTCATACAGATGACTAACAGTGTATAAAATTAGGTTCGTATAGACTCATGCAAGGATTTTTTTTACTATTCATACAAACGATCCACGATCATACTATACGATCTTAAGTCCGTTCACTTATAATTTTTTTAGTTTTTGAATAGTTTTTCTTGTGTTTTTTATTTAAGAAGTCCTAAAATTGAACCTACAAACCTTGCTGTGAATTTCTCTTGAGATATGCCATTGAGTGTGAGTGTTTGGGAGAGATTGTGAGAACTTGTGTGAGAGATCTAGTGAGGGAAAGGTGTAAGGGATTCACAAGGTTACCCAAAGTGAGGATCTCTTTATTTTCTTCAAATTTTTGCCCATCTCCTCTGAAGACTTTCAACAAAAGTTATTCAACATTATGTCAAGATTCTCTTCCTTCATCAGGAGGGTGAAAGAGGACGTGAGGGTACTCTGCCTTCAACAGGAGGGTGAAAAAGGATGACGGTTCTCTGCCTTCACCAGGAGGGTGAAAAAAGACGACGGTTCTCTGTCGCACCAAGTTGGTGGAAGAGAGTTTGTAAAGGCTTCTCCGCCTTACTGTGAGAGCAAAAAAAGAGTCAATTTGATTTAGTGCAATACCTAGAGAAAGAGTCTCTAGGGAGTGGACGTAGGTCAAGTTTGGACCGAACCACTATAAAATTTGGTGTTCTTTTGTTCTCTTTTATTTTTCTGTATTTTTAATTTTTTGCACTTTATTTTATTGTGATTGA
The DNA here is from genome assembly GCA_019925795.1 of Dendrobium chrysotoxum. Taxonomy (NCBI): domain Eukaryota; kingdom Viridiplantae; phylum Streptophyta; class Magnoliopsida; order Asparagales; family Orchidaceae; genus Dendrobium; species Dendrobium chrysotoxum. The sequence continues at coordinate 52,300,560 of CM034315.1, forward strand.
AAAATATCTTGTGATAATCTGCATACTTTAGGATCATTAAAATTTTCTAGATACTGGTTTCAATAAGTCCAAGAAAATTTTTTAAATTATCAATTCACTCCCACCTTTTGGTTAGTCTTGGGACAGTTCTATTAGGTCTAACAACCTACGTGAACTTTTATTTTTCAAAATCAATCTTTTCAAAACTTTAATTAATTCTCTTTGGAAAATTCAAATTCAACGATTATTATCGTCATACTCAAATGATTGTTAGTGAATGATATTTTCTTTCTTCGGCGAGATATATCATCTTATTATCATGATTTTGATTATGAAATTAATGATCCCTTATCCCAATCACTATAGTCAAACATTCGATCAAACACCATTTTAATCCTTACGAATCATATATTGTATTTCCCTGAGTTGACTATAATGATCAGGATAACTTCAAAGTTTTGTAAATTTCAATCCATTAGGGAATGATATTTTCACCTTTCGAGGTGATATATCGTTCATAATAACATGTTCAATTTTAAAATTGAAATTCCAAAAATTAAATTCTCCCAAAGAAAATTAATCTTTTCAAAACTCAAACATTTTTAAATCAAATAATGTTATCCACAAGCAAATGTAGAAGAGTCCTCACTCAACAGTAGTCCACTCCCGGGTGATTATGATTAATGTGCATGGGATGTTAAATCATCCCTATAGTCGATAACTACTCAGCATTAGTCAAACATATCGATACTCTGCAGGCAAGGATAGAAGATCTGCAATACATACGAGTTCTCTAAAAATACAGATTTACACACCATATGCCACCTGTGGGTAGATGCAGAAATACTTCAGTAAATGCAGTATCCTATAGTTAATTTCAATATGTGAATGAAAATATCTACCTGCCTACTTGTAGTAGTAGCAGATATGATGTATGAACCAAAGATCACAGTAAAATGCATAAAGAATGCTATAAATGCAAGTTCCTACGAGCTTTTATAGAAGATCCGCTATAAACACAAAATATCATCTACAAACAAAATGTCAAATGACTACAAAGAATGTAAATTTTTACGAGACGCTGAAAGAGGCCCGTTATAAATTTAACATTCTATCTATGGGTGAATGTGAAAGAACTACAATGGATGCAAGTATCTACAAGCTACAATGTCACGCTACCAAATTTGTAATATTAGTATAAGCGGACAACATGCATTTACAAATTCTCAAATGATACCCGTCGTACGACGCCACGCCATTGAATCCACAACATTCATGCAAGCGAACATAAGGCGTCTACAAGCTATAACACTACACCACCAGATCTGCAACACTCGCACAAGCAGACATAAGGAGTTTACGGGCTTCTACAAAGAGTACTGTGCACACCCGAATACTGATCATTCACACAGTTGATCAGCGATAAATACTTTGAAAATATCCCCACACATGCATTATAATATGTATACACATAAACTCAAGTGAATGCATATCCAATCATACACCCGAATGGGCCCCGACGAGCATGTTATGGGTACACAAGTGATGTCTAGGGATACTACATAGGTCAATAAGTGAATTCAAGTTCGAACGTGATCCTTTTATGCTGGTCAATATGAGTCGACAGGGTTTGGACCATCAAATAAATATACGGGTGCGGGGACCGATATATTTATTTTAATGCATTCATGTTAGGCCTTCAAGGCCTATAATTATGAAAATTCATTAACAAAGGCATAAAGCCTAAGAAAGACCCGATCCTCTGTCGACAAGTGGACAGAGTTGACAAGGTTCAAACCATAAATAAAAATGATTAGATATACCACGATGATGGCCGTGTTGAATGTTTATATCATCTGGAGGGGAATTTACACTTTCAAATGCCTCCAAATGCATACAAAATTCCATGTATTTTCAAATGACCTCAAAGTCACCTCGATAATGACCGTGTTTAATCTAGCTCTCAACCGAAGGAGTTAACTCTAACTATTTCAAATGCCTCCAAACTTTCATAAAAATACAACATTTCAAATGACCCCATACTCCCCGATGATGTTTGTGTTGAACATAGATCTCAATCAGAGGGGATAATTTTAAACATTCAATCAAATGCCACCCAAATACCCATTTAAAATTTAAAATTCCAGAAAATATCAAAATCTAAAAATATTTAAAATTAAAATTAACCATCAAAACTCTTAAAGCAAAATCCATCCACCTTCTGCAATAGTTTATCGAGGTGGACAAATATGAAAATAACTTCAACTCATAAAGAACTAATGTCTGGTTGAGAATATCACTAAAATTAATTCTCATACAGTCTCTTGCCAGCAAGGATATGGCACGTGTCCTCTAACTCATGATTTTGCTGCCAAATAACACCGCTGGATAAACAGTTATGACCGGGACCCTTTGAATCAGGTGGTTCGCTACCAAATGATACCACTACATTACGGTCATGGCCAGAGCCTATATGCTCCCCAGTCACATCAAATCCTTGAGATATGAATCAATAGGATATAATTGATAGGGCATAAAGCCCTTTGTTAGCTAAGGTGGATTCAAATTTGTCCCCTTTGACAAACAACCATCCCAGGTCTACAAGGTACCCTTGGACGATGCAAGTTATGGTTGCCGACAAGGATCCTTCTATCAAGTTGGGTTGACTACCGCCTCTGACTAAGTACACCATGGTCCATGATGGCCCAGGATGACAAAACCATGGGATATCGAGTCCATAATCCATTCCCCCACCATCCGCTTTAAGTGCAAGATAGTGAAATTTTTATTTTTAAATATCAAATTCTCAAATTCCTAAACTCATGCTGCTACTATACACCAGATAACACATATTTCTACGTATCTGATCGATGACTATCCTTAATCAAAAGTTCTCTCATGTTATTGGGAGGGGAAATTAACTATCGGGGCTTGCGCCTATAGGAAACCAGAACTCAGATCATAAAGTTCTTGCAAAATAAGGGCGAAATCTCTGGGTGTGTCTTATCTACAATCCCAATCTACCTTCCCAAAATTTCCCTCAGAACTTAATCTCCATTATAACTCTCCTTGAGCATAAAGCAGAAAGCACGGCGACAGGGAGGCCGGGCATGAATTTTTGAAGCCCATAGCAACATAGATATGGAGCTTTTCAATTGTTGTTGTTGGATTAAGTTTTCACAAATTTATAAGCAGTTTACAAGTTTTTATTTTTGAGGTGCTGCATTAAATTCATCAAATAACATTTTCTATTTACTTTTTTTTTAAGGATTATGAAGGGATGTTCAAACTAGTATTGTAGTTAAAAAAAAGGGATGATTAAATATTTCTTCATTTTGAGCTTATGTGAAATTAATGAATTGTTCACTGTCAGAGTAAGTTTGTGAGTTATCTCATGCTCTGTTAAGATCTTTCTTTCCTTTCTATGCCCTCCAAAGAGGTTGTTTAGAATTTGAGAGAGAGAGAGAGAGAGAGAGAGAGTTCCATTTTCTAAAAAAAGATAGTCCCATTTTCTAGAGAGAGAAATAAATAAATTTTTGAGAATTTGAGAGTCCCATTTTTTAGAGAGAGAGTCCCATTTTATAGAGAGAGAAATTTCAAATTTTAAAATTTGTTTTTTCTATTTTTTTAGTTTATTCCAATATGGTGGTGGAGGTTCGCTAGTCATTGCATTCCGATGACCAGACCACCTCATCTCCATTTTATGCCAAGCATCCTATTGGTGGAACTATTCATGTTGGTTCTAAAGGTAGATTCCCATTCAATCACGATAATGTTCATAATTCTGTTTTCAAATAGAGACCACTAGTAATCAAGGAGGTCTTCCAACTGTTTGTGATTATGTTCCTATCGAAGGAAAAGGCAAAAAAGTTTTAGTTCTTAAAGATTTTAAGCACAATAAGGATTCTCCATCTAAAGATCTTCATTCATCATCGATGAAGAAGAGCATAACTGGATTTGAACCAAAAGCTAATGATTTGGAAGCTTCGTTTTCATCAGGTTTTAATTTGAAAATTCATAGATTTCTTCATCATTCTATTTATGCGGAAAATCAATGTGTAAGCAATTCTCCTATCCAATCTGAGAAATATCCTTTGATTGATAAAGCATCTCCATAGATTTTGTTGAATACTACAGATAAAAATTCTTCTAGTTCTGATATTAGTATGGAAAATTTACCCAAGATTGATAAACCATGAGATTCATTTCAGAAAAAATATATTTATGAATGCTTGGGTAAAAACTCAACATATTAAAGTTAATCATCTTGAAATAGATTCTGAAATAATAGAAGATGTAAATGTTGTTAAACTCAATGTTGTGAAGGAATTTGCAAATGTCCAAGTATTGAGAAACTCATTTGTAGTTAAAGTTCTTGGGAAAAACATTCCTTTTCCTCTATGTAGTATTTAATTGAGGCATCAATGGGGTAAATTTGGTGGATTCCATCTAACCTCTCTGGGTTTAGATTGGATTTTGTATTCTTTCCAATCCTCTAAAGCTATGGAAGAAGTCCTTAGTGGAGGACCTTGGTATGTTGGAGGACATATAATTGAAATAAATAAATGGACACCACAATTTTCTCCATTATCTATGAAATGATTATCATCATCTGTTTGGATTCGTTTGGCACATTTACCATTACTATGTTGGGATAAAGTAAATGTTACTAGGATGGCTTCAAAAATAGGAGTTCCTATGTTATTAAATGGAAATATGTTTAAATGGGGAAGAAGTAAATTTGCTAGAGTTTGTGTTCGCAAAAACTTGGATTCTAAGTTACCACAAGGAGTCTAGATAGAAGGGTTAAGTGGTAAATTTTTTTAGAAAATTGAGTATGAAAAAAATTTATTTCTTTTGTTTTAATTGTGGAAAGATATGACATAAAATTGATATGTGTTTTGAACATCAAAATGAAGTTGAAACTGATTGTGTTCTTAAGATTATTTCTGATTCGTTTGAAGCAATTCCTAATAGAGTAACTGATAATGGAGCTAATAAACTAGAAAATGAACTTTCATATGGTCCATGGATGTATGTGAAGTTCAGGAAAAATAGAGGAAAAGTCTCATTCAACAGTTATCATCTTGTGCATAAAACAAATATTTCATCAAGGGAAAATATTTGAACTTATTTAGAAATTCTGGTACTGTTAAGGAAGATCTTTCAGCGTTTAAAGACTTTTCTTCAAATGTTAATGATGGAATTATTAATTGTTCCAAGACAAATGAAGACCAAATTTTACCTATGCATTTATATGTCTTGAAAAATGATAGTGATGCATTACAAAATGTTAAACCTTCAAGTGTTCAGTCAAAAACATATGCTGCGGATAATGGAAGAAATCCTCTTACAAATTCTGATTTTGATATGTGTTTATCTTCATTAGCTTTGTTAAATGCTAATAAATTCAATATATTATCACATGAGGAAGCTGCTACTAAAGATGTTGAAGCTGATGCAGATCTGAAATTGGAAGTAGAATCTGCTGGACCTGTAGCTGTAGCTAAGGCTTCATTTGGGATGGCTTTCTTACTGCTTCTTAAAGCAGCTTTTTATTACAAAAATTAAAATTTTTTAACTAAAAAAATGCTTTAAGAAGCGATAAAAAAGTCATCCTAAATGAAGCCTAAATCTGTAACTGCAGCTGAACCTTTATCTGCTACTACTAAAGTTGGAGAGTTAAAACTTGAACCTGGAGCTACAGCTGTTTCTAAAGATGTTGTTAACCCAAAGCAAAATGTGATGATTTTTGTGTTACAACTTAGTTTTCATAACTATGTTTTTATATCATGTGTATTTTTTATGATTCCAAAATAATATTACGTTGATTACTGTTTCTCCTAACATTTATTGAAAATATTCTTTGTGTTGTTTGTGTGTATTAATGTTTTCAAGAAAATTATACTCCAGACTGCTAAAGACTTCAAGACAGACTAGATTAGGATTTATTATAATTAAAGCCTGTACTTTTTATTTTTTCTTGAGTCTGAGAGAGTGTGATTGTAATTAGGTAACCGTGCACACACATATTATGGGAGTGAGACAAAAACCCTAAAATTTAAAACTAATTGTACTATACAAAGTGACTCCTTCTCTAGATATTACACTATATCAAAGCAACTCTCCTTTAGCCCCCACAGCAAGATGGATAAGCCTTTACAAACTCTCTTCCACCAAATCTCAATGTGGCAGAGAACCGACATCCTTTTTCATCCTCCTAGTAAAGGCAGAGAACCAATGTCCTTTTTCACCCTCCTAGTGAAGGAAGAGAACCAATCGTCCTTTTTCACCCTTCAAGTGATGGCAGAGCACCGATGTCTTTTTTCACCCTCCAAGTGACGGCAGCGAACTGGAAACCTCTCGAACAATTCACTTGCAAGAGCCTCTAAGGAGATTAGGAAGATACTTAAAGTACAAACACTGAGATCCTCACTATTGGATAACTTTGTGAATCCCCTCACAATTTTCTCTTCAAAAATCTCTCAATGATTTCTCTCAAACACTCTCCCAATCACTCTCCCTTTCACTCTCAAGAAAAATTTTTGCAGAGAATCTTATTTCAAGTTAGTTTTAAGACCCTTAAGTACTTAGGACAAGAAAAATCATCCAAAAAATAAATATTTCAAGTTTCACGTGTGCCGATCGTCCCATACGATCGTACATCATACTGTACGAATAGTTTAAATAATAAACGATTCGTCCCATATGATCTTGTACGAACCTAATTCAGAGCCATTCGTACTTCACAACCTTCTGTATGAACCATATTTCATATTGTACGAATAGTTCAAAAAATGAACAATTTATATCGTATGATCCAATACGAACCTAATTTGGAGCCATTCGTATAGCACAAACTTCTGTACGAATAAGATTTCATACTATACAAATAGTTCAAAAAATGAACAATTCATCCCGTACGATCCAGTACGAACCTAATTCAGAGCCGTTCGTCCCTGAAATCCTTATGTATGAAGTCCATTTCGTACTGTACGAACTGGACTTAAAAAAAATTTCTAGGCTAGTAGGTTCGTTGTGGAGGACAAATAAATATAGATCATCCTGTACGATACGTGTTCGTACTGTACGATCAGTTTTAGAAAAAATTTAAGTTTTTCACTCCCCCATTGTGTGTGTGCATAGTTATCCAACTTACAATCTCACTCTCTCAGACTAAAAAAAATAAAAAAAATATAGACTTCACTCACAATAAATATTAGCAAATGAACTTGAAGCCTTCAGCAATCTGTAGTGTGAATTTCCTAAAAAATATGTTAGTACACACAAAAAATTCCAATATTTGTTAGGAGAAGAATAAAATAAATAATAGGCTTTTGTAATCATAAAAAATAACTTATATCAGAATTCACTTGAACGAATAGATTTGCACAAATCATAATAATCTCCCCCTTTTTTATGATGGCAAAACATTTATTGTTTGATTTAAAAATTAAATTCACTTTTCTCCTAAGCTTCCACTAAATGTACGCTTCCCCTAGATAAATGATCTCCTAAGCTCCCCTTAAAGAAATGACCTATCCTAAACAAGAGATCAGAGGATATTAGATGATCTAATACGGAATAAGCAAAGGGAAAGAGGAGGAAAAGAACAAACAAGACACGCACATACAAGTACAAGCATATACACATAACATGAATAACATAAATGCACGCAACAAGAAAGTCAAACAATACAAAACTCTCCCTTTTGACAACAACAAAAAGGGAAGACACTCAATGGAGTTAAGGATTTGAATAATTTTAAAGGAAGATTAACTACAATATTAAAATCAAATGCAAAAAGCAAAGACTCAAAATGGTCTAGATTGCAGACTATAATAAGGAGAAGAAAAGTTGATCTATGGCAGTAATGTAACAGACAGATTAAGTAACCACAACTATTGCATAAATGATTAAATAAAATCACCAAATTTCTAAGCCAAAAGTGACAATCATTGATTAGTGAACTTGAAGAAAATGTTAAAGGAAAGAACAATTGGCGATATTGCACATCTTTTCAAATGAAGGGGCACATTTTATGCATTTAGTCATTGTTTGGGCTAATTTTCTGCCTCTTTTTAATTTTGGCGATACTGCACATCTTTTATTGTATGACACACTTTATGCATCTTTTCAAGCTTTGCTCGTTTTATTTTCATTAAATAAAATTCTTTCCAACAACACCATCCTTTTGTCACAATTTCAATAATAAACACTTTGATGTAGAAATCAAGAGCAATATTAAGACATCAAATATATAAGAATTTAGGCTAAGTAATACATATCTAAAATAATATAATGTAAGATCTTCTAATCTACACCAAATCATAATAAAATCTAAATATTTTGAGAAATCAAAATTATGCACATAATTTTCTATTGTAATATAAATTCAAATAATATTTTAGAAATTTAGTCAACTATGGTCGAGTGTTAAAGATTAGTAAATTTCTAGTCATTATCACAATCACAAAATAGTATGCATTAAAAACTTAACATCTTCATTCCATCTTGATTGAAACATATAACATAGCAAGCTTTTACATTCAGAAATAATTCATAAGGGTAAGCTTACCAACAGAATTACCATCCATACAACTATCAAAGGAAAATATAACAAGAACCACAGTCACAACAATCAACAACTCATAGAAAAGCAAATCAATAACCAAGCCAAATAACAAGAAGAATAAATCTAAAAGTCTGGGGGGACCCTGATCTGAAGGAGGTGGAGGAGCAACAAACATAGCAAAGTAGCTATTGATGGTTGCAATGTTGGTGTTTACCGATTTGAACTGATCTCGAATTCACACTATATCCTCATTATATTGATCATCCTGCCACTTCAAATGCGCCTCCACATTATCGAACCTTTGATCAAGCTTATCAAAGCATTATACCATATCCTAATAGAAATCTTTATTGGGTTAAGGTGTAGGAGCTAGTATAGGTTCGGGTTCATCCTCAGAACTACCCCCATTTCCATCTCTCCCAAACAGTGCCCGAAATGAAGCATCAGTGAAATAAAGTGGCAGTTCAGATGGTCCGTTAGGGTGTCTTATATTGTACTTCTTTTCAAGGATGTAACAAATCACATGACCAATGGCAATATTCTTCTTTCTCTTCACACTAGAATGGCTAATATCGGTGAGGTAAAATATATAGTCCAAAATTAATGGGGCTTCATCAATAGGTTGGCCAATCATAATCAAGTGACAGAAGAGAGAAGAGAGGTCATGTTTACTCTATCTCCGGCCTTGGGAATGATGGAGGTCCTAAGAACATGCTGGATTATTCGAGCATTTTGGTTCAAGGTGTCAACTCGAGGAATGTGAGTAGGTTGGTTTATACCTCTAATGACTTGATTGACTTCATACCAATCATAGTCTGATCGAGAAGTTAGAGTATGTGCCCGTATTCCCAGAATTTTTAGATGAAAATATTCTCCAAGGTCCTCTTTGGTTATATCAACTCTTTATTTTAGGATGTAAGAAGAAATTCTAGTATGATCCCGACTAAAAGTCATGTTGGCCAAAAATATATGGAAAAGATCTTTGTTGTATGCAAAGATCATAATAAGAAGGAAAGAGAACTGGGTAGAATAAAAAAGAGGCATTACTACAAAATGAAAATTTTCTTGCAGTAGAATGCGGGATGGAGTGATTTTAGATGCGGCATAGCTATAATATGCCTCTTCATTTTACGCACTTAGGAAGTTATCATCCCATTCCCTAATAGATGATGACCCTCTGGATTAACGCACTCTCTTGCCACTTCCTGACATCTCTTTTAATGCTCTGAAAGGTTTGAAAATGAAAGTGAAATGAAAGAAATTGACCCTCTTTTATATAAAAAAGCAATAAATTGTACTGTACGAAACCAGCTCGTACGAGACGAAATGAAATTCATCCGGGAGGAATCAAATTTCATACGAGATGAATAAAAATAGTCAAAAATAAAATAGCTTTTTATAAACTGCTCGTCTCAATGCGTCCTTTCGTACAGGCTTTTTGACTTCCTAATCGTATAGACAATGACGTGTTCGTCCGGGATGATCAGGATATTAAAGGATCGTTCATTTGACGGTTAGGTTCGTCCTTATCCAAATTGACACATGGATCATACATATGAAGATGTTTTCATCCAGGACGATCAACAAAAATAACTTACACTAACCGTGAACCCACCCCATTCATACAGACAAATCTTCAACAATCGTACAGTACAATGACGTTATCGTACAGTACGAATAGACAAAGAACATACAGTTCACCACTCTAACTCTACAGATTTTCAACACTAAAATAAAGACCAACACAAGACAAAATTTTTAATTTTTTTTAAAGAAGACATACAAGATAACCACAAAATACAATAAACAGAAACAAACTAACTAACAAAAATATATAAAACAAATTTATAGAATTTTCAATCAAGCATTCAGATCAATCACACCTAGCCTTATCCTTAATATGTTAAAAGTGTCAAAAGCTAAGGGTTTTGTGAAAATATCTGCAAATTGATCTTTAGTAGCGATATAATGTAGTTCAATTTCCCTTTTCGCTACATGATCTCTTATGAAATGATGCCTTATATCAATATGCTTTATTCTATAATGTTGAATAGGATTCATTCAAATGTAAATTGCACTAGTGTTCTCACAAAAGATTGAAATTGTACTAATAGAAAATCCTAAGTCAACCATTTGTTATTTCAACCAAAGCACCTATGCAGCATAACTCCCTAAGGCAATATATTCTACTTCAGCTGTATAAAGTGCTACTAAATTTTGTTTCCTACTGGACCAAGATACTAAAGAATTTTTAATGAATTGATAAGCTTCAGAAGTACTCTTCTGATCAACCCTACAGCCTACAAAATCAGAATCTGAGTATCCAATGATTTCAAAAGAAGAACTATTCTTAGGATACCAAATCCCTAAATTTTGAGTTCCCAAAAGATATCTCAATATTCTTTTTACTGCTGTCAAATGTGATTCCTTTAGCTCAGATTGAAATCTAGCACATAAGGAAACATTAAACATAATGTCTGGTCGGCTAGCAGTCAAGTAAAGCAATGATCCAATTATTCCTCTTAATTTCTTTTAATCAATAGATTTTCCCGTAGGATCCTTACCTAATAGTACTGAGGAGCTCATGGGTGTAGTGACAGGTTTAATATTATCCATTTTATACTTTTTGAGGATGTCCTTAACAAACTTAGATTGACTAAGAAATGTTTCTTCCTCATTTTGCTTTATGCTAAAACCAAGAAAATATCTCAAGTCACCCATTAAAATCATTTCAAATTCACTACTCATTATTTTTGAAAATTCATCACATAGATTTTTATCAGTTGATCCAAAAAAGATGTCATCCACATAAATTTGTACAATGAGTATTTCATTCTCAATTCTTTTCAAAAATAGAGTGGTGTCCACATTTCCTTTTACAAATGATCCTTTTAATAGGAAAGTGTTTAACCTCTCATACCAAGCTCGAGGTGCCTGTTTTAGTCCATATAATGTCTTTTTCAATTTGAAAATATGATCTAGGAATTTAGAATTTTCAAAACCTGGAGGTTGCTCAACATAAACATCCTCTTCTATCACCCCATTCAAAAAGACACTTTTAACATCCATTTGATATAATTTGAAATCTTTAAAACAGGTAAAGGCTAGCAATACTCTAATTGCTTCAAGTCTTGCCACAGAGAAAAATGTCTCTTCAAAATTAATCCCTTCTATTTGATTATACCCCTTAGCTACCAATCTAGCCTTATTCCTAATCACAACTCCTAAATCATTCATTTTATTTTTGAACACCAACTTAGTTTTAACTACACTTTGATTCTTTGGCCTTACAATTAATTCTCAAATATCATTTCTTTTAAATTGATTCAATTCTTCTTGCATGGCCAAAATTTAAAATTCATCCAAAAGTGCTTGATCTATATTAGTATATTCAATCATTGAAATAAAAGCTGAATGACTTACTTCATTTCTCAAACCATGCCTAATCTTAACTCCTTCACTTAGTTCTCCTAAAATCAACTCTTTAAGATGACTTCTAATAAATTTCCATTCTTTAGGCAATTGGTTTTCTTCTTCCTTTTCAACCCTTTCTTCAACCTTTTAATTTTCAAGTTTTTGGGTTACCTCCTCAACCTCATCTTAATCCAATTTAGACCCTTCACTATTATAAGATTCATCAAAAATAATATGAGTGGTCTCCTCAACTACCAATGTTCTTTTATTAAAAACTCTATAGGATTTTCCAACACTTGAATATCCTAGAAAGATTCCTTCGTCAGATTTGGGATCAAATTTTCCTAAGAGAGTTTTGTCATTATTATGAATGAACACTTTACATCCAAAAATATGTAGATATGAGAGGTTGTGACTTCTACCTTTAAGAAGTTCATAGGGTGTCTAATTTAATTTAAATCTAATGTATACCCTATTCAACACATAGCACGTTGTGCTAACTGCTTCAGCCCAAAAATATTTTGGAAGTGAGTATTCTGCCAACATGGCTCTAGTAGTTTCAATTAATGTCCTGTTCTTTCTTTCTATAACTCTATTCTGTTGAGGTGTCCTAGAAGCTGAGAAATTGTGTTCAATCCCATGATATTTGTAAAAATCATTAAATAATTCATTTTCAAATTCTCCCCCATGATCACTTTGGATAGTCACAATTTCAAAACCTAATTTTCTCTTAATCCAAGTGGCAAAATCTCTAAACTCGTCAAATGATTCACTCTTATGATTAAAAAATCTAATCTAGGTGAACCTAGAATAATCATCTATAATTACATACCCAAATCTTTTTCCTCCTAAACTTAAGGTACTAACAGGTCCAAATAGATCCATGTGAAGAATTTCTAAGGGCTTGCTAGTCCTAATTTTCTTAATTGAACTGAAAGAGGATCTGACTTGTTTTCCTAATTGACATGCGTCACACAAATGGTCTTTAGTAAAGTCTAATTTGGGTATACCTCTAACTAGCTCCTTTTGGGTGATTTTCCTAAGATTTCTCATACTAGCATGACAAAGCCTTCTATGTCATAACTATAATTCATTAGAAACAATTTTCAAACAAAGAGCAGTAGAAGGTTTTACAAAAATCAAATCTAGCACGTAAACATTATTCACTCTATCACCATGTAACACAACAGTTTCATTTTGACTAATAACACAACTAGTAGGTAAGAATTTTATATGATAACCTTTATCACACAATTGACTTATGCTCAACAGATTGTGTTTTAAGCCTTCAACCAACAGAATATTTTCAATCACAAAATTTTTAGAATTTCCAATTATACTTGTACCTACCACTCTCTTGGTAGTATTATCTCCAAGTGTAACCTTGCATACATTCTTGGCTTCTAGCATTATAAATTATTTTGTATCTCCAGTCATATGCTTAGAACATCCACTGTCCAGGGTCCAAATACTCTCACGAGGTCTTGTGTGAGAGTGTTCCTGTAAAAATATCAAATATTAGACTTAGGAACCCAAACAAGTTTGGGTTCACCTCTAGATAATTTTAAAACAGATGCATGTGTGATATGCTGTGATTTATGCATCTTAGGTCTCCACACTAGATGTGTTCTATGATGAATAGTATAGGTGTGAGAAATATGTCCTATCATATCACAAGAAAAATACTTTATTCTAGGAAAAGGATTCACCAATCTATTCGTTCTGAAAGATTTCTTCTTAGACTTTGAACTAGTGGTATTGTAGTAGGATTTGTGAAAATCTTCAAGTTTGGGTGGTTTCCAATTTTCTTTAAGTACTTTTAACTGAACTTTAACATAAGCATTAACACTTTCTAGAATCAAATTTTCAATCTTCAAATTATACTCTATAGTATCCAATTCATCCATATAAGTTTTAAAATCATTTTCAAGTTCTGTATAAGATGATTTTAAAAGTTTATGCTATTTGTTTAAATCATCATATTCATCCAATAGAGTCATGTGGTTGTTATCAATTAAAGCATGATCTTTCCTAAGAATTTTGTACTCTTTATGCAGCTCTAGATAATCTAAATTTAACTTAGCATATAATTTTTTCAGTTTCCTATATGTAGAATGAATGTGTTTAGAAACTTTAAATAGTTCATCGTAACTTAAGTCACATACCTCTTCTTAATTTTAATGATTAAGATTGTCAGCCATTAAGCACAAGTTTGTGACTTCCTCTTCAGGTGTTGTTTTTGATGAATCTGAAGCTGAGTCCGCCCAAAAAGCTCGTTGAAGCCTCTTTTTACCCCTTCTTTCCTTTGGTTTCTCCTCGGCCTTCTCCTTGCTAGGATTTCCCTTGAGATTGGGGCACTCTGTCTTTATGTGTTCTAGCTTCCTGCATTCATAGCAAATAACTTCATTAGAAGCCTTAACATTCTTCTGGAACCTACCTTTGTTCCACTGTTGGCGTCTTCTCTGCTTCCTTTTTAGGAAACTTCTAAATTACCTTGGCATCAAGACAATGTCCTCTTCATCCTCAGGTAGTGACTGATCACTTTCTAAATCATCCACCTTCAAAGCTATGTTCTTATCCTTTCTCTTCTCACCTGCATCAATCTGTCTTTGAGTCACAGATTGCTCGTAAGCAATTAATGATCCAAGAAGATTGTCAATAGAATAGACATTTAAATCTTTAGATTCTGTTATTACAATTATCTTTGCATCATATGCCATAGGTAAACAATGAAGTATCTTATTTACTATTTCTGCATTCGTTAATTCCCTACCTAAGGCATGCAATAAAGTAACTATATGTGTAAACCGTGTATATATATTTGAGATTGACTCATTTGGTTTCATGCGAAAGAGTTCATAATCGTGTAAAAGAATGTTCAACCTAGTTTGCTTTACTTCATTTGTACCTTCATATGTAATGCAAAGTCTATCCCATATTTCCTTTTCATATTTACAAGTAGAAACACACATATAGTCTTCAGATTTAAGAGCATAGAAAAAGCTATTCAAGCATTTTGTATTTAGTTGTGCTAATCCTTTTCTTCTAAAGTCTAATTAGTAAATGGTGTTTTAACTCTTATGCCATCTATAAGTCTAGTAGGTGTAGTGTAACCATCCTGAACTAACATTCACATACGATAGTCAAGAGATTGCAGAAAAGTAAACATACGAGTTTTTAAGAAATCAAACAGAATATTATCAAACAAAGGTGGTCTAGTGATCGAGTAACATTCCATAGTATTTCGATTTTCAAAATTAGTCATGATCGAGTTTCAAAAAGTAATTTAAACAATAATTTTTGAACAAGGCTCTGATACCACTTGAAAGAGCAAATAGGTTGTTAGACCTATTAATTACGTCCCTAGACTAACCAAGAGGGGGGTGAATTGATATTTTTAAAATTCTCTTAGAATTTTAGAAAATATTTTAACACAATATGAAGCAAATCATACTATATGATAACAATTCGTACTGTACGAACAGAGTAATTTAAATACTTTTCAACCACAGATAAATAAAACGTAGTGCAGTAAGTAAAAAGAAAAACAGAATAGAGGACACTAGAATTTATAGTGGTTCGGTCAAACAAGACCTACATACACTCCATAGAGACTCCTTCTCTAGGTATTACACTATATCAAAGTGACTCTCCTTTAGCCCCCACAGCAAGGCGGAGAAGCCTTTACAAACTCTCTTCCACCAAATCCCTGTGTGATAGAGAACTGACGTCCTTTTTCACCCTCCTGGTGAAGGCAGAGAACCAACATCCTTTTTCACCCTCCTGGTGAAGGCAGAGAACCAATCATCCTTTTTCACCCTTCAAGTGATGGCAGAGTACCGATGTCCTTTTTCACCCTCCAAGTGACGGCATAGAATCAGAAATCTCTCAAACAATTCACTTGCAAGAGCCTCTAAGGAGATTAGGAAGATGCTTAAAGTACAAACACTGAGATCTTCACTATTGGATAACTTTGTGAATCCCCTTATAATTTTCTCTTCAAAAATCTCTCAATACTTTCTCTCAAACACTCTCCCAATCACTCTCCCTTTCACTCTCAAGAGAAATTTTTGTAGAGAATCTTATTTCAAGTCAGTTTTAAGACCCTTAAGTACTTAGGACAAGAAAAATCATCCAAAAAATTGAATATTTAAGTTTCATACGTACCGATCATCCCATACGATCGTACATCGTACTGTACGAATAGTTCAAATAATGAATGATTCGTCCCATGCGATCCAGTACGAACCTAATTTAGAGCCGTTCATACTGCATAACCTTATGTATGAATCATATTTAATACTGTATGAATAGTTCAAAAAATGAATAATTCGTCCCACACAATCCAATATAAACCTAATTCAGAGCCGTTCGTACTGCACAAACTTCTATATGAATAAGATTTCATACTGTACGAATAGTTCAAAAATGAATAATTCATTCCGTACAATCCAGTACGAACCTAATTCAAAGCCGTTCATCCCTGAAATCCTTATGTACGAAGTCCATTTCATACTGTATGAACTAGACTTAAAAAAATTTCCAGGATGTTAGGTTCATTGTGGAAGACAGATAAATACAGATCATCTCGTACAATACGAGTTCGTACTGTACGATCAGTTTTAGAAAAAAATTAAGTTTTTCACTCCCCCATTGTGTGTGTGCACAGTTATCCAACTTACAATCTCACTCTCTCATACTCAATAAAATAAAATAAAAATACAGACTTCACTCACAATAAACTTTAGCAAATGAACTTGAAGCCTTCAGCAGTCTGGAGTGTGAATTTCTTGAAAAACATATTAGTACACACAAAAAAATTCCAATATTTGTTAGGAGAATAATAAAATAAACAATAGATTTTTGTAATCATCAAACATAACTTGTATCAGAATTCACTTGAACGAATAAATTTACACAAATCATAACAGAGGAGACCACACATATTATTTTTTATTAATCTGGCATATCAAAAGTGCCAAGGTTGGAGGAAGATAATGTTGAAAATATCTCCCATGAAATTGAAAAGACAAATTTGGAAGAGAATGTAGGAAAAGAAAATCCTTTGCCTAGAGAATGAAGATTTTCTAATAATCACCCTAAGAAATTGATTTTAGGTGAACCTAGTGATAGTGTTAGGACTAGGCATGGACTTAGCAAAGAGGTGAATCATTCTACCTTTATATCTATGGTTGAACCCACTAATATAAATCAAGCACTTTCAGATGAATTTTAAATTTTAGCTATGTAAGAAGAATTGAATCAATTTGTAAGAAATAATATTTAGAAATTGATTGAAAGGCCTAAAAATCAAAGTGTTGTTGGAGTTAAGTGGGTGTTCAAAAATAAAATGAATGATTCAGGAGTTGTGATTAGAAACAAGTCTAGATTGGTGGCCAAGGGTTATAATCAAATAGAAGGGATTGATTTTGAAGAAACTTTTGCCCATGTAGCTAGACTTGAAGTAATTAGAGTTTTGCAAGCCTTTGCCTATTTAAAAGTTTTAAATTATATCAAATTGATATTAAAAGTGCCTTTCTAAATGGGGTGATACAAGAGGATGTTTATGTTGAGCAACCTCCAATTTTGAAAATTTTAAATTCGCTAATTATGTTTTTAAATTAAAAAAGGCATTGTACGGACTGAAACAGGCACCTAGGGCTTGGTGTGAGAGGTTAAGCAGTTTCCTTTTAGAGAGATCATTTGTTAAAAGAAGTGTATACACCACTCTCTTTTTGAAAAGGATAGGAAAATATATACTCATTGTTCAAATATATGTTGATGACATTTTGTTTGGATCTACAAAAAAAAATTTTTGTGATGAGTTTTTAAAAATAATGAGTGGTGAATTCAAAATAAGTTTGATGGGAGATTTGAGTTATTTTCTTAGTTTTAGCATAAAGCAAAGTGATGAAGGAATATTTCTTAACCAATCGAAGTATGTTAAGTACATCCTCAAAAAGTATGAAATGGATAATGCTAAACCAGTAACTACACCAACGAGTTCCACAGTGCAGTTAGATAAGGACCTTAAGAGAAAATCTGTTGATCAAAAGAAATTTAGAAGAATAATTGGATCATTGCTTTACTTGATGGCTAGCAGACCAGATACAATGTTTAGTGTTTGTTTGTGTGCTAGATTTCAATCTGATCCAAAAGAATCATATTTGGCAGTAGTTAAAAGAATACTAAGATATCTTTTGGGAACTCAAAACTTAAGGATTTTGTATCCTAAGCACAGCTCTTCTTTTGAAATAATTAGATATTCTGATTCAGATTTTGCAGGATGTAAGGTTGATTGGAAAAGTACATCTGAAACTTGTCAATTTATTAGAAATTTTTTAGTTTCTTGGTCCAATAGGAAACATAATTTAATAGTCCTTTCTACTGCTGAAGCATAATACATTGCCTTAGGTAGTTGTGTGGTACAAGTTCTTTGGTTAAAACAGTAATTGATTGACTTAGGATTTTCTATTAGCATAATTCTAATTTTCTGTGATAATACTAGTGCCATATGCATTTCAAAGAATCTTATTTAATATTATAGAATCAAGCATATAGACATAATACATCACTTCATTAGAGATTATGTAGCTAAGGGAGAGATTGAATTGCATCACGTTGCTACGGAAAATCAACTTGTAGATATTTTCAAAAAATCACTGGCTTTTGACACATTTAACACTTTAAGGATCAGATTAGGTGTGATTGATCTTAATGCTTAAATTGAAATTCTGTAAACATGATTTGTTGTGTAATTGTATGTTTGTTTATGTTCTTAGGTTGATTATGAGGTTTTATTGTTTGTATTTTGTTTTAATTATTTATTTATTATTATTATTTATAAAAATGATGAGTATTAAAATACAGTACAAGCACACACACGCAGAACATATATATAAACTTCAGAATTCAGATTACTAAGAGGAGCTGAAGCTCCCATTCAATTGTTAACCGGACAAGCTTTTTGCACCGTTCACTTGGTGTCACCGTGGGTCATGTTCAATTCCCTCCTGTTAATGTGCGAAGAGAAATTCGCTCCTGAGCACTGATAATTAAAGCACAGAATTTACAGTGGGTACAGATAATTAATTCTTAGAATTCACCGTAAGTTTAAATGTTCTCCTTTTTTTTCTTTTAAGAAAATTAATGGCAAAGCTCATTTTTATTAACTATAATAAATAACCGTAAGTTTAAATGTTCTCCTTTTTTTTTCTTTTAAGAAAATTAATGGCAAAGCTCATTTTTATTAACTATAATAAATAATTACAGTAAAACTAACTAAAGTCAAAGTTACAATTCAATGAAAAGAAAGCTTTTAAAATTAAGCTGCAACAAAATTTTAACGTTGTTCAAAAGCTAGTGAACTAGAAACTAAAAGGGTTGAAGACGGATAAAACTGAAAAAATAAGAAAAAGAAAATTCAGAATTCATTTCAAACATCTAAGCCTGCCAAATATTCCCTGAGGCGGGAGGGAGAAAAGACGTGCGCAGGAAATAGACAACGGTGACACCCCAAGCCTAGAAAGGGATATGCAGGAAAAGCTCTCAAAACAGAAATATGCCCTGAACGTCACTAGCGTGGGGCGGGGGAGGATTTATTGGGGGAAGGGACCGGGGGGGCACATTCCCATCTCGTCGAAGAAAACACCTCCAAGGCTAGAAGAAAAGGAACTTCCCTCAGTAAAGCATATGCAGGTAAAGCTCTCAAAATAGAAAACGGCACTAGCGTGGGGCAGGGGCGGAATCAATTGGCGGATTCATATCTGAAGTCACGACAGCATCTGGCATCCTCCGCTCGACGGCCCCGCTCGACCTCCGCTTCTCCGCTCTCCGCTCGACCTCCGCTTTTCCGCTCGGCCTCCGAAGCAGGTATGATGCATATGTATGTGATTTCTATGGTTTTTTTTTTTAAACAGAAATTATAATGTGATTTCTATTGTTTGTGCTCTTCGGTCGGAGTCAATTAGGGCTTATGATTTCTATGGTTTGTGCTGTTGTGCATATGTATGTAAGAGTTAGACACCTCTGATTGCAAACCAATTCAAATGCTAGACAAAGCTAGGAAATTGAACTTATGTTTAGAGCTAAAGAACTTAGAAAATTGTGAAAATTTCTTCTCTTATCCAAATTCCATGAAATTTAAACCCTATAATCTTACTGACATAAGGACTCCTTGGATTTAATTTGGTGATAATTAGAGTTCATTAAACCATTAAATTAATAAGCCCAAGATTCAGCCTTGAATTTCAACAAAAAATTTTAAAAATTCATAATTAAATCAATAAAAATGCTAAAAAAGTAAACTAAATTGCAATGATTTCTTAATTAACTTTACAATCATGCAAAATTAAAACCCTTGTGGAATTCCATAAGTAACCCCTCACTTATGGTGAAAATCTCATGAGCATTTGAGGTTATTTGATATATCAAATTCAGAACTCTAGGTTGCTTATATTGGAGGGATTTCAATAAATAACCTAAACTTCAAAAATTCATAATTAAATAACTCTAAATCATAAAAATATGAATTCAATTATATGCAAATAAAAATAAATAATAGAATGCATGAAAAATAAAACAAAAATTAAACCAAATTAAAATGTAAAGTCAAACACACCATTAAGGGTTTAAAATGAACTAATCAAATAATTTAATACATATATAAATAAATAAAAATAAAATAAAATAAAATAAAAAATAAAATAAAATAAAAGTAAAATTTAAATCATAAAAAAATTTAAATAAATATAATTAAAAAACCAAATTAAATATAATTTCATACATAAATAAATAAACATAAAAATAAAAATAAAATAAAATCAGAACTAATATAAAATTAAATAAAATTTTAACCATAAATCATAAATAATTTTCATTAAAAATAAGACAAATTAAACACAATTTAATAAATAAATAAAACGAGGCTTCATCCCCTTGCTTTATCCTTAGAGATAAAACAAATGCATTCATTAACTAGCCTAAGACTTGATTAAAGATTTCATGCACATTATCGACTTTAATTACCATAGTTCCTTTAGACTTAAATTGATTAAAATTTAATTAATACAAAGGCTTAATACAATTGCTTTATCCTTAGAGACAAAATAAATATATTCATTCACAAGCTTAGGATTTGTTGATTGATATCTTCAACGAACATTTGAGGTTATAAATCACCAAAGTGCTTTAAAACATAAATTAAATAACATAAATAGTTAAAATAAAATCATTTTATAAAATACTAAAACACTAAAATTTAAACTTAAATTAAATATCTTTCGCCTATAACAAATAAATTAGTTCATAAATACTTTAAAGATTAACTTACCTAATACATATCTAAACCACACAAGCTTAGCATACACTTTATAATTGCTTGATAGGATAATTGACTCTAGCCTTAGATAAGGGCGATATGCTTACTTTCTTGCACGTGTTGTTGTGGTTTGATACCGTTCTAGTAGGTGTGTGATGATGTAGTTGTTTACATTTATTACACTTTAGGATGTCATATAGATTATTACATACACATTGCACATTCCGTCTTTTGCATTACACATTATTTATTTTGCATGCTAACCTGATAAGGGTAGAGTTATTTTTATTTGTAATTGTAAATGCAAATAGAGATGTAAATTATGTAGAGGTGTGAAAATCTTAAATATAAATTGCTTATGATAGAGATATAGAAGACCAAAAGAGATGTTGCTTCTTTTTTTAAGATTATTATCTTTTGGAATTCTATAGAGATTCGAAGATAGAAGACTTGAACACAATGAAAAAAGCAATTACATTTTTAAAGATTTTGCATCATTATATTGGTATAGAAATTTAAATTTATTGTCGATGGAGTTTAGATAAAATGAAAGCCGATTTGCCTTTAAAGGAGGGTGTTACTTGTGGTGTGTAGTTTCAGGTCACATTAGAAATGGGATAGGTGGGAAAATGAGAAGAATCAGGCAAAGGATCATGACCTTTATGCTCTTAACAACCTCAAAAAATTATTAAGGAGTGCAAGGTAATAAAGAACCCAAAAAGAAAGAAGGCCTAGGAGCGGGAGTAGCTATAGGAGAAACATCATAATGTTATTAAGCCGGAGGAGTTGTATGTAAAATGGTTGCCAAAGAATATTTGAGTCTAGAGGCAATAAGTGTGTACGATTTTTGGAACAATAAGTCGAGCAGAAGTTGAACATAAGTGAGTTAGAACTAAATTAAAAAAATGCCCCATCATAATTGCCAAGACCATATATAACATTTGCACCTACACCAAGGTGAAAATGCTCCTCTGCAGAGTTTCAAGCACTGAGTATAGCTAGCTGGAGCACACATCAAGAACAATAACCCTTAATCCAAATATGTGACAACGATGAAACATGTACAGGTGGATCAGATTGCTGGGACAGACATGCTCCGGAGAATGCACTCAATGTTGCAAGTGTGCAAGAAACACTATCATGCATGAAGAGCCTCAATAGTACGACAATGCAATTAGTGTTTATGAGAGTAGCGAGCAATTGAAGGCAAAGTGAGTGCAGTTGAAATGCACTATGATGCACTAGGAAGAGTGCACGTGTGCACATCGATGCGCTACCAAGGATAAAAGAGGCTAGAGTATTACTAAGATGAGGCAAGCGTGAACCTTATAACAGATCATATCTGCTGTCAGCTAACTAAAATAATATATGATGAAAGTTGTGCAAACAAATTTATGTGGATTAGGGTTATCACATCTTTCAAAGCTTGATAGGAGTGAATCTTGAGCGAGTATGTACTAAGCTGACCTAAATAAATAGGCGAATGCTATAATGTGTTTGATTCAAAGTTGATGAAGTTACTTATAATTTATTTTTGTTTGTAAATCTATTGCAAAATAAATGCAACAACATTGGGTTTTACAACCCATTTCTTGGAACGAAATGACTGGTGAAGAGGGGGAGGGGTAGGGGAAGGTTGATTTAATATCAAATTGATGTAGGAAAATATATAATAGAGAATATGTGGAAGAAAAAAAAAATGGAACCATGCATATACCATTTGGAGAGGGGAAGAAGAGAACTTTGTCTACACAACTTGGAGTGACTAATACACAACTTGGATTTAGAAAAAACTCTCAATTGGCTTCATAAAATTTCTTCTAACATAATCTATTTTTATCCTATGGGCCTTATTTCTAAAGAAACAAACCTTCAAGATAGGATGAAATCCATAGCATAAGATGAAATACATAGCACTTAAATAACGATGAGGTTAACCCTATTTTTATTATATTAAAAAATAAAACTAAATATCTAAAATTGGTCCCAACTAAGTATGTGGTCTAAAAGGTATTGAAAATTTATCCCGTTAGCTATTTTGTGGCCTGTTTTACTTCTTTTGGTTGATTTATGAAAGTATGATTTATTATGGAATAAGTTAGCTGTTTTGTGCTACATTAATAAAGTTGAGAGAAAGTATGCTAATGTATTCTTTTTATGCATTAATATTTGACAGTAATGAAACATTTAACTTCAAAAAATGTTTGTCTAAAGCAACATTAATTTCTATTAAAGATTCATTTGTTAATGATCTTTTGCATTGTGTTGTGCCCTTTTTTTTTCCATTGTATACTCGCTGCTACTTTTGTTGGGATAAATGAGTTGATTCTTAACTGCACTTCCTACAGCTGAAGCCATCAAAGGATTGCAAATATGATTAAAGCTTTTTACTGTTTCTTTTCCCCTCAAATCTGCCTTTCATTTGTAACTTCCTTTAAGATCATTCTAATTTTTATTTTCCTTATTTTATTTTTCACAGCCCCTCCTTTTAAATCCTTATTCTTCCATAGAATTCAGCATATTCATCAGCATCATTAATGGCTAAGGTGAGTCTTCTCAACTAGTTAATTTGAAAAATTGTAGTTAGGTCGTAGCTTAATTTGGTTATGCAGATTTTTATGCAGCTAACAACTTTCACCATTTCTCTTTAACCTACAGCAAAAGGTAGTGATCAAGATCTCAATGATAGATGCCAAGAAGCGTTCGAAAGCCATGCAATGTGCTGCTGGATTGATTGGTAATTCACTAACAAGCTCCATTCCTCTCACTTTCGGCTCATCAAATTGTATTCCATTCTTTTTTTCTAATTCTTAAATTTTCAAAATTATTTTTTAAATTTAAATGAAATAGTTTTAAGAATTCATTCCATTGATATTATATTTAGTAATGCTAGATTATATATTAATTTGATTATGATTTTTTTTTGTACGCAGGTGTTGTATCTCTGTCAGTTGACGGGGATAATTTGACTGTGGTAGGAGATGGCATTGATGCAGCAAAGCTGACGATGTCGCTTCGGAAAAAGCTTGGTTTTGCCGAGCTTATTAAATTAACTGATATTGTGGAGGAAAATATGGAAAACACTAAGCTGGTGATTTCTCCCTTTTAGGGTCTGCCTATTGGTAATATGACCCAACCATACTATAATTATTAGGATTTTACCGAGCCTAAATATTATTAAATAGTTGCTCTAGTATGTCGACCCCACATGGTGGGATAAAGGCTTGATGTTCTTGTTGTTGTTGTAGTTGCTCTATTATGTAGTGCGTGGTATATATATATATATGTGTGAATCCATAATGTTCTTGTGAATTTTTGTGTGTGGTTTGCTGATGCAATTTAAAAGATGTTTGTGATTGGTTTTTATTCCTATATATTTAAATCTAAACTTTTATAATTTAAGATTGTAATTCTGACGTGTATGAGTTAAAAATGTCAGTTATGATATAATGTCCTGCTTTAACGATTTGTGAATGCTTTAATTTTTTCTTTTTTATCCTCTTTTTCATTATTTATATTCAAATGTGAATATGTGCTCTTGGCATCAAAGCGGAAGAAGAGTGCATAATTTTTTCTTAATCATGAAATATGAGATGAATCTTGGTCCACTGAAATGATTTAAAAGAGTAACTCAATGAAATTTTATTTTTTATGCTTTATAGTAGCAGAAAATTTTCAAATTAAGGACGTACTAGTTGTTTGTTTTATTTGAAATATATATGCATGAAAGTTTTTTTTACATCAAAAGTTCAAATCACATTTAATTAATTTGTGTCCTTGTTCAAAGTATATTCAAATATTGATCAAATCATATTTCAACCTTCGATCATGATTCAAAGGGTGTTTAAATATGGTTGGATAAATGTTTAATCATGATGTTGGCATAAAAATAGTCAATCCTTCAAATTCCTTAATTCTTAGGTCTAACTATTTTAATTTACTTTCTTATACATGGTTGAACTGGCTATGCTCAGTCTAGGTTAATTGAACTTAATTAGGTTTGTACCTTTTGATCTTCTAGCATTTAGTAGATATGCTTCAAGCCTTTCTCCTTTATTTTATTCAATGAAATCTTAATTCCTTACCTCATCCATAGGGGCTTAGCTTAGTTGAAAAACCTCTCCTGGCTCAGCTTGGGCTCATTAGGAACATATACTATGATGATCAATAAGATCCTTTTGATTTTAGAAGGCCAATAGAAGGAAACCCTTGATCTTTCAATTCAAAATCATGTTATATTTATCCTGGCAAGTTTCACCTTAGCTAGCTCTATCGTAGACCTACTCTTAATTTAACTCTAATTAGTCATTGTGAATCCAAATAGTTGTTTAAGTATGCAATCTTCTCTCCATTTGTTTTGTCACAAAGCTTGTGCATTATAATTAACCATTGAATCTCTTATGCTTAACTTGTGGGCCCTAGTAAGACCATTCGTTAGCATAGCCCTAATGGTGTATTAATTTTTTATTGAATTAATAATTATGAACCAATTGATCCATTCAAAAGGACAAATTTCTTTCATAAGATTTTAATCATAAAATTATAAATGATTTGACTATCGGACTAAGATAGATGGCTAAATAGGATCCGTGTAGGTTAATTAGGCTCAAACCCTAGGAATTGGATAAATTGACTTTAGCCAACATTTTGAATAGGTCCTTATAGGTTAGATATGACCTAATAAAGGAAAATTGATCTTTGGAGTAGCTTGATTGGACCCATTGACCTATTAGTTCAAATGAACCTCTTTAATCATAGGATCAAAATAACAAAAACTTCTAGATTGGATAAATTTGTTTAATGCTTGAAACCAATTTTAATATGTTAAACATATGTCTTAGCCCCAATTAGCTTTTGGTTAAGCCAATTAGCTTACATAGCCCAATTTGACCCTTAGGCTAATTTGACCATTTAAACTCATTTGACTAAATTGATTTAAGCTAATCTTTCAAAACTTTAATTAATTTCCTATAGTTGACTTGATATCAACTAACCATTAACCATGCCAATTTGGCTATTTGGTTTAATTGACCCAAATTGATCCAATTCAACGTATTAAGCCAAGTTGGCCAATTTGATCAAATCAATTCCAATCAATTCTTTTTTTATTTTGAGCGAGATTAACATTCTTTGAATTTAGCTAATTTCCATTTCATCAAGTGACTAACCCTAATTGAGCCAACTTAGCCTAATTGAACCTTATAGGACCTAGTTTGACAATTTGATCAAATTGAACTAGCTTAATCAAATTAATCAGACTAATCACCTTGGATAAATTTATCATAAATTAATTAAGTTAATTTGACCCTTATTTTAATCTAACTAACCTAATTTTTTTTCCTAATAAAGGTATACCTTAAAAATAGACTTTTAAAGAAATTGGACTAAGTTGATTATTTAGTTCAAAATAAACCATCCATAAAGCATCCCTATATGATTAATACAAAAATATAACACCCCTTGACGCAAGGTTGATCAACTCCTAGATCATTTTTGGTCAGCCCTTAGCCAATTTGTTTATTTTGGTTCTTAAGTATTTAATTAGGAAAACCAATGGACCATATAACTTGCATAGGATGTCAATAAATCAACTACATCCATGTTAACCTAATTGACCCATTGACTTGGTCGGTTGGGGGCATTGAACCTAGTTTGACACAATTGTACATATGGGTTCAATTCAGCCAAGTCACTTTAAACCTTCAAATTGGCTTACCAGAAGGCCAACAAAATTTCTTTAGGATATCTTTAATTGCACCAACTCCAACCCAATCCAATCCAATTATTCCATTGGTTTGATAAATGTTAAAGAATTTAGTTAATTTGAGCTAACTTGACCCGATTGAGTCCATTTGAACTAAATGATCATTAAAACAAAAATTAGCCCAAGAGACCATTACAAGCATTGGTCCACAAGCATTCACAACAAATTAACTAAATTTATATAAGAATTATAAACAGCTACTACGTTTGTTTCTTAAACATCATAGATGTCCTCTTAAACCTCTCTAAGTCATGGAACGACCACTATTTGCTTTGAAGCAAATTTTTCGTTCATGGAATTTTAAGATCCAAAGATGTGAATATTCCACCTTTGGGATGGAATGATACATCCTTGCATTAAAAGAAACTTAAGTGACTTTTATGAATTTTAGATATACTCATGATGTTTGTATAAGAGAGATGTTTGCTTAATAGTGTAAAACAAACTTGCATAAGAGTTTGACTTAGGATTTGATGAAATTCATCTAATTGGATAAGATGAATTTTAAGAAGAAGATGCTTCTAAAGGCAATATAAAAGCATACATTTTAAATATCATGAAGAGAGAAACCACTTATAAGTAATGGAGTTCTAAAGTTTGGGCCTAGATGATAGATTACCTACTTGATTAGGCCAAGTAGGTGGGCTTTGACTTTGAGGCCAAAGGAAGAGGGGTTTCTATTTGATTTGAGCCCGATGGGAAGAACCAAGGGTTGGGGACCTAGAGCTAGGAAATCATCTACTTGATTGGGTATCAAGCAAATGAAATTTATGAGTGACTTAAAGCTTTGGGGCTAAGGTAATGCTAGGTTCCTATAGCTTTGATGCCAATGGGAAACAACTTCCAATTTATAGCTTCTTGGGCTAAAGATTGGAGAGTTTCCTATAACTTTGAGTCTACGAAAAATGATAGATTCTCTAGGACTTTGTTGACTACTGGATCTCCAAACGAAAATACACCTCGTACCTGAATCCCGCGAATCCCGCCGAGACCCCGCTGAGCCGGCGCCGAAACGATCAGATCCCGGAAATCCTTCGCGGAAGCCTCGATTTCGCTCCTCGCAACGTCAATAAAAGGAAGAGGCTTCGACTTCAGGACTTACCCACTCAACTGGCAAAAGCTTCGGCCTCCACTGCTTCTCCGACCTCTTGCCCTCATCCGACTCCAAGCCTCCAGTCGAAATCCCTCATCCATCTCTTACAATCGCCGGAGCCTCCCCCCTTGTCCTTAAATCACATACTGCCCTAGTCAAGCTCCTGCCCGGGCTACCTCCGATCCCTGGTCCTAGTCGCGACCGAAGCCTGCAAACCGCAAGCCTACCTTCCGACATCCAGCGGCTCCGATCTTCTCCGAGCTTCGAATCAAACCCGATCCCTGCCTCTTGTCTCTTACCCGACGCCTTTCACTCGATCGACTTCGCCCCTCCCGCGACGTTCCTCCCTGTTCTGTCGGTCGAGAGAGAGAGAGAGAGAGAGAGAGAGAGAGAGAGAGAGAGAGAGAGAGAGAGAGAGAGAGAAAGAGGGAGGGAGCATTCAACCTACCCGATCTCCTGCTATAGCCGAACAAACCCAACTGAGCTCTGACCCATCCTCTTCTACCCGAGCATAAATCTCATCTGATCCAACCGGCAGTTTCGCCGCCAAATGGCACTGCAGGATAAACGGTTATGAAAAAAAAGAAAAATAAGAGAAAAGGAAACAAAAAAAAAAGAAATGAAAATATCTCTTGCCTCGATCTACGTGCCAACCTCGACGCTTGCAAAGGTATAATTTTCTAACTCAGATTCTCGCCCTCGAAGTTCGCGGCGCACCGGAAAACCGCCTATACACGCTTTCATAAGCGTGGTGGGATGGGACCCCGGTGCGGCGCCTACAACGAGGCGGGTAATCACCTCAAAATCCTAGCCTCGGCGTTCGTGTCGAGCCGGCAAACCGCCTATACACGCTTTCTTAAGCGTGGTGGGAAGGGAACCCGGTGCGACACCTACGGCGAGGCGGGTAGGCCCTATACACGCTTTTCTTAGCGTGGTGGGGACAATTTTAAGTACCCGTATGCGGCTCTGTACCTGCGGGGAAACAAATGCTTTGCTTTTTCAGGTACGTCGAAGACCCATACACGCTTTCTTAAGCGTGGTGGGGGATTGAAGACTTTACACGGCCGCGGTGTCCTCGAAAGAGGGCACCTACCATACACGCTTTCTTAAGCGTGGTGGGAAAGGCCCAGTTTTCTGTTATTTACCCTAAACGGGGGAGATGCCGGAATGCTGCCGAAATTTCGGGTGAACTTAAGACTGTACCTGGACTTATTTGAGCTCAAGAGCAGAAGACTTGGACTAGAACTCAAACTCAAATGAACAAGACTTGGATTGGATTGAAGTGAACAACAAAATAATTTGAAATGAACAATGAAATAGATTTTAAATGGATTTGAACTAAACTCGAACCAGAACGACAATGAACTTGAACTCAGATTAGACTTGAGTTTGAACTTGACAAAAGAAGACTGACTTTGAGTCAGATAATGTTGAATTGAACTTGAACAAATGATGATGATCTGAACATGAATTGAGCAAGACTTCAGGGGACTTGAATTCGAATGACAGAACAAAGGAATTGAATTTGAATTTGTGGACTCTTGAACTAAGCTTGGACTCAAACTCAAAACAGAGATTGAAACTAAATGGACTAAGCTTGAACCAAACCCGAATCAAGTAACAAGGGGACTCAACTGCAAGAGAACTTGAACTCGATTTGGACCACATGAAAGGGGACTTTAACTTAGCAAAACTCGAGCATGCGAATGATGATTAAAGATCTAGATCTTTCCAATGAACATTAACAGTCAAGTGAAGGACTTGTAAACTTCAATATAATTTGCAACGTACCTACAAGCAGGAATCAAGTGAACAATGACAAGGGTTCAAAATTTGAGCTAAGTGGGACTTGAGCTCGAACTTGCATATTGAACTTGACTTGAATACGAACTAAACGTCATCATGTGACTAGAACTATGTGAACAAATAAGGAACTTATTTTATGCAAGGAATAATATGTGCACACGAACTACGACTGCCTACATGTGATTATGAGCAAGAATACAATGTTTGCATAAGTACTACAATGCACTTGTATGAAAAGGAAGACTTGTGATGAGTATACAACTTCGCTTGCAGACATTGAGGGGAAACAACTTGATCACAATAATGTCATATTGTGTTCATGAATAGAACGCAGAGGCTCGTAGACAACTAACATTGCTTAGGTGTAAACAAATGCTCTTGACTCTTGCAAGTAACGACGAGCAATAACATGAACTTTCCCGCAAATACTGAAAGTCTTCATGTTGTTTGAGATACAAGTACTAACAAGGAAGAGCAGCAGATTCATTATGCGTACTACAAATATCATATGTGAAGACAAAAGACCTGTGATACACATAACGAGCTACATGTGAGTTGTAACAGGGAAATACCTAGCGATATACTTATATATGCAATGTGAAAGATGTGTAGCAAATATAGTAGTCCACAGATAGAGGAAGCCTCTCAACTACATACAAGTGCACCAAGCCCTGGCAAATGAACACAACAGGCATACAGTGACTGCAAAGACATCCTAGCCAACAAGTATTCAGTAAATGCACAAGTCCCTCGCAGGTGAAGGAAGTTGACATGTAACGAGCATTATGATACCTCGCTAGCTAACGTTCACAAGCAGCAGAGGGATTCAACATATGATAAATTGTTGATGAAAGGTGTATTCGAAAGGTCAAAGCAAATATAATTCTCATGCCACCAATCTTAATGTGTATGGAATTTACAAGAGTCATGCAAGAGGATGTGGAAGTTCCTTACAATCAATATCAACCACCCTTGGAATAATGTAACAGTTCGTTGTGAATAATGAAGACTGATATGCAATGGTTATGATGATTCCTTTATGTGGATGCATCATACTGTCCACAAATGAAACGGACAAATATGCAACAAGAACCCTAGCCCCTTCTACAAGCAAAGGTGGAGAATAGGTTACATATGCAAGCTCCCACGAACTACCACAAAAGCTTGTTACGTCGTACGACTAATATTTTGTCCACAATGAAATGTAGAAGAATTCTCATTCATACAACAATATATTCACAGGCAAAAGCAGGAGATTCGTTGGTGTACTACGATCTACCTGCGTAAATCATGCAACTAGTGCACGACAGTCTACCTGTACAATGCAGCAAACAGTTCAATCCCCAAGCTGCAACAATACGCCACCGGATCCACAACAATCATACAAGTGGACAGAAGGCGTGTTCAGGCCCTCAAATCAAATGCCGCATTCAAAAGATAATTACCCGAACAACTGATCAACACCAAATATCCAAAATGCCCCGCACGTGCACTGTAGTTTGTATACACATAGGTACACGAAAAGGGTAAAAGCAATCATAAACCCGCATGGGCCCCGGTGAGCGTGTTATTGGTACACACGTGACGTCTAGGGATGCTGCGCGGGTTAATAAGTGAATTCAAGTTCGAGCCCGATCCTCCTATACAGGTAGATAGGAGTCGACACGGCTCGAACCATTAAATAAATATACAGTCGTGAGATCGACTGAGATATTTATTTTATACATTCATATTAGGCCTTCAAGGTCTATAATCAAGTGAATTCACTTACAAAAGGCTCAAAGCATACGAAACCCGATCCTCTATCGACCAGTAGATAGAGTCGACAGGGTCCAATCAATAAAATATAAATAACCCCACACCCCGATGATGGCCGTGTTGAATGAAAATATCAACCGGAGGGGTCCATTTCAAAAATCTCAAATTCCCTACAAAATCCAATCTTCTGAAAAATCCCAAAATCCAAAAAATCTTTCCAACTCCAGATATTTAAAATTGGAATCCAACCATCAATCACTTAATCCATCCACCCTCCGCAACAGTTTGCCGAGGTGGACAAGTTAAAATTTACTTCAGCTCGCAAAGAGCTAATGCCTGGTCGAAAATATCACTAGGATCCATTCTCAAACAATCTCCTGCCAGCAAGGACGTGGTACGAGTCCTCTAACCGGCAGTTTCGCCGCTAAATGGCACTGCAGGATAAACGGTTATGACTCGGGGCTCTCTGAACCAGGTGGTCGCCGCCAAATGGCACCATTATATTATGGTTATGGCCAGAGCCCGTATGCTCCCCAATGGCATCAAATCCTTGAGATATGAATCAATAGGATATGATCGATAGGGCACAAAGCCCTCTGTTAGCTAAGGTGGATTCAAATTTGTCCCCTTAGACAAATATTCACCCCAGGTCTACAAGGTACCCTTGGACGAAGCAACCCATGGCTGCCGACAAGGATCCTTCTGTCAGGTTGGGTCGACTACCTCCTCTGACTAAGTAGACCAGGGACCACGATGGCCCGGGATGACGGAACCATGGGATCTTGATCGGGTCTATCATCCATTCCCCCACCATCCGCTTTAAGTGCAAGATGGTGAAATTTCAATTTTAAATATCAAATTCTCCAACACTTTCAAACCTTCAAATCCTTCAATTTTCCAGTACCCTAAATCCATTGCTGCTACTATATGCCAGATCCACGTATCTCTACGTATCTGATTGACGACTAGCCTTAATCGAAAGTTCTCTCTCGTTAGCGGGAGGGGTAATTAACTATAGGGGCTTGCGCCTATAGGAAACCAGAACTCAGATCATAAAGTCCTCGCAAAATGAGGGCGAAATCTCTGGGTAGTGTCTTAACTACAAATCCATCTGCCTTCCAAAATTTACCTCGGAACTTAGTTCGTTAAAACTCCCCCCTCGAAAAGCACAAAAAGTCGGGCGGAGGCCGGGGCCGAATTTTCGGAGCCCACAGATTTCTGGCGACTCCACTGGGGATTGGTTTCTCTTTCCATCTTTGGCTAGTCATATAAGTGCTATAGTAGTAGCAAAAAAAAAAAAAATAATATTAATGATAATATTGAGATATATACGGTGAACATCAGGACGTGACACTTGGTCTAAAGATCCGTCACTGAAAGGTCCCGTTAGAGAGAGAAACAACCATCTACTTTGATGGTAGAGCAAAAGAACATCCAAGATATGTACGGTGAGCATCGGGGTGTGACACTTTGATGCATATCCAAGAATCCACTGCCGAGAGGTCCCGACATGAAGAAAAAAAAATATATAGAGTCCAACATCTCTGGAGGAAAAAGATATGTCAAAGAATGGTGTGACATCTAGTGTACATCCCTAGAGATCCATCATTAAAGAAATTAATCAAAAGTGGGTCCTAAATAAAACCCCTACAGATAATTTTCTTGATGGTCGACATCTTGAAGAATCCTCCAAGAAATTCCATCGCTTTTCAACTATATCCTCTCAGACTAAAGAAGATCTTCGCCTGACCTTCATCAGTGCCCTTCTGCTCGAAGAACAAGTAGGGGAGATAAAAGAACTTCCTTTGTGAATTCAGAGACTGCTTTTCCTAGACACATGCAGAGATACCCGGCTTATCTCCTGATGTAGCAGTTCACAGATTGGTAATTAAACTAAAAGCAGTACCCGTTAAATAAGCTCCAAGGAGAATTAAAGAAGTACTACGCCTGAAGTTGCCCGAAGAAGTATTATGCTTAATGTACTATATTTTTCGTACATGCTTATTAGCATAAGCCTTTTATATTTTGAAATTCTCTTGTGTTGCAAGAATGCATTTCAAAATCTCCCTACAAGACAGGGGGCATTTTAAATATTTATTTGGGTTGACATCGTGCTACGCGCCGAGATCCCCAAATAAATATTTAAAATTATAAAATCTCAAAATTATTCTATTCTGAAATGTCCTTGCGAGACAGGGGGCATTTTAAATATTTATTTAGGTCGACATCGCGCCGCATGCCGAGATCCCCAAATAAATATTTAAAAATTATAAAATTTTAAATCTATTCTATTCTGAAATATTCCTGCGAGACAGGGGGCATTTTAAATATTTATTTGGGTCGACATCGCGCCGCATGCCGAGATCCCCAAATAAATATTTAAAAATTACAAAATTTTAAATCTACTCTATTATGAAATGTCCCTGCGAGACAGGGGGCATTTTAAATATTTATTCGGGTCGACATCGCGCTGCATGCCGAGATCCCCGAATAAATATTTAAAATCACCAACGCAAATATTCCTTTATACTGAAGAATACAACGAATTCTTTTCAAAGTATATGCAGGTGAGCTCCAAAAGATTGAGACACCATCTTCTCTAACAAACCAAGATTTCAAAGGTTAGAAAGAGACTTTTGCAACTACACACTCTAACAAATTGAGCCAGAACAACCTGAAGTCTTTCAGCAGCCTGAAGCTTAAGGTTCGAGTGGGTGTAAGAGGTCGGATCCAACACGCCCAAATATGGCCGGATCGCTGGCAGCTCCGTCTACTCAACACGCCATAGGAAAGGCCGTAGTAGCGGAACCCCCACTTCGTCAACCCGTCAGTAGGGACTGTAGGAAGTACGAAGGCAAATTTGACTCGACAAGTTCAAGTGGTTGTAGTCCGCTGAATTCTCCTAAATGACTGGAGAATCAAAGTTCCAGTGGGAAAGGGAAATCTCGAGCAATTACCATATATACGTAGGCTCCAAATCTTCAACCATAAAGGAGAACTCTAAATCTAACAACTTCAGTAAAATCAGCATTGGGAAGCATAATTCCCATAGCTCAAGTCTGAAGCCTGAATGGGAGTAAGAGGTCGGATCCAACACGCCCAAATATGGCCGGATCGCTGGCAGCTCCGTCTACTCAACACGCCATAAGAAAGGCCGTAGTAGCGGAACCCCCACTTCGTCAACCCGTCAGTAGGGACTGTAGGAAGTACGAAGGCAAATTTGACTCGATAAGTTTAAATGATCGTAGTCTACCAAATTCTCCTAATTGACCGGAGAATCAAAGTTCCAGTGGGAAGAAAGAATCTAGAGCAAATACCAAACTCGTGTAGGCTCTAAATCTTCAACCACAAAGGAGAACTCCAAATCTATCAACTTCAGCAAAATCAGCATTGGGAAGCACATTTCCCCTAGCTCAAGTCTGAAACCTGAATGGGTGTAAGAGGTCGGATCCAACAAGCCCAAATACGGCCGGATCGCTGGCAGCTCCATCTACTCAACACGCCATAAGAAAGGCCGTAGTAGAGGAACCCCCATCTCAGCAACCAGAGGACGAAGAGCTGTCAAATCCCAGCTCTCCCGATCTGATGAACTCAAGTGACTTAGATTAAAGTCTCCTCAAGTGGTTAAGGATCAGGACACTACCCAAGTTTGGTACTATCAACTGAATCCAAAGCCTGTAAATCCTTCAATAAATCCATAAAGCACAAAGCTAGGATCGAAGAAATTTTTCTTCAACAAGTCCACCAAAGCACAAAGCAAAGGACCGAAGAAATTATCCCAAAGTTCATGAAGAGCTTAAGGCTGAACTAAGGGGATTCCGTCATCAACAAGTCCGTCATGCACAAAGCTCTGGACCGATGACTTCTCGTCATCGACCTATTACAAACCTAAGGGTTTTGGTCACCGGCATCTGCTCCTTCATCAAGCCCGCCAAAGCTAGAAGCAAAGGGCCGAAGGTACAAATCACCTGACAAGTTAGTAGAGACAAATCAGGAAATTCTCCATCAATGTCCGCCGCACAAAGCACAGGACAGAAGGAACCAAAATCCCAGGGAAACTAAAGCCACAAGAAAGAGGTATCCCGAACGACATCTACAAGTGTCCCTAAAGGCTGGGGGCATTTTAAATATTTATTTGGGTCGACATCGCGCCGCTGTCGAGATCCCCAAATAAATATTTAAAATTATTTACAATACCATCAACACAACTCGAAGTACAACCACAGAAATCACAGGAGCAGTAAAAAGAGAGCTCGTCAACAGTAGAATTCACAAAAAAAAAATGCTTCATTTTATTAATTCAGAATCCATATACAAATTCTCAGTTCTCTTTTACAAGTTTACATCAACAAAAAAAAGAGAGAAAAGTACAATGTCCTTCGCAGAGGACTACAAATTTGTCTCCTAAACTATGCCTGAAGAAGAAGTCAACAGCTTTGCTCTACTTCTTCCAAAGACCAGGCACCCTGCACTTCTGGAGCCTGCACGAAGCAACAGAAGTATCAGCAAAAATCAAAGACTACGCAAGTGCATGAAAATGCTACTAAAAAGAAAAGTGTACCTGAAGCCAAGGTCTCCTGTAGTAGCTCACGAACTGGTGTCTCGCTCCTCCGGGAACCTGCACAAGGCAACAAGGGTCAGTAAGCAGCCAAAGAAAGAAGAGAAACAGAACAAACAAACTAAAAAACGTACCAGAGCCAAATCTCCAGTGGTAGCTGACTGACTGGATCCTATCTCTGTAGTGACCTGCACAAGAAACAAAGAATTGTCAGTACAGTTATAAAATCAAAACTGAAAACTAAGAAAGCAGTAGTGTCAAAAGAAGAACAGAGAGTGGCATTACTATATACTATCATCAACCTACAAAGTGCTACTTTAGGGAGTTGGGTATAAAATGCTCTATCAGTATCTTTTGGATCTCTACCTAACTAAAGCCAGCATGTCAATCGCATTGATGATTACAAATGCATCTGAAGATCCACGAAGGCACAGAAATGGATTCTGGAGATCCGTTAACCGATAATTTTAGTGTGACATCCAAGCAAATTTTTGGAGATCCATTAACCGATAATGTTAGTGTGACATCCAAGCAAATTTTTGGAGATCCACTAAATGAAG
Source organism: Dendrobium chrysotoxum (assembly GCA_019925795.1). Taxonomy (NCBI): domain Eukaryota; kingdom Viridiplantae; phylum Streptophyta; class Magnoliopsida; order Asparagales; family Orchidaceae; genus Dendrobium; species Dendrobium chrysotoxum. Next base: position 52,337,386 of record CM034315.1, read on the forward strand.
ACCTTTGTGTGACATCTAGAAAAAATATCTAGAGATCCATAAAGTCTATCAGCATACAACAAACGTGATTCGCTCTAGACGTGAACCACATTTGTTGGGGGGCATTTGTTGACTACTGGATCTCCAAACGAAAATACACCTCGTACCTGAATCCCGCGAATCCCGCCGAGACCCCGCTGAGCCGGCGCCGAAACGATCAGATCCCGGAAATCCTTCGCGGAAGCCTCGATTTCGCTCCTCGCAACGTCAATAAAAGGAAGAGGCTTCGACTTCAGGACTTACCCACTCAACTCGCAAAAGCTTCGGCCTCCACTGCTTCTCCGACCTCTTGCCCTCATCCGACTCCAAGCCTCCAGTCGAAATCCCTCATCCATCTCTTACAATCGCCGGAGCCTCCCCCCTTGTCCTTAAATCACATACTGCCCTAGTCAAGCTCCTGCCCGGGCTACCTCCGATCCCTGGTCCTAGTCGCGACCGAAGCCTGCAAACCGCAAGCCTACCTTCCGACATCCAGCGGCTCCGATCTTCTCCGAGCTTCGAATCAAACCCGATCCCTGCCTCTTGTCTCTTACCCGACGCCTTTCACTCGATCGACTTCGCCCCTCCCGCGACGTTCCTCCCTGTTCTGTCGGTCGAGAGAGAGAGAGAGAGAGAGAGAGAGAGAGAGAGAGAGAGAGAGAGAGAGAGAGAGAAAGAGGGAGGGAGCATTCAACCTACCCGATCTCCTGCTATAGCCGAACAAACCCAACTGAGCTCTGACCCATCCTCTTCTACCCGAGCATAAATCTCATCTGATCCAACCGGCAGTTTCGCCGCCAAATGGCACTGCAGGATAAACGGTTATGAAAAAAAAGAAAAATAAGAGAAAAGGAAACAAAAAAAAAAGAAATGAAAATATCTCTTGCCTCGATCTACGTGCCAACCTCGACGCTTGCAAAGGTATAATTTTCTAACTCAGATTCTCGCCCTCGAAGTTCGCGGCGCACCGGAAAACCGCCTATACACGCTTTCATAAGCGTGGTGGGATGGGACCCCGGTGCGGCGCCTACAACGAGGCGGGTAATCACCTCAAAATCCTAGCCTCGGCGTTCGTGTCGAGCCGGCAAACCGCCTATACACGCTTTCTTAAGCGTGGTGGGAAGGGAACCCGGTGCGACACCTACGGCGAGGCGGGTAGGCCCTATACACGCTTTTCTTAGCGTGGTGGGGACAATTTTAAGTACCCGTATGCGGCTCTGTACCTGCGGGGAAACAAATGCTTTGCTTTTTCAGGTACGTCGAAGACCCATACACGCTTTCTTAAGCGTGGTGGGGGATTGAAGACTTTACACGGCCGCGGTGTCCTCGAAAGAGGGCACCTACCATACACGCTTTCTTAAGCGTGGTGGGAAAGGCCCAGTTTTCTGTTATTTACCCTAAACGGGGGAGATGCCGGAATGCTGCCGAAATTTCGGGTGAACTTAAGACTGTACCTGGACTTATTTGAGCTCAAGAGCAGAAGACTTGGACTAGAACTCAAACTCAAATGAACAAGACTTGGATTGGATTGAAGTGAACAACAAAATAATTTGAAATGAACAATGAAATAGATTTTAAATGGATTTGAACTAAACTCGAACCAGAACGACAATGAACTTGAACTCAGATTAGACTTGAGTTTGAACTTGACAAAAGAAGACTGACTTTGAGTCAGATAATGTTGAATTGAACTTGAACAAATGATGATGATCTGAACATGAATTGAGCAAGACTTCAGGGGACTTGAATTCGAATGACAGAACAAAGGAATTGAATTTGAATTTGTGGACTCTTGAACTAAGCTTGGACTCAAACTCAAAACAGAGATTGAAACTAAATGGACTAAGCTTGAACCAAACCCGAATCAAGTAACAAGGGGACTCAACTGCAAGAGAACTTGAACTCGATTTGGACCACATGAAAGGGGACTTTAACTTAGCAAAACTCGAGCATGCGAATGATGATTAAAGATCTAGATCTTTCCAATGAACATTAACAGTCAAGTGAAGGACTTGTAAACTTCAATATAATTTGCAACGTACCTACAAGCAGGAATCAAGTGAACAATGACAAGGGTTCAAAATTTGAGCTAAGTGGGACTTGAGCTCGAACTTGCATATTGAACTTGACTTGAATACGAACTAAACGTCATCATGTGACTAGAACTATGTGAACAAATAAGGAACTTATTTTATGCAAGGAATAATATGTGCACACGAACTACGACTGCCTACATGTGATTATGAGCAAGAATACAATGTTTGCATAAGTACTACAATGCACTTGTATGAAAAGGAAGACTTGTGATGAGTATACAACTTCGCTTGCAGACATTGAGGGGAAACAACTTGATCACAATAATGTCATATTGTGTTCATGAATAGAACGCAGAGGCTCGTAGACAACTAACATTGCTTAGGTGTAAACAAATGCTCTTGACTCTTGCAAGTAACGACGAGCAATAACATGAACTTTCCCGCAAATACTGAAAGTCTTCATGTTGTTTGAGATACAAGTACTAACAAGGAAGAGCAGCAGATTCATTATGCGTACTACAAATATCATATGTGAAGACAAAAGACCTGTGATACACATAACGAGCTACATGTGAGTTGTAACAGGGAAATACCTAGCGATATACTTATATATGCAATGTGAAAGATGTGTAGCAAATATAGTAGTCCACAGATAGAGGAAGCCTCTCAACTACATACAAGTGCACCAAGCCCTGGCAAATGAACACAACAGGCATACAGTGACTGCAAAGACATCCTAGCCAACAAGTATTCAGTAAATGCACAAGTCCCTCGCAGGTGAAGGAAGTTGACATGTAACGAGCATTATGATACCTCGCTAGCTAACGTTCACAAGCAGCAGAGGGATTCAACATATGATAAATTGTTGATGAAAGGTGTATTCGAAAGGTCAAAGCAAATATAATTCTCATGCCACCAATCTTAATGTGTATGGAATTTACAAGAGTCATGCAAGAGGATGTGGAAGTTCCTTACAATCAATATCAACCACCCTTGGAATAATGTAACAGTTCGTTGTGAATAATGAAGACTGATATGCAATGGTTATGATGATTCCTTTATGTGGATGCATCATACTGTCCACAAATGAAACGGACAAATATGCAACAAGAACCCTAGCCCCTTCTACAAGCAAAGGTGGAGAATAGGTTACATATGCAAGCTCCCACGAACTACCACAAAAGCTTGTTACGTCGTACGACTAATATTTTGTCCACAATGAAATGTAGAAGAATTCTCATTCATACAACAATATATTCACAGGCAAAAGCAGGAGATTCGTTGGTGTACTACGATCTACCTGCGTAAATCATGCAACTAGTGCACGACAGTCTACCTGTACAATGCAGCAAACAGTTCAATCCCCAAGCTGCAACAATACGCCACCGGATCCACAACAATCATACAAGTGGACAGAAGGCGTGTTCAGGCCCTCAAATCAAATGCCGCATTCAAAAGATAATTACCCGAACAACTGATCAACACCAAATATCCAAAATGCCCCGCACGTGCACTGTAGTTTGTATACACATAGGTACACGAAAAGGGTAAAAGCAATCATAAACCCGCATGGGCCCCGGTGAGCGTGTTATTGGTACACACGTGACGTCTAGGGATGCTGCGCGGGTTAATAAGTGAATTCAAGTTCGAGCCCGATCCTCCTATACAGGTAGATAGGAGTCGACACGGCTCGAACCATTAAATAAATATACAGTCGTGAGATCGACTGAGATATTTATTTTATACATTCATATTAGGCCTTCAAGGTCTATAATCAAGTGAATTCACTTACAAAAGGCTCAAAGCATACGAAACCCGATCCTCTATCGACCAGTAGATAGAGTCGACAGGGTCCAATCAATAAAATATAAATAACCCCACACCCCGATGATGGCCGTGTTGAATGAAAATATCAACCGGAGGGGTCCATTTCAAAAATCTCAAATTCCCTACAAAATCCAATCTTCTGAAAAATCCCAAAATCCAAAAAATCTTTCCAACTCCAGATATTTAAAATTGGAATCCAACCATCAATCACTTAATCCATCCACCCTCCGCAACAGTTTGCCGAGGTGGACAAGTTAAAATTTACTTCAGCTCGCAAAGAGCTAATGCCTGGTCGAAAATATCACTAGGATCCATTCTCAAACAATCTCCTGCCAGCAAGGACGTGATACGAGTCCTCTAACCGGCAGTTTCGCCGCTAAATGGCACTGCAGGATAAACGGTTATGACTCGGGGCCCTCTGAACCAGGTGGTCGCCGCCAAATGGCACCATTATATTATGGTTATGGCCAGTGCCCGTATGCTCCCCAATGGCATCAAATCCTTGAGATATGAATCAATAGGATATGATCGATAGGGCACAAAGCCCTCTGTTAGCTAAGGTGGATTCAAATTTATCCCCTTAGACAAATATTCACCCCAGGTCTACAAGGTACCCTTGGACGAAGCAACCCATGGCTGCCGACAAGGATCCTTCTGTCAGGTTGGGTCGACTACCTCCTCTGACTAAGTAGACCAGGGACCACGATGGCCCGGGATGACGGAACCATGGGATCTTGATCGGGTCTATCATCCATTCCCCCACCATCCGCTTTAAGTGCAAGATGGTGAAATTTCAATTTTAAATATCAAATTCTCCAACACTTTCAAACCTTCAAATCCTTCAATTTTCCAGTACCCTAAATCCATTGCTGCTACTATATGCCAGATCCACGTATCTCTACGTATCTGATTGACGACTAGCCTTAATCGAAAGTTCTCTCTCGTTAGCGGGAGGGGTAATTAACTATAGGGGCTTGCGCCTATAGGAAACCAGAACTCAGATCATAAAGTCCTCGCAAAATGAGGGCGAAATCTCTGGGTAGTGTCTTAACTACAAATCCATCTGCCTTCCAAAATTTACCTCGGAACTTAGTTCGTTAAAACTCCCCCCTCGAAAAGCACAAAAAGTCGGGCGGAGGCCGGGGCCGAATTTTCGGAGCCCACAGACTTTTGGGAGCACAAAAATGGAGGGATGATTTGCAGCTTTAGGGTTTAGCGTGGTTGGGACATGTTTGCCCCTTTGATTGGTTTTTGATTTTAACTTTCTGTTCTACGAAAGAAGAAAAAGGTTACAAGTTTTCTATCATGCTTTATTATAGCCTTTTAAGTAGGCTTTGAATGATCCAATCAAGAACTTATCCAAACCAAGTTTAAGTTTTAAGAAGTCTGATCCTCTCTCCATTCAGGCCAAGTGTGTCTATTGGTTAATTCGGTCCACTCTTGATTCCAACTAGGCATGAGCTTATAATCATGAGTGATTTTTGACTATTTAAAATACATTCTCAGTCAAATATACAAACATACACCCATACAATTTGATGCAAATTGCATTTTATAGCTAGTGTAGTATTTTCATAACTTTAGATTCATGTACCTAGGACTTACTATATTGTATGAATGGGAGATTATTTATGAGCGTTTTTGTTTATTGTGAAGTGTAGTGTTATTTTTCATCTATTTGAGTGCTTGTATGATTGTTGGATCATTGAGTTACGCCATATTTTTACCCTTATGTATGTTGGGCCATTTCTTTTTCTTGGTGGTAGGTATTAAAATGGTTGTGTGTTTGATGGTGGGTATAAATTTGGTGACAGCTATGAATTTTGTGGCAAGCATGGATATGATAGGACTCTTGAGTATTTATTTTGGTGTCTTTTGGTCTCTTTCTAATATTTCAATAATTAAGAAGTCTCTTGTAATGCAAAATACTTTTCTTATGGAAGATAAAATAGATGAAAAATAGTTATTCTTGAGTGCATTTGCTTATGTTCTTTTAAAACCAAGTAAAAGATCTTTTGAGTGAATGACATGAATCTTGGAAATTTACGTCCAAGGAAGAACACAATCAGGATGAATGATTGCTTGTAGTAGTCATAATTAAGCATTAGTTGCATTAACAATTTGTCTTGTTTCCATAATTGGAGTTTCATTTTCATTATGTTTTCGTTGTTCTGCGTTCTTCTTTGTGACCTTGTCTTACCTTGTTTGCCTTGCACTAGATTGTTATTAAATAAAATAGTTTTTTAGAGATAAAATTAAACATGATTTTTTTTTTGTTCTATACATTTCTCTGTCCTCAGTTTTTACTCTTTATATTTTGTATATATATTTCTCATTTTACATCCAACGACGGCGTTCAAGTGGTTGATTCCATCTCTACAAAATTCCTTCTAAATATTTTTGCAAAGTCCATTTTGAGCTTCAAAATTAGCAAAATTCAAGTCCTATGCATAAAACTTGCTTTAAGCACTGAACTTTGGAACTTTGTTGCATTTTTATTCTTGATGTCATGTTGTAGTGTATATTCTTATCTATATAAAGTCTATTGAAGACCATACAGAATGTACCATAGTCTTATCACAATTCAAGGTCTGTGAATAAGCTTGCTAGTTATACATCTCAACTTCTTTCACTAAAATATAATCTTAGGTATGAAAGGAATTGTCCAAGATATCATGTTGATGATGAGAACTTTGTGAGAGATGAAATATGAGTTGTTGAAGTTAAAAGAAGAATTAAGGATCTTAATGGAAGCATTAAAGTATAACTTACTAAGCATATGTCTATCTCAATCAAAACATAAAATCATATTTGATCAAATTAAATTCTATGCCTGGCCAAGTTCAACCATCCATCCTAGTTCCTACAGTTAGTAAAGAATCCCCTTATCCAACCTCATTTCCTATTGATGGTAAATGATAAGTTTTTTAGAATGAGAGTAATGAATTTTGCCAGATAATCTATAAAGCATTTGAAGTTAGTTACTCTTGAAGGTATCCTATCAATTAAATATGTGGTGGTTAATATTATTTCTCTCTAGTTTTTTATTTTTTATTTTTTTAGCATTTGATTTTGAAAGGGAAGTTCCTTGTGGCTTCCAAAAAATGAAATTTTTTTCTTTTTCTCATTACATTTTATTGGGAGTATAAGAGAAGGGGGTTGGTGGATGATAGCGTTTTTGTTAATGTAGATAATATGTGATTGAAGTAATCACTAATATTAGTCTAAAATGTCTTACTATTAGCCATCAATTGATTTTATATCACATTAGGAAAAATAAAGAGAATAATGCTGATATTAGGGTTTTTTTTGTTTAATAAGATATTACTCATGTCATTCAATACCTTCATTAGTAAATGTGACAAATCCGTAGATCTATAAATATGGAGGATTTTAGAAGGTGCTCAACAATTAGAGTGAACAATTAGAAAAGAAGTAGAGGACCAAGAATCACTTTCTAAAGGGAAAAAAAGCAATAAAATGATACTTCACAATTTCACAAATCTCTCAATAAAAAATTTTCATGTTCACTTTTAAAAAAAGAGAAGGAAATATATATTTAGGATTTTGAAAGAGGGATGCCTTAGCTTATAATAGTGTTTCCAAATAGTTTCCATATTAAGTGTGGCAATGAAGTAGCATGATAAGTAATTTTCATCTTCAAGAAGATATATCCTATCATTTTCAAGTGCTTATCCAATCATCTTTTCCTTTGTGAGGTCTTAGAATATAATGATTAGCCAAAAAAGTTGCCTTGCACATGTTGGTTTTAATGATTTTATTAATTTATAGAAAAGTTACTGCAAAATGGAATATACAGTACATTACTGAGGATAGATATAAAGATAATTTATATATATATATATTGATCTGCAGCAGTTGTTAGAGGTCCATCCTCGCTAATTTTATTTTTTATTGTTGAGGCAGGTTTGCATGTTTGAAAGAGTTGGGCAAAGCTGATCATGTGATTAGTGGCTCATCAATCTAGGATTCATATGGGAGGGGAATTATTTAAGGTACAAAAAATACAAGAGCTAGAGGTTGTACAATATTGAGCTAGAGAGCATGATATGAGTAGTTTTTCGATAGAATTGTATATGTTTAAAAGTTTGTCAATTTTTTTTTGGATTAAGCCTTTTTGATTTGACAAAGAAGGTTTGTTCTTTTTGTTGACCCTTTATATTTCCACAATAGCTTGGGGGCTTTTCTGGTGTGTTTTCAATAATTTTCTTTGATGTATTTTTTTTTCTTGCAGTATTTGCACCATATATTAATTTTGGAAGAATGTTTTAGCCCTTTTTAAAGGAATTAGTCTATAGCAGTGAGTTCTTAACTTAGGGTTTGGTGGTGGTCATGATAGATGTTTAAGAGATTTGTGTGTTGAGAATTAACGTCCTTCATTCTTAGGCTCATTAAATCTTAATAATAATCTGGTTCAAGCCAAAAAAAGCTTCTAAAGAGGGTAAAGAATCTTGACAAGAAGAGAGAAATAAAATAGAATAATTGTTTGAAATTGAAAACCCTAACCTCACTTAATTTGATATTATATAGAAAAGTAAAAAAGAATTTGGGTCATTCTGAATATTGTCATGAGCTTAACCTTGCAGGTGGGTTCAATAAAATGAACCTTTTAAGTTTCTGCAGGTTTATAGATTGGGTTATATATTTCTTCTCTTTTAAGCATTTTTTGCAGGTCTGCCACTTCATGCAAGGTGATCTTCAATTTGGGTTTGTGGTAGACCTTTTTTGGGAAGTCTGTGCTGATAGCCTTTCTTTTGATCTTCCTGTTTTTTAGGTTTTGGCTTCTTGCCATCCTAGAATGTATTTAGATTTTTTTGTAATTGTGCTTAGCAGGGACCTTAGGCTTTTAGATTTTCTTTTGCTTGATTTTGTAGCTCTTCTGAGCATTAGTAAGCTTGATTTAAAAAAATAAAATAAAATAAAATAAAATAAATTGAAAAGTAAAATAAATAAATAAAAATTATTTTAAATTTTATTGCTTGATTCTATATAAATGTTATAGTATTTATAGACTTATTTTGTGGGCTCACAATGAAAATAAATCAAAGCTATTTAAAAAAAATGAAAAAAGTTCCTAAGAGGGGCCAACAACTAGAATAGAAAGAGGATGCATACAGAATGCAAATTAAGTTCCCTACGAGGATTAATCCAATGGTTGGAGTCCTTAAATCGTGTGCTCAGGAATACTTATCAAGATTGGTTGACTTATGTGTCCCATGATCTTCAACATAAACATTTGATGGAAATTTATCACCACAAAAATTGAAAGCTAAAGGAACGTGTGCTGCTCATTCTCTATTTTATGCAGGCCAAGCTCCAGGAGTTTCTTAAAACAAAAGAGATGGATGAGCTCATTGAAGCTGATGAAGCAGTAGATCTGGGTTCATCATAGCTTGCTGCTAATTTGAGTGACGGAATAGAGTTGAATCGCAAGCTGGGAATGATTGATGGTTCATCTTATGGAATCATGGTTGAATTAATTGGTTCTGATCTTGTGAAAGATGAGAGCACGAAATTTTTACTTGTACCAAGGATGAAGAAAATGCCGATCAAGGTAAGGCTACTCTCGTTAGTCCATTCTTACATATGCTGGAAGCAAAATAACATTGCGCCTTAGTGGTTTTCTAATATGCAGCTTTTCAGGTCTATCAAACATAATAAAGATTTTGTTGTCTCACTCATGAAAGTGCTTATGAATTGCCAGCAGGTGTAATTTCTGTCAAATTTGTTGAGTTTTCAGTTTCTGGACTTACAGAAACCACTGAGAGGTACACTAATGAAATTTTAGTGTGGTTTTATAATGTTTGCTTTGCTGTGTTTTCCCAGTGCCCATGCCATTAATATTCAATCTTAATTAAGTGCTATACCTTGTTTTCTTGACCGAGCTGAGGCTGCTATTGAGCTATCTGAATGAGTTGAAGTTCGTAAGAGCATCAACACTGCAGAAAACTAATGCCACAAATGCTCTGAATGCTACTGAAAATCTGAATTTATCCACTGAAGGAAGCCCTATGGACATTCAAGACGGCAAGGAAAGTCTGAATACTGACAATGAAACAAACTCCTCTGATGTCAGTGCAGAAGTGAAAGACAATTTGGGAGCTGAAACTGAGAAGGTCTTGAAGAAAAGAACATTTAAGTTTCCGTTGAAGGTGCGATAAATAATCATTTAAATACCCCAGCATTAATTTAGTCTCACCAGCTTCTGATATAGAAAGCTAACTGTTATGATTACTTGCTCTTTGTTGAGAAAAAATATTTTTGGTCTTCTTTTGCTGATTTGTTATATTTCATTAACCGTAGATAGTGGAGAAACCAATTTGCCCTGGTGCTCTTTGGAAGGAGATGCTGTTTGATGTTAAAACTAGGTTGGAGGAACTGATAAAAAGGATTTGGAAAGACGAAGAACAGCATAGCTCAAAAATAGTCTGGAGGAATATATTTATTCTACATGAGAGATTGTTAATCACAAGTGCTGGACCCTATGGGCATGATTTCCTGTTTAGGTATCTCTTTCGGTTAAGAGCTGGGTTTCCTCTACGTTGAGTTTTTTTTAAGCATAAACCTTTAATTTCAAGGTAAATTATCATTTTCATGTTCATTCTTAAATCTGTTATTCTAATTTAGCTTTGCCATATCGAACACGTTGGATTAGCTTTGTATGCTATGAGTACTGTAGTTTTGCCTTGTCTATACGAGTATGAGCTCTTTCTTTTTTATTAGTAAAAAACGCATTCTTTAAAGTCAAATAATTTATATGATTAAATTGATTTTGAAGCTTGATAACTGATATATCGCCAAAAAATCATCTTGATCGGGCACGAATCTCGAGGAAAAACTCAAGTTGGAAACTTCAAAAATTAATTCGGAGACTATTTAAACTCCGATTTCAGCAAGCTTACAGTCGAACTGAGCATCTCGGAAATACGAATCCAACAACACCAAATTCGACTCAATCCGAGCCCAAACGAGTCCAAATCAAGTACCCGAAGTGCTGTTGGAAGCATCAAACAGCAATTTGAGTTACCAAATGGTCTCCGATTTTGACGAGCTTATAGTTGAATCGAGCGGTTCGACGAGACGAATCCAACGAGCCCAAGATCGCAGAATTCTGATATCATTAAGACCTTCAAATGCTTGATAAACGGTTCACGATCAAGGGATTCAATATCGACCGTTCATCCGGATCACTCCTTATTTGCCCTTGATCCCTCACATATTTACGGGCTATGCCACTCCAGAAAAACTATAAATAGCCCCCCATTTCTCTTAAGAGGGGACCAAAGCCAAGAAGCCAAGAAGAGAAGAAGAAGAGAAGAGAAGTCTAGGAGGGAACAGCTCCTCCTCGACCACCGCCGGAACACCGCCGAAACTCCGCCGGAACACCACCGGAGCACCACCTGGTGCCCGAGGGACGCCGGAATTCTGCCCGACGCTAGAATTCTACCCGACGCCCGAGTGACGCCGGACTTCTTTCCAAGTGACGCCGGAATTCTGTCTGACGCCCGACTGACGTCGGAACTCTGCTTGGCCTTGTAATTGATACTCATTGTAATCTGATCGTCCTGAAGTTAAAGGACGAGTCAGCCTCGTGTATTTCAAACAACACTAGTGGAACTTTTTCAACTGGGCGTGGCCCCGTAGTTTTTCCCTTTTTCAGGGCTTTCCATGTAAAAATCCTGGTGTTTCTTTCACTCTTCTGTTTGTGTGCTGGATATACGTACAACGCTGAGACGAAAATATTAAACTCTATCGCCGCGTATATTTGAGTCCGCAACAGTTTGGCGCCGTCTGTGGGAACAAATCCCACTATCCTAAGCACCACTTTGATGGCCAACAGGCATAGCAATCGCATCTTGGGAGCCTCCCGCTCCAATTCACATCAATCTCGGGATCAGTCTATGAATCATAGACCCCAAGTATCCGCCTCCTTTCATGCTGGGGGGCAAGGCGCTATGGGAGAAGGAATTTCAGGACCGTCCATTGAAGACCGCATCAGGAAGATGGAGGAGTCTCGGAACGAGATCCTACAACTCCTGCGAGAGACTCGACAACCGGCACTAGCACCACAGGAACTAGCACCACAGGAGGAGGTTCTTCTCCCTCGAGATCCACCACGTGTTGAAGCTGTTCAAATCGAACATCTTCAAGCTGAGATTCCTCTTCCTCCACCCAGGAGGCGTTCGCAGTCACATCAAGATAACGAACTGGCTGATACAGCAAGTTCTACCCATCCTCCGCACACAGGTCGGCAATCTCTCCTTCCTCAAGACCTCCATGAGGAGCTAGCCCAACATCACATTGCTGAGCTCCCTCGCAATACCCTACGCCATGAACTGCGACGATTGGTTCAAGAGGAGTTCCCTACAGGAGGCGTAAGGCAACCTCTTCATCAGTGGGACTTCCAGGAGTCGTCACCCCTGACGGAAGCCATTCTTCAACACCCTATTCCGGCTGGCTTTAAGCTACCGAGCATCGAATCCTACGACGGGACATCCGACCCATATGAGCATATCGATCATTACAGAACTATCATGTATATCCAGCGAGCATCAGACGCACTCCTTTGCCAGGTTTTCCCTGCCACTCTTAAAGGACAAGCTCGAACATGGTTCTATTCACTTCCAGCCAAAACGATCCCCACATTCGTCAAATTGGCCAAAGTATTTGTCGAACAGTTCGTAGCCAATCGAAGAATCACTAAGGATTCCTCCCACCTATCTGGAATCCGTTAGAATGAGGGAGAATCATTGAAAGAGTATTTTCAGCGATTTTCTATTGAGGCTCGACAAATTCCGGGAGTAGATCCTGAATTATTGAGAGGAGTCTTTCTTGGTGGCCTCCGTCCTGGCCCCTTTTATTCAGCTCTTATGCGAGATACGGTTCATTCATACGCCGACCTGATTCATCGTGTGGAGGCACAAATCTCCGCAGATGAAGCCATAAATGCTCATAGAAAGCAGTTCGAGCAGACAAATGGGAAGCGCAAAGGTGCTCCTGGGATGGATAATTCTTCCTTACAACAGAAAAAGCAAGGGAATAGCAATATACCTCCTAGGCCCCCATTACCACAACGAGAACCTCGGTAGGAGAAAGAGTACACTCCGCTCAACACATCTCGAGCAAATGTGTTAATGGCGATTCAAGATCAGGACAAAGTGAAATGGCCGCATCCTTCGAAGCCAAATACAGGAAATCAAGATCAGTACTGTCACTTTCATCGTAGTCGTGGCCACACTACTGAAGCATGTTGGCAACTTAAGGATGAGATTGAAAGACTTATCCGCCAGGGCTATCTTCGACAGTTTATTGGGAACCCACCTACCCGAGAAGAAGCTCGCCCCACTAGGGGGCAAAATCAACAACAACAAAGACAACCATTGAATAATATTTAAATGGTTGGTGAGATTGAGTAATGCTGCAACTTGAACCTTTGTGTTAGTAATACTACTTGTCATGTGTCACCATGTATCTCTTCTATGATCAGTAGGATGTCACTCTAATGTCCTTAGTATTTCTACCAAGTCAAATGATGTGGTTGTCCCTATATATATCTCTTCTGTTGTATAAGGGAATTATTGTCTTACAGTAATATAATGTGTTGTTCGTCCAGTTTTGATATTGTCTCTTTCTTTAAAAAGAATATAAATGACAGTGAAAAACTACTGACAAATATAGTCTCTTTATCCTTGATTCGAGAAATACGCAATCTTTATTGTGTCTCAATCACTGGATGATCAATCCCAGGGTGATTCGATCCGACCTCTTCCATGCAGGTTAACGTCGTCGAGCAAAGGCTCCGACATACAACCTTGGATAGGTCTCACATCCTTGGTGGATTCTCTCGACCTCTTCCATACAGGTTAACGTCGTCGAGCAAAGGCTCCGACATACAACCTTGGATAGGTCTCACATCCTTGGTGGATTCTCTCGACCTCTTCCATACAGGTTAACGTCGTCGAGCAAAGGCTCCGACATACAACCTCGGATAGGTCTCACATCCTTGGTGGATTCTCTCGACCTCTTCCATACAGGTTAACGTCGTCGAGCAAAGGCTCCGACATATAACCTTGGATAGGTCTCACATCCTTGGTGGATTCTCTCGACCTCTTCCATACAGGTTAGCGTCGTCGAGCAAAGCCTCCGACATACTACCTCGGATAGGTCATATATTCTTGATGGATTCTCTGGACATCTCCTACAGAGATTCTTGGCGGGCAAAAAATCTTCGAAAAAGCATGTTACACAATATATTAACTCATGTTTCAAAGATGCAAAAGTGAGTTTTTAACTTCATATAAATATTATTGAAGTCATATTACGAAAGATTGTACATCTAGGTCACCTTAAAAGTAAAAGGTACACTGGTGACATTCATACAAGCTAGTATCATCAAGCAACAAGCAACTTTAACACAGTCAAATGTCCTTGGTGGATTTAAGTGACTTCTCCCTTACTGCACGCAAGCATCTCCTACAACTGCTCCTTCACAGAAAGGACATAACTGGATCATCATCAGACCTCCACTCAGTTGACAGTGTTAGTGTATTGCTAGAATGTTGGCATGTCACACTACTTCGGCCCCTTGATTCAGTAATATCTGATGTTGGCACACTTCAGTATGGATGAATATTGCCTTAACACAATGTTACTGGACGCCCGCCATCATCTGCCTGTCGCCAGACCCTCGTCGAATTTCTACCCAACGTTGTATTCCTGCCAGTTGCGTGACTTGCCTCGGATATCTACCCGACGTTGTACTTATGCCCGTCGAGGGACTTTCATCGGACTTCTGCCCGACGACGAGCTTCTTCCCGTTGCTGGGTCTCTGCCCGTCGCCCGACTTTCGTTGGAATTTTGCCCAATATTTTCATCGGACTTATGCCCGACACCGTACTTCCACTCGACGCAGGACTTCTGTCAGTCGCGGGATTTTCGTCGCACTTCTACCCGACGCCGGACTTCTGCCCGTCGTCGGACTTCAACCCGACGCTGTACTTCTTCCCGACGTCGGACTTCTGCCCGTTGTCGGATGTTTGTTGGGCTTCTACCCGACACCAAATTTCTACCCGTCGTGGGACTTCTGCCCGCTGACGGATTTTCGTCGGAGTTATACCCGACGCCGTAATTCTTCCCGACGTCGGACTTCTGCCCATCGCCGGATGTTTGTTGTACTTCTACCCGACACCAAATTTCTACCCGTCATAGGACTTCTTCCCGCCGACGGATTTTCGTCGGAGTTCTACCCGACGCCGTACTTCTTCCCGACGCCTGACTTCCGACCATCTTCAAACTCCCTCCAACTAACATCTCACCTCCACATGAAGGAATGAAAAAGAAAAGAAATTTCTAACTCCTGTACAAGAGG
Source organism: Dendrobium chrysotoxum (assembly GCA_019925795.1). Lineage (NCBI taxonomy): Eukaryota > Viridiplantae > Streptophyta > Magnoliopsida > Asparagales > Orchidaceae > Dendrobium > Dendrobium chrysotoxum. The sequence continues at coordinate 52,352,656 of CM034315.1, forward strand.
AGGGGCGTTGTCTCAAGTAGGGAAAATCACCTACTGAATAACAACGGAATGCCTCAACTGTCAGAAAGCCAGAATGAGAGAAAAAAGAGGGAAAACCGCTAACTTCTGTGCAAAAGAGAGGGACGCCGAGTCGAGTGGGGAATGTCACCTACTCAAAAACGGCGGAAGGCCTCAAAATGCCAAAAACTAGAGGGGAGAAGAGATGAATACTCTAACTTCTGTGCAAAGGGAGGGGCGCCGAGTTAAGTAGGGAAAGTCACCTACTCAAAAACGGCGGAAGGCCTCAAAATGCCAGAAACTAGAGGGGAGAAGAGAGGAATACTCTAACTTCTGCACAAAGGGAGGGGCGCCGAGTCAAGTAGGGAAAGTCACCTACTCAAAAACGGCGGAAAGCCTCAAAATGCCAAAAGCCAGAGGGAGAAAGGAAGAAGGGACGAGTTTCTCCTAGGCCGTGGGGGTCTATTTATATTATTTTTGAGGGGGGGGGGGAGGATTCCAAAATTTTATTAAATTCCCTGAATTTTTTCAAAATTTTCGAAATATTTTGGGATTTTTTCAGAATTTTTTGTGCCCCGCCGCTTTTAAAAAAAAAAATATTTTTTTTAAAAATGGTAACCGCGCGTGCGGACGCGCCGATTGGCGCGGGCGCCGCTGCAGGCGCCGGTTCGGTCGCCTACGCATTACCGGGCTCCGATTTCGGGCCCAGACGATCCAAATTCGACGTTTTTGGGGTCCTCGGACACGTTTTTTGACGTTCCGGACTCAATTTTGACACTTTCAGAGCTCAACGGGGCCTCTATGATTGGGTTCGAGCAAACATTTAATTTTTGGAATGCAATTTTTTGCGATTCGGCCAATGTAAAATATCGGAACAAGTATTTTCGGACTCGTGGAGCTTCGACATCCGAAAATAGGGGGGCAACTGATATATCGCCAAAAAATCATCTTGATCGGGCACGAATCTCGAGGAAAAACTCAAGTTGGAAACTTCAAAAATTAATTCGGAGACTATTTAAACTCCGATTTCAGCAAGCTTACAGTCGAACTGAGCATCTCGGAAATACGAATCCAACAACACCAAATTCGACTCAATCCGAGCCCAAACGAGTCCAAATCAAGTACCCGAAGTGCTGTTGGAAGCATCAAACAGCAATTTGAGTTACCAAACGGTCTTCGATTTTGACGAGCTTATAGTCGAATCGAGCGGCTCGACGAGACGAATCCAACGAGCCCAAGATCGCAGAATTCTGATATCATTAAGACCTTCAAATGCTTGATAAACGGTTCATGATCAAGGGATTCAATATCGACCGTTCATCCGGATCACTCCTTATTTGCCCTTGATCCCTCACATATTTATGGGCTATGCCACTCCAGAAAAACTATAAATAGCCCCCCATTTCTCTTAAGAGGGGACCCAAGCCAAGAAGCCAAGAAGAGAAGAAGAAGAGAAGAGAAGTCTAGGAGGGAACAGCTCCTCCTCGACCACCGCCGGAACACCGCCGGAACTCCGCCGGAACACCACCAGAGCACCACCTGGTGCCCGAGGGACGCCGGAATTCTGCCCGACGCTAGAATTCTACCCGACGCCCGAGTGACGCCGGGCTTCTTTCCAAGTGACGCCGGAATTCCGTCTGACGCCCGAGTGACGTCGGAACTCTGCTTGGCCTTGTAATTGATACTCATTGTAATCTGATCGTCCTGAAGTTAAAGGACGAGTCAGCCTCGTGTATTTCAAACAACACTAGTGGAACTTTTTCAACAGGGTGTGGCCCCGGAAAGTAAAAATCTTGGTGTTTCTTTCACTCTTCTGTTTGTGTGCTGGATATACGTATAACGCTGAGACGGAAATATTAAACTCTATCGCCGCGTATATTTGAGTCCGCAACAATAACAATGTTGACCTTTATACAAAAGCGCAAAAAAAAAAAAAAAAAAAAAAAAAAACGGAGTTACGTACCTATTTGATGTTGTCTGGCTGCTCTACGCACGACGAAATCCCGCGATATCTGCTGTTCGGACGTGTAACATTTTGTTTCGCACGATCTCTGCTTTGATTGTCGCCTGCTCCCTCTGATAAATCAAAAGAGGAGATGAAACTCTTCTTTTCTCTCTTAGAACATTTCCAATTGAAAATCTCATTTTTCCTTCTAAAATATAGTAATATATCAAAATACAGTAATTTGTATTCAATCAAATTCTATTTTTTAATATAAAAAAAAACATTTCTAGTATATTCCTTTCTATATTTTATATATTTTTAATTATAAATTTTATTTATCGATTCTTTGAATTAAATCTATTATAATTATTTAAAAAAATATTTCTTGCTTTATAAAATAATTTCGAATATTAATGTCCTAAATAACTAAATATTTAGTTAATAAAATAAAAATTACATTAGAACACACAAACAGGAACAAAAAAAAAAAAATACAAGGTCAACTAAACATTAGAATTAGTATATTGATCCCACAAATGATCAATCAATGTATTTCGCAGTGCAATATGGGCATCTTTATTTCTTATTTGTTTATAGCGAGCGATAAATTCTTGAAACTGAGTATTTTCATCCATCACCTTATCGACCTCTAGGGTTGGTGCTTCTCTCACAACTTGAACTGGTCTAGTGAGATTGCATTCATCTTCGATTATTATGTTATGCAAAATTATGCATGTAGTCATTATATCATGTAGTACATCTTTTCTCAAAAAACGTACATGTCCTGCCACAATTGCGAAATGAGATTGAAGAGTTCCAAAAACTCATTTTATGTTTTTTTCTACATGCTTCATGTTTCATTGTAAAATATTATTTCTTTGGAGTACGTGGTTCTTGAATTGTTTGCACAATGGTTGACCATTTTGGATATATAGTATCGGCCAAATAATAACCCATGCTATAATCTTTTCCTTGAATGACGTAATGAGAGGGAGGAGCTATACCTTGAGTGAGATTAGAGAATAGGTGAGAAGACTGTAACACATTTATATCATTATTAGTGTCTGGCATACCAAGTAAGCATGTCATATCCAAAGATCATAATATGCCATAGCTTCCAGAATAATTGTAGGTGATCCAGTACATCACGTGTATTGCCCAACCCACCTAGTAGGACATTTTTTCTACTTCTAGTGCATACAATCTAAACTGCCCAATATTCCTAGAAAACCACATTGTGCATTAATGTTGAGAAGTCTAACCACATCATTGATTGTTGGTGATATTAAATATTGCTCTAAAAATATTTGTACTACTCCTCTAACAAATCTCTTCACACTTTAGATTGTTGTTGATTCGCCTATTCTAATATACTCGTTTGTAGCATCTACGAGTAATCCATATGCTAACATCATAGCTATCATGTGCTTTTACTGTGTCGAGGACACGCATGAACAATGTTCGAGATATTCGATATCTTCGTTGAAACATTGTATCATTGTACACTATATTACCTGAAAAGTAATCTTAATAGAGTCGACGATCTGCTTCCTCCCGATCACGGTTTATAAAAGCATGCCCTATAATTGAGCCTCCCATAGAGACATGGTTAATAGGTTGTGTAAGCAGATATTGGATCATCAAATTGTAATTTTTTATTGGACGATGATTGTTTCCTCTTCATGTAAACTATTTATCATTTGGAGTGTGTCATCTTCATCTGAGGAAGAAGAAGATGAAAAAGTATTATGCATATTGATAATGTGATATTAACATGACTTGGAAATCTGCTACTTATAGGGGAAGTGCATTGACTGGTCACATCTGGTACATGTTGCTTGAGATGTGTGAGAATCTCATAGGACACATTGTAATGATTGGTCACATTCGGAACATGTTACTTGAGATGTGTGAGAATCTCATAGGAAACATTGCAGTGATTGGTCACATCCAGTACATGTTGCTTAAGATGTGTGAGAACCTCATAGGACATATTGCAGTGATTGGTCACAGCCAATACATGTTGCTTGAGATATGTGAGAATCTCATATGACACATTGCAGTGATTGTTCACATCTAGTACATGTTGCTTGAGATGTGTGAGAATCTCATAGGACACATTACAATGATTGGTAACATCGAGTACATGTTGCTTGAGATGTGTGAGAATCTTATAGAACACATTGCAGTGATTGGTCACATCCAGAACATGTTGGTTGAGATGTATGAGAATCTCATAGGACAAAGTTAGAAGGATGTCAAGAATGCAAATATAATTATTATATAAATAGGGGTGAGGAGCATTTCATGTAACTTGTATTCTACATCCATTAAGTCTCTGACAAATATGTCTATCCGATCGACTGTATATTCTCAGGAGCAAGATAAGCTCTTATGCAGAATTTACATGAAAATTTATCAAGACCCAATTACAAGTAAATTTCAATCATCGGATAACTTTTGGTTACATGTATAAGAAGCATATAATAATTCTAAAAGCCAAAGTTAGGAGATGCATTCAAAAAGATCTGTTTAGTCTCGTATTTAGACTATCAAGAAAGCAACAAGGAAGATCCCTGTAGATTTATCGCTCAATGACGATCTTTCCGATGAACAGATCATGCATATCAAAGGAAGAAGAAACTATAAGTATGAGAGATGTACTTCAACGAAGAGTTGTCAATTAAATACACCCAACCTCCAAATATGGAAAATGCTCAAGCTGATATTGGCCTCATTTTTATAGCACATGAGGGAGGCCTAATGAGATTTTCATTCAGCTTGACTGAACCTTAAACTAATAATGAGGTTGAATATGAGGCTTTGATATTAGGCATAGAGATTGTAATCTCAGTAAGGATCCAAAACCTCCAAATATATGGTGATTCCCAACTTATTATAATTTAGGCACTTGGAGTTTATAAAATCACTAAATTTGAGTTAGACTACTACCATGGTGAGTTCTCGAGCTTATGAAGTAGATTCCACTTGTCAAATTAATTCGAGTTTCCAGAGCACAAAATAGCAAAGCAGATTGCCTGGCCAAATTGGCTAATTAAATAACAAATATGAACGATGAGGAGCCCATGTTGATTGGAGTCTAAACTTGTTGGGTCTTAGAGCTAGCAATTCTATAACTCCCCTAAGAAAAGGAAATATCAAATTCAAGCCAGCAGGATACAACTCAAGTTAATCCTCAATTGACTAACACTACACCACTGTGGCGCCATCAATGACACCACCGGAGCCCCAAATATGGAGATGGAGGTGCCCAGTCCCTATCTGCATAGTGTCATGGTGACAATATCCAGCACTGTCAAGCCATGAGGAGTGCAACATGGACACCATAACATATGACCTTTAGTAACACCACAATACTATAGTTGTAATCGTTTAGGGCATGATCTGTGAGTGAAGAGATGCATTTATTCATTAAACATCGGGTGCACATAAACAAGCACCGCAGTGGAGAAAATCCTTCAGCACTGCAGTGTTAGTTCATTTTATGGGCATTACGGTGCATGTGTCTCGAGCGTCACGGTGCCATAATCCATTTTCTGTTCTTTTTTATAAATAGTCCATTTATAATATTAGTAAGAAAGTTCGGTCACTTAGTTAATTTTATCTTCACATTTTTTCTCTGTAATTTTCTTAGCAGTGACAACTAAGCAAATTATGGGAGCACTAGATCCACTTCAAAAGAGTGTTTGGTTAATATTTATGAAAGTAATTCTGTAAGTTCAAGGAGGAGTGTAGATGAGATCATTAAACCCATCTGATGATATCTTTTTTTTGTGCTTTTTTTCTTTTGTGTAATTAATGAAAATGAGTTTGCTTCATTTGTTCTTTATGTCTGACGAAATTCTCTAGTTTTGTATTGATGGTATAAATGTAATGTGGAGTACTAATGAATTCTCTTCATCAATAATTTAATGATATTTTTAATATACTAGATCTTCATTTAATGCACATAATGGACATATATATATATATAGATAATATTAGGTGTAATGTGGAGCATAGGAATAGAAAAAAAGGCAGAACCAAGTTTATTGGATTGGTATGATGCAAGAATAGATATAGTGCTTGATATATACCAAATTTATAGAGACGAATTATAATAAAGGGTTTTAGCAGTACATGCTTTACTTATGTTTCTAGGATTTTTATAGGGTGACAGATTATGGGAGTTTAGAGTAGTATTGAGATTGAAAGGGATTAATCTGTCCATAATCTCTTTATGCTTGACTGAGCAATCGGTGATGCATATGCTATGAATAGCATCAATATAAAAGAGAATCAAGGGAGTGTGAGAGGGGTTTTCATATGGTTGCTCCGACGAACTTGCACTTAAGTACCACCATAGTCAAGGTTTGTCTTGAAGGAGGTTTTAAGAAGTAGAAGATCTCTATGGTGTTAAAGGATCCGGCTACTCCACTACATTGGGGAAGGTGAAAGTGATTCTAGGTTCTCTTCCTCACCAGGAGGGTGTAAAGAATTCTAGGTTATGTGCCTCACCAAGAGAGTGAAAAGGATTTCAGGTTCTCTGCCTTCACTAGAAGGGTGAAAAAGGATTCGAGGTCCTCTGCCGCATCAGGTTGGTGGAAGAGATTTTTGTAAGGGCTTCTCCGCCTAACTATGAGGGCTAAAGGAGGGTCACTAAAAGGTTTAGTGCAATACCTAGAGAGGACGTCTCTAGGGAGTGGATGTAGGTCAGGTTGGACCGAACCACTATAAATCTGGTGTGTTCATTCCTTTTATTTTTTTCATATTTTAATTTCAGCACTTTTTTTATGATTTACTATGTGGCTGAAAAACTCTAATTTTTTTTATTGTGAATTTAATCTGCTTCAACATTAGAGATTAAGGGGTTTATTTTCAGATATTAAAATAGCTTTATAAAGATTTTTTTTTTGTTAAGAAATTTTTAAAATAACCAATTCCCCCCCCCCCCCCCCCCTCTTTGTTAGCCTCGAGCTAGTTATTTAAGGTTTAACAACCTTGATGAACTTTTATATTTCTATTATATAAACTATTTTTTAATAATTTATTTTGTAGCTTTGAGTCTTTTCCTTTTCAAATATATTTGATTAGACTTATTCTATATTTGAACTTGTGGGATTCAGTCAAAAGATAGGTGGATCAAGAGGATATACCTGCTAAAGGCGAAGCCAAAGACCTGCCTAGAAGCCAGAACTTGAAGACTCCCCCATAAGTAGAGTCTGTAAATAAATATTATCTAGGTTATATACTAATAGGCAACTCAGTTGCCAAATTTGATTGTAATAACGAGGACATTATTTACATTTTTTGCTTTGGTTGATTTATATATGCAAAAGCATGTATTTTTATTTACTTGATTGTGTATTAGAAAATGCATGATTTTCTTATGTTTCTTCTTTGGCTTTGCTTTGGGGTGGCTTGAACTTTTGATGCGGTAGACTCTTAGGATAAAATTAATTTTTTAACCCATGAAAATGTAAACAATCTAAAATCAACCATAGGAATCATAATTTTTCAAATAAAAGAAAATTGCATGTCTCCCTTCAAGGAGAAATGTTTTCTAAAATTAATATGATCATGCATAGCCCAGTGTATCACATATAGAAAAGCCCCCACTTAAGAATTAGATAATAAAATCTGCATTTTTATGGGTTAGCATTGTACATACCCTCATGTTCAGGCATCTTGGCAACCATTGTCATCCATCAAAATGAGCGACAGATAATAGTAAGTAGAGGCAACTTCCACCATAATATTAATGTAATCCAGGGAAAAATAAAGCCTTTAACCATAAAGGATAGCAAATGTGATAGCAGCATTAACTTCAGAATGATAAGAGCCAGTAAAACCTAAAATACATTTACTATAAGAATCTCTGATGACAACACCATAGCCCATAATGGTATTGATGCTAACTACATCCACATTTAACTTAACAAAATTAACAGGAGGTTCCATCCAAAAGGTACTTCTAGGAGCATTGTGACAAAAATCCTCATCCAATGTAATCCCAAAGTTAGCCGCAGCATTAAGATGATTTTTGAAATTCTTAACAGAAATTAACTTAGCAGAATAAAGGGCCCTAATCTTATCTTTAACATTTTGAATAATTCTATGATGATTCATAACCACACCATTGAAACGATAATTATTCCTATTCAACCATAAAAACCAAAGGATAAGAGAAGAAATAACATTCCTAATGTGACCTTTGGAATTAACAAATGAATAGTTAAGTAAAGAATTAATAGAAACATTAGCATTAAAACAATTTAAGTGCAGTATATTTTCAAAATAATTCCAAGCCTTAACAACACAAGGACTAGAAATAAAAACATGATGCATATTGTCCAAATGATAGCAACATTGGAATTTAGAGGGTAGGTTAAAACCACGTTTAATCAAATTCTCTTATGTAGGGATAAACTTATGTAAAATACGCCAAACAAAAATGGAAATCATAAAAGGAATACCTTTATGCCATATCATATTGAAAATCTTAGAAGCCTCTTTCTTATCTCTAAAAGAATGCCAGGCATCCATTATTTTAAAATTACCATCTCTAGTCAAAGCACAAAGCTGAACATCAAGTGAATTAAAATTCAAAGGGATCTACAAAATTTGCTGAACAAGAAAATTAGGCAGGATATTAGAAAGCTTCTCAACATCCCAATCATTATCAGTGAAAAATTAATTAACCTTTACAATAGCATTGGAAGAAGTATTAATAATGGAATCAATAGATTTGCCTCTTAACCAACGATCTTGCTAAAAGAAAACATTGCTGCTACCAAGGCCCCAATAGATAGACGGTTCAACCACCCATTTCACTTTGCAAAGGTGATGCCAAACTTTAGAGTTACCTTGACTAAAACAACACATGGTGGGATGCTTCCCCCCACAATATTTAGCATTCATAAACTTAGCCCAAAGGCTCAAATTAGCACGAAAATCAAACCATAATTTAAAAGAAAATGAGTAAGCCAAATCCTTCAGAGACTTACACCCCAGAGCCCCTGCCTCAAAAGTACCACAATATTTATTCCAAGAGGACTAGTGTATTTTATAGTTGCTACTAGCCCTTTCCAAAAGAACTTATTGAAAATTTTATCAATATTGTTACACATAGCCTAAGTTGGAAGAAAAGTTTGAAAGCTATAAATAGGGATGGAGCAAAGAACAGTCTTAATAAGAGTTAAACGATCACCAAAGGTTAAACGTTAGAATCCCAAGACATGAGCTTCTTTTGCACAACATAAATTAATTCATCAAAAAGAAAAGATTTCTCTCTACCCTTATAAAGGGGCACACCAAGGTTCTTAAAAGGCAAAGAAACATGATAGAAACTAGTAAAATTCTTAATAGACAAAATAAGATCCAAAGAAACTTTCTTAGCAGTAACAAAACAACATTTATGTTTATTAAGAGACATACCACCAACCATTTCAAAATGGTGAAAAAACCTTAACAACCGATGCATCCTATTCATCGAGGCATTAGTAAAAATAATAAAATCATCCGTAAAACATTAATGAGAAATATGAAACACACCTAAAGTTTTAAAATAAAGGCTAGGATACTTCTCAAAGAGATCAGAAAGCCCTCTAGAAAGGTAATCAGCCGCAATAATAAAGAGGGCAGGAGAGATGGGATCACCCTATCTCAAACCATGAGAAGCCTTAAAAAAACCACTAGTCTTACCGTTAACAATAATAGAAAAATAAGGGCTTTCAATACAAAGCTTAATGAGACTAATTAAGTTTAAATTAAAACCAAACAACTTCATAATATCATAAAGAAAATTCCAATTCATATTATCATAAGACTTAGCAACATCAAGTTTCAAAATCATATTATGACCACTAACTTTAACATCCAAATCTTGGCAAAATTCTTGAGCCAAAAGAATATTATCAACAATAGCACGACCTTTAACAAAACCCTTTTGGAAGGGGGAAATCAGTTTAGGCAAGAAATCCGTTAAGCGATTCATCAAAATTTTAGAGATTAGTTTATAAAAAAAGGGGCACAGACTAATAGGTCTAAAATCATTCCAAGAGGTGATAGAATTATTCTTAGGAGTAAGCACAATAGAAGTAGCAATAAAAAACATAGGAATAGAATTACCATCAAAGAAATCAGTAACAAAAGAAAAGAGTTCATTACTAATAATATGCCAAGTTTTCTGAAAGAACTTCGTAGTGAAACCATCCGGCCCAGCCACCGACTCAGAATTCATACCCAAAATAGTATCTTTAACTTCCTCAAAAGAAGGAGATTCAGACAAGAAAACATTATCATCTTGAGAAATAAGAGAAGGAATAATATTAGGATTATCAATAGTAGATGGAAGAAAGTTCTTATTCAGATGATTTAGAAAATGTTGAACTGCTAGATTAGCAATTTCAGCACCATCTTCAGTAACAGAGCTATCAATCCGATTAATTTTATGAATATAATTAATAGTACATTTCCTCTTCACCAAGGCATGAAAATATTTAGTATTGTTATCTTGCTCAGCAAGATGTTTAATAGCTGCTTTTTATTTCCATAAACTTTCCTCCTGAGCTTGCAATTTAGAAAGCCCATCTATATCCTCTCTCAAAAAACAAAAATTAGCTTCAAAGGGATCCATCTGGCACTGAGTCTCCTGAAACCTCACCTTATCTTTCGCAATTAAAATATTGGAAAATAGAATCTTAAATACATTATGATTCCACCAATTAAGAACAAACTTAAGTCTTTTCAGTTTCTACCAAAATCTTCTCATACCAATAATAGCATTATCCAGAAATAAAGGGGCAAACCATTTATCCTTCACCAAATCCATAAAAGAATCATGAAGTAAGCACATGTTTTGAAATCTAAATTGAGAAGAAAATTCTTAAGCCTAGGCTTGATTTTAATAAGAAGAGGAGAATGATCAGAAAGGGTCCTGCTAAGATGTTCAACATTAGTAGAATCAAAAGAATTGAGCCAATAGTCATTAAATAAAACCTGATCTAATCTTTGTCATAAATGGCCACGATGCCAAGTAAAGTTATCACCAAAAAAACCAATGTCAATAAGGGTACAGTTCATAATCATATTATTGAAATCCTCCGTTGAATTGTAGATAGGGAGAGAGAGCCTCCTAACCACTCAGATGGGTTAGCAATGGTATTAAAATCTCCACCCACAAACCAGGGAAGATTACAAATACTACAAAATTGAGTAATTTGGTCCCATAATATCTTTCTAGTATAACGAGAGGAAGCAACATAAATAAATGAAGCACAACATTGCAAGTTATAACTCTCAATATTACAATGAATAACTTGTTGAAAGTCACCAATAATGTCAACCCTAACAAAATCTTTAGTAGTTAATTTAATAAGTTCAGCAAAACCAAGCTTTTTCCTAAGCAATATTGTCAGCTTCACTACATCAATACCATCTCCTACCACCGTCATATTATCCCTGTCACTATCTCTATCAGTTGACGGGGATAATATGACTGTGGTAGGAGATGGTATTGACGCAGTGAAGCTGATGATGTTTTTCTTCGAAAAAGCTTGGTTTTGCTGAACTTATTAAATTGCCTACGAATGTGGAGGAAATTATGGAAAACAGTAAGCTGATGATTTCTCCCTTTTTGGCCCGCCTATTGGTACTATGACCCAAGCATATTACAATTATATAGATGTTAGCGAGCCTAAATATTATTAAATAGTTTCTCTACTATGTAGTGCGTGGTTTATATATGTGTGTGAATCCATAATGTTCTTGTAAATTTATGTGTGTGGTTTATTGATGCAATTTAAAAGATGTCTGTGATTTGTTTTTTTTCCTATATATTTAAATGTAAAATTTTATAATTTAAGACACTATGTAATTCTGACATGTATGAGTTAAAAATGTCAATTATGATATTGATCAAATCATATATTAACCTTTGGCCATCTTAAAATGATGATTTAAATATGATTCAAATCACGATGAATAGCAGTAATAATTGTTAATACGGAAATAAAAAGAAAGCATTTATATATTTTAACAACTATTTTCTATTGGATGCAAGAGCATCTCAAAATAAATAAATAAATAAAAGATAATTGATAAGATTTCAATTTTGTTATAAATTAATTAATTCATAAAAAATCTAATAATATAAAAAAATGAATTACATTGATTGATCATTTAAAAGTATGGCCTGCACTCTAGGTATATATTTTTTAAATAATTATTTATTGTTGTATTTGTTTTTCAAACTATTTAATAAGAAAAAGTGCTCTATAAAACTAACACTTCTCTTTTGTTAGAACATATCTATGCAATTATTAAAAGTAATCTCAATGGGATGGTTTTCGCTAGAGATTAATAAAAATGCAAATGATTATAAAAGATTTCACCATTTTGTATTACTATGTATTTGAATAAAAATATTTTCTAAATTCAACACTTCAATATTTTGGATATGAATTAGTATATTATCTACATTCAACATTTTTCAATATCTTAAGTTAAGATATATATATATATATAGACCTAGACCGTACTTACAAGAATGATTATGAAAAATAGAAATGAGAGAAGCTCTATGAATTTTTTGCTAGAAAATAAAGAGGTAAATATGAATAAGTTATTGTATGTTCTTAGGCTTGCCCTCCAGGCCCTTATATATACCTAGGAGTAGAGATAATACTATATAAGAAAAAATATATTAAAAGGTAATACTATGAATGACAGAATATGTCATATTAAAATACTACCATGAAAGAAATATATGATAATTATATATATATTCTATTCATAAAATATTTCTATCTATGAATGACAGAATATGTCATAATAAAATATTTTCATGAAAGAAATATATGATAATTATATATATTATATTCATAAAATATTTCCATTTATAAGATGAGCATAATAAAATACTTTCATTAAAGGTAAATCTATGAATGACAGAATATGTCATAACAAAATATTTTCGTGAAAGAAAGATATGATAATTATATATATTATATTCATAAAATATTTCCATTAAATGGTCTAGCAAGTTTGATTGACCTAAGGATTAACATCTTTTAACCATTTGGGTTGACTTGAGCTTAACATGAGCAATTTAGGATATATAGAAAATTCTAATAATTAAAATAATTCTAATCCTTTCTTAGAAAAAAAAAATTAGCGTCAATTAAAATTGGAGACTTCTGAGGAGTATAAATTTGAAACTTTTGAGATTAAATTCGGAGCTATCCAAACTTCTGTTTTAGTAACCTTATAGTAAAATTAAAAGTGTTGATTGGATGAACCCAATAATATCAAAAGTGGTCCAATTCGGGCTCAAATGAGCCCAAATCTGTGGCTTAAAGCATATTTGGAAGCTTCATAATATTAATTAAGTTACCAAATTATGCACTAGTTGAATGTTAAATAATTGATTGTGAAACCAATTGAAAGTTGAAATGACACACCAAGAGGGGGTGAATTTGAATTTAAAAAACCTTTTTAAAAATCTTTTTGATTAAAAAACAAAATAAGATTTTAATGCGGAAGCGTAATCATAATCCATAACACAACTCGAAAAAGAACTAATCTTTTTATATTTTTTTATGATTTAGAAAAATAAAATAACAAATTTTTTGTTCCTTTTATTTTTCTAATTTTTGTTTCTTTTTTAAAAAATATCAATCCCAATTTATATCACAAGGATAATAAAAATCAAACTCTACTAGAGAAAACTAAATAAACAGGAAACTAAAACTGCAGAATGTAAATGCAAAAATAAAAAAAGAACGCAAATCAATTTTATAGTGGTGCAATCAACTTATCCTATGTCCACTACCCGAAGGTCCTATCTTTGGGTATTACACTAATCAACAATGAGTCTCCTTTAGCCCACATCTAGGTAGAGAAGCCCATATAGTCCCTTTCACCACCTCTGTGTGGTGTAGTAGCAGAAAACCCTTTTACCTCCTCAGCTCGGTGGAGAGCCAAAGTACCTTTCACCTCCTCTATGCAATAGAAAGATAAAATCCCTTTCATCTCCTTTGTGCAATAGAGTGCAAAATCCCTTTCACATTATTAGTGCAGTGGAGAGTTAAAATCCATTTCACCTCCTCGATGCGGTGGAGAGCCAAAATCCCTTTCACCCCCTTAGTGCGGTGATGGGGCATGGGAAAGAGATGCATGTATGAATATGCTTGATATTAAAATACGCTTATGTTTTTTTTTATATTATTTGCCCACTAACATGTAAGAGCACATGTCGGTCAATTTATAAAGTGTATGAGAGAGTATCGATCCCATGATATTTTGTTCTACTAACATTAGTTAAACTATTATTGTATAATATAGATGCAAAGTTTATTATACAAAATGAAAATTTAAGTTTTAGGTTGTCACTAAAAAAACATGAAGGATAAATATAAGATACTAGATGATAACAAAAAGTTTTAGAATAATGTATGTAAATCACAAAAGTTTTTCTAATTAGACTCTTGACTTTTGATGAGGATAAGAGTGTAAGATTCCCTAGATCTCTGTCAAGCTTGTAGTTTTGTAAAGTAAAGCTTAATTCCTTCCTATAGTGATTATATCTCTATAAAATATAGAATCTTAAACATACTATGTCTAGACATGTCAACATTCCATTCCAATACTCCTGTTTGTACCAATATTCCTCTATCGAGGCAATATATCATACTGGATTTTAGGTACATACCAAGCCATTATATGTATTAAATTAAGAATGAGAGATTTAGAAAACAGACATAATTGCTTTCAAGGCAAGAGAGTCTACATTAGTACTCACCTTTAGATCACATCATTAGTGCAAAACTAATAAATTTGCCATATAGTATAAAGAAAGAAAGAAAAACATTTCTCATTCCTTGCATAAAAGAAGATACGAGGGAAAAACTAAAGTAAAATGTCACTTTGATAGTTAAAATGCACTCTCTATGCTCCATTATTCTCCAAATGTTGGATTATTTATAACAAGTTAGGCTATGATCTTCAAAGATAGTGTCTTGCTCTTCACTAGCCTCCCTTAAACTTGGCTCTAAGGGGCACTAAAGAAAAATACAACATAAGATTGAAAATGAATAGAACACCTCAAACTTATAAATTGAAAACATGTACTAAGTACAAAAAAATCCTCAGGTACTATAATGTTGAACATGTTAGCATTGTGGCATTGATAAATTAACTAGTGCCTCAACGCTAAAAAGTTAACATCGTTGCAGTGTTGGGCTGAGCTGATGCATCTCTTGGTTTAGTTGGTGTGGCATTTGAGAAAATTAATATAACTTATCAAATCAACAACTCCTCAAACATTTCACTGAAAAAGTGGAATGTTGTGGCAGTTGAATGTGCTCTCTTGTGCTACAATATTGTAATATTTTATGCTTCGATGCTTGACGATAAAGAGAACAGTGTTGTGATGTCTGATTTTGGGCTATGCATTATCATGGGCATTGTGGTGTTGACCTTGAATTCATTAGGGTCCTGATCCTAAAATTCTAAAGCAACTGATGCCATAATATCTGAATGTGGTGTTTGAGCGTTGTGGATGATAATGATTTGGTGCTTGAATTGAAGGCACTGTGGCACTAGTTAAACACTTGTGAAAGTTTCCCTTTCTTGAGATTTTTCTGCACAATAATAACTAAAGCACCACATTTTCACTGATATTTAATATAATATGATAGTACAAAATTTATACTTAATAAAATCCCCCAAGATTAAACTCTTACTTGTCCTCAAGCAATGGTGTAATCATTTATTGATTTGCTTATTATTCCAAAAAAAAAATTGTAATTTAAATTTACCAAAATGTAAGAAAATATTTCATTGTCTATATGTAATTTAGAATGATCAAAGTTATAGTTTTAATTTGAATAGTCCTAACTAATTAGCCTAATAAATAATCCTTGTTATTGTTTAAATTGAGCTTTTCAAATATGAGTGTATGTGTAAGAACTTGACTTCTGATTTTACATATGAATAATGTATCATTTAGATATTAGTTTTACTTGTAGTTGATGTAGAAGTTAATTAGTATATATTCATATGTATTAGTTTACTTACCTTTTCTTATTTAATTTGAGTATTAGGGTAATTTCAAGAGTTGAGCTTTAGCATATACCAATTTTTGAAGTACTCATCTTTTTTCTTTCTCATAATCACATTTATCATGTTTTTCACTTTTTCATACTTTGAGTACTAAGAAATGATTTTGAATATCAATTTGTTTTCATCCCTTCAACTATCCTAAATGGAATTAATGTAATGATTTTAGTAAGCTAACTAATTTCATACTCTTGTTTAAAATGATTTTCATAAATATAATCTACATAAACCCTTTCTCCAAACTCAATTATTCATTCTTAAATTTAGTAGTTAGTGCTTAAGTGTATAGCTTTTAAATTAAAAATAAGGCAATATCTTAAATGATTTTCTTTAGTTAATTATTGTGATTTTCAAATTAGAAATTAATTTCTTTGTTTATCCAATTTATCAATGAGAGTTTATTATTTTTCTTAATTTTAAATATATTTTAATAACTATTCTATTTTTCTTAAATAAACAACCAAAGTAAAAGCACTAAATAGATGACAATATTCAATAATTAAGCATATGTGGGAATTTTAATTAAATGTAAATTACAAAATAAAATAAAGTCAACATAACTACTGAAACT
This sequence comes from Dendrobium chrysotoxum, assembly GCA_019925795.1. Taxonomy (NCBI): domain Eukaryota; kingdom Viridiplantae; phylum Streptophyta; class Magnoliopsida; order Asparagales; family Orchidaceae; genus Dendrobium; species Dendrobium chrysotoxum. The sequence goes on from CM034315.1 coordinate 52,369,290, forward strand.
TAGTAAAATGCACAATTTTCATATATAAAGAAACTAAACAAAATGAAAAAAAAAATACTCATAATAATATAAAACACATTTGTGTTGCCTCCCATATATGCTATGCTTTTAGTGTTCAGCTAAACTTTGCTACTTACTCCTTTTGAGGATGAGCCAGATCTATTATATTTATTAAATAATCTATATCTCCTCCTAAATAAGGCTTCAACCTATTTCTATTAACCTTAAATATGTATAAAGTCTTTTTATCCTAAATTTCTATAGCTCCAAAGGGAAACACTTTCATAAAAGTGAATTGACCTAACCCTTTAGACTTTAATTATCCTAAAAATAATTTTAATCACAAATTAATTTATAAAGTTTATTGTCCAGGGGTAAATTCCTTCTTGAGTAGTATACAGTCATGCTATTTTTATTTTATCTATATAAATTTTAGCATTTTATTAAGTGTAAATTATGTACTTCTTTTCTTTATTTAAATTCAATGAAAATGTACTATTTTAGTTATGTTTATGTAAGAATTTTTCAGAAGAATGCTAAAATTCACAAGTCCTAATTGAGCACAATAGAGTTACTACTTCTAGAATCGTAAAACTTTCACTACACACCAGCACCTGATTCAGACATTGCAGCTCCAATCGCTCTAAATTTTATGTAAACTTGTGCCCGAATGGTATCAAGGCAAGCACTAAAATGCTTATAATGCAGTAGTGCCACAAATCAGCACTGCATCACTATAGTCTCAAAAAATGAGCGCTGGAGCACCGAGCCTCGCAACGCCTTAGCCTCTAATTTCACATTCAAGTGTTGTACTGTTAAACTTCTGGAGCATCAGGAAGAACAATAACTAAAATGAGGAGTTGTACTGACTCAGGCAAAAGATGCACCATTTCAATCATTAATCATTCCAAGTTATCATAGCACTGTAATGAGCAAGAATTATAACGCCAAGGTGATAGTTCATTTAATACCATCGCAATGCCACCTTATTGAGCACCGTGACTCCCGAGCTCATTTTTACACTTACTATAAATAGTTTTTTAGTACATTTTTAGGAGAGTTTTTTCACTTAAATAAAAGTTTATTACTTTAAGTATATTTCTTTATTGCCTCCTTGGAGTAAAGTCTAAAGGAGGCAAGGGAATTGCAAGAGACTTTCATTTGGAGATCTTAGCTTATTTTATGTAAGTAACTCTATTGTTGGAGGAAGTAGTGTGGAGAATATCAATTAATCATTCCAAATGATAATTTTCTTTTTTACTTCTTTTCTATCTTATTCTTACATTAATGAAATGAAAATGAGTTTGGTTTTTATATATTCAATATCATGTTAATTCTCTATATTTTTGGCTGATGATGTAAAAGCATAGCAAGTACTCATATAAACTCTTATGACTTAAATGATTTTATAGATATTTTGAATATCTCTCGTTCTTCATTTAATGAATAAAATGGCCATATGTGTAATTAACATCTTGTGTGAAATGTAGCCTTGATGGAGGAATACTGAAATAAATAGGAGTATTGAAATAGAATGTTGGCATACCAAGACATATGATGTTCAACATTCTAGGCTTTATGGATAGAATATAATTATAGGAAGGCCATAAACCTTTTTTTTACCCCTATAAGCTTGATAGAGATCTGAGGATGGCTATGCCTAGATCCACATCTAAATTTGAAAGACTGATTAGGAAAACTATGTCATTTATATTGATTAGTACAAAATATATTATTTATATAAGTATCAAATCTTCTTACAAGTTTTCTTTAAGTGGAAAAAACTAAAAAAAATATCATTTTTACATTTAGTAGGATTAATTATGCTGTTAAATTAAATAATATTAGTTTAATTATAATTAAGCAAAACACTTCTTCATGGGATTGACACTCTTCTCTATCAATTTATTTCTTGATCGACATGTATACTTTCATATTTAATGTGCTTTTATTATTTTTATATCAAAGAAAATCTAAGCTTATTCATGTTGCACGCTAGTTCTATGTAGCTTGAATTGTTGACTACATAACTTAATTTATACAAGAATAGATACCCACACCTAGCTAGCCTCTTAAGCTAATCTAGCCCCACACTATTAAGTTTTTGGCACAGTTATTGGGGAAGTAAAATATGTATTATAATTTTAAAATGATATTGTTAAAATTAGTGCATGTTTGACCTACTTGTACCTATATTCTTTAATTTTTTTTATTTTAATTTACCATTATTGTGTACATAGTAGATCTAGTAAGGAACCCTTATTACTTTATTCTGAGATAGAATGGACCCTTAAAAAGATTAAAAAAAGATTTTAGAGATGTTCAAACAAGTACATGATCAGGATCATCCTAGATCTCTTTGAAAGTATGTCAATCCTATAGCAGAAGAATCCATCAGAGTATCAAATGACCTTCTATTCAGGCCAATAATTTTAAGCTAAAACTTGCCATAATTCAGATGGATCAAAATTCTCTATTTGGGGGAAATCCTATTGAAGATCCCAACCTATACTTAGGTAGCTTCTTAGAAATTTCTATAACACTTAAAGATAATGGTATTAGTGATGATATTATTAGACTTAAATTATTCTCACTTTCTCTAATGGATAAAGCTAAGATGTGGTTAAATTCCATGTTCCAATGCTTCTCACAAATTCCTAGCTATGTATTTCCCACCGTAAAAAATGGCCAAACTTAGGAATGATATCACATTTCTTTCCTAGTTTAAGGGAGAATAAATTTACAAAAGTTTGAAGAGATTTAAGGAAATGCTTAGAGAATTTCCTCACTAAGCTTTACCCGTTTAGTTGGTTATTCAGACATTTCATAATGGATGGTAGGGTCTCTTTGGAATATCATAGATTTTGCAGTTAGAGGAATTTTAATGTTTAAGACATTTAACAAAACATATGAACTAATTGAGGAAATGGCTACAAATAATTTTTAGTGGTATGTTGATCGGGTGAATTCTAAGAGAGTAGTTAGAGTTTATGAATTGAAAGCTTTATCAATTCTTACTGCTCAGGTTATTATTGATGCTTAAATCTAAATAGATTCTAATACTTAATTTATATAAAATAAGGTAAGTGAAATAGTACATATGATGGGACACTAATGAACTTCCAATTGAACTATAAGCAAAACTAATCCTTAAGTTATATTATTTATTTTTAAATTCAAAAGTTAATTTTTATACTTATATTCATATTGGATAGGTTAAACATAAGCAATAACAAGGGCGACTAATTGGGATAATTATTAAGATATTTCAAATTAGAAATATACCTTAATCATTCCAAATTACTTCTTGTTTGTGATGTATAATTTTCTTACAATTTAGTAATTTTAAATTATCAATTTTTTACATTGACTATTAAGTTAATAAATAGGTGATTACACTGTTACTTGAGGACAAGGAAGAGTTTAAGTTGGGGGGAATTTGTTAAGTGTATAATGTGTACTATTTTATTTTGTCTAAATTTAAAGAAAATAATTTATTTTAGTTATTTTTTTGTTAGTAAAATGTTTAGGAGAATGTTGAAATTCACAAGTGTTGATTGAGCACTGTAGCACTACTACTTTTAGTGCTGCAACATACACTTTCACATCATCGTGATGCTAGATTTATACATTCTAGCACTAGTCACTTTGAATTTTTATGAAGATTAATGCTCAAATATTACCGAGGAAAAATTCGTAGCACTTTTAATGCTAAAGCGGCATAAATTGACCCCACAACACTTGAATCTCTAAATAAATGAGCACTAGAGTGCCGAGCCGTGCAATGCCTCAACACCAAATTTCATATTCAAGCATCACATCACTCAATGTCTAGAGTGCCATGGTATAGCAGTTACCAATCTGAGAAGCCATGCAAACTTTGCCAAAATATGCATCATTTTAAATTTTAACTATGTCAAGTTAGCACAACGCCAAAATAGAGTATGCATTATAACACTGAGGCCTTAGTTTATTTTAAACTACCATGGTGCCATCTTGATAAGCATCATTGTGCCTAAGTCTGTTCATGTACTTAAAAAGTATTTTTTTTAAATTCTTTATTAGGAGTGTTTGGTCAGTTGAACAAAAAGTTTGTAACTATTAGTGTATTTCTGTAGTGCATCGTTGGAGTAAAGTCTAAGGAAGGCTAAGGAAGTGCAAGATACTTTCATTAGGAGATCTTAGCCTTTCTTGTGTAAGAAACTCTATTGTTAGATGAAGGAGTGTGGAGAATATCTATTGATCATGTTGGGTGACAATTTTTTTATTACTTCTCTTGTATCTCGCTCTTGCATGAATAAAATTAAAATGAGTTTATTTTTTGTATCTTTCAGTCTGGCTAATTCTCTGAATTTTTTGGTTGAAGATATAAAAGTATAACAAGTATTAATGTAGAGTCTCATAACTTAAATGAATATATAGATATTTTTAATATCTCTTATTCTTCATTTAATGCATATAATGACCATGTGTGTACTTAAAATATGGTGTTATGTATACCCTCGATGGAGAAATGCTGAAATAAATAGGAGTATTGAAATGGAATATTGGCATACCTAGATAAAGGAAGTTTAAATTTTTAGGTTCTATGGAGATAGTATAGTTGTAGGAAGGCCATAACCATTCTTTTTACCTCTATAAGCTTGATAAAGATCTTGGATGATTATGCTTTGCTCCACATCTAAAATTAAAAGTCATATTAGAAAAACTATATTATTGTTCATTCTTTAGTCCAAAGCTCACTGTTTATATATGTATCAAATCTTTATACATTTTTTTAAGTGGTAAAAATATAAAAATATAACTTTTACATTTGGTAGGATGAATTATGCATTTGAATTAAATTGTAGTTGTTTAAATAAAATTAAATAGAATGCTTTCTCATGAGACCAACACACTTCTCTATCAACTTATTACTTGATCAGCATGTATACTTGCGTCTTTACTTGGATTTCATTATTTTTATATAAAAGAAAACCTAAGCATATTCATGTTACATGGTAATTTTGTGTGTAGCTAAAATCATTGACTGTATAGCTTAATTTAGATAAGAATAAGCTACCCACACCAAGCTAGCCCTCAAGCCAGTCTAGCCCAACACCATCACATTTTCATAAGCCTCATTTCTAAATTACACCAATTCACTCAACTGTATCAAAATTTTCTCTTCAGCTCCCTTAAGATTAAAATTTAATTATTTCACTACTCAAAATGCCTTCTATTCAAATTCTATAGGAAGGTGGCAAGCTTTTCCAATAACTAACTGATAGGGACACATTCCAATACATGTTATAAAAGTAGATCGATAGACACAAAGTGCATCATTTAACTTAATAATCAAATCCTTCCTATTAGAACATACAAATTTTTTCAAGATTCTTATTATCTTCTTAATGCTTATTTCAACTTGGCCACTAGTTTGGGGTTGATAAGCCGTTGTAATCCTATGATGAATACCATATTTAATAAATTTTTTTTTCTATATTCTTAAATTAGAAAGGGATTTCCCCATCAATAATTAAAACTTTAGGCATGCCTAATCAGGAAAAAAATTCTTTAAATATATGAGCACAACCTAAGCATCGGTTGTAGGCGTTACCGATCCTTCAATACCTTTTGACACATAATCAATAACTATTAGAATATACTGACATCCATGGGATTACGCAAATGGTCCAAGAAAATATAAACCCCAAACATCAAATAACCCAATTTCTAAAATATAACTTAGAAGGCATTTCATTTCAACTAGAAATATTGCCTACTCATTGGCATTGATCACACTACTTAACAAATTCATGAAAAACATTAAATAATGTAGGCCAATAAAATCCTTATTTGAGTACCTTTGAAGTAGTTCTAAATCGTCCAAAATAACCTTCATAATGGGAGTCATGACATTTCCTAATTGTAGGTTCTACCTTTTCATTTGAGACACATTTTCTAATGATTTCATCTTTACAAGTTTTGAATAACTAAGGCTCATCCCAAAAGTTATATTTAGTATCATTTTAAAATTTTCATTTTTGATTAGAAGATAAAAAATAAAAGTACACTAGTAATAACAAAATTAAAAATATTAACTTACCATGATAATCTACTCAGATGCAAAGTAAATAGTTGCTCATCAGGGAAAAAACTTATTAATATGACGTTCAATAGATACATTATCTTCAATTGAAATTTTTGAATGATGATCAGCAATTTGATTTTCATTTCGTTTTCTATGTAAAATTTCTACATCAAATTCTTGCTAAAAAAGATCTACCTAACCAATCTTTATTTTGTATCCTTCTATGCCATAAGATATTTGATTATAGAATGATCAATGTATACAATCACTTTTGTTTCAATCTATTATTACTAAAACTTATCAAAATAAAACATAATGGATAGTAGCTCTTTTTTAATTATTAAATAGTTACTTTGTACAGCATTTAACATTCTACTAGCATAAAATATAACATGGAATTTATTATCTTGGTTTTGGCCAAGATTAACAATAGAAAAATCACTTCATCACACATGATTATAAAAGACAAAGACCAATCAAAAGTAATAATAATAGGTATAATGATAAATATTATTAAAGAGTTTTAAAGCATCTAAACATGTAGAGTCAAAAACCAAAGAAATATCTTTTCCATTAAATGACATAGCGGTTTTGAAATATCCATCATTAATCTTCTATAAAATCCTTCATGTACAAGGAATCTCTTGATACCCTTAATATAATTAGGGGGGGGGGGGGGGGGGGGGGGGGGGGGGGGGGGGGGGTTGGCAATTTTTTTTATCACTTGAACCTTCATTTTGTCCACCTCTAATCCTTCCTTAGTAATTTTCTACCCTAATACAATCCTCTCTATCTTTATGAAATGACACCTTTCTAAATTGACTACTAAATTTATTTCTACAGATCTTTTAAGTATAATAGTCAAATGATCGAGATAGTAATAAAAACTAGTGCCAAAAATAAAAAAATCATACCTAAAAATCTTAATGCCTTGCTCAATCAAATCTGAAAAAATTGACATCATAGTTCTTTAAAAAGTAGTTGGGGCATTATAAGGAAGAAAAGGCAGTCCTCTAAAGGTAGATGTCCCTTAAGGACTAATGAAGGTAGCTTTATCCTGGTCCTTATGTGATATAATAATCTTGTGTTACCCTGAGTATCCATCTAAAAAGCAATAGAAAGAATATCATATAACCTATCTAAAATTTGATCAAGGGAAGGCAAGAGAAAATGATCTTTTCGAGTGGCTTTATTGAAGTTGCTATAATTTATAATAATTATCTAACCAGTGACTATCCTAGTAGGGATTAATTCATTACACTCATTAGACACTATTGTTAAGTTACCCTTCTTATGTACCCAATGAACATGACTCACCCAAGTGTTGCAAATCTGGATTCAAGGATCATAATTTTGATGATAATAAACATTCCTATTTCTGTTTGATTATCTAACCTTTTAGGTCCACAAGATCAAGTGCAAATCAAGCCAGCTCAAGATCAGGTCTGTGTGTGTTCAAATGTAATTTTTCCCTTTCTTGAGTCAAATGTAATTTAATGAATCCCCAAGCTAAGTAACCTTGCACACACACACTCAGAGGGAGAATTTTAGTGAGTTAGAGTTTCTGTTCTATTTTACTCATATCATCCTGGATGATTAAAATATCAACCTAGATGATCCATTGAAAATAGAAATCCTAATTAGAGTAACCATGTTAAGTCAGTCTGATTAAGCAGATCATCCTGGATGATCCCCTATCATTCGAAATGATATGCTCAAATCAAAACATCTTAGCCGCCAGACTTATTTTGGTAGGTTTTTATTTTTAGGTTTTCTGTCTAATCATCCAGGATGATATATGTGTCGGCCTGGACAATTTTTTACAATCATACATAAATTAGTTAGGAGATCAAGGAAAGTAATTAAGGATTAATTGATCGATCACATCATCCTGGACGATCACAAAATTGTCCGGGATGATCAGTTAAAAATCCTCATCATCCAATATAACTTTCCTGGATGACCCGACCGATGTGCAGGATGATATGGCTATATTTATACTAATCATACAGGATGATAGAATTATCATCCCGGATGATCAGTTATATTGAAATTGTCTAGCATAGTTATCCTGGATGACCTGACCAATGTATTGGATGATATTGGTCATTTTTAAACTAATCATACAGGACGATATACATATCATCTTGGACAATCAGGTCATTTTCTACAGATCATCCAAACTTTTCTCCTAGATGACCAGACCGATGTGCAGGATGATATTCTTGATTTTGAACTAATTATCCGGGATAATCAGAACAAACCTTATCTTCTAATCATCCATAAGAATCAGATCGTCTAAGCTGATATCTGTATTTTTGTACTCATACAAGACGATCAACACTCGATCGTGGATGATCTTTGACTGCAAGTTAAAATTTAGGATAATTTTTTAGCTTTTTTATTTAAGATCTCTTGATTGCTACAGCTGAGATCATTTGCCACTGTCCTCACCCGAGAGTCTTGAGAGGGAGAGGGAGAGCTTGGGAGAGAGAGAGAGAGGATCTTATGAGGGGGAGTTTGTGTGGTGTTCACAAAGGTTAGTACAAGCAAGGATTTTGGTCGTCTTCTCCAGTCGTTGTCCATTATCCTTTGGTAGCTCTATGGGAAGGATCTTCAGCAAGAAGATCGAGGTTCTCTGCCTACTTTAGGAGAAAGAAAAAGGAGGTAAGGTTCTCTGCTTGCTTCAGGAGAAAGCAAAAGGAGTTTGGGTTCTCTGCCTCATCGGGGATGGTGAAAAGCAGTTTTATAAAGGCTTCTCCACCTTGCTGTTGGAGAAAAAGGATATTCACTGAGTTTTAGTGCAATACCTAGAGGGAAGTCTTCGGGGAGTGGTTGTAGGTCAAGTTGACCAAGAAACTATAAATTCTAGTGTGTTCTTTCTTTTACTATTCTACTTTTTAATTTCTGCACTTTTGCTTTTTATGGATGATCATGTGATTAAAGTTATTATTTTGTTTGATTAAACATCTCCACATCAACGTGCAATTATAATTATTTTAAAACATTCAAAAAGGTTTTTAAAATCTATTTTGTTCAAGAATTTTTAAAACTACCAATTTACCCCCGCTCTCAGTTAGCCTCAGGCTAGTTCATAAGGGCTTAATATCCCTAACAAACTTTCAAGTGGTATTAGAGCGGGATTCAAAAATTAAGTTTTTAGATAACTTTTGAATTTTGATCCATGGCTAACTTTAGTATCCAAAACACGGTGAAAGGGTATTCCATTACTCGACCACCCTTGTTTGATAACATACCTTTTGATTTTTTGAAAACTCGCATGTCCACCTTTTTACAATCGATTGATTATCACATGTGGATGTTTATTAAAGATGGTTATGATGCACCTTTTAGACTTATTGATGGTATTAAAACTGAACTTCTTTTTACTTAATGGACTCATGATGATAAGGACTTAGCACAACTTAATGTAAAATATTTAAATTAATTTTTTTGTGCACTAAAATATGAAGATTACATGCTTGTGTCGACTTGTATAACTGGAAAAGAAATCTGGGATAGATTATGTATCACTTATGAGGGCACAACTAAAGTTAAGTAATCTAGGTTGAATATCTTGGTTCATGACTATGAACTCTTTTGTTTGAAATCTAGTGAGTCAATATCTGAAATGTATACTAAGTTTACACAAATTATCACCACCCTGTATGCCTTAGGAAGAGACTCACTAACTATGAGAAAGTTAACAAAATTTTGAGATGTTTTCCTTGTTCCTATTTAAACACTTATTTTATTAATAACTTACTTGGATCACTCATTGCTTATGAGTAAGGAGTGAACCAAAGACAACTTGATGCAGGTGAGAAAAAGAAGGAGAAAACTATGGCACTGAAGGCTAATGATATGGACATTGATTCTTCTGGGTCTGAAAGTGATGATGTTTCTTTAATCACCAGGCAATTCAAAAGCTTTCTAAGGAAGAGAAAAAAGCACCATCAGAAATGGAACAATGGTAAGAATAGCAAAAATTCTAAAGGTTCTTCTAATATGGTTTGCTTTAAATGCTGGAAGCTAGGACATATAAAAGGTAATTATCCTACACTTAAGGCTCACCCAAGAAAGGAGAAGGGTGAGGAGAAGCCTAAGTTCAGGAAGGAGAAGAAATGGATTTAGAAGGCTTTCTAGGCGGATTCTACGTCTGACTCCTCTGAGACTGAAGCTGAAGAGGAGACTATAAACTTATGTTTGATAGCGGATGAACATCTTGGTCATTCTGAGAAAGAAGAGGTATGTGACCTCATATACGATCAATTACTTTATGTTTCTAAGAAAATCCATTCATCATATAGGAAACTTAAGAAAACTCATGCTAGCCTAAAATTGGAACTCTTGAACTTGTAAAAAGAGCATGAAGTTTTGCTTAAAGATCATTTTTCACTTGATAGCAATCACATCTCATTACTTGATGAATTTGATGAGTTAAATAAAAAGCATTCTGATTTAATTATTGAGCATGATTCATTTAAAGTATCGCATGTTGAATTAAAAACTACATTCAAGGAATTAAAAACTTATGCATTCAATGTAGAGAGTAGGGAGCATGCATTGAGAGTGGAAAATTTAATTCAAATAAATTTTTTGATGCTGAATTAACTGCTCTTATAAAAAATAAACAATTGCCATCACTTGGAGAATTTCATACACAATCATCAAAGCATGTATCATCCAAACCTAGGAAGAGGCATTATCACCCACGTAGATTAGTTAACCCTTTTCCTAGCATTAAATATTTTTTTTGTGGCATGTTAGGACATATCTCCCACACTTGCACTGTTCACCATAGCACACATTAGGTGTCGAGACCAAAATCATAAGATCCACAGCATAGCATATATGCATCGTATTATTTTGTTCATCACAAGGGACCTAAACTTGTTTGGGTTCCTAAATCTGACATTTGATAATTTTATAGGGGTGCTCTCACACAAGATCTTGTGAGAGCATGTGAAACCTGGGTAGTGGATGTTAAAGATATATGACTGGAGATGCAAGTCAATTCATTTCACTGGAGGCCAGGGCTGGAGGCAAGGTCACTCTTGGAGACAACACCACCAGGAAAGTAACAGGCACAGGTTTAATCGAAAACTCCAACAACCTTTTAATTGAAAATGTTTTGCTTGTAGATGGACTGAAACACAACTTACTCAGCATCAGTCAATTCTCTATGACAAAGGGTTCAGCATAAAGTTCCTGCCAAGCACTTGTATTATTAGCTTAAATAATAACACTATTTTACAGGGAAAGAGGATTAATAATGTCTACATGCTTGATTTAACAAATATTGAGTTTGCTGCTTCATTCTGCTTAAAACCTGCTGCTGATGAGTTTTGGCTGTGGCATAAGAGGTTATGTCATGCCAGCATGAATACCCTTAGAAGAGTAACCCAAAAGGACTTAGTTAGAGGTGTCCCCAAGCTTAAGTTTACTAAGGACCATCTGTGTGATTTCTATCACATGTCACATATCTTAGCTTGATGAGTTTGATGAATTGAACAAAAATAATTCTGATTTAACTGTTGAGCATGATTTGTTAAAAACATCGCATGTTGAATTAGAAGTTGCTTTTAAGAAATTGAATGATATGGCATGTGATTTAGAAAGTAATAAAAGTGCAAGAACTTTTGAAATTGCAAGTTTAAATAAACATATTGAGTTTTTGAAAGTGAAAATTAGTGCTTTTGAAAATAACAAAACACCGCCTACTTTTGAACAGTTTTATGCACCGCCACCTTTTGAAAAATCTGTTGCAAGTTCATCAAAGCATGTTTCATACACTTCTAGGAAGAGGCACTATCACTCACGACGTTTAGTTAATCCTTTTCCTGGTGTTAGATGTTTTTCATATGGCATGTTAGGACACATTTCCCACACCTGCACTGTTCACTGTAGTACACATTGGGTGTGGAGACCCAAACTGCCTGTTTCACAGCACAGCATGCATGCATTACATTCTTCTTTTCATAAGAAGGAACCCAAACCTGTTAGGGTTCCTGAGACTGACGTTTGATGATTTTATAGGTGTGCTCTCACACAAGACCTCGTGAGAGCATGTGCTACCTGGACAGCGGATGTTCTAGACATATAACTGGAGATGCAAATCAGTTCATTTCGCTGGAGCGCAGAGCTGGAGGCAAGGTTACACTTGGAGACAACACCACCAGGAAGGTGGTAGGCTCAGGTATAATTGGTGATTCAAAAAATTTTATGATTGACAATGTTTTGCTTGTAGATGGACTGAAACACAATTTGCTGAGCATCAGTCAACTTTGTGACAAAGGATACAGCATCAACTTTTTACCCACTGGCTGCATTTTAAGCTTAAATGATAAAGCTATTTTGCAGGGGCAAAGGATCAACAATGTCTACAAGCTGGATGTAAGTTGCATTAAATCTGAGAATTCAATTTGCTTAAAAACTGCTGCTGATGAGTCTTGGTTATGGCATAGGAGATTGTGTCATGCCAGTATGAAAACCCTTAGGAGAGTCACCTAAAAGGACTTAGTTTGAGGTGTGCCCGAGCTTAAGTTCACTAAGGATCACCTGTGTGATGCCTGTCAGTTAGGGAAGCAAGTCCAGTCCTCCTTTCACTCTGTTAAGGACATCAGCACCTCTAGACCTTTAGAAGTTCTTCACATGGACCTCTTTGGACCCATTAGCACTGCTAGCTTAGGGGGGAGAGTCTATGGGTTTGTGATTGTAGATGATTATTTAAGGTTCACTTGGGTGAATTTTTGTCACATAAATCTGAGTCATTTGATGAGTTTAGATCCTTCTCTACTTGGATTCAGAAGAAGTTAGGATGTGAGATTATTACCATCCATAGTGATCACGGAGGGGAATTTGAAAATGAAAGATTTGGAAGTTTTTGTGAGGAGCAAGGGATTAGTCATAATTTTTCAGCTCCTAGGACCCCTCAGCAGAACGGGGTAGCTGAAAGGAAAAATAGGACCTTAGTGGAAGCCGTTAGAGCCCTGCTTGCCGAGTATTCACTTCCAAAATACTTTTGGGCTGAAGCGGTGAACACTACCTGTTATGTGCTGAATAGGGTGAATGAGAGAGTCAAACTGAACAAGACACCTTATGAGATCATTAAGGGTAGAACTCCAAATCTGTCCCACCTCCATGTCTTTGGCTATAAGGTTTTCATTCTGAACAATGAGAAGTCACCCTTAGGAAAATTTGACCCCAAATCTGATGAAGGAGTGTTCTTAGGATATTCAAGTGTGGGGAAATCCTTTAGGGTGTTCAATAAGAGGACTTTGGTGGTGGAAGAAACAACCCATGTAGTGTTTGATGAATCTGATCTTAAGGAGTCTAGATCTGAAGTAGAAGATGAAGAGATTGTTGAGGTTACACAAGGGGTTGGAAATACAAATCTGGAAGAAAGGGTAGAACCTCAAACCACTTTGCCTAGATATTGGAGATACTCTTCGAGTCATCCTAAAGAACTGATCTTATGAGACCCTTCTGAAGGTTTTAGAACTAGGCATGGACTTAGGATGGAAGTAAACCATTCTACCTTTATTTCAATGACTGAACCCACCAACATCAATCAAGCCTTGTCGGATGAGTTTTGGATTTTAGCTATGCAGGAAGAATTGAATCAATTTTTAAGGAATGATGTTTGGGAGTTAGTAGAAAGACCTAGAAATCAAAGTATTGTTGGAACCAAGTGGGTCTTTAAGAATAAGATGAATGATTCTGGTGTGGTGGTTAGGAATAAGGCAAGATTAGTAGCTAAGGGGTATAATCAGATAGAAGGGATTGATTTTGAGGAGACTTTTGCCCCTGTAGCTAGATTGGAAGCCATTAGGGTGCTACTAGCATTTGCGTGTTATAAGGGATTTAAGCTGTTTCAAATGGATGTCAAGAGTGCCTTTTTGAATGGGGTGATAAAAGAGGACATTTTTGTAGAACAACCCCCAGGTTTTGAGAGTTCCTAATATCCAAATCATGTTTATAAATTAAAAAAGGCCTTATATGGATTGAAACAGGCACTCAAAGCTTGGTATGAGAGGCTTAGCACATTCCTTTTAGAAAGAGAGTTTGTTAAGGGGAGCGTAGACACCACCCTTTTTCTGAGGAGATTAGGAGATGACTTACTCATTGTCCAGATTTATGTTGATGATATAATTTTTGGATCTTCTGATAAGTGTTTATGTGATGAGTTTTCTAAGATAATGAGTAAGGAATTTGAGATTAGTATGATGGGAGAATTGCAATGTTTTTTGGGGTTTAGCATAAGGCAATTAGATGATGGAACCTTTCTCAATCAATCTAAATACACTAAGGATATTTTGAAGAGATATGAAATGGACAAAGCCAAGCCAATCAATACTCCCATGAGCTCCTCCGTTTAGTTAGATAAGAAATCAAGTGGAAAATCTGTTGATCAGAAGAAGTATAGAGGAATAATAGGATCACTGCTTTACCTGACTATTAGCCGACCTGATATTATATTTAGTGTCTGTCTTTGTGTTAGGTTTTAGGCTGATCCTAAAGAGTCCCACCTGACAGCTGTTAAGAGAATTCTTAGATATCTTTTAGGGACCCCAAACCTAGGAATCGTGTACCCTAGGCACAGCAGTTCTTTTGAGATCATTGGGTATTCTGATTCTGACTTTGTGGGGTGTAGGTGGATAGAAAGAGCACTTCTAGAACTTGTCAATTTATAGGACAGTCTTTAGTCTCCTGGTCCAATAGAAAATAGAACTCAGTTGCACTTTTCATTGTTGAAGCTGAGTACATTGCCTTAGGAAGTTGTGTGGCCCATGTTCTTTGGTTGAAGCAACAAGTCTTGGATTTAGGATTACCTGTTGGCATAATTTCTGTTCTGCGTGATAATACTAGTGCCATTGGTATCTCTAAGAATCTAATCCAATATTCTAGGACCAAACACATTGATATAAGGCATCACTTCATTAGGGACCATGTTACAAAAGGGGACATTGAGCTATATCATGTAGCAACTGAAAATCAGCTGGCTAACATATTCACTAAACCACTAGCCTTTGACTCATTCAGCATTTTAAGAACCAGATTAGGAGTGATTGATATAAATGCTTGATTCTGATGACTGCTGATTTCTGATTGTTCTGATTGGTTTTCTATTTTCTGTTAGTTAGTTTTTGGTTTGATTATTTGCTTTCAGTTGATTTTATTTCGTCTGCTGATTTCTGTTTTTAGTCTTACTGTTAGTTTGATTTGAGTATTTACTTTGATGTAATTTTCTACCTACTTTTTATTCACTGGTTCATATCTTGCACTTACTGTTTTATGCTTTTCAAAATCTGATCACCGCTCACTACTTCTGATAATCTGAATTTCTGACTGGGAGTTTTACCTTGTTTTTATTTGGAGGCTGGTAAGCAATGATTGATTCCACTGAATCTGTTAAAGGGAAGAAACATTGATGATTGTTTCTCTTCCTCTAACTCCTTTACTGGTGTATAGGTTCTTTTGGATAAAAATCCTCTTCAAAATTAAAATGTTAGTTTTTGAAATAGAGATTATTTTATCTTCCTACAGTAATCTACCTCATATCAATAGTGTTTTTCAAAGTCCTGAGTCATTAGTTTGATTTTCTAAACCAAGTGATTGCATTTATCATATGATATATGGCTTTTTTTTTGTGAATCATTCTTCCTTACTATGGAGAGTCGTCTCCTATGTCTAAAAGATAATCTCACAGTTGAGACTCTTTAATGATTGTGAAAAGGAGGAAGCTTACAAAAGATGTGCAGTGCGCCAAATAAATTGAAAAAAGAGGCATAAAATGAGCCAAAGCTAAAAAGATGCAAAAAATCGCCAACTAAAAGATACACAAAGTGTATCAAAAATGAAAAGATGCGCAAAGCACCAACTAAATTGAAAAAGAGGCACAAAATGAGCCCAACCAAGCTTTCCTTCCTTTCAGATCGTTAAAGGTCTTAGAAAAATCCGTGTGCTGCTTAATACTTTCAAAAGCTTGTGTTTTTAAAATCCTGATTTCTGATTTTTTACTTTGTAACACTATTATATCAGATATTTTTCTAGAATGAGGCTTGAAAGGATCTCTTTTCAAATCTAATATCTTTTCTTCTGAATCGAATTTTTGTTTTGAAAGAGGTTTGCATCGATAAGGTGCCCAGGGTTGGAGTTATGAAAGTCGATTTTTCTAACCTCTTCTGGATTTCAGCACTGTCAATCGTCTTCTTTTTGGTTTTTGAATCTAAAATCAAGGAAAAATTCTGATTTACTCGGGCAGCTTGATAAAAAAAAATGTTGCTTTTATGTGTTTTTGTTGTGAGTTTTATTCATTTTTTGTTTTATTTTGATTTCATGGTCGTGTTTTTAGGATCCTGATCAGTCATCTTCATCAGCCATCTTTTTTTATTTTCCTCACATCGTCCTGGACGATACCCATATCGTCCTGGATGATCCTCTTCATCCTGGACGATCCAACCATCGTCCTGGATGATTCATTCAAAATCGTCCCCACACTGCTCCTACTGTTGAAAAACTCAAATTTTTGGTGATCATCCAGGACGATCCTTACATCAACTTGGACGATATGATCCATATCTTCCTGATCTGATCAAACGGCTGGCATTGCACCAATTATTATCCATCATCCTGGATGATCCACTTCATCATCCTGGACGATCCACGTGTCAGCCGCTGGACGATTGGAATTCGGCCTGTCCGACACACTTATTGCACATCGTCCGGGACGATCCACCTAATCGTCCTGGACGCTACCTTTTCGTCAACGGTCGTCCAGCCTGACTCCTCGGGACGATCGCCTGTGTCTAATCGTCCTGGACGATCGGACCACTTTTTTGACCAATCGTCCAAGACGTCATAAATGCCCATATCGTCCCGGACGATGTCGCGATCGTACGGGACGATCAAGCCGTTTTCTATATAAATAGCAATTTTCTTAAGGATTTTCCACACTTTTTTCTTCCACTCTCCTTCTACTTCCCTACACTTTTGATTTCTAATGGCTGGTGGCAAACTTTCCCATCAAAAAAATGCCAGTTCCTCCCGGGGACCTGTTGATCCTCGCTTCCCCAATGCAGCCGATCAGGCTGCCTACGAGCGATATTGTGAAGTGGGGATCACACCGTCGAAAATCATAAATCCCCGCACTCTTACTTATCCTGTCCTTGACCTCTTCGCACACACCTCCCTCACCTTCATCATGACTCCCACCTTTCCTTTTAGCTCGGAACTTCTTCGCGTTTTCTTTACAAATTTGTGAATTTTGGCTGATTATTCCACCCTTCGCTCTTATGTAAATCAGCGCCACGTCGAACTCACTTACCAGGACTTTCATAACATTCTCCAACTTTTCGTCACTGGCGACAAACTCCACACCCTTATCACCGACCCTGACTATGATTGGAGTGTCGCCAATCATTTCCTTTGCAATATAAATGCCCCTTATCATGACAATGCATGCACTACACTTCTTAAGGACGCCCGGACTATTCAGCATGTTCTTCGTTCCTGCATCATTCTAAAGGCGGGGGATCGAATTCACATCACCCCACTCCTATCCTTGACCACCTACTACATCCTGGCCCATAGGGAATTTAATGCCACTAACCTTATTATCCGGTACCTCGAGCACCTCACCACTATTCGGGATCCAGGTCATCGCCGTCGTCCAAATCTAGCCTTAGGACATATCATTGCATATGCCCTTGAAACCAAATATGACCTGTAATATCCCGTAGCTCCAGATGTTCCTCCTTCCTTCCTCACCAACAATGCCTTCCATGTCTTACACAGCACCCGACTACATCCGGAGCCCGCCCTGGATGTTGAGGAAGAGGAGGAAGAGGCCATTCCAGCTCCTACTGCACCAGAAGCACCTGGTCCCCTTCGCATCGCTTCTCCCTTTGACCACCTGGTGCAGCGCTTCGATCAGTAGGAGGCCAGATTTGACTCCTATGTGGCTACCCAGGAGCAGCAGCACGCCGAGGACATCCAGCGCTTCACTGACTATGCTGCGCAGCAGCAATAGCAGCATGACCTGGACATCATCTAGATTGGAGCCCACTTTCAGGCCTATCACCATTACTTCAATCCACCACCGCCACCTCCTTCTTCTTCCGATCAGGATCCGCCTCTGTTCTAGTTGTCTGTTTTGTAGTTGTTTTCCTTTATGGTTTGTACTTATGTTTCATTATTCTGTTTTATCCTCCTCCTTTTTATGATGTCAAAAGGGGGAGTCAGTTGTAGACGTGTCTGGTTGTGTTATGTGTTATATTTTTCTGTATTAGTTTGATTGTTAAATGAAAATTTGAAAAAATATTTGTTTTTTTGATCTCCTAGTTACTTTTTATTTTCAAACTACTGTACAGATGTTTTGCCATCATCAAAAAGGGGGAGATTGTTGCAAATCTAGTTTTTGATGATGACAAACATGTTTCCAGTGTGTTTTGCTTGGCTAACCTGTCTCAGGTATAAAAGATCACGAGCCACTCAAGCCAACTCAAGATCGGGTCCAAGTGTGTCCAATGTACTATTTTTCTTTTTCTTGAGTCAATTATAATGTGACTGATCCCCCAGCTAAGTAACCTTACACACACACACTCAGAGGAAGAGCTTGAGTGAATCAGAGTTTTTGTTCATTTTTTTTCTGTTCATATCGTCCTGGACGATATTCACATCGTCCCGGACAATCAGGTAAAAACAGAAACCCTAATTAGGGCGACAAAGTTAAGAGGGTCTGATTAAGCCGATCGTCCTAGACGAGCTTTGGATCGTACGGGACGATATGCTCAAATCAGAAATTCTCAGCCGCCAGATCAAGTTAGGCAAGTTTTTATTTTTGGATATTTGGTCTGATCGTCCAGGACGATACGTGTATCGTCCTGGATGATTCAGTACAATCATGCCTAATTTAATCTGGTAATTAAGGAAAGCAATTTATTTTTGATTGATACGATCATATCGTCCTGGACGATCGCAGGATCGTCTCGGACGATCATGATCGTCTAGTGCATTTCAGCTGTACGACCCGAACTGTGTACAGGACGATTTGGGCACTTTTTGAACTAATCGTATAGGACGATGTCCCTATTGGCCTGGACGATCAAGTCATTTTTTGGTCGTCCAGCACAAGTTTCTCTGGACGACCCGAACTGTCTTCTGGACGATACTCCACGATTTACACTAATCGTCCCAGACGATCGTAGGATCATACGGGACGATATGATCAATTTTTTCTACTGATCGTCCAGAAGAGCCAGATCATCCAGGCTAAATCAGCTAATTTTGAACTGATCGTACAGGATGATCTATCGATCGTCTTGGACGATCTTGGCCGACCAGTTGAGATTTAAGGAAAATTTTAAGCCCTCCTATAAAATAACTTTTTCTTGAAACAAGAAAAATCTTTTGCCACCTTCCTTCCCAGAGAAACCCTAGAAAGAGAGAGTTGGGAGAGAGAGAGAGGATCTTGTGAGGGGAAGTTAGTGAGGGATTCACTAAGGTTGCTCCAAGCACGGATCAGAGTCGTCTTCTCCGCTCGTCGTCCTTCGTTTAGTTGGTGTTCGTCGTGGGAGGATCATTCGCAAGAAGATCCGGGGTTCTCTGCCCACTTTAGGTGGAAGCAAAAGGAGTTTGAAGGTTCTCTGCCTGCTTCAGGAGGAAGCAAAAGGAGGTCGGGTTCTCTGCCTCACCGTGTGGTGAAAAGGAGGTGTTTGTACAGGCTTCTCCGCCTTGCTATGGGAGCAAAAGGAGAGACACTTTTTGTTTAGTGCAATACCCGGAGGGGAGGCTCCGGGGAGTGGACGTAGGTCAAGTTGACCGAACCACTATAAAATCTGGTTTGTTTTTCTGATTTAGTTTTGCACTTTACTTTTCTGATATTAACTGCTTGGGTGAATATCTGTGATTGATCTTTTCGTTCTTGTTTACTTGTTTCCACTGCTAAGTATCGAAAAGATTTTTATTGTTGTCGTGAAATTTTTAAATAACCAATTCACCCCCCTCTTGGTTAGCCTCGGGACTAGTTCACTAGGGCTTAACTTCCCTATCGAACTTTCACTAAGGATTCTAGAGCTGAGGAAGAAGATGAAATAGAAGAGATTGCCCAAAGAGTAAAAACTAAAAATCTGGAGGAAAGGGTAGAACCTGAAAATACTTTGCCTAGAGAATAGAGATATTCTTAGAGTCATCTTAAAGAATTGATTTCAGGAGACCCTTTCGAAGGTGTTAGAATTAGGCATGGACATAAAAAGAAAGTGAACCACTCTACCTTTATCTCAATGACTGAACCCACCAACATCAATCAAGCCCTTTCTGATGAATTTTGGATCTTTGCTATGCAAGAAGAACTTAACCAATTTGTGAGAAATGATGTTTTGGAGTTAGTAGAAAGATCTAAGAATCAAAGTGTAGTGGGAACCAAATGGGTCTTTAAGAATAAAATGAATGATTCTGGTGTGGCGGTTAAGAAAAGGCAAGATTGGTGGCTAAGGGGTACAACCAAATAGAAGGGATTGATTTTGAGGAGACCTTTGCCTCTATAGCTAGATTGGAAGCCATTAAAGTGCTACTAGGCTTTACCTGTCATAAGAGATTTAAAATTTTCCAAATGGATGTTAAGAGTGCCTTTTTAAATGGGGTAATAGACGAAGATGTGTTTGTAGAGCAACCGCCAGGTTTTGAGAGTTCCCAATTTTCAAATCATGTTTACAAATTAAAAAGGGCCTTGTATGGATTAAAACAAGCACTCAGAGCTTGGTATGAGAGGCTTAGCACATTCCTACTAGAAAGGAAGTTTGTTAAGGGGAGCGTAGACTCCACTCTTTCTTAAGAAAAGTAGGAGATGATTTACTCATTATTCAGGTCTATATTGATGATATACTTTTTGGATCTTCTAATAAAAAATTATATGATGATTTTTCTAAAATAATGAGAAAAAAGTTTGAGATGAGTATAATGGGAGAATTGTCCTACTTTTTGGGGTTTAGCATAAGGAAAATAGATGATGGAACTTTTCTTAATCAATCAAAGTATACTAAGGACATCTTGAAGAAATATGAAATGGATAAAGCTAAGCCAATAAACACTCCCATGAGCTCAAGTGTCTAGTTAGATAAGGATTTAAATGGAAAATTTATTGATCAAAAGAAGTACAGAGGAATGATTGGATCACTGCTTTACTTGATTGCTAGCCGACCTGATATAAGGTTTAATGTTTGTCTATGTGCTAGGTTTTAAGCTGATCCTAAAGAATCCCACTGACTATAGTTAAGAGAATCCTTATATACCTCTTATAGACCCCAAACTTAGGAATATGGTATCCTAGACACAGCATTTCTTTTGAAATCATTGAATATTCTGATTCTAATTTTATAGTGTGTAGGGTGGATAGAAAGAGCACTTCTGAAACTTGCCAAATCAAAGGACAATCCTTAGTCTTCTGGTATAGTAGAAAATAAGACTCTGTTGCAATTTCCACTACTAAAGCTGAGTACATGCCTTAGGAAGTTGTGTGGCCCAAGTTCTTTGGTTGAAGCAACAAATCTTGGATTTAGGATTACCTGTTAGCACAATTTTAGTTCTATGTGATAACACTAGTGCCATTTTGTATCTCTAAAAATTCTATCCAACACTCAAGGACCAAACATATTGACATAAGGCATCACTTCATTAGGGACCATATTACCAAAGGAGATATTGAGTTACACCAAGTAGCAACTGAAAACTAACTAGCTGACATCTTTTCTAAACCATTGGCCTTTGACACATTCAGCATCTTAAGAACAAGATTGGGTGTGATTGACATAAATGCTTGAATTTGATGATTACTGATTTCTAAAATTTTTATTTTTCATTTTTCTTTTATTTGTATTTGATTTGATTATCTATTTTTTTTATTTTTTATGCTTTGCTGATTTTCTTTTGTTGTTATTATTTACCTGATTTAGTTATTTCATTTTATACACTTTCCTCTTATTTTTAATTTACTATTTATTTTCTTTAGAATCAGATCACTGCTCACTACTGCTCATAAACTTGATTTCTAAATGAGAGTTTTGCCTTATTTTTGTTTAGAAGATTGTAAGCAGTTATTGAGTTCCCTAAAATAGTTAAAGGGAAGAAACATTGATGATTATTTTCTCTTCCTCTAACTTCTTTAATGGTGTATTTTTCTTTTTGAATAGAAATCTTTTTCAAAATTAAAAAGCTTGACTTTGAAATAGAGGTTTTTTTTTCTTCCTATAGTAATCTATCTCATATGAGTAGTGTTCTAAATCATTGAACCACTTTCATATTTTCTTAATCATGTGGTTGCATTTATCAAATGAGAATGATTCTATTTTATGGATTACTATTCCTTATCTAAGAGAGTGAGTCTTCTCTTCTTCACTTATATCTAGAAGAAAATCTCATAATTGAGAGTCTTTTAGAGGTTCTGAAAGAAAGGAAGCTTGCAAAAGATGCACAAAGTGCGCCAATCAACTAAAAAAAGACACAAAATGAGCCCAACACTAAAAAGATGCACAATACTCGCCAAATTTAAAAGATATACAAAGTGTATCAAAAATTAAAAGATACAGAAAGTGCACCAAATAATTAAAAAACATGCACAAAATGAGCCGACAAAGAAATAAGCTTCCTCCTCTTTCAAATCTTTTAAATATCTTTGAAGAATTCATGTACCACATAATATATTCAAACACTTGAGAGTGAAAATCATGATTTTTGATTCTCTAATTTGTAATACTATTTTATTAGATTTTTTTTTGGACTGAAGTACGAAAAGATCATGTTTCTTATCTAACTTCTTCTCTTTTGAATTGGATTTTTATTTCGAAAGAATTTGAACCTGTTAGTTGCCCGAGGTAAGAGTTATAAAAATCAATTTTCTAACTTTTCTGGATTTCAGCCCGTCGATTTCTTCTTATTGGCTTTTGAATTGAAAATTAAGAAAAAATTCTTATTTACTGGAGCAAAACAATTCAAAAAAAAAATCTTTTTTGGTTTTTGTTGGTGTTTCCCCCATTTAATTTTTTTTTTCATTTTTTTGTCATTAATTCAATTTTAATTTTTTATGATTTTTGGGTCCCCTAATCATTCCTCTCCATCCAACATTTTTTTAATTTTTTTCTTACATCATCCTGGACGATATGATTAACTCATCCCCATTATGAACCAATGGCTGATCTAAACCAACTATTGGTGATCATCCTGTACGATACACCTCATCATCCTGGATGATCCACGTGGCAACAGTTGGACGACTTAAATTCAACCCATGTGATTAATTAATTACATATCATCCTAGACGATCCACCTAATCATCATGGATGATACTTTTCATCAAAAGTGGTCCAGCCTGACTCCTCGGGATGTTCATTTGAGTCTAATCATCCTGGATGATTTCTGATCGTCCTGGACGATCAGACCACCTTTTTAGCCAATCAGCCAGACCGATATTATTGCAGCAAATTGTTCGGGATGATATCTCGATCATCCTGGATGATATTTGTAAATCTTTAAATTCAGCCCAAGTTCACCATTTTTTCTTCACTCCAACTCTTTCCTTCCTTCATATCCCTCTTCCTTTCAGTCAAGTCGTCCAATGGCCGGGGGCAAATGCTTCAGGATGCTCACTAGAAGCTCCTCAAGGGGAACTGTGGATACCTGCTTTACTGATGCAGCGGAGCAGGCCGCCTACCTCAAGTATAAGACTGCTAGCATCACTTCCTCTAAAATCATCAATCCTCGCACCCTTACATACCCGATACTCAATTTGTTTACCCACAGTACTCTCACCTTTATTCTGACCCTGGCTGTTCCCTTTCTTTCTGAACTCTTGTATGAATTCTTTGCCAGTCTATACATCAACTCTACCTATACTTCACTCTAATTCTATGTTACCAAATGACCTATAGAGATCACCTATAAGAGCTGTCATAAACTTCATTGACTTTCTACCACTGGGGAAAAGCTTCATCTCATTGCCTTATATCCTAATTTCAATTAGAGTCCAGTTAATTAGGTTCTAAGGAACACTAATGCCTCCTACCATGATGGTGCCTCTAGCTCATTGGTTAAAGATGCTAGGACCATCCAACATGTCCTCAGAACCTCTATAATTCCAAAGACTGGTGACTGGATTCACATTACTCCCCTACTTTCCACCACCACTTATTATATCACGACTCATCAGGAATTCAATGCCACTGATCTTATTTTTCGATACATTGAGCACCTGATTAGCATTAAAGATCCTGGACATAGGAGAAAACCTAATTTGGCCCTAGGACACCTTATTGATTATGTGCTTGAAACCAAGTATAATATTCAGTATCCTACTCCTCCAAATTATCAACCCTCCTATACAAATAGCTCATTCCATATCCTTCACAACACTCATCTCCATCCGGAGCCTACGGAGGCTACAGAGGCCGAGGAAAAAGTTGTTCCTACACCTACTTCTCTTCGCCTGCAGTCACTACTGGATCTGTTGGTAAACAGATTTGACCAGTGGGACGCCCGCTTTGACTCCTACGTGTTGCACAGGATAGCAGCATGCTGAAGATATTGATCGATTCAATGCATACGTCACCCAGCAGCAACAACAGCACTACCAAGATATGGCCTAGTTTGGAGATCAGTTTGCCACCATCCACAGTCTTTCTTAGCCACCACCACCTCCTCCTCCACTTGATTAGGGTTCCTAATTTTAGCTTGGTTGATTTTTTTGTTTGTTTTTTTTTTCTGTGATGTTGTACTGTCGTTCTTCTCTGTGTTAGTCTATGTGTTTTCTATTTGTTTTTTCTATTCCTCCTTTTTGAGATGTCAAAAGGGGGAGTAGTGTCTATTAGTGTTGTAATATTTTGTTGTAATTCTTCGTGCATGTTTTAGTAAATCTAAATTTTTGATGTTTAACTATTTTTCTTTGGCATCCTATTTGATTTGAAACTACCCAACAAATGTTTGCCATCATCAAAAAGAGGGAGATTGTTGTAAATCTGGAGTCAAGGATTATAATTTTGATGATAACAAACATTCCTGTTTCTGTTTGATTGCCTAACCTTTTAGGTCCACAAGATCAAGTGCAAATCAAGCCAGCTCAAGATCGGGTCTATATGTGTTCAAATGTAATTTTTTTCTTTTTGAGGCAAATGTAATATAATGAATTCCAAAGCTAAGTAACCTTGCGCAGACACACTCAGTGGGAGAATTTTAGTGAGTTAGAGTTTTTGTTCTATTTTGGTCATATCATCCTGGACGATTGAAATATCGTCCTGGACAATCCATTAAAAATAGAAACCCTAATTATGGCAACCATGTTAAGTCGGTCTGATTAAGCAGATTGTCCTGGATGATCCCCTATCATCCGGGATGATATGCTTAAATCAAAACATCTCAGTCGCCATACTTATTTTGGCAGGATTTTATTTTTAGGTTTTTTTCTAATCATCTAGGATAATATACTGGACGATTCATTACAATTTTGCCTAAATTAGTCAGGAGATTAAGGAAAGTAATTAAGGATTGATTGATCGATCACATCATCCTGAATGATCACAAAATCATCCGGGATGATCAATTAAAAATCCTCATCGTCCAATATAACTTTCTTGGATGACCCGACCGATGTGCTGGATGATAGGGCCGTATTTATACTAATTGTATAGGAAGATAGAATTATCATCCCAGACGATCAGTTATATTGAAATCATCTAGTATAGTTGTCATAGACGACCTGACCGAAGTGCTGGATGATATTAGTCATTTTTGAATTAATCATACAGGATGATATACATATCGTCCTAGACGATTAAGTCATTTTCTACATATCATACAAAATTTTCTCCGGGATGACCCGACCGATGTGCTGGATGATATTCTTTATTTTGAACTAATTGTACAGGACGATCGAAGGATCGTCTCAAACGATAAGAAAAAACCTTATCTTCTAATCGTCAAGTAGAACCAGATCAGGTAGGCTGATTTGTGTGTTTTTGTACTGATTGTATAAGACGAGCAACAGATGGTCCTAGATAATCTTTGATGGTAAGTTAAAATTTAGGGCAATTTTTGAGCCCTTTTATTTAAGATCTCTTATTTGCCATTGTTGAGATTTTTTTCCCACTGTCCTCACCCGAGAGAGTCTTGAGAGGGAGAGGGAGAGCTTGGGAGAGAGAGAAAGGATCTTGTGAGGGGGAGTTTGTGAGGTGTTCACAAAGGTTACTCCAAGAAAAGATTTGAGTCGTCTTCTCCAGTCATCATCCATTATCCTTTGGTGGCTCTGTGGGAAGGATCGTTAGCAAGAAGATCGAGGTTCTATGCTTGCTTCAGGAGGAAGCGAAAGGAGGTAAGGTTCTCTGCCTGCTTTAGGAGGAAGCTAAAGGGGGTTGGGTTCTCTGCCTTACTAGGGTTAGTGAAAAGGAGTTTTGTAAAGGCATCTCCACCTTGTTGTGGGAGCAAAAGGAGAGTCACTTAGTTTTAGTGAAATACCTAGAGGGGAGGCTCTGGGGATTGGATGTAGGTCAAGACACGATAAATTCTGGTGTGTTCTTTCTTTTACTATTCTTCTTTTTAATTTCTTTACTTTTACTTTTTATGGATGATCGTGTGGTTAAAGTTTTCATTTTGTTTGATTAAACATCTCCATATCAACATGCAGTTGTAATTTTTTTTTAAACATTTAAAAAGGTTTTCAAAATTGGTTTTGTTTAAGAATTTTTAAAACTACCAATTTATCCCCCCCCCCCGCTCCCGCTTGGTTAGCCTCGTGCTACTTCCTAAGGGCTTAACATCCCTAACGAACTTTCACCAAGAACTTTCTGAAACGGGATATGCAATTCCAATATCTAAGCATTTATGAATCTCTTTTTAATAACTTATTTCATAGATTGGTTTAGTCTTCTTTGCGGATCTACTTTTGGTACAAAATTTTCCTCCATTGAAATTCTATGCGTACAAAGCATGGGGCTAATTCTTTTAATATTAACTAATTCTTTTCTTACTATTCTTCTTCTAAGCTTGTCAAAATTATAATAGGCGATGTTAAATCACTACTTAAAAAGGCATACTAAGATATCTCGGTAAAATCTTAAGCCTTAAATATGTACTTTATCTATAGATGGTCTTAAAGTTTTGCCTTAAAATAAGGTATCTAGAGTCTCAAATCTTACCCTAAACATCTCACAGTATCTCCAATATATTAAATAAATTCACTTATTTCCTCATAGTTTCTCTCCAACACTTTTTACAAGATTTTTCCTCAATACATTCTTCTATAAAGCTCTCCACCATAATTTCTTCCAAGTCAATTCTAAAATAGTTGATATTCTTTTCATTAGGGAATTTCATGGATTTAAAACATCAATCGTAACATCTTAATCTTATAATCTAATAATAAATTCCCTTTTAAAAACATCAATCATAGCTTTACCTATTTCTAAGAAAAGTCTCCCAAAGATAATAAGTATCTCCCTATCCTACTTCATGTCTAAGATAATGAAATTAATAGGGAAGGAAAACTTATCCACTTAACAGGTACATCCCCTACCATCCCCTTAAGATAAGTAGATAATCTATTAACAAGCTAAAGGGTGATAGTGGTAGGTTGAACCTGTACCATATCTAATCTCTTGAAAATGGATAACAATAAAAGATTGATACTAGATCCTAAATAACATAAGCCCGCCCCATAAAATGTTTCTTCTAAACTCTTGGGAATGTTGAAGCCACTAGGATCTTTCAATTTTTTTGAGAAGTTTATTTTGAATGATGGCATTACATTTCTTAGTTAAGGCTATAGTTTCAAACTCTCATAACTTTCTTTTCTTATTCATAATATCCTTTATGAACTTAACATAATTATGAAAGTTCATGAGGGGTGTTAAACCGTATAAAACTAGCCCGAGGCTAACTAAGAGGGGGGTGAATTATTGTTTTAAAAATTCTTGAGCAAAAATAAAATTCTTTTTATCCTTTTATGAATATTTTAAAAGAAAACAACTTGTGTAGAAGCAGATAATGAAATCAAAGATTTCAACCACAGAATAAATCATAGAAAAGTGCTAAAAGAAAATACAAAAAATAATAAGAATGAACACAGTGAATTTTATAGTGGTGGGGTAAAACTTGACCTACATCCACTCCCCATTAATCTTCCTTTTCAGGTATTTCACTAATAAGTTAGTGTCTCTCCTTTTGCCCCCATAGCAAGGTGGAGAAGCCGATACAAAATATTTTCACCGACTTGGTGAGTCAAAGAACCTTGAATCCTTTTACTCCCTCCTGGAGTAGGCAGAGAACCTGACAATCCTGTTACTCCCTCATGGATTAGGCAGAGAACCTAGATCTGATGCTGATGATCATCTCCCTAAATCCACCAAGGAACCAAGGATGAAGATTAAATAAGACGATCAAATCCTTACTTGGAGCAACCTTTATGAATCCCCTCACATACTCCCCCTCACAAGATTCTCTCTCTCTCTCGCTCTCCCAAACTCTCCTTCTCCTTCTCTCTCAGCTCTCTTGGGTTAGAAGAATAGCAAAAGACTTAATTATCATCAAATAAGAGAGTTTAATTAAAAGACCTTGAAAATAGCCCTTTTTTTCAATTAGCAGTAAAAGATCATACTGTATGATTAGTACAAAATAGCAGTTTCGGCCTAGACGAACACCCTTATGTTATATGATTAGTAGAAGTAATTTGTACTAATCATCCCGTACGATTTAGAGATCATCTGGGACGATTAGTTCAATATGGTTGAAAATTGACAAATCATCCTAAAATAGTCTCGGGATGTCCAGGATGATCCACTAGATGAATAGAAGAAATTATGGTTTTTGTCTTGGATGATAGGAGATCATCCTATGAAATATAAAGGATCATCCAGGTCGATCCAAGTAGATCGTTCGAAATGATATGATTGATCAATCTAACCATAATTAGTCTCCTAATTAAGGGATTATTTTAGACATGATTTTCTTTCATCCAGGACGATATGGATCATCCTGTACAATTAGAACAATATTTTAATAATAAAATATTTCCTAAAATGTGATTGGTGGCTATTTTCTCAAATTTTACTGACCATCCTGTACGATTCAAAATTGTCCAGGATGATTAGTTAATCATACATCATTATAGGGATGCCCTAATTAGGATTTTTATTTTTAACTAATCATCCAGGATGATTTTCAATCATTCTGTACGATATAATCAAAAATAGAAAACTCTCTAACTCACCTAATTTTTCCCCCGGAGTGTGTGTGTGGAAGGTCACTTAGTATCAGGATCCACCTCATTACATTTGACTCAAGAAATGATAAAAAGTGTATTCGAATTAAAATTACAGACTAACTCAATCCTAATCTACTTGATCATTGAGCTGATGCGCATTGCAATTAATCTTATGGACCTAAAAAGTTAGTAAGCAGGGCAACCAAAAACAATATGTAGCAATAGAGAAATAGAATGTTTGTTATAATCAAAATTATATTGCTTGGATCCAGATTTACAATAATCTCCCCCTTTTTGATGATGGCAAATATTTGTTAGAAAATTTTAAATCAAACAGATAAGAAGAACAACATAGGCAAGTATAAGAAAAAGCAAGTTTAACTAAAACTTAATCAGACAATACACTACTCCCCCTTTTGACATCACAAAGAGGAGGAAATATAAAACATAAACACTAAACAGAACACAGTACAAAAATAAGTACAAACATAGAAACAATCATTAAAAAATAACTAGAATGAAGAACTCTAATTAGGTGGAGGAGGTGGTCACTGAAAGAATTTATGAATGGAAGCAAACTGCTCCCCAAACTAGGCCATATCATTATCATGCTGCTACTGCTGCTGGACTGCATAGGCATCAAATTGAGCCTCCCATTGATCAAACCTCTGAATAAGCTGATCAAGTTGAGTCTGCTGGTTGATAAGGGTAGGTGCAAGAATAGGACCTTCCTCTTCTTCCCCAGGCTCCTCGTATCCACAGGGATGACGAGTACTATAGAGGGTGTGGAAGGGGCTATTTGAGTAGAAGATAGGGAGGTGATCAGGTGGTGCAAGGAATTGAAGGTTATATTTTGATTCAAGAACATTGGCAATTAGGTGTCCTAGGGCTATGTTTGGCTTTCTTTTATGGCATGGATCCCTAATGTAATTTAAGTGTTCGATGTATCGGATGAGAAGATCAGCAGCATTAAATTGAAGGTTGGCCATGACATAGTACGTGGTGAGTGAAAGGATGGGAGTGATGTGAATCCTATCTCCAGCTTTTGGAATAACTGAGGTACGAAGGATGTGCTAGCTTATTCATGCCTTGTTGGCTAGAGTACTGATAGAGGAATCATGAAAGTGGGAATTGGCATCCCTAAGAGTATCATTGACTTGGGTCCAATTCAAGTTTGGATAAGAAGCTAAAAGATGGAGTTTATCTCCAATGGTTGACAGATGAAGAAATTCATAAAAATCTTGATACATTATTTCGATAGGACGTCTGTTAACATAGGATTGAAGGGAAGTAAAATCAGAGTCGAAATGGAGACAAGCGAAAAACTTAAATAGTAGCTCAGAATTAAAAGGGAAGGCAAGAGTGAGAATGAAACTCCGAGTTGTATTCCCAAAAAGGTGTAATACCTAAAAATTTAGAGTGGAATGATTTATGATTTTGGAGGGGTCTATTGGCTTGCCAGCCAATTTGAAGCGGGCATAAGTAGCTTCATTCGCTGCTTTAGCAAATCTTGCATCGATTGCACACCAAAAAGAGCTACTAGTGAGTGCACATGATCTCTTACTGCCAGCCATATCAAGAAGTGGAAAGCTTGAGTGAGAGAAGAGTTGAAAGGTTTGGTGAAGAAGAAGGTTTCATTTGGTTGTTTATACAGATTTGTAAACATCGTCCAGGTCGATCGTGGGATCATCAAGGATGATCAACGCAATTATTATCATTCAGAATGATTGGTAAAAAAGGCGGTCATATTATCTAGGATGATCAGATATCATCAAGGACGATTAAACATAGGCGATCATCCTGAGGAGTCATTCTGTACTATCTTTAATGAAAGGTATCATCCAGGTCGAGTAGGTGGATCATCCAGGATGGTTGGTAAAAATGGATCATACCAACAAAATTTAAATCATCGAGCTATTTTACCTCGTGGATCGTCCAAGACTAACAGGTGGATTGTCTAGAATGATTACAAATAATTATTTAGATTAGTCGTTGGATGTGGGATGAGTGGTGATTTGATCATATTGTCCAGGATGATATGGATCGTCCAGGATGATGTGGATCGTCCATGATGATGTGGATCGTCCAGGACGATATGAATAAAAATTGGAAAATCTGAATGATGGAGAGGGATGACTAGAGGATTCCAAAAATCTAAAAAATTCAAATTAAAATTCCAGAAATAACAAAACAAAGAAAAATAAAAAAAAAAACAAAAAATAAAGATTTTTTTAATCGATCAACTCCAGTAAATGACAATTTTTACCTCAAATTTAAATTTAGAAACTCGAAAGAAATGAATTGACAATGCTGAAATCCAGAAAAAGTTAGAAAATTTGATTTTTGTAAACCCTACCTCAGACACCTTAAAGGTTCAAATTCTTTTTAAACAAAAATCTAATTAAGAAGAAAAGAAATTAGATAAGAAAAGTGACCCTTTCAAGCTTCGTTCTAGAAAAATATCTGATAAAATAGTATTGCAAAGTAAAAAATTTGAAATCATGATTTTCAATCTCAAGTGTTTGAATGTATTAAGTGGCACATTGATTCTTCAAAGTTTTTTAAATATTTGAAAGAGAAAGAATCTTATTTCTTTGTGGACTCATTTTGTTCCTCTTTTTTTTAGTTGTTTGGCGCACTTTGTGCATCTTTTAATTTTTGATATACTTTGTGTATCTTTTAATTAATTGGCAAACATTGTGCATCTTTTTAGTGTTGAGCTCATTTTGTGCCTCTTTTCATTTCTTTTGCAAGCTTGCTTCCTTTCATAACTTTCAAAGACTATTAGTTGTGAGATTATTTTCTAGATATAAGAGAAGAAAAACTCACTTTCTAATATACAGAAGAGTAAACCACAAAAATAGAATCAAACTCATATGAAAAATGCAACCACCTGATTAAGAAAACATGAAAGTGATTCAATGATTTAAAAACACTATTCATATGAGATAGATTACTATAGAAAGATAAAATAGATCTTTATTTCAAAGTCCAATTTTTTAATTTTGAAAATTTTTTTGATTTAAATAGAAAAATACACCATTAAAGGAGTTAGAGGAAGAGGAATAATCATCAATATTTCTTCCTTTAACTGTTTAACAGGTGTCAATCACTACTTACAAGCTTCTGAACAAAAATAGGGCAAAAAACTCATTTAAAAAATAAGTTCCTCAACAGACGTGAGCAGTGATCTAATTCTTAAAATACTGAAGTAAAAACAACAAAAAATAAAAAACCATAAAGCAAAAACAAACTGAAGTAGAAACAACAAGAAATAAAAAATAAAGCAAAAACACATAAAAAGAAATAAACAAACAAATCAAATAAAACACTAAGAACAGAATTAAATATAAAGCATCATTATCAAGCATGAATATCTATCACACCTATTCTGGTTCTCAAGGTGCAAAGGTTTCAAAGGCTAGTGGATTTATAAAGATATCAGAAAGTTAATTTTCAGTGGCTACGTGGGGTAGCTCTATGTCTCCTTTAGTAACATAGTCCCTAATGAAGTGGTGCCTTATGTCAATGTGTTTGGTCCTCGAGTGTTCAATTGGATTCTTTGAGATGTAGATGGAACTGGTGTTATCACATAGGACTAAAATTGTGCCTACAGGTAATCTTAAATCAAGAATTTATTTCTTTAACCAAAGGAATTGGGCCACACAACTTCCTAAGGCTATGTACTCAGCTTCAGTAGTGCACAGGGCAACTGAGTTCTATTTTTTACTGGACCAGGAGACTAAGGATTGTCCAATAA
Organism: Dendrobium chrysotoxum; assembly: GCA_019925795.1. Taxonomy (NCBI): domain Eukaryota; kingdom Viridiplantae; phylum Streptophyta; class Magnoliopsida; order Asparagales; family Orchidaceae; genus Dendrobium; species Dendrobium chrysotoxum. Next base: position 52,402,365 of record CM034315.1, read on the forward strand.
ATTGATATATTCCAGAAGTGCTTTCTCTATCAACTCAGTATCCTACAAAATCTGAATCAGAGTATCCTATGCTTTCAAAGGAGGTGTTATGCCTAGGATACCAGATTCCTAAATCTTAGGTCCCTAGAAGATATGTAAGAATTCTCTTAATAGCAGTCAGAGAGTTTGTGAGGAATGTTAAGCCCTTGTGAACTAGTCCCGAGGCTAACCAAGAGGGGGGGGGGGGTGAATAGTTTATTTTAAAAATCTATGAGCAAAAATATTTTAGAAAAATATTTTTGAATGTTTTAATACAATTACAGTTTCACGATGAGGTGCAGATGTTCACGATAACGAAATAATAATCACAATCATCAACAGAAAAATAAGTGTGAAAAATAATCAGAAAGAACACACCAGATTTTATAGTGGTTTGGTCAACTTGACCTATGTCCACTCCCCGGAGCCTCCCCTCCAGGTATTACACTAAGTCTAAGTGAGTCTCGTTTTGCTCCCACAGCAAGGTAGAGAAGCCTGTGCAAAAACTCCTTTCCACCAACCCGGTGAGGCAGAGAACCTAGACTCCTTTCGCTTCCTCTTGAAGCAGGCAGAGAACCTGGACGCCTTTCGCTTCCTTCTGAAGTAGGCAGAGAACCTGGATCTTCTTGCGGATGATCCTCCCATAAAGACACCAACAAGATAAGTGATGATAACCGAAGAAGATGACTCAGATCCTTGCTTGGAGCAACCTTTGTGAACACCTCATAAACTCCCCACACAAGATCCTCTCTCTCTCTCTCAAGCTCTCTCTCTCTCTCAAGGTTTTCTTTGGAAAGGAAAGTGGTAAAAGATTTTTCTTATTGAAAGAAAATGATCTTAAATAGGAGGGCCAAAAATTACCCTAAATCTTAATTGGTCATCAAAGATTATCCAGGATCATCTGTCGATCATCTTGCACGATCAGTACAAAATTATATGAATCAGCTTGGACGATCTAGTTTCTCTGGATGATTAGTAGACAAAATTTGTTCTGATCGTCCAGTACGATTCTGCGATCGTCCGAGATGATTAGTGTAAATCAAGAATTTTGTCCAGAAGACAGCTTAGGTAATCCAGGGAAACAAGTGCTGGATGATCTCAAATTGAATTGATTGTCCTGGATGATATTGCTATCGTCCTGTATGATTAGTTCAAAAATGACAAAAATATCCTGCACACAGTTCGGGTCATACAACCAAAACATCCTGGACGATCTTAAAATGACTTGATCATCCGGGATAATATCATGATCGTCCCGTACGATTAGTTCAAAATCGGGAATATCATCCAGCACATTTCTTGGGTCGTTCAGGTGAAGTGCTCTAGACAGTTAGGATTTTGCATATATCATCTAGGATGATCTTACGATCGTCCAGGATGATCTTGCAATCGTGCAGGATGATATGATTGAATCAATCAAATCTTAATTACTTTCCTTAATCACTAGACAAATTTAGGCATGATTATAAATGATCGTCCAGGATGATACAAATATCATCCGGGATGATCAGACCTCTAAAAATAAATGCTTGCCTAACTTAATCTGGCGGCTGAGAATTTTTGATTTGAGACTATCATCCTGTACGATGGGCAAATCATCCAAGGCGATCTTCTTAATAAAATTGACTTAATATGGTCCCCCTAATTAGGGTTTCTGTTTTCACTGGATTGTCCAAGACGATAGGAATATCGTCCAGGATGATATGAGTAAAATTTGAAATAGAAAATCTAACTCACTAGAACCCTCTCCTTGAGTGTGTGTGTGCAAGGTTTTTTTTTGCTAAGGGATCAATTACATTACATTTGACTCAAGAAATGGGAAAATTACAATTTAAACACACGCGGACCCGATCTTGAGTTGGCTTGATTTATATTTAATCTTTTGTACATAAAATGTTAATCAATCAAAACAGAACACATAAATGTTTGTTATCATCAAAATTATAATCCTTACATTAGGGTTTGCATTAATCTCCCCTTTTTGATGATGGAAAATATTTATTTAGTAGTTTTAAATCAACCGGATTGTAGTAATTAAAGTACAAGCGAGAGAAGATAAATTTTACTAATCATTGATAACCAGCGACATTCAATACAACAAACGAAACTACTATAATACAAAAGAAATAAAAAAATGTAATAGTAACACAAAAAAAACTCCCCTTTTTGACATCACAAAAAGGAGGAACAGAAAAGACAAAACAATAGCAAACTAAAACATCACAACAAACAACCTAATAGAGAGGCGGATCCTGATCAGATGGAGGAGATGGTGGCGGATGAAAGTAGTTGTGAATGGTGATAAACTGCTCACCAAATGAGGCCATATCTTGGTCGTACTGCTGTTGTTGGTGAGTAAAGTAGGAGTCAAAGTGAGCCTCCCACTGGTCAAAGTGGTGTACCAGGTGATCTAGAGGAGACTTTATCTGGAGAGGAGAAGGTGTAGGTACCAGAGCAGCTTCTTCCTCTTCTCCCTCCACATCTAGGGCAGGCTCTAGATGAAGGTGAGTACTATATAGAACATGGAAGGAATTGTTAGAGAAGAAGGAAGTGGGGATATCAGGTGGTACCATATATTGCAGATAGTATTTGGTCTCGAGAGCATCTGTAATGAGGTGTTCTAGACCTAGATTTGGGCATTGTCTGTGGCCCAGATCCCTAATACTAATCAGGTGTTAGATGTATCGAAAGAGGAGATCAGTAGCATTGAATTGACAGTGGGCCAGGATGTTGTAGGTAGTTAGTGAGAGTAAGGGGGTGATATGGATGCGGTCTCCAGCTTTTGGAATAATAGAGGTGCGAAGGACATGCTGGATTGTCTGAGCATCCTTAAGTAAAGAGGAGCATGCATTATCATGATAGGGGACATTGGTGCCCCTAAGAAATCTTCTTTAAAAGGGCGGCGATTGACAAAGGAGTGGAGGGCGGAGTAAGAGGAGTCGACGCGAAGGTTCTCAATGAAAACACGTAAAAGCTCAGAACCGAATGGAAAAGCTAAAGTAATGATGAATGTAAGAGAAGTGTGGGCGAAAAGATCTAAGATAGGAAAGTCAAAATGCGGGGATTGACAATTTTAGATTGGGTGATCCCCTCCTCAAGGTATCGCTGGAAGGCAGCCTGGTCGGCTGCTTCAGGAAATAGAGGATTAACATTTCCCCTAGATGAACTAGCACTTAAATGTCGAGAGCATTTGCCACCAGCCATTAGAAAAGGATTGGAGGAAGGATTGGAAGATAATGTCTAAAAAATTCTGAAGAAAATGGCTCTTTAAATAGCATTCGACTGTATCATCAAGGATGATCGTAGTATCATCCAGGATGATAGGGGTAATAATAACGTCCAGGCCGATTGGTCAAAAAGGTCGTCTGGTCATCCAGGATGACTAGACACAAGAAATCATCCTGAGGAGTCAAGCCAAATGACCATTGACAAAAAATATCATCCCAAATGATTCGGTGGATCATCCAGATGATATGTAATAATGAATCGTCCAACTATTGCCACATGAATCATCCAGGACGATGAGGTGTATCATCGAGGATGATTACCAATAATTGGTGCATACTAGCTGTTTGATCATGGTGGGGATGATTTGAATGAATCATCCAGGATGATGTATGGATCGTCTAGGACGATGTCTGATCGCCCAGGATGATGTGGGGATCGTCCAGGATGATGTAAAGAAAAAAGTGAAAAAGATGAAGGATGGAAAGGAAAGATCAGGGATCCAAAAAACACACAAAAAAGTAAAAAGCCAAAATCAAATCAAATAAAAAATAAAAATAAGAAAAATAATAGTGAAAATAATGATTTTTTTTATCAGCTCTAGTAATACAGAATTTTCCCTGATTTTCAATTCAAAAGCCAATAAGAAGAAAATTGACAATGCTGAAATCTAGAAAAAGTTGGAAAATCAACTTTCGTAACTCCTACCTCGTACACCTTATAGGTTAAAATTACTTTCAAAAAAAAAATTAATTCAGAAGAAAAGAAGTTAGATTCGAAAAGAGATCCTTTCAAGCCTCATTCTAAAAAAATATCTGATATAATAATATTATAAAGTAAGGAATCAGAAATCATGATTTTTCATCTCAAGTTTTTAAAAATATTAAGTGGTGCATGGATTTTTTTAAGACATTTAAAGATCTGAAAGGGAAAAAAGATTATTTCTTTGTGGGCTCATTTTGTGCCTCTTTTTCTATTTATTTGGTGCTCTTTACGCATCTTTTAATTTTTGATACACTTTGTGTATCTTTCCAATTTGGCGACACTACGCATATTTTCAGCTTTGGGCTCATTTTGTGCCACTTTTTATTTTGACGCTCTTTGTGCATCTTTTACAAGCTTGCTTCTTTTGATAATCGTTAAAGAATCTCAGTTATGAAATTATCTTCCAAACATAAGAGAGGACAAAACTCACTCTCTACAATAAGGAGGAGTAATTCACAGAATAAAAACCATACATCATATGATAAGTGCGATCACCTGATTAAGAAAAATATAATAATGATCTAAAACTTTGAAAATACTATTCATATGAGGTAGATTACTGTAGGAAGATAAAATAAATCTTTATTTTAAAAACCAACTTTTAATTTTGAAGAAGACTTTTATCCAAAAGAAACAATACACCATTAAAGTAGTTAGAGAAAGAGAAACAATCATCAATGTTTCTTCTCTTTAACAAATTCAGTGGAGTCAATCACTGCTTACAAGCTTCCAAATAAAAATAAGGCAAAACTCTCAGTTAGAAATCTAGTTTATCAGCAGTAGTGAACAGTGAATTGGTTTTTTTTTAAAATAGTAAATCAAGATTAAGTAGGAAATCTCATTAAAATAAATACTCAAATCAAGAAAACAATAACACTAAAATGAAAATTAATAGAAAATATAAACCAACAAAAAATAGATAATCAAATCAAATAAATGACTAACATAAATAAAATGAAAAATAGAAAATTCAAAAATCAGCAGTCATCAGATTCATGCATGAAAGTTCGAAAGGGATGTTAAGCCCTAGTGAACTAGTCCCGAGGCTAACCAAGAGGGGGGGTGAATTGGTTATTTAAAAATTTCACGATAACTACAAAAATCTTTTCGATACTTAGCAGCGGAAACAAGTAAACAATAACGAAAAGATCAACCAACGATATTCACCCAAGCAGTTTATATTGAAAAGTAAAATGCAAAACTGAATCAGAAAAGCAAACCAGATTTTATAGTGGTTCGATCAACTTGACCTACGTCCACTCCCCGGAGCCTCCCCTCCGGGTATTGCACTAAACGAAAGTGACTCTCCTTTTGCTCCCACAGCAAGGCGGAGAAGCCTGTACAAAACACCTCCTTTTCACCACACGGTGAGGCAGAGAACCCGACCTCCTTTCGCTTCCTCCTGAAGCGGGCAGAGAACCCACGAACTCCTTTCGCTTCCTCCTGAAGCGGGCAGAGAACCCACGAACTCCTTTCGCTTCCTCCTGAAGCGGGCAGAGAACCCGGATCTTCTTGCGAACGATCCTCCCACGAAGAACACCGACTAGACGACAGACGACGAGCGGAGAAGACGACTCTGATCCGTGCTTGGAGCAACCTTAGTGAATCCCTCACTAACTCCCCCTCACAAGATCTCTTCTCTCTCTCCCAACTCTCTCTCTCTCTAGGATTTCTCAGGGAAGGAAGGCAGCAAAAGATTTTTCCAAATCTAGGAAAAAGTTCTTTTAAAGGAGGGCTTAAAACTTGCCCTAAATCTCAACTTGTCGGCCAAGATCGTCCAGGACGATCGGTAGATCGTCCTGTACGATCAGTTCAAATTCAGCTATTTCAGCCTGGACGATCTGGCTCTTCTGGACGATCAGTAGAAAAAGTTGTTCATATCGTCCCGTACGATCCTGCGATCGTCCAGGACGATTAGTTCAAATTGAAGGAAATCGTCCAGAAGACAGTTCGGGTCGTCCAGAGAAATCTGTGCTGGACGACCAAAAAATGACTTGATCGTCCCGTACGATAGGGTAATCGTCCGGTACGATTAGTTCAAAAAGGCCCCAAATCGTCCTGTACATAGTTCTGGACGTACAGCTGAAATGCACAAGACGATCGCGATCGTCCGGGACGATCCTGCGATCGTCCAGGACGATGTGATCGTATCAATTAAACATTAATTGCTTTTCTTAATTACCAGACTAATTTAGGCATGATTGTAGTAAATCGTCCAGGACGATACACGTATCGTCCGGGACGATCAGACCAAAATACTTAAAATAAAACTTGCCTAACTTAATCTGGCGGCTGAGAATTTCTGATTTGGGCATATCGTCCCGTACGATCCATATATCGTCCAGGACGATCGGCTCAATCAGTCCTTCTTAACTTAGTCGCCCTAATTAGGGTTTCTGTTTTAACTGGATCGTCCAGGACGATGATACTATCGTCCAGGACGATCTGAACAAAATTTTAACAGAAACTCTAATTCACTCAATCTCTCTCCCTGAGTGTGTGTGTGCAAGGTTACTTAGCTAGGGAATCAGTTACATTACAATTAACTCAATAAAAGAAAAAATCATACATTTGACACACTTGGACCCGATCTTGAGTTGGCTTGAGTAGCTTGCGGTCTTTTGTGCCTGAAACTGATTAGCCAAGAAAAACACACTGGAAACATGTTTGTCATCATCAAAACCAGATTTGCAACAATCTCCCCCTTTTTGATGATGGCAAACATTTGTAAAGTAGTCTGAAAATAAAATGAAACTAAGATGAAAATAAAATGAAACTAAGAAATCAAACAAAACACACATTTTTTAAATTTTCAACAATACAGAAAACATGACTCAGAAAATAGAAACAGACACGACTACAACTGACTCCCCCTTTTGACATCACAAAAAGGAGGAGGGAAAAACATAACACGGAAATAAAATATAAAATAAAACATACACAGAACAACAACAAAACAGGAAAATCAGAATTTTTCCTTGATTTTAGATTCAAAAACCAATGAGAGGATGATTGACAGCGCTGAAATCCAAAAAGGTTGGAAACAATCAACTTTCGTAACTCTGACCCCGGGCACCTTATCGATGTAAGCCTCTTTCAAAACAAAAATCCGATTCAGAAGAAAAGACATTAGATTTGAAAAGAGATCCTTTCAAGCCTCGTTCCAGAAAAAATATCTGATATAATAGTGTTACAAAGTAAAAAATCAGAAATCAAGATTTTCAAACTCAAGCTTTTTGAACGTATTAAGTGACACACGAGTTTTTTTCTAAGACATTTAAAGATCTGAAAGAGAAGAAAGCTTAGGTTGGGCTCATTTTGTGCCTCTTTTTTTTTTTTTTTTTTTTTTAATTTATTTGGCGCACTGCGCATCTTTTGATTTTTTGATACACTTTGTGTATTTGGCATTTTCGCATCTTTTCAGTTTTGGGCTCATTTTATGCCTCTTTTTCAATTTGGTTGGCGCACTGCGCATCTTTTGTAAGCTTTCTCCTTTTCATAATCATTAAAGAGTCTCAGCTGTGAATCCATCTTCCAGACATAGGAGATGACTCTCCACAGTAGGGAAGAATGATTCACAAAACAAAAAACCACACATCATATGATAAATGCAATCACTTGGTTTTAGAAAATCAAACTAATGACTCAAGACTTTGAAAAACACTATTGATATGAGGCAGATTACTGTAGGAAGATAAAATAATCTCTATTTCAAAAAACTAACATTTTAATTTTGAAGAAGATTTTTATCCAAAAGAAACCATACACTAGTAAAGGAGTTAGAGGAAGAGAAACAGTCATCAATGTTTCTTCCCTTTAACAGGTTCAGTGGAATCAATCACTGCTTACCAGCTTCCAAATCAAAACAAGGTAAAAACTCCCAGTCAGAAATTCAGATTATCAGAAGTAGTGAGCGGTGATCAGATTTTGAAAAACATAAAAAAAAAACAGGTAGAAAATCATAGCAAAGTAAATACTCAAATCAAACTAACAATAAGGCTAAAACAGAAATTAGCAGAAGAAATAAAATCAACTGAAAATAAAATAATCAAGGCAAAAACTAACTAACAGGAATCAGAAATCACAATACAAAAACTAACAAACATAAATCAGAAAACAGAATACAAAAAAAAAACTAACTAGCAGAAATCAGAATACCAATCATAACAATCATAAATCAGCCGTCATCAGAATCAAGCATTTATATCAATCACTCCTAATCTGGTCCTCAAAATGCTGAATGAGTCAAAGGCCAGTGGTTTAGTGAATATGTCAGCCAGCTGATTTTCAGTTGCTACATGATGTAGCTCAATGTCCCCTTTTGTAACATGGTCCCTAATGAAGTGATGCCTAATGTCAATGTGTTTGGTCCTAGAATGTTGGATTGGATTCTTAGAGATACAGATGGCACTAGTATTATCACACAGAACAGAAATTGTGCCAACAGGTACTCCTAAATCCAAGACTTGCTGCTTCAACCAAAGAACTTGGGCCACACAACTTCCTAAGGCAATGTACTCAGCTTCAGCAGTGGAAAGTGCAACTGAGTTCTGTTTTCTACTGGACCAGGAGACTAACGACTGTCCTATGAATTGACAAGTCCCAGAGGTACTCTTCCTATCCACCCTACACCCCGCAAAGTCAGAGTCAGAATATCCAATGATCTCAAAAGAGGTGCTGTGCCTAGGGTACCAAATTCCTAGGTTTGGGGTCCCTAAAAGATATCTAAGAATTCTCTTAACAGCAGTCAGGTGGGACTCTTTAGGATCAGCCTGAAACCTAGCACAAAGACAGACACTAAACATGATATCGGGTCGGCTAGCAGTCAGGTAAAGCAGTGAACCTATTATCCCTCTATACTTCTTCTGATCAACAGATTTTCCATTTGAATCCTTATCTAACTGAACTGAGGAGGGCATGGGAGTATTGATTGGCTTGGCTTTGTCCATTTCATATTTCTTCAAAATGTCCTTAGTATATTTTGATTGATTGAGAAAAGTTCCATCTTCCATTTGCCTTATGCTAAACCCCAAAAAGTAGGACAATTCTCCCATCATACTCATCTCAAACTCTTTACTCATTGTTTTAGAAAACTCTTCACATAAGTATTTATCAGAAGATCCAAAAATTATATCATCAACATAGATCTGGACAATGAGTAAGTCATCTCCTAATCTCCTCAGAAAAAGGGTAGTGTCTACGCTCCCCTTAACAAACTCTCTTTCTAACAGGAATGTGCTAAGCCTCTCATACCAAGCTCTTGGTGCCTGTTTCAATCCATATAAGGCCTTTTTTAATTTATAGACATGACTTGGATATTGGGAACTCTCAAAACCTGGGGGTTGTTCTACAAAAACATCTTCTTTAATTACCCCATTTAAAAAGGCACTCTTGACATCCATTTGAAACAGCTTAAATCCCTTATAACAGGCAAAGGCTAGTAGCACTCTAATGGCTTCCAATTGAGCTACAGGGGCAAAAGTTTCCTCAAAATCTATCCCTTCTATCTGATTATACCCCTTAGCCACCAATCTTGCCTTATTTCTCACCACCACACCAGAATCATTCATCTTATTCTTAAAGACCCACTTGGTTCCCACAATACTTTGGTTTCTAGGTCTTTCTACTAACTCCCAAACATCATTCCTTACAAATTGATTCAATTCTTCCTGCATAGCTAAAATCCAAAACTCATCCGACAAGGCTTGATTGATGTTGGTGGGTTCACTCAATGAGATAAAGGCAGAATGGTTTACTTCCTTCCTAAGTCCATGCCTAGTCCTAACACCTTCAGAAGGGTCTCCTAAGATCAGTTCTTTAGGATGACTCGAAGAATATCTCCAATCTCTAGGCAATGGGGTTTGAGGTTCTACCCTTTCCTCCAAATTTGTATTTCTCACTCCTTGGGTAACCTCAACAATCTCTTCATCTTCTACTTCAGATCTAGACTCCTTAGGATCAGATTCATCAAACACTACATGGGTTGTTTCTTCCACCACCAAAGTCCTCCTATTGAACACCCTAAAGGATTTCCCCACACTTGAATATCCTAAGAACACTCCTTCATCAGATTTGGGGTCAAATTTTCCTAAGGGTGACTTCCCGTTGTTTAGAATGAAAACCTTACAGCCAAAGACATGGAGGTGGGACAGATTTGGAGTTCTACCCTTAATGATCTCATAAGGTGTCTTGTTCAGCTTGACTCTCACATTTACCCTATTCAGCACATAACAGGCAGTGTTCACCGCTTCAGCCCAAAAGTATTTTGGAAGTGAATACTCGGCAAGCATGGCTCTAGCGGCTTCCACTAAGGTCCTGTTCTTCCTTTCAGCTACCCCGTTCTGCTGAGGGGTCCTAGGAGCTGAAAAATTGTGACTAATCCCATGATTCTCACAAAAACTTCCAAATCTTTCATTTTCAAACTCCCCTCCGTGATCACTATGGATGGTAATAATCTCACATCCTAACTTCTTCTGAATCCAAGTAGAGAAAGATCTAAACTCATCAAATGACTCAAATTTGTGTGACAAAAATTTAACCCAAGTGAACCTTAAATAATCATCAACAATCACAAAACCATAGACTCTCCCCCCTAAGCTGGCAGTGCTAATGGGTCCAAAGAGGTCCATGTGAAGAACTTCTAAAGGTCTAGAGGTGCTAATGTCCTTAACAGAGTGAAAAGAGGACTGGACTTGCTTCCCCAACTGACAGGCATCACACAGGTGATCCTTAGTGAACTTAAGCTTGGGCACACCTCTAACTAAGTCCTTTTGGGTGACTCTCCTAAGGGTTTTCATACTGGCATGACACAATCTCCTATGCCATAACCAAGACTCATCAGCAGCAGTTTTTAAGCAAATTGAATTATCAGATTTAATGCTACTTACATCCAGCTTGTAGACGTTGTTGATCCTTTGCCCCTGCAAAACAACTTCATCATTTAAGCTTAAAATGCAGCCAGTGGGCAGGAATTTGATGCTGTATCCCTTGTCGCAGAGTTGACTGATGCTCAGCAGGTTGTGTTTCAGTCCATCTACAAGCAAAACATTATCAATCATAATGTTCTTTGAATCACCAATTATACCTGTGCCTACCACCTTCCTGGTGGTGTTATCTCCAAGTGTAACCTTGCCTCCAGCTCTGGCCTCCAGCGAAATGAACTGATTTGCATCTCCAGTCATATGTCTAGAACATCCGCTGTCCAGGTACCACATGCTCTCATGAGGTCTTGTGTGAGAGCACACCTACAAAATCATCAAATGTCAGTCTTAGGAACCCAAACAGGTTTGGGTTCCATCTTATGAAAAGAAGAATGCGATGCATGTGTGCTGTGCTGTGCAACAGGTAGTTTGGGTCTCCACACCCAATGTGTACTACGGTGAACAGTACAAGTGTGTGATATGTGTCCTAACATGCCACATGAAAAACATCTAACACCAGGAAAAGGATTAACTAAACGTCGTGAGTGATAGTGCCTCTTCCTAGTAGTGTATGAAACATGCTTTGAAGAACTTGCAACAGAATTTTTAAAAGGTGGCGGTGCATAAAATTGTTCAAAAGTAGGCGGTGTTTTGTTATTTTCAAAAGAACTGATTTTTACTTTCAAAAACTCAATGTGTTTGTTTAAACTTCCAATTTCAAACATTTTTGCACTTTCAGTACTTTCTAACTCAGATGCCAAATCATTCACTTTCTTAAAAGCAAGTTCTAATTCAACATGCGCTGTTTTTAACAAGTTATGCTCAACAATTAAATCAGAATGTTTTTTATTCAGTTCATCAAACTCATCTAGTAAAGACATGTGATTGCTATCAATGGTGGAATGATCCTTAATCAACACTTCATGCTCTTTTTGCAAAGTCAGATAATCTAGTTTCAAACTAGCATGGGTTTTCTTAAGCTTCCTATACGATGTATGAATCTTTTCAGAAACTTCAAATAACTGATCGTAAGTAAGCTCACATACCTCTTCCTGGTCGGACTGACCAGGGTGATCATCCGCCATCAGACACAAGTTTGTTTCCTCCTCTTCAGCTTCAGTCTCAGAAGAGTCGGATGCAGAGTCTGCCCAGAACGCCTTCTGAATCCGCTTCTTGTCCTTTCTGTACTTTGGTTTCTCCTCACCCTTCTCCTTGCTTGAGTGAGCTTTAAGTGTTGGACAATCAGCCTTTATGTGTCCAGGCTTCCTGCATTCAAAACAAACCGATTCAGATGAACCCTTAAAGTTTTTATTGAACTTACCCTTGTTCCACTTCTGATGGTTCTTATGTTTCTTCCTTAGAAAGCTTTTGAATTGCCTTGTGATTAAGGCAACATCATCGCTATCAGACCCGGAAGTGCTAGCATCTGAATCTTTGGCCTTTAGTGCCACTGTCTTCTCTTTCTTGCGTTCACCTGCATCAAGTTGCCTTTGGTTCACCCCTTGCTCGTAAGCAATGAGTGATCCAAGTAAGCTGTCAATAGAGTAAGTGTTTAAATCTTTGGATTCAGTAATAGCAGTAATCTTAGCATCATAAGAAGCAGGCAAACATCTAAGAATCTTGTTCACTCTTTCGTAGTTGGTAAGTTCTCTACCTAAAGCATGCAAAGAGGTAACAATCTGAGTGAACCTTGTGTACATTTCTGAAATAGTCTCACTAGGTTTCATGCGAAAAAGTTTGTAATCATGTAACAAGATGTTTAACCTAGACTGTTTGACTTCAGTTGTACCTTCATATGTTATACATAATCTATCCCAAATCTCTTTTCCCGTTGTACAAGTAGAAACACGCATATAGTCCTCAGATTTTAAAGCACAAAAGAAACAGTTCAAACATTTGGCATTTAACTGTGCTAAATCACGATCATCAAACGTCCAATCAGCAAACGGCAATTCAGTTTTCACATTGTTAACCATTCGAAAAGGTGGTTCGTATCCGTCCTTAACTAACATCCACATGCGATAATCGATAGACTGAAGAAAAGTAGACATGCGTGTTTTCCAAAAATCAAATGGAATGTTATCAAACAACGGTGGTCTAGTTATAGAATAACCTTCAGCAGTATTACGATTGTTACAGTTAGCCATTGGATCAAATTCAAAAGTTTTTAAACAGAAATTTTGAATCCCTCTCTGATACCACTTGAAAGTTCGAAAGGGATGTTAAGCCCTAGTGAACTAGTCCCGAGGCTAACCAAGAGGGGGGGTGAATTGGTTATTTAAAAATTTCACGATAACTACAAAAATCTTTTCGATACTTAGCAACGGAAACAAGTAAACAATAACGAAAAGATCAACCAACGATATTCACCCAAGCAGTTTATATTGAAAAGTAAAATGCAAAACTGAATCAGAAAAGCAAACCAGATTTTATAGTGGTTCGGTCAACTTGACCTACGTCCACTCCCCGGAGCCTCCCCTCCGGGTATTGCACTAAACGAAAGTGACTCTCCTTTTGCTCCCACAGCAAGGCGGAGAAGCCTGTACAAAACACCTCCTTTTCACCACACGGTGAGGCAGAGAACCCGACCTCCTTTCGCTTCCTCCTGAAGCGGGCAGAGAACCCACGAACTCCTTTCGCTTCCTCCTGAAGCGGGCAGAGAACCCACGAACTCCTTTCGCTTCCTCCTGAAGCGGGCAGAGAACCCGGATCTTCTTGCGAACGATCCTCCCACGAAGAACACCGACTAGACGACAGACGACGAGCGGAGAAGACGACTCTGATCCGTGCTTGGAGCAACCTTAGTGAATCCCTCACTAACTCCCCCTCACAAGATCTCTTCTCTCTCTCCCAACTCTCTCTCTCTCTCTAGGATTTCTCAGGGAAGGAAGGCAGCAAAAGATTTTTCCAAATCTAGGAAAAAGTTCTTTTAAAGGAGGGCTTAAAACTTGCCCTAAATCTCAACTTGTCGGCCAAGATCGTCCAGGACGATCGGTAGATCGTCCTGTACGATCAGTTCAAATTCAGCTGTTTCAGCCTGGACGATCTGGCTCTTCTGGACGATCAGTAGAAAAAGTTGTTCATATCGTCCCGTACGATCCTGCGATCGTCCAGGACGATTAGTTCAAATTGAAGGAAATCGTCCAGAAGACAGTTCGGGTCGTCCAGAGAAATCTGTGCTGGACGACCAAAAAATGACTTGATCGTCCCGTACGATAGGGTAATCGTCCGGTATGATTAGTTCAAAAAGGCCCCAAATCGTCCTGTACATAGTTCTGGACGTACAGCTGAAATGCACAAGACGATCGCGATCGTCCGGGACGATCCTGCGATCGTCTAGGACGATGTGATCGTATCAATTAAACATTAATTGCTTTTCTTAATTACCAGACTAATTTAGGCATGATTGTAGTAAATCGTCCAGGACGATACACGTATCGTCCGGGACGATCAGACCAAAATACTTAAAATAAAACTTGCCTAACTTAATCTGGCGGCTGAGAATTTCTGATTTGGGCATATCGTCCCGTACGATCCATATATCGTCCAGGACGATTGGCTCAATCAGTCCTTCTTAACTTAGTCGCCCTAATTAGGGTTTCTGTTTTAACTGGATCGTCCAGGACGATGATACTATCGTCCAGGATGATCTGAACAAAATTTTAACAGAAACTCTAATTCACTCAATCTCTCTCCCTGAGTGTGTGTGTGCAAGGTTACTTAGCTAGGGAATCAGTTACATTACAATTGACTCAATAAAAGAAAAAATCATACATTTGACACACTTGGACCCGATCTTGAGTTGGCTTGAGTAGCTTGCGGTCTTTTGTGCCTGAAACTGATTAGCCAAGAAAAACACACTGGAAACATGTTTGTCATCATCAAAACCAGATTTGCAACAATGCAATTATATCAATCACACCCAATCTAGTCCTCAAAATACTGAATGAGTCAAAGGCCAGCAGTTTAGTAAAGATGTCAGCTAGTTGATTTACAGTTGATACATGATGTAGCTCAGTGTCCCCTTTTCTAACGTGGTCACTAATGAAATGATGCCTTATGTCAATGTGTTTGGTTCTAGAATGTTGGATTGGATTCTTAGAATTACAGATGGCACTGGTGTTATCATATAGAACTGAAATTGTGCCAACAGGTAATCCTAAATCCAAGACCTGTTGCTTAAACCAAAGGACTTGGGCCACATAACTTCTTAAGGCAACGTACTCAGCTTCAGTAGTGGACAATGCAACTGAGTTCTTTTTTCTACTAGACCAGGAGACTAAAGACTGTCCTATGAATTGGCAAGTTCCAGAAGTGTTCTTTCTATCCACCCTACATCCTGCAAAATCAGAATTAGAATATCCAATAATCTCAAAATAAGTGCTGTGCCTAGGATACCAGATCCCTAGGTTTGGGGTCCCTAAGAGATATATAAGGATTCTCTTAACTATAATTAGGTGGGATTCCTTAGGATCAGCTTGAAATCTAGCATAAAGACAAACACTAAATATAATATCAGGTCATCTAGCAGTCAGGTAAAGAAATGATCCAATTATTCCTCTAAACTTCTTCTAATCAATAGATTTTTCATTTGAATCCTTATCTAACTGAACAGTGGAACTCTTGGGAGTGTTGATTGGATTAGATTTATCCATTTCATATTTCTTCAAGATGTCCTTAGTATATTTTGATTGATTTAGAAAGGTTCCATTATCCATTTGCCTTATGCTAAACCCCAAAAAGTAGGACAATTCTCCTATCATACTCATCTCAAACTTCTTACTCATTATCTTAGAAAAATCATCACATAAATTTTTATCAGAAGATCCAAAACTTATATCATCAACATAGATTTAGATAATTAATATATCATCTACTACTTTCCTAAGAAAAAAGGGTGGTGTCTATGCTCCCCTTAATAAACTCTCTTTCTAGTAGGAATGTGCTAAGCCTCTCATACCAAGCTCTGGGTGCCTGTTTCAACCCATATAAGGCCTTTTTTAATTTGTAAACATGATTTGGATATTGAAAAACTCTCAAAACTTGGGGTTTGCTCTATAAAGACATCCTCTTTTATCACCCCATTCAAAAAGGCCCTCTTGACATCAATTTGAAACAGCTTCAGAAGGGTCTCCTAAGATTAGTTCTTTAGGATGACTCGAAGCATATCTCTAATCTCTAGGCAAAGTGTTTTCAGGTTCTACCCTTTCCTCCAGATTTGCATTTTCAACTCCTTGGATAATCTCTCCTACATCTTCTTCTTCCTCAACTCTAGTCTCCTTAGGTTCAGATTCATCAAACACCATATGAGTTGTCTCCTCCACCACCAAAGTCCTCTTATTAAACACCCGAAAGGATTTCCCCACACTAGAATAGCCTAAGAACACTCCTTCATAATATTTGGGCTCAAATTTTCCTAAGGATGATTTTTTATTATTCAGAATGAAAACCTTACAGCCAAAGACATAGGGGTGGGACAGGTTTATAGTTCTACCCTTAATGATCTCATAAGGTGGCTTATTCAAATTGGATCTAATATTCACCTTATTCAGCACATAACAGGTAGTGTTCATCACTTCAGCCCAAAAGTATTTTAGAAGTGAATACTCAGTAAGTATGGCTCTAGCGGCTTTCACTAAGGTCATGTTCTTCCTTTCAACTACCCCGTTCTGCTGAGGGGTCCTAGGAGCTAAAAAGTTATGGCTAATTCCTTGCTCCTCACAGAATGTTCTAAATCTCATATTTTCAAACTCTCCACCATGATCTCTATGAATAATCAAGATCTCATAACCTAACTTCCTAGAAATCCAAGTGAAAAAAGATTTAAATCCATCAAATGACTCAAATTTATGTGATAGAAATCTAATCCAAGTGAACCTCGAGTAATCATCAATAATCACAAATCTATAGACTTTCCCCCTAAGCTGGCAGTGCTAATGGGTCCAAAGAGATCCATGTGAAGGACTTCTAAAGGTCTAGCAGTGCTAATATCCTTAATGGAGTGGATAGAGGATTGGACTTACTTCCCTAATTGACAGGCATCACACAGGTGGTCCTTTGTGAACTTAATCTTGGGGACACCTCTAACTAAGTCTTTTTGGGTGACTCTTCTATGGGTTTTCATACTAGCATGACATAATCTCCTGTACCACAACCAATACTCATCAGCAGCAATTTTTAAGCAAAATGAAGCAGAACATTCAATATTATTTAAATCAAGCATATAGACATTATTGATCCTCTTACCTTGCAAAATAGTGTTATTATTTATGCTTATGATGTAAGTATTTACCAGGAACTTGATGCTGAAACCCTTGTCACAAAGCTGACTGATGCTAAACAAATTGTGCTTTAATCCATCTACTAGCAAAACATTTTCAATCAAAAGGTTCTTGGAGTTTTTGATTATACTAGTACCTACCACTTTCCTGGTGGTATTGTCTCCAAGAGTGACCTTGCCTCTAGCCCTGGCCTCCAATGAAATGATTTAATTTGCATCTCTAGTCATATGTCTTGAGCATCCGCTGTCCAAATACCACATACTCTCATGAGGTTTTGTGTGAGAGCAACCCTATAAAATCATCAAATGTCAGATTTAGGAACCCAAACAAGTTTGGGTTCCTTCTTATGAAAAGAAGAATGCAATGCATGTGTGCTGTGCTGTGAAACATGCAATTTGGGCATCCACACCCAATATGTACTACGATGAACAGTGCAAGTGTGGGAGATGTGTTCTAACATCCCACAAGAAAAATATCTAACACTAGGAAAAGGGTTAACTAATCTATGTAGGTGATAGTGCCTCTTCCTAGATTGAATGAAACATGCTTTGATGATTTTGAGTTAGATTCTTCAATTGGTGGAGGTGCATAAAATTATGCAAAAGTAGGAGGTGTTTCATTTTTCTGAAAAGCACTAACTTTTACACTTAGAAATTCATTCTCCTTTTTATGACTTGTAATTTCAAGTTTCAAATAATGCTCACTACTATCTAAATCACATGCATGAGTTTCTAATGCCTTAAATGCAGTTTCTAATTCAACATGTGATGCTTTTAATGAATCATGCTCAGTAATCAAATCAGAATGCTTTTTATTCAACTCATCAAATTCATTTAGTAATGACATGAGATTGCTATCAAGTGTAGAATGATTCTAAATCAAAATTTCTTGCTCTGTTTCTAAGTTTAAGAATTCCAATTTTAGGCTAGCATACATTTTCTTAAGTTTCCTATATGATGAATGGATTTTTTTAGAAACTTTAGGTAATTCATCATAGGTTAGCTCACATACCTCTTCTTGGTCGGACAGACTAGGATGATCATCTGTCATTAAATATAAGTTTGTAGTCTCCTCTTCAGCTTCAGTCTCAGAGGAGTGGGATGCTGAATCCGCCCAGAAAACCTTTTGAATCTTCTTCTTGTCCTTTCTGAACTTGGGTTTCTCCTCACCCTTCTCCTTTCTTGGGTGAGCCTTAAGTATAGGACAATCAGCCTTTATATGTCCAGGCTTCCTGCATTTAAAATAAATAGTATCAGATGAACATTTAAAATTTCTGCTACTCTTACCTTTATTCCACTTCTGAAAGTTCTTGTGTTTCTTCTTTAGAAAGCTTTTCAATTACCTAGTGATTAAGGTAACATCATCGCTATCAGCCCAAGAAGAATCAGTGTTAGTATCGTTGGCCTTCAGCACCATAGTTTTCTCCTTCTTCTTCTCACCTGCATAAATTTGTCATTGGTTCACTCCTTGCTCGTAAGCAATGAGTGACCCAAGTAAGTTATCAATAGAATAAGTGTTCAAATCTTTGAATTCAGTAATTGTAATTATCTTGGCATCATAAGAAGAAGGCAAACATCTCAGAATTTTGTTAACTTTCTCATAATTAGTAAGCTCTCTTCCTAAGGCATGCAGTGAGGTGATAATTTGAGTGAACCTAGTATGCATTTTGGAAATGGATTCAGTAGGTTTCATACGAAAACGTTCATAGTCATGAAGCAAGATGTTCAATCTAGATTGCTTAACCTCAGATGTACCTTCATAAGTAATGCATAGTCTATCCCAGATTTCTTTACCAGTAGTGCAAGTAGAAGTACACATGTAATCTTTAGATTTTAGTGCACAGAAAAAATAGTTCAATCATTTTGCATTCAATTGTGCTAGATCACGATCATCAAATATCCATTTAGTAAATGGAAGTTCAGTTTTAACATCATTACAAGTCTAAACGGTGCTTCATAACCATCTTTAACAAGCATCCACATGTGATAATCAATTAATTGTAAAAAGGTGAACATGCTAGTTTTCCAAAAATCAAAAGGTATGTTATCAAACAAAAATGGTCGTGTAATTGAATAACCTTCAGCAGTATTACGATTACCAAAGTTAGCCATTGATCAAAATTTAAAAGTTTTTAAACATAATTTTTGAATCCCGCTCTGATGCCACTTGAAAGTTCGTAAGGGATGTTAAGCCCTTATGAACTAGTCCTGAGGCTAACCAAGAGGGGGGGGGGGGGTGAATTAGTTATTTTAATAATTCATGAACAAAAATAATTTAGAAAAATCTTTTTGAATGTTTTAACACAATTATAGTTTTGCGATGATGTGCAGATGTTCATGATAACAAAATAAAAATCATAATCACACAATTATCAACAGAAAAATAAGTGCAAAAAATAATCAGAAAGAACACACCTGATTTTATAGTGGTTCGGTCAACTTGACCTATGTCTACTCCTCGGAGCCTCCCCTCCGGGTATTGCACTAAGATTAAGTGACTCTCCTTCTGCTCCAACAGCAAGGCAGAGAAGCCTGTACAAAAAACACCTTTCCACCAACCCAGTGAGGCAGAGAGCCTAGACTCCTTTCGCTTCCTTCTGAAGCAGGCATAAAACCTAGACTCCTTTCACTTCCTCTTGAAGTAGGCAGAGAACTTTGATCTTTTTGTGGATGATCCTCCCATAGCGACACCAACAGGATAAGAGAAGACGACCAAAGAAGATGACTCAGATCCTTACTTGGAGCAACCTTTGTGAATACCTCACAAACTCCCTCTTACAAGATCCTCTCTCTCCCAAGCTCTCTCGCTCTCTAAAGGTTTTCTCAGGAAATGAAAGTGGAAAAAGATTTTACTGGCTGAAAGAAAGAGATCTTATATAGTAGGGCTCAAAAATTGCCCTAAATCTCAACTGGTCGTCGTCAAAGATCATCCAGGACGATCGGTCGATCGTCCTATACGATCAGTACAAAATCAGATTAATCTGCCTGGATGATTTGGTTTCTCTAGACGATTAATAGACAAAATTTGTTCTAATCATCCCATATGATTCTATGATTATTTGGGATGATTAGTGTAAATCAGGAATTTAGTCCAGAAGATAGCTCGGGTCGTCCAGGAAAATTCATGCTGGACAATCTCAAAATGACTTGATCATCCCGGACGATATTGCTATCGTCCTATATGGTTAGTTCAAAAATTACAAAATTATTCTGCACACAGCTCGGATCGTACAGCCAAAATATCATGCATGATCTTAAAATGACTTAATTATCCGGGATGATATCATGATCGTCCCGTACGATTAGTTCAAAATCGAGAATATCATCCAGCACATTTCTCGAGTCATCCAGGTGAAGTGCTCTGGACGATGAGGATTTTATATGTAACATCCAGGATGATCTTGCGATCGTCCAGGATGATATGATCAAATCAATTAAATCTTAATTACTTTCCTTAATCACCAGACTAATTTAGGCATGATTGTAAAGGATCGTCAAGGATGATACACATATTATCCTTAACGATCAAATCAAATATCCAAAAATAAAAGATTGCCTAACTTAATCTGGCGGCTGATAATTTCTAATTTGAGCCTATCATCCTGTATGATGGGCATATCATGCAGGATGATCTACTTAATCAAATCGACTTAACATGGTCACCCTAATTAGGATTTCTATTTTCACTGGATCGTCTAAGACGATAAGAATATCGTCTAGGATGGTATGAACAAAATTTGAAACAGAAACTCTAACTGACTAAAACTCTCCTCCTGAGTGTGTGTGTGTAAGGTTACTTTGCTAGGGGATCAATTATATTACATTTGACTCGAGAAAGGGGAAAATTATAATTTAAACACATGCGGACCCAATCTTGAGCTGGCTTAATTTGCATTTGATCTTTTACGGTTGAAATGCTAGTCAATCAAAAGAAAACACAGAAATATTTATTATCATCAAAATTATAATCTTTAAATCTAGGTTTGCAACACAGTCAGGTGGGACTCTTTTGGATCAGCCTGAAATCTAGCATATATACAAACACTAAACATAATATCAGGTCTACTAGCAGTCATGTAAAGAAGTGATCTAATTATTTCTCTGTATTTCTTTTGATCAACATATTTTCCATTTGAATCCTTATCTAACTGAATAGTGGAACTAATTGGAGTGTTGATTGGCTTGGCTTTATTCATCTCATATTTTTTAAGGATGTCCTTAATGTATTTTGACTGACTAAGAAAAGTTTCATCATCCTTCTGCCTTATAGTAAATCCATGAAAGTAAGTCAGTTCTCCTATCATACTCATTTTAAAATCCTTACTCGTTATTTTTGAAAATTCATTACACAGTTTTTTATCAGAAGATTAAAATAGAATATCATTAACATATATCTTGACAGTCAGTACTTCATCTCCTACCTTTTTCAGAAATAGGGTGGTGTCTACGCTCCCCTTAACAAATGTTCTTTCTAGTAGGAAATTGGTAAGTATTTCATACCATGCCCTTGGTGCTTATTTTAGTTCATATAAAGCCTTTTTTAATTTGAACACATGATTAGGAAATTGGAAATTTTCAAAGTCTGGTGGTTATTCAGCACACACATCCTCTTTTATTACCCCATTCAAAAAAACACTCTTGACATCCATTTGGTACAGTTTGAATCTCTTAAAATAGGCAAAGGCTAGTAGCACCCTAATGGCTTCTAATCTAGTTACAGGGGAAAAAGGTCTCTTCAAAATAAATCCCTTTTATTCTATTATACCCCTTAGCTACTAATCTTGCTTTATTTCCCACCACTACACCAGAATTATTTATTTTATTTTTGAAAACCCATTTAGTTCCAACCACACTTTGATCCTTAAGTACTTTAGCTAGCTCATAAACATCATTCCTAACAAATTGGTTCAACTCTTCTTGCATGGTTAGGATCCAAAATTCATCAGATAAGGCTTCATTTAGGTTGGTGGGTTCAATCATTGAAATGAAGGCAGAGTGGTTTACTTCTTTTCTAAGTCCATGCCTAGTTCTAACACCTTTAGAAGGGTCTCCTAAGATCAGTTTTTTAGGATGACTTGAGTATATCTCCATTCTCTAGGCAGTGTTATTTTAGGTTCTACCCTTCCCTCTAAATTTGTAGATTCTAATCCTTGGGTGACTTCTATAACCTCTTTTTCTTCTACCCTAGACCCTTTAGAATTATCAAATTCATCAAACACAACATGAGTGGTCTCCTTAACTACTAGTGATCTTTTATTGAAGACTTTACAAGATTTCCCAACACTTGAGTAACCTAGGAACACTCCTTCATAAGATTTTGGGTAAAATTTTCCTAGTTGAGACTTCCCATTATTTAAAATGAACACTTTACATCCAAAGACACGAAGGCGAGAGAGGTTGGGTGTCCTACCCTTAAGGATTTCATAGGGTGACTTGTTAAGCTTTGATCTAAGATTTACCCTATTCAGAATATAACAGGCTGTATTGATCGCTTCTGCCCAAAAGTACTTAGGAAGTGAGTATTTAACTAACATGGCTCTAGCGGCTTCTACCAGGGTCCTGTTCTTCCTTTTAGCTACCCTGTTCTACTGAGGGGTCCTAGGAGCTAAAAAGTTGTGATCTATCCCTTGCTCCTTACAGAAAGACTCAAAATTTTCATTCTCAAATTCTCCATCGTGGTCACTATAAATGGTTACAATTTCACAACCTAGCTTCCTTTGCATCCAAGTGAAAAAGGATCTAAACTCCTCGAATGATTCACTTTTATGAGACAAGAATCTAACCCAAGTAAACCTAAAAAAATCATCAACTATCACATACCCATAGACTTTCCCTCCTAGGCTAGAAGTGCTGATAGGTCCAAAGAGATCCATGTGAAGGACTTCTAAGGGTTTGCTAGTGTCAATGTCTTTGATGGAGTGGAAGGAGGATTTGACTTGCTTTCTTAACTATCATGCATCACACAGGTGGTCCTTAGTGAACTCTAGTTTGGGTATTCCTCTCACTAAGTCTTTTTGGGTAATCTTTCTAAGGCTTTTCATAATTGTATGACACAATCTCCTATGCCATAATCATGATTCATCTGCAAGTATTTTTAAGCAAAGAGTATTATTAGCTTTAAAGAAATTTTGATCTAGCATGTAAACATTATTGATCCTTTTTCCCTGTAAAATAATTGTCATTTAATCTTATAATGTAGCTCATTGGTAGAAATTTTATGCTGTAGCCTTTATCACAGAGCTAGCTGATGCTGAGCAAATTATGTTTCAAGCCACCTACAAGTAAAACATTTTTAATTATGAAATTCTTTGAAATACCAAATATACCTGAATATACCACTCTCCTGGTGGTGTTATCTCCAAGTGTTATTTTTCCTCATGCCCTGGCCTCCAGCAAAATGAATTGATTTGCATCTCTAGTTATATGCCTCAAACATCTACTGTCCAGATACCACATGCTCTGATGAGGCCTTATGTGAGAGCATCCCTACAAAATTATCAAATGTTAGATTAAGTAACCTAAATAGGTCTTATGGAAAGAAGAATGAGATGCATGCATGCTATGCTGTGGTGTATGCAATTTTTATCTCCACACTAAATGAGTTCTATAATGAATAGTGCAAGTCTGTGAGATATGTCAAAGCATGCCACATGAAAAACATCTAACTCCAGGAAAAGAGTTTACTAATCTATTTGTATTATGGTGCCTCTTCCTAGGTTTGGATACATGCTGTGATGATTTGTTATGAAACTGGGCAAGTGTAGGAGGTGTTCTATTTTCCTTAAAAGCATTTACTTCGGCTTCTAAAAACTTATTTATACTTTCAAGAATTCAAATTTCAATTTTTAAAGCATGCTCCCTACTGTGTAATTTAGATGCAAAAGTTTCTAGTTCTTTGAAAGGTTTTTCTAAATCTCAATAAGAAGTTTTCAATGAATCATGCTCAACAGTTAGATAAGAATATTTCTTATTCAAATAATCAAATTCATCTAACAAGTTTATGTGATTGTTATCAATAGTAGAATGATCTTTTCTCAAAATTTCATACTCTTTTTGTAAATTTATAAAATTAAGTTTCAGGCTAGCATGCAGTTTCTTAAGTTTTTGATATGACAAGTGAATCTTTTTAGATACTTCAAAAAGTTGAGTATAGGTTAGTTCACATACCTCTTCTTAGTCAGAGTGACCAAGATGATCGTTAGCCATTAAACATAAGTTTGTTACCTCCTCTTAAGCTTCAGTTTCAGAGGAGCCTGATGCAGAGTCTGCTTAGAAAGCCTTTTGGGTCCTTTGCTTGCCCTTCTTGAACTTAGGTTTTTCTTCACCCTTCTCCTTGCTTGGGTGAGCTTTAAGAGTTGGGAAATTAGAATTTAGGTGCCCCAGCTTCCTGCATTCAAAACAAATCACATCAGAAGAACCTTTAGAATTTTTATAATTCTTACCTTTACTCCACTTCTGATGATTCTTTAGCTTTTTCCTTAAAAAGCTTTTGAATTGCCTTGTTATTAAGGCAATGTCATCATTCTCAGAACCTGTAGAATTAGTGTCAAAATTATTAACCTTTAAGGCTATAGTTTTCTCCTTCTTTTTCACACCTACATCAAGTTGTCTTTGATTCACTCCTTACTTATAAGCAATGAGTGATCCAAGTAAGTTATCGATTGAATAAACATTCAAATCCTTAGATTCAATAATGGTAGTAATTTTTGCATCAAAGGAAGAAGGTAAACATCACAAAATCTTGTTAATTTTTTCATAATTCATAAGCTCTCTTCCAAAGGCATGCAAAGAAGTAACAATCTGTGTAAAGCTAGTATATATTTTTGAAATTAATTCACTAGGTTTCATCTGAAAAAGTTTATAATCATGAAGCAAAATATTTAGCCTAGATTATTTAACTTCAGATGTTCCTTCATAAGTTATGCATAATCTGTCCCAAATTTCTTTTCCAGTAGAACAAGTAAAGACACGAATATAATCTTCAGATTTTAAGGAAAAAAAAAATAGTTCAAACACTTAGCATTCAGTTGTGCTAAATCTTTATCTTCTACACACCATTCAAAAAAAGGAAGTTAAAATTTTTACTCCATTAACAAGATTAAAAGGTGCAGAATATCCTTCTTTAACTAACATCCACATGCGATAATCAATTGATTGTAAAAAGGTGGAGATGCGAGTTTTTCAAAAATCAAAAGGAATATTATCAAATAGAGGTGGTCAAGTAATTGAATAACCTTCTGCAATATTACGATTACCAAAGTTAGCCATAGATCAAAATTCAAAAGTTTTTCAAAACTTAATTTATGAATATCGCTTTGATATCATTTGAAAGTTCATGACGGGTGTTAATCCCTATAGAACTAGCCCGAGGCTAACCAAGAGGGGGGGGGGGGGGTGAATTGGTATTTTAAAAATTCTTGAGCAAAAAGAAAATTATTTTTATCCTTTTATGAATATTTTAAAAGTAAACAACTTGTACGGAAGAAGATAATGAAATCAGAGATTTTAACCATAGAACAAATCCCAGAAAAGTGCAGAAATAAAATGCAGAAAATAATAAGAAAGAACACATCGAATTTTATAGTGGTTCAGTCAAACTTGACCTACGTCCACTCCCCAAAAACCTCCCTTTCAAGGTATTGCACTAATCAGTTAGTGTCTCTCCTTTTGCCCCTACAGTAAGATGGAGAAGCCCTTACAAAATCTTTCTGCCAACCCGGCTAGGCAGAGAAGCTTGAATCCTTTTACTCCCTCCTAGAGTAGGCAGAGAACCTGACAATCCTTTTTCTCCCTCCTGGAGTTGGCAGAGAACCTAGATCTGATGCTGATGAACGCCTCCCTAGAGCCACCAAGGAACCCAGGATGAATATTGAAGAAGATGATCGAATCCTTTCTTGGAGAAACCTTTATGAATCCCCTCATAAACTCCCCATCACAAGATTCTCTCTCTCTCTCTCTCCCTCCCAAACTCTCCTTCTCCTTCTCTCTAAGATCTCTTGGGTTAGAAGAACAGCAAAAGACTTAATTATTATCAAATAAGAGAGTTAAAATAGAAGACCTTGAAAATAGCCCTAATTTTCAATTAGCCGTCAAAGATTGTCCAGGATGATCATACGATCATCCTGTACAATTAGTACAAAATAGCAGTTTTAGCCTGTATGATTGCCCTTGTGCTGTATGATTAGTAGAAGTAATTTGTACTGATCATCCCATACGATTTAGAGATCGTCCGAGATGATTAGTTTAATATTGGTTAAAATTGACAAATCATCCCAAAATAGTCTCGGGATGTCCAGGACAATCTACTTGATGATTCAAATAAATTATGATTTTCGTCTTGGATGATAGGAGATCATCCTACAAAAATATATAGGATTATCCAGGACGATCCAAGTAGATCATCTGGTATGATAGGATTGATCAATCTAACCATAATTATCGTGAATCATCCAGGATGATATGGATCGTCCTATACAATTAGAACAAAATTTGAATAATAAAATATTTCCAAAAATGTGATTAGCGGCTGTTTTCTCAATTTGTACTGATCATCCTGTACGATTCAAAATCATCCAGGATGATTAGTTAATCAAAAAAATTTTTTTTTTGGGGGGGGGGGGGGGGGGGGGGGGGGGGGGGGGGAGGGGGGAGCAATCCATAGAGGGGCCTACGCGTTAATTCAGAAAAATTTGATAGGGTCCTTAAAGGGCCCTCATGCTCACTAATGCTCGAAAGAGCTACAAAAAGTACGCAAAAAAAAAAAAACACCTAAGAGATCGGGGTCCCTACTAAAAAAAATTACACAAAAACCTAAGTATATTCTATGGTGCACAAGAACGAGCACCCAAAAAAAATAAAAGGACCAAAAATTAGCCCTGATCCAGCTTCCTTTCCAAAATGTGATCACTACGAGCACATGCATTAAAAAGATTCTGCAAAACAGGATAGCACACAAAATAGACATGGCAAAGATAAAAGTGAATTCTAACATAAGTATGGATCCAATAGTTATGACTCCAACTAGTCCTAAGAAGACCCATCTAGATAAAACACATCACTAGATAATTACCCAAAGCATAGCAGATATACCTGACCAGCCAGCCACAGTAAAAAAGGAAAAATAATATCAACGACAGTAATGGAAAAATCCAACAGATGACCTAACAGCATGGCAACACATCCCAAGGTCATCAAAACCAGAAAAGGGCATTAAATTCCCAGCATAACACTTCAAGAGTGATAAGGCACCCAAGTTTAAAGAGCCAAAGCAAGAAGGCTGAGAGCCACAAAACCAAAAAGACCACCAAAAGAAAGTCGAGGGCCACAACTGCCACCAGCTTAAACCACAAAAGAGCCCCATGCCAACACCAACAGCCCACCCAGAAATGACCCCAAAACTAACCACCAAACACAAGATACACTGAGACCATGAAAAGCCACAGACACCCCAGCAGACCACCAAAAACCACCCAGCAACCCCATAATAGGGGAAACCCAAAACAGAAACATTATTGTCCCAATCACCACCATTACTCCCATAGATACCCACTTCCATAAAATATAGCCAAAATTAGGTCTCGGAACAGCACCTGGATGTAGGGAAGGAACAACTAGGAAAACCATCAATAACAAAACCTGTGCAATCCCAACTGAAGCCCATAAATCCAACATTCTCAGCAAGAAAGAACAAAACCAGAATAATATAGCAGAAGAAAAAAACCACCGCCCATAATAGAAGCAGGGAAATAGTAGGCAACAACCATAAAATATACCAGAGTAAAATCAGCCCCCACAAGGTATAGAGGCAAAGCTAGCACATACAACCACTAATCCAGGTAAACATCCAGGAAAAAAAGCAGAACCACATAACTAAAGAAACCACAAAGAAGCTCCTAGTAGACTCCACTAGAGATCACCAAAACCCCTCCAAAAAATGCCTAATAAAGTCCACCAAACAACACAAAGAAAAAATGACTGAAGAAAGAAACCCCAGAGAAGCCTGGATACTGCACCAAGACAACTCCAGAAAAAAACAACCACCAGAAGAAAATTAACAGCAAAGTAATGCCATAAGCCTCAACAAAAACCATCAAAGAAAAGCTCCAGATGGAAGCCAGCACCACAGCCCCAGAACCATCCAGAGACACCAGAAAGGAACCAACCAAAAAGCATAACAGCCAGGCACCCTCAGCAAAGCAAAATAGCAAGAGGGGAAGCCACAAAGGGGCTAACAGCCAAAGAACCAGATAGGATAAAACATCCAGACCCAAGTTAAATAACCCAACAAATATAAGAAAACTAACCAAACTAACACCTGACATACGGCAAACTGATTTTATCCAATCTTAAGAGCCCTTTTAAAGGCCTAGGTAAATTATCAGCCATAAAATCGGTGAAACAAACTAACTCACTCCCAAAATTGGCCAGCCAATTAGCCTAGGCATTACCCTCCCTATAAATATGAGAGAAGGAAACATTAACAAAGATCATAAATTATTTAACATCCCTAACCAGATAAAAAACTACAGGATTGCCGATCGAATCCTCAACATTATTAATACATTAAATACTAAAAGTAGAGTTAACCTCAATCCCAATGTTAAGAATATCAAGAGACATACAAATTCTCAGCCCACAAAGAATAGCATTAAGCAAAGTAAAATGCACATTACCGTTCTGTAAAGGAATCGTAAAAGCCATAATAATACTCCTTTGATTGTCTCTGATGATCCCACCACACCCCAAAAGGGTACCTTTAGCAAAACCACCAACATTTAATTTATAACAATTCATAGAAGGCTTATCCCAGTAAACATACCTAGGTTCAGAGATAGAGTGAACCTCATCCAACCTGATGCCAAAATTAGCAGCAAGAAAGGAGAAGTTCTTAAAGCTATTAATAGAAAGCAAATTAACAGAAAAAAGGCTCAGAACTTTGTCCTTCATATTTTTGATTATCCTATGATAGTTCATACTAGTGCCATTAAAAATGGAGTTATTCCTATCCATCCATAAGTACCAAAAAATAAGAGAAGGAATAACATTTCTAAATGACCTGTAGAGTTGACAAACAAAGAATTAAGCAAAGAATTAATAGACAAATTAGCATTAAAGCAGTTAATTTGAAAATATTATCAAAATAAATCTAGGTTTTAATAGCTAAAGGACCCTAAAGAAAAACATGATGCATATTCTCAACATGATAGCAACATTGACATTTGGATGGTAAGATAAAACCTATTTTAATCAAGTTATCATCAGTATGAATAAATCTATGTAAAATTCTCCTAATAAAGATAGGAACAGTAGAAGGAATACTTTTTTGCCAAATCATGGAAAAAATATTAGTAACCTCATTCTTGGTTCTAAACACATGCGAAGCATCCTTTAATCTAGAAACCCCATCTTTAGACAAATTATATAATAAAAGATCCTCCGAATCCATGTTCAAGGGAAAGTTCATAATAAGTAAAATAATAGAATCAGAAATTATATTAACAAGTTTATCATAATCCCAACAGTTATCAGTAATGAAAAATTTTACCTTAATCGCAGTAGTAGAAGAAGTATTAGTGATATAATCAATAAATTTGTTACCCAACCAATGATCTTGCCAAAAGAAGATGTTCCCACCACCAAGCCCCTATGAGAGGTGAGGCTCCACGACCCATTTAACCTTGCAAAGTCTCTGCCAAACTTTAGAATCACCTTTATTAGAAGAGCAAGTAGTAGGATGCTTCCCCACACAATAGTTGGAAAACATAAACTTAGCCCAAAAGCTCACTTTAGCACAAAAGGTATACCATAACTTGAAAGAAAAGGCATAGGCCAAATCAAACATATACTTACACCCTAGGCCACCCTCATTCAACACACCACAACACTTGTCCGAAGAGGACTAAATCATCTCAGAGCTACTATTAGCCCCTTTTAAAAAAAAAATTATTGATAATTTTATCAATTTTATTGCAGACTATCTCAGTAGGCAGAAGAGTTTGAAAAGAATAATCAGGGAGAGAACAAAACACACTTCTAACGAGAGTAAGCCTACCACCAAAACTAAAAAAAAATTAGAATCCCAGGATAGAAGCTTATTCTGAATTAAAATAATCAAATCATAAAAAAGAAAAGACTTCTTTCTATCTTTAAAAAGAGGGATCCTAAGATACTTAATAGGTAAGTAGCCTTGCACGAAGCCAGTGAGGTTTTTGATAGCCACAATATGAGCATTAGGCACCTTATTGGAAGCAATGAAACAACATTTTTGCTTATTCAAAGAAAGCCCACTAACATTTTCAATGTTGTGAAAGAAGTCCAAAACTCTATTAATCCTATTAAGAGAAGCATTCATAAAAATGATAAAATCATTAACAAAGCATAAATAAGAAATAAGAAAGCCCCCCAAGGTTCTAAAATAGAGGCTAGGGTGGTTGTCAAAGAGGTTGGCAAGGCCTCTAGAAAGATACTTTACCGTAATAATAAAAAGGGTCAAATACATAGGGTCCCCCTGTCTCAAACAATAAGAAGATCTAATAAAACCAGAGCTTTTGCCATTAATAAGAATAGAAAAATAAGAGCCTTCAATACAATTTCTGATAAGATTGATAAAAATTGAATTAAAATCAAATGATTGTAAAATATTGTAGAGAAAGTTCCAATTAATATCATCATAAGCCTTAGAAATATCAAGCTTCAAGATAATATTGCTACCTCTCACGCTGACATCCAGATAATGGCAAAATTCTTGAGCCAACAGGATATTATCAGTGATAGCCCAACCTTTAACAAATCCCATTTGATAGGGTGAGATAATTATAGGAAGAATATATGTTAAATGACTCATAATAATTTTAGAAAGTAACTTACTAAAAAAGGTACAAAGACAAGTAGGACTAAAATCATTCAAAGTACTAACATCATTACTTTTGGGAATGAAAACAATAGAAGTAGACAAAAAAAATTTAGGAATATCATGCCCAGTAAAAAAATCCAAAATAGCAGAGTAAAGATCATCACTAATAATATGCCGCGCTTTTTGAAAGAATTTAGTGGTAAACCCATCCGGCCCAGCCACAGAATCACCAATCATGCCATAAACAATCTCTTTAACTTCATCAAAAGAAGGGGGTTTAGAAAGGAACTCATTATCCTCTTGAGAGATAAGATTGGGGATCATAGAGGGGTTCTCAATATGCCCAAGGGAAAATACCTTATTGAACTGATTTTGAAAATGTTGAACCGCCAACAAGGCAATCTCCTCGCCATCCTTAGTAACAGAACCATCCTCACGGTTAATCTTAATAATGAAATTCTTGGCACGCTTCCTCTTAACTAAAGCATGAAAATACTTGGTGTTGTTATCACCTTCAACAAAATGCTTCACAACCATTTTTTGTTTCCAAAAAACTTCCTCCTGAGCTTGTAATTTAAAGAGGCACTCCTTAGCCTCTCTAAGAAAAACAAAATTATCATCAGTAGGAGACATTTGACAGTTAAATTGAACAATGTTAACTCTATCTACTGCATTTAAGATATTAGAAAAGATATTTTTAAAAACATTGTGATTCCACCAATTGAGGATTAGTTTATCATACTTCATTAATAAGGATGCCCTAATTAGGGTTTCTATTTTTAACTAATCGTCCAATATGATATCATCAAAAAATAGAAAACTCTCTAACTCACCAAATTTCTCCCCCTGTGTGTGTGTGCAAGGTTACTTAGCATCAAGATCCATCTTATTAAATTTGACTTAAGAAAAGGTAAAAAGTGTAATTGAATTAAAATTACAGATTGACTCAATCCTAAACTATTGAGCTGATGTACATTATAATTGATCTTGTGGACCTGAAAAGTTAGTAGGCAAGGCAACCAAATAGATATGCAGCAGTAGAGAAACAAAATGTTTGTTATCATCAAAATTATAGAGCTTGGATCTAGATTTGTAATAAATTGGGCATGTACTCTAAAGCCTCTAAGATGGGTATATTTATGGTTAATTTTTTAAACAATTCTTTGAGCCTTGAGAATTACTTATCCAAATTTTGCTTAATCATCTAGGGAAATGGTGGTGGTGATCTCTCTGCAACCTCACTATTAGGTCTCTCAGTTTCTTTAACTTGTTTTGGATGTTGAGTTGGAGGTTCAAATTTTGAAGGTTCTTTTACACGACTATCCTTTTGAGTTTAATTTTGGAATTTATAAGGATCTACCTAATCTTTCCCACGCCTATGTTGAATATTATTAGAATGCTTTTCCAAGTTTTTTTCTTAAAAATTAGATTATTTATTATGGGATTTATGGTTAATCAAATTAGCAAATTTCCTATCAGGTTTTTAATTTTTCTAAGGGATATATCTTTATCATGCAATTTAATTCCCATCTAAATTACTACATCTTCCAACGGTGTCTTCCTATTTATAAATTCTTTATTTTGATTCAAACTTGGATGGTAAAATGATAATGCTAAGATGTTGAATGCCATGACACTCAAATGTTTAGGATTTACTATATGATTGTTATATATACTATGCATAGGCGATCTTAATACTGAACTAGCTCAAAAACTATCTAATTTCCTTGAATTGTTAGTTTCCTCGGCAATAAAAATGGGTAAAGCATCAAATTCATAAACTCCTGCTACTCTCATAGGATTCAACCTCTCAGAAGGCCATTTAATTTTTTTTTCTATTTTCTTATTTAATGCATAGGCTTCATCAAATGGCTTCAATATAAATGATCCTCTAGTTGCTGCATCAATTATTGACCTAAGGGATCCTATATGTTTATAATAGAAAGTCAAAATAAATAACTAATATTGTAAGTTATGGTGAAGGTATTTCCTAAGAAACTAGTTAAATCTCTCCCAAACTTCATAAGTTGATTTCCCTTCAAACTAGGAAAAAAAGTAATATAATTTCTAGGTTTTGTAACTTTAGAAGGTGGAAAACTAACTAAGAATTTGTGTGCCACTCATTCCAACTGGTTATGGAGCCTAAGGGAAAGCAATTCAATCATGCCTTAACTTTGTCCCTTAGGGTTAATGGAAATAGACAAAGCCTAATTGTATCATCACTGATACCAGTTTACTTGAATGTAGCAAAAACTTCTAAGAAGCTAGATAAGTGAAAATTGGGATCCTCAATAAGAGTTCCCCAAAATTAGAAAATTTTAAGTGTTTGAGTTATGGAATGTATCAGCTAAAACCTATTGGCCTTAATAGTAGGTCAATTGATACTAAGATGGTCGTGATCTTGAGCTGGCTCAACTACTTTTAAATCCAAAGTCTTTTTTATTTTTCTTCTTTTTGTAATGATATTCTCTATCTCTATGTCAAATAATAAGGATTCTTTACAAGATCTTTTACACATGTAATATAATATAATAAAAATGAAAAAACAAAATTAAGCAAACAATAATTTTTTTCTTTTCCCAAAAAAAAACTTATGCAGTTATTTGTTGAGTTTAGAAAAGAGGATTTGAAAAGTTATTTTTTTTTAGAAAAGTTTTTTTTATTTTGATTTTTAGTTCTGAAATTTAACACATCATTATGAACGATATATCACCTCAGGAGATAAAAATATTATTTCCTAATAGTTTTATATTATAAAAATTTGAATTCATCCTGATTATCTTAGTTAGAATCATAGAAGAATCACATATGACCCGAGAGGGTGAAAATGATATTTGTTCATTTATTTGACTATGATGATCAAGATAAATGATCATTAGTTTCATAATCAATGTTATGATAATAGAATGATATATCTTCTCAGGGAAAGAAGATATTGTTTACTATCAATCATTTGAATATGATGATAAATAATTACATTGCAGGAAACCTGAGTTTGATTTTCCTATAGATAAATAATTAAGTTTTAAAAAATGATTGTCAACTTTGATTTTCCTATTGATAAATAATTAAATTTTAAAAAATTGATTTTTAAAATTGATATGGGTTCTATATATCCTACGAGTGCATGCCCTTATAGTTAATTACATTGCAGGAAACCTGAGTTTCCTATGAAGATTCACGATTAAATTAATGGTAGAAATTTCATTTTTGAATTCTTAAAGATTTATATCAACAGAGCGAGGTTTAAATTTCCAACTAGGATTGGATTAAATTTGAACAGTTACTTCTGGAGGTCAAAGGAAGAAAGGCATGTGGTGTTTTGAGATTCTGAAATAGTTCAAAAACACCCCTATCTATCCTATGAGTTTGGCTTTAAATTTTGGATTGAAGAGAATTTTTAATTTGAATTAATCAATTTATTAAAATAGTGAGATTACATTTACGAAGTTGGGGACTTATGATTTTGAATTCACCCCAGATCCTATATCTAAATTGGGCACTGAATAATAGTGTCCTGAACCTAGCTAATGAAGTGCAAATTTGGACTTACCCCGACCTGGATTAGGGAGCCAAATAACCACCTAAGCACTTAAAATTCATTAGTCTGATCTTTTATGAAAGAGTTATATGGGCATTATTTAATTAAGTTTGAAGAAGTGGGGTTGACATTTAGAGAAGATTCTAATTGGCCCCCAAATTATGATGGGTAATTAATGCTTGAAATAGAAATAAAATTAAGAATTTTAGATACTTTTAATTTGTTTCTAATGCAATGCATGTAAATTAACTCAATAAATGTATAAAATTTAAATGGTTCAGTTTTAAAAAGGCTTAAAAATAAATTTCATCCAAGAGATTGTACAATATCCCCTTGATAGAACTGCACCCTAATAGGTCAGGTGGCCTGCTAGAACCAATAAGTGGGGAGGTGCCTAACAAGAATGAGATGGTAATAATATGAATGTTATTATGCTTCTATATGAGCTTAAAATTTTTAATTTAGTAAAGTAAAAGAATTTTTTTAACGTGCCCTCACAAGCCTCTGATTGATTCCATACTAAAACAAAAATGACATGTAATATAAAAAGATAGAAAGTATGCCATTTCTATTATGCAATCAATATAAACAAATCAATTAAATTAATTAATTAAATTTAAAGTCCATATGGCAAGTGCTACTTAATAATACCACCAAGGGTTTGTAGAAATTAAAAGTGATTGGGTACCATTAACGATAACCCAGATTCTACTCCTAAGACTAACACATGTGACTTTGAGAATGGGATTCTTCTTGGTCTTCACGTCTTCATCATTTTGTGAGCTTGTTGGATTCACCGGGTCCAGATATCCAAAATTAAATAAATTCCCACCCCTCCCCCGAAGGGGTATTTTCTTTTATGTTTGGATATTTAAAGTCATCCAAACTTAAATATCTAAATGGAAGGGAACTCTCCCTATGGGATGGGATGTTCCCTCCTCTTTGGATTTTTGGTTGGATGTGTAACGCACCTCAAATATCAATTTTACATTACAACTCAAATTTAAATACTTTAATTGAATTAAAGGAATCTTAACTCGAATAAAACCTATAAGGTTATCCTAAGTAATTATGATTAGATTTAATATCCCAAGTAGTTATATAGTTAAATACGCAAATTAATTTCACATCCATGCTTGGCTATGCTCTTTTTATTTTAAGGGGGCTTAGTAGGCTTAGCACTTGCAAAAAATTATTAATTTAAAATTTTAAATTTCCCCCCTTTAATTTAGCCCTATATGAGCATGACCACCTATAGAAAATTAAGTGAGCAACCAGATCATTCCTAGCCTGATAGTAATCTAATGCCCATAAAAAAAAATTCATATATTGTAGTGAAATAAATAAACAATCACATCAATTTATACTAGCAACCAGCATGCAGATAAAACCATGAAAAACATGGCACACATAAGTAGCAGAAAAGTAAGCACCGGCCTTGCCTAGTACTAGAGTTGGTCATTCTAGCAAATCATCTAAAGTGTGTAAAGTAGTCTATGTGGTTTAGGTATGTCCTATACTAGGTAATTTGTTAAAGTTGTCTACTGTTTCAATGTTTGTTGAAGGCTTAAGGAGATTTAAGTTTGAGTTTAAGTATTAATGGTTTGAGATTGATTTTAAAATATATTTAAGTGTTGAGTGATTAGTATCTTTGCCACTTGTTGAGATGAACTATTACATTCGTTTCATTAGTTTCTAGGAATAGGTGCTTACTTTAACTGAACAATGATTATTTTTTATGTTTGACATCATTCTTCTTGATTTTATGCAGATTGTTGATAACTGGGAGAAAAATAAACAATAGCTTTCAAAAAGTTGAGCTGATAAGGCTAGTACTTCCAGAGTTGAAATGTTACAAATCTACTATTATCTTAGTCAAAAACACTCCAAAAACAAAGTTCCAACTACCCAAGTTACCTCCCCTTCTATTTCAAAAATAAACCTTCCCACATTCAAAAGATTTGTAGACAGACAACCATGTGCCACCCATCCAACATAAACCACCTCATCCTAACAAATGCATTGTTCTAATTGATCTTAGTTCTGATTGATGCTGACAAATTCAGAAGATGGTTATAAAAAAAGGATGCCTCTCCAAAAAGAGTAAGTAGTACATGAATCTTGAATCTTCTATTTAGAATGACCTCCATTGATCTCCATTGATCAATTTAAAGCCTAAATTAAAATCAATCATTAGATCCATTAGTTAACTATCCCCAATAATAGTTAGTTAATCACATGTTCAATCATTAATGATCATTAATGACTATCAAAGATCTTAGCATTTAAAATCCTGAATCCTTGAAAGAAATTATATAATACAAATTTAAATCTAATCCAATGACTAAACTCATTGATCAATTCAAATCTCCAAAATCTAATTGTTAAAACCAAACCCCAAACCTTGTGGGCCATAACATATTTTTGGAGAAATTTTAATTTCCCTAAAACATAATCAAGTGACCTTGGATTTCGTATCTATCACTTGCATATTTATTAGGCATGCCCCTAACATTAACCACATCAGTTTGAAGGTATTTCATGATCTCTAAACCCTAAAACTCAAAGCATTTTATAGGATGAAAAACCTTCAAATATTAGATAAATTTTTAAGTAATAACAAATTCCACCATTTATCTTTAATAAAAAATAAATGGAAGTTCTCAAGCTCTCAATGGTAGATACAATGAAGCAAACCAAAGCCATGGGGTGTTGATGATACATTGATCTCTAAATTTTAAACAAGTTCCATTCCATTCACCTTTGATTAGGGGTGTCAAAACAGGTATGTGGGTCGAGTTTGGGTCGAACCTGTATTGACCTGGAGTTAAATATATTGACCCAAACCTACCCAATTTTGCAAACGAGTGCCAACCCAGACTTGAACCACACTGGTTATCGGGTTAAACTACCACGACCCACCAACCCACTCTTTTTTTAATTTTGGATTTAAACTTTAAATGATTGGGTGCGTGATGGGCTGACGGCGTAAGGAGGCCAAGCTGAGGTAATCAGGTGTACAAGGTGAGGATGCCAGTGGGTTAGGAGAGACGACCAAGATGAGGTAGAGCCTGTGGCTGGGTGCATTATGGTGTCGTGAGGTGAAAACTTCTAGGTCAAAGCGGTCAGGTGGGCTAGGGCTAGGCTAGGCGAATGACGTGTGTTGTGCGACATCGATTGTAAAAGAAGGCTAAAGGCTAAGCTGGGCATGCGCTAGCAAGCTTGGCCAGGTGAGACCCATGGCACAAAACTAAGGGAAGGCTAGAAGACTTGGAACCTGGTCAACTTTTGGTATCCGGGTCAACCCAAACCTGACCAAATTTTTGAAATGGGTCATATTTTTTGTTAAAAAATAGTGTTAATAACTCATAAATTTGTTACTTACATTAAATGATATTTATATAAAAACTAAAAATAATTTTTTGATTAATTTGGCAGAGATCCATTAGTATTATATTTAGTGATGCAAGATTATATGTTTATTTGATGATAATATTTTTTTGTAAGCAAGTGTACTATCCGTGTCACATCATGGAGCTAAGATGAATGTGGTGGGAGAAGGAGTTCACTTGTATATTTGAAAATATTGTTGAGAAAAAAAGGTTAGGCCTGTTGAACGCCTAAAAATTATGTCTATTGAGGAGAAAAAGGAGGTAAACATCAAGATTAATCAACCACTAATATCTCCAAGCTATTATCTATTATGGCCAGCCTGTAAGTATTAAGACCCTACCATCCTACTAGTATGTGGATATTATTATTATTATTATTATTGAGGCAAATGTAAATAGCAATATTATTCAAAATAAAAGAGAAACAACAATTATGTGATGGCTAATCTATCACACTCTTCCTTCACTAAGAAAGTAAAAAAGCGAAGGAAGATTATTATGGAAAAAGTCTCAAAAGAAAGTACCACTAAGAGCATATATTGCACAATAATCTACAGACTTATTCTCTTCTCTAGAAATATAATTAAAAATAATATGCTTAAAGTCATATAAAAAAGATAAATCCAAAGATTCAGAATTTGTATCTAGCCGAAATCAACAGGTCAAGGATTTTTGAAAAAGATTAATAGCATTGATGTCATCCCCTTCTATCCAAATTCCTTCATAATCAATCATCCAATCTTCAAGAGCATCTTTAATAGAAAGGATATCAATGATTTCATGTTGAGCTATATCCCAATGATAAAGTAGCTTCCCCAACACAGAGATAGTATGTGGATATTAGACAGACAAATTAATGTAGAAAAAGATGTCCTAATATGTAAAAGTATTTTAATTATTTTCCTAAAATAAGGAAATAGATGCACTCAAGCTCATTTGAAAAATATATGTGCGGAAGTTTGTTCCTGATCAGTGGGTCAAACTATATTCAAGCAAACTTTATGCACTTATTCAAATTATATTCAAATATTGATGAAATCATATATTAACCTTTGGTCAACATAGAAAGATGATTTAAATATGATTCAATTATCATGATGAATAGTAGTAATAATTGTTAATAAGGAAAGAAAAGGAAAGCATTTATAGATTTTAACAACTATTTTTTATCCGAATGCAATAGAGACTAAAACAAAATAAAAGATAATCAATTAGATTTCAATTTTGTTATAAATTAATTAATTCATTGAAAAAAATAATAATATAAAACAAATGAATTATATTTATTGATCAGTTAAAAGCATGGTCTGCACTCAAGGTATATATTTTTTAAATAATAATTTGTAGTTGTATTTATTTTTCAAACTATTTAATAAGTAAAAGAGCTCTATAAAACAAACTCTTCTCTTTTGTTAGAACATACATGTGCAATTATTAAAAGGAATCTTAGTGGGATGGTTTTTGCAAGAGAATAATAAAAATGCAAATGATTATAAAAGATTGTGAATGAATCCTCATATAAGGATATGAATTAAATTAAAATAAAAATGCAAATGAATTACATTAATTGATCATTTAAAATTATGATTTAAACATTTTGGATATCTTTTGACACTTACTCTAGATTAAAGTCAAGAAAAATGTCACCATTTTGTATTACTATGTATATGAATAAATATATTATCTAAATTCAACACTTCAACCTTTGGATATGAATTAATATATTATCTACATTCAGCATTTTCGATATCTTAAGTTAAGAAAAATTAGACCATTTCACATTACTATGTGTATAAATAAATAAATATATTATCTGAATTCAATAATTATATATATATATATATATATATATATTGCCATTTGATCTAAACTTAAGTATAAAAAAATGGATCCTATTGGATCCATATTTACTCATGGACAATACCTAGATCGTTCTTGCAAGAACGACCATGAAAAATAGCGTACTAAAATGAGAGATAAAGAGGGATAGAATATGAGAGAAGCTTTATGAGTTGGTCTCTTGTAATTAAAGAGGTTAAAATGAATAATTTAATGTGTGTTCTCGGGCTTTCCATTCGGGCCGTTTTTTATACCTAGGAGAAGTGACAACACTTTTTTTTCTGGAAAACCCACAGAGGTGCCTGCGCCCTAAATAAGAAAAAGATTACACAGTCCTTAAAGGGACGTCAAGCTCAGTAATGCTCATAAGAGCTACAAAAAGAAAGTAAAAAAATCTTAAGAGCTCGAGTTTCCTATTAAGAAAAAATTACAAAATAACCTAGGTACAATCTACGGTGCATAAGAGAGAGCACCCAAAAAAGGAAAACAGACCAAAAGCAGCATCCAACTCCACCTTCCCTTCCACCGTGACACTACTTTGATTACCTGCACTAAGGAGATCCTGCAACAAAAGGTGTAAATTAACCTAGGTACAATCTATTCTTTCTTTCAATAACTCCATGTTGTTGAGGTGTCCTAGGAGCTAACAAATTATGATTTATTCCTTGCACTTTACAAAAAACTTCAAAATTTTCATTTTCAAATTCTTCACCATGATCACTATGAATAGTAAGAATCTCACACCCTTGCTTTCTCTGAATCTAAGTAAAAAAATTTCTAAACTCATCAAATAATTCACTCTTATGTGATAAGAATCTAATCCAAGTGAATCTAGAATAATCATCAACAATCACATGCCCAAAAGTTTTCCCTCCTAGACTTACAGTGCTAACGGGTCCAAAGAGGTCCACGTGAAGGACTTCTAAGGGTTTGTTAGTTCTAAGATCTTTGATTGAATGAAAGGAGGACTTAACTTATTTCACTAATTGGCATGCATCACACAGGTGGTCATTAGTGAAGACTAATTTGGGTATGCCTCTTAAAAGTTTGTTATGGATGTTAATCCCTTATGAACTAGCCCAAGACTAACCAAGAGCGGGGGGGGGGGGGGGGGGGCGGGGGTTTGAATTGGTAGTTTTAAAAATTCTTATGTAAAAATGATTTTGAAAATTTTTTTGAATGTTTAAAATAATTGCAATAGCACGTTGATGTGGAGATGATTAATAAACAAAAATAATAACTTTAATCACATGATCATCCACAGAAAAGTAAAGTGCAGAAATTAAAAGCAGAACAGTAAAAGAATGAACACACCACATTTTATAGTGGTTTGGTCAACTTGACCTACATCCACTCCCCGGAGCCTCCCCTCCTGGTATTGCACTAAAACTCAGTGACTCTCTTTCTGCTCTCACACCAAGGTGGAGAAGCCTTTAAAAAAACTTTTTTTCACCAGCCCTGGTGATGTAGAGAACCCAAAGTCCTTTTTCTTCCTCCTGAAGTAGGCAGAGAACCATACCTACTTTCGCTTCCTCCTGAAGCAGGTAGAGAATCTCGATCTTCTTGCAGATGATCCTTCCCATAGAGCCACCAAAGGTTAAGGGATAATGATTGGAGAAGATGCCTCAAAATCCTTGCTTGGAGTAACCTTTGTGAACACCTCATAAACTCTCCCTCATAAGATTCTCTCTCTATCCCAAGCTCTCCCTCTCCCTCTTAAGACTCTCTCAGGTGAGGTTAGCGACAAAAGATCTTAACAGTAGAAAATAAGAGATCTTAAATAGAAGGACTCAAAAATTAACCTAAATTTTAACTTGCCATCAAAGATCATCCAGACAATCTGTCAATCATCCTGTATAATCAGTACAAAAACACACACATCAACCTGGATGATCTAGTTCTTCTAGACGATTAGAAGATAAGGTTTGTTTTGATCTTCTAGGATGATCCTGCGATTGTCTTGGATGATTAGTTCTAAATTAGGA
Source organism: Dendrobium chrysotoxum (assembly GCA_019925795.1). Taxonomy (NCBI): domain Eukaryota; kingdom Viridiplantae; phylum Streptophyta; class Magnoliopsida; order Asparagales; family Orchidaceae; genus Dendrobium; species Dendrobium chrysotoxum. The sequence continues at coordinate 52,444,182 of CM034315.1, forward strand.
ATATCGTCCAGTACATAGTTCGGGTCATCCAGGAGAAAATTCTGGATGATCTAAGGGAAATAACTTGATCATCTCGGATGATATCTCTATCGTCCTGTATAATTAGTTCAAAAATGCCTAATATTGTCCGGTACATAGTTCGGGTCTTCTAGGATAACTATGCTGGATGATTTCAAAATAACTGATCATCCAAGATCATAAGTCTATTATCTAGTACGATTAGTACAAAAAGGAACATATCCTCTAGCAGATAGTTCTGGACATTCAACTGATTGAGGAGTATCATCCAGGACAATTCTGCGATCATCCAGGATGATATGATCGATTAATCAAATCCTAATTACTCTCCTTAATCATTTGACTATTTTTGGTATTATTATAATGAATCATCCAGGATGATGAGTGTATCATCCTATATGATTAGACAGATTCTTAAAAATAAAAACCTGCCTAAAAGAGTCTGGCTGGCTGAAAAGTTTTGATTTAAGCATATCTTCCCGGATGATGGTAGGATTATCCAAGATGATCTGCTTAATCAGACCGACTTAACATGACTACCCTAATTAGAGTTTCTATTTTTAATGGATCATCCAGGATGATATTACTATCATCTAAGATGATATGAATAAAATAGAACAGAAACTCTAACTCACTAAAAATCTCCCCCTAAGTGTGTGTGTGTAAGATTACTAAGCTTAGGGATCCATTACATTACAATTGACTCAAGAAAAGTAAAAAATTACATTAAAATTGAAAAAATAGACTGACTCGATCTTGAGATGGCTTAAATTGTAATTGATCTTGTGAACCTGAAAGGTTAGTTTGCAGGGTAACTAAAATAAATGTGCAGAAATGTTTATTATCATCAAAATCTTGAATCCAGATTTGCAATAATCTCCCCCTTTTTGATGATGGCAAATATTTGTTGGTTAATTTTCAAGTAAGCAAATAAAATAAGTAAAACACAGTGCAAGTAAAATTAGGCAATGTAAATTCTACTAATACATGCAAATAGTATAACGACACTAAATACAAATGACACTTAAACACAAATAACACAAAATAGTACCAACAAAACCAAATCCCCCTTTTGACATCACAAAAAGGAGGAAGACAGACTAAATAAAGAAATAGAATGAAAAATAATAGTACAAGCATCACATTATGCAAACCAGAGGAAAGGAAGATCCTGATCAGGTGACCAAAAAATCATAAAAAAAAATCAAAATCGAAGCAAAGATAGAAAAACCAAAAGAAGTAAAACGAGGAAACAACAACAAAAACCCTTTTTTTAATCGATCTGTTCTAGTATATCAGAAATTTTCCTTAATTTTCAATTCAAAAGCCAATAAGAAGAAATCGTCGGGCTAAAATCCAGAAAAGTTGGAAAATTAATTTTTGTAACTCCTACCTTGGACAGCCTACAGGTTTAAATTCCTTTAAAATAAACATCTAATTCAAAAGAGAAGAAGTTAGATAAGAAACATCATCCTTTTATACAACGTTCCAGAATAATATCTGATAAAATAGTATTGCAAATTAAAGAATTAAAAATCATGATTTTTACTATCAAGAGTTTGAATATATTAAGTGGTACATGAATTTTTCTATGACTTTTAAAGATTTGAAAGAGGAGGAAGCTTCTTTCTTTGTTGTCTCATTTTGCGCCTCTTTTTCAATTATTTGGCACACTTTACACCTTTGCACATCTTTTGATGTTGATACACTTTGTGTATCTTTTTAATTTTATTGGCGAGCATTGCGCATCTTTTTAGTGTTGGGCTTATTTTGTGCCTCTTTTTTCAATTGATTGACGCACTTTACGCATCTTTTGCAAGCTTCCTTTCTTTTAAAATCTCTAAAAGACTCTCAGTTGTGAGACTATTCTCCAGATATAAGAGAAGAAGAGAGGACTCACTCTCTTAGATAATGAATAGTAATCCATAAAACAGAATTATTTTTATATAATAAATGCAATCACTTGATTAAGAAAACACGAAAGTGATTCAATGATTTGGAACACTACTCATATGAGACAGATTACTGTAGGAAGGTAAAAAGATCTCTATTTCAAAGTCTAACTTTTTAATTTTGAAAAAGATTTTAATTCCAAAGGAAAAATACACAAATAAAAGAGTTGGAGGAAGAGAAAATAATCATCAATGTTTCTTCCCTTTAACTATTTTAGAGGAGTCAATCACTGCTTACAAGCTTCCAAATAAAAATAAGGAAAAACTCTCATTTAAAAATTAAGTTTATCAGTAGTAGTGAGCAGTGATCTGATTCTGAAAAAATAAACAGTAAATCAAAAATAAGAGAAGAGTGCATAAAAAGGAATAACCAAATCAAGTAAATAATAACAACAAAAGAAAATCAGTGAAGAATAAAAACAAAAAAGGAAACAAATAATCAAATCAAACAAAAATAAAAAAAATGAAAAATAGAAAATTCAAAAATCAATAATCAGCAAATTCATGCATTGATGTCAATCACACCCAATCTAGTTCTTCAGATGTTGAATGTGTCAAATGCTAGTGGTTTAGTAAAGATGTTAGCCAGTTGGTTTTCAATTGCTACATGGTGTAACTCAGTGTCACCTTTGGTAACATGGTCCCTAATGAAGTGATGCCTTATATCAATGTGTTTGGTCCTTGAGTGTTTGATAGGATTTTTAGAGATGTAGATGGCACTAGTGTTATCACATAGAACTGAAATTGTGCTTACAAGTAATCCTAAATCAAAGATTTGTTTCTTCAACCAAAGAACTTGGGTCACACAACTTCCTAAGGCAATGTACTTAGCTTCAGCAGTGAAAAGTATAATAGAGTTTTGTTTTATACTGGACCAGGAGACTAAAGACTGTCCAATGAATTGGCAAGTTCCAGAAGTGCACTTTTTATCCACCCTACACCATGCAAAATCAGAATCAGAATATCCAATAATTTTAAAAGAAGTGTTATGTCTAGGATACCAGATTCCTAGGTTTGGGGTCCCTAAGAGATATCTACGGATTCTTTTAACTGCATTCAGGTGGGATTCTTTAGGATTAACTTGAAAGCTAGCACAGAGACAAACACTAAACATTATATCAGGTCAGCTAGCAGTCAAGTAAAGCAGTGTTCCAATTATTTTTCTGTACTTTTTTTTATCAATAGTTTTTCCATTTGAATCCTTATCTAACTAGACAGTGGAGCTCATGGGAGTGTTTATTCGCTTGGCTTTATCCATTTCATATTTTTTTAAGATGTCCTTAGTGTACTTTGATTGATTAAGAAAGGTTCTATCGTCTATTTGCCTTTATGCTAAATCCCAAAAAGTAGAATAATTCTCCCCTTATACTCATCTCAAACTCTTTACTCATTATTTTAGAAAAATCATCACATAAATTTGTATTAGAAGACCCAAAAAGTATATCATCAACATAGATCTCGATAATAAGTAAATCATCTCTTACTTTTCTTAGAAAAAGGATGGTGTCTATGCTCCCCTTAACAGACTTCCTTTCCAGTAGGAATATGCTAAGCCTCTCATACCAAGCTTTGGGTGCCTATTTTAATCCATACAAGGCCTTTTTTAATTTGTAAATAAGATTTGAAAATTGGGAACTCTCAAAACCTGGGGGTTGCTCTACAAACACATCTTCCTTTATTACCCCATTTAAAAAGGCACTCTTGACATCCATTTGGAAAAGTTTAAATCCATTATAATAGGCAAAGGCTAGTAGCACTCTAATGGCTTCCAATCTAGTTATAGGGGTAAAGGTCTCCTTAAAATTAATCCCTTCTATTTGGTTGTACCCCTTAGCCACCAATCTTGCCTTATTCCTAACCACCACACCAGAATTATTCATTTTATTCTTATAGACCCATTTGGTTCCTACTACACTTCGATTCTTAGGTCATTCTACCAACTCCCAGACATCATTTCTCATAAATTGGTTAAGTTCTTCTTGGAAAGCTAAGATCCAAAATTCATTAGAAAGGGCTTGATTGATGTTGGTGGGCTCATTCATTGAGATAAAGGTAGAGTGGTTCACTTCCTTTCTAAGTCCATACCTAGTTCTAACACCATCAGAAGGGTCTCTTAAGATTAGTTCTTTAGGATGACTCGAAGAATATCTCCATTCTCTAGGCAAAGAGTTTTCAAGTTCTACCCTTTCCTCCTGATTTGTGGTTTATACTCCTTGGGTAATCTCTCCTATAGCATCTTCTTCCTCAGCTTTAGACTCCTTAGGATTAGATTCATCAAACACCACATGAGTAGTCTCCTCCACCACTAATGTCCTTTTATTAAACACCCTAAAGGACTTTCCCACACTTGAATATCCTAAGAACTCTCCTTGATCAAATTTTGGATCAAATTTTCCTAAGGATGATTTCCTATTGTTAAGAATAAAGACCTTACAGCAAAGACATGGAGGTGAGACAGGTTTGGTGTTCTACCCTTAATAATCTCATAAGGTGTCTTATTCAGATTGGATCTAATATTCTCCCTATTCAATATATAATAGGTTGTATTCACCGCTTCTGCCTAAAAGTATTTTGGAAGTGAATACTCAGCCAGTATGGCTCTAGAGGCTTCCACTAAGATCCTATTCTTTCTTTCAGCTACCCCATTGTACTGAGGGGTCATAGGAGCTGAAAAGTTATGACTAATCCCATGCTCCTCACAGATGGTTCCAAATCTCACATTCTCAAACTCTCTACCATGATCACTATGAATGGTCAAGATCTCATAACCTAGCTTCATCTAAATCCAAGTGGAGAAAGTTTTCAATTCATCAAATGAATCAGTTTGATGTGACAAAAATGTAATTTAATTGAACCTCGAGTAGTCATCGATAATCACAAATCTATAGACTTTTCCCCCTAAGCTGGCAGTGCTAATCGGTCCAAATAAATCCATGTGAAGGACTTCTAAAGGTCTAGAGGTGCTGATGGCCTTAATGGAGTGGAAGGAGGATTTGACTTACTTTCCTAGTTGATAGGCATCACACAGGTCATCCTTAGTGAACTTAAGCTTGGGGACACCTCTAACTAAGTCCTGTTGGATTACTCTTCTATGGATTTTCATGCTGGCATGGCAGAACATCCTATGCCACAACCAAGACTAATCAGCAGCAGTTTTTAAGCAGAATAAAGTAGCACATTCAATATTATTTAAATCAAGCATGTAGACATTATTGATCCTCTTTCCCGATAAAATAGTTTTATTATTTAAGCTGATAATACAAGTTTTTGCCAGAGACTTTATGTTGAACCCTTTGTCACTGGGTTGATTGATGCTGAGCAAGTTATGTTTCAGTCTATCTATAAGAAAAATATTTTTAATTAAAAGGTTCTTGGAGTTTTTTATTATACTTATGCCCACCACTTTCCTGGTGGTGTTGTCTCCAAGAGTGACCTTGCCTCCAGCCCTAGCCTCCAATAAATTGAATTGATTTACATCTCCAGTCATATGCCTTGAACATCTGCTATCTTGGTACCACATGCTCTCACGAGGTCTTGTGTGAGAGCACCTCTATAGAATCATCAAATATCAGATTTAGAAACCCAAACAACTTTGGGTTCCTTCTTATGAAAAGAAGAATGCAATGCATATATGTTATGTTTTGAATAATGCAATTTGGGCCTCCACACCAGATGTGTACTATGGTGGATAGTGCAGGTGTGGGAGATATGTCCTAATATGCCACCAGAGAAACATCTAATGGCACAAAAGGGGTTAACTAATCTACGTGGGTGATAGTACCTTTTTCTAGGTTTGGATGATGCATACTTTGATGATTGTGTATAAATTTCTTCAAGTGATGGATGTTATTTATTTTTCATAAGAGCAGTTAATTCAGCAAGAAAAAGTTTATTTGAAGTATCCAGAATTGAATTTTCCACTCTCAAGGCATGCTCCCTACTCTCTACATTAAATGCATGAGTTTCTAATTCATTGAATGTAGTTTCTCATTCATTGAATGTAGTTTCTAATTCAAAATGTAATGCTTTCAATGAATTATGCTTAACAATCAAATCAGAATGCTTTTTATTTAACTTATAAAATTAGTTAAGCAATGACATGTGATTTCTATCAAGTGAAGAATGATCTTTAAGCAAAACTTCATGCTCTTTTTGCAGGTTCAAGAGTTCCAATTTCAGGATAGCATGTAATTTCTTATGTTTCTTATATGATGAATGGATTTTTTTAGAAACATCAAGTAATTGGTTGTAGGTTAGTTCACATACCTCTTTTTGGTAACACTAACCAATATATTCATCTGCCATCAAACACAAGTTTTTAGTCTCCTCTTCAGTTTTAGTCTCAGAGGAGTCAGTTGCAGAATCCACCCATAATACATTTTGAATTTGTTTCTTGTCCTTCCTAAACATGGGCTTCTCCACACCCTTCTCCTTGCTTGGGTGAGCCTTAAGTGTAGGACAATCAGCTCTTATATGTCCTAGCTTCCTGCATTCAAAACAAACTGTATCAGAAGAACCTTTAAAACTTTTGTTATTCTTACCTTTGTTCCATTTCTGATAGTTCTTGTGTTTCTTCCCTAGAAAGCTTCTGATTTGCTTAGTGATTAAGGCAACATCATCACTTTCTGGCCCAAAAGAATCAGTCTCCATATCATTAGCCTTCAGTGCCATAGTTTTCCCTTTCTTTTTCTCACCTGCATCAAGTTGTCTTTTATTCACTCCTTGCTCGTAAGTAATGAGTGATCCAAGTAAGTTTTCAAAAGAATAAGTGTACAAATCTTTGGATTCAATTATCACAGTTATCTTGCCATCATAGGAAGAAGGCAAACATCTCAAAATTTTGTTAACTTTCTCATAGTTAGTGAGTTCTCTTCCTAAGGCATACAAGGTCGTAATAATTTGTGTAAACCTAGTATACATTTCAGATATTGACTCACTAGGTTTCATGCAAAAGAGTTCATAGTCGTGAAGTAAGATATTCAACCTAGATTTCTTAACTTTTGATATGCCTTCATAGGTAATGCATAATCTATCCAAGATTTCTTTACCAGTTGTGCAAGTAGAGACACGCTTGTAATCCTCATATTTTAATGCAGAGAAAAAAAAGTTTAAGCATTTTGCATTAAGTTGTCCTAAATCTCGATCATCAAAAGTCCATTCAGTAAAAAGAAGTTCAGTTTTAATGCCATCAACTAATCAAAATGGTGCAGAGTATCCATCTTTAACAAGCATCCACATGTGATAATTTATAGATTGTCAAAAGGTTGACATTCGAGTTTTTCAAAAATCAGAAGGTATATTATCAAATAAAGGTGGTCGAGTGATTGAATATCCTTACGCTGTGTTTTTATTACCAAATTAGCCATGGATCAATTTCAAAGGTTTTTCTAAACTATATTTTATGAATCCCACTCTAATATCACTTGAAAGTTCGTTAGGGATGTTAAGCCCTTATGAACTAGCTCGAGGCTAACCAAGAGGGGGGGTTGAATTGGTAGTTTTAAAAATTTATCAGCGAAAACAATTTTGAATATTTTAAAATTGAAATAGCACGTTGATATGGATATGATTAATGAACCAAAACAAAAACTTTAATTACACGATCATCCATAAAAATTAAAGTGTAGAAATTAAAAGCAGAATAGTAAAAGAATGAGCACACCAGATTTTATAGTGGTTCGATCAACTTGACCTACAACCACTCCTCGGAGCCTCCCCTCCAGGTATTGCACTAGAACTCAGTGACTCTCCTTCTGTTCCCATAGTAAGGTAGAGAAGCCTTTACAAAAACTCCTTTTCACCAACCTCGATGAGGCAGAGAAACCCAACTCCTTTTGCTTCCTCCTAAAGCAGGCAGAGAATCCGAACTCCTTTTCTTCCTCCTAAAGCTAGTAGAGAACCTTACCTCCTTTTGCTTCCTCCTGAAGCAGGCAGAGAACCTAGATCTACTCGCAGATAATCCTTCCCATAGAGCCATTAAAGGATAAGGGATGACAACGGGAGAAGATGACTCGATTCCTTTCTTCGAGTAACCTTTGTGAACACCTCATAAACTCCCTCTCATAAGATTCTCTCTCTCTCCCAAGCTCTCCCTCTCCCCCTCAAGACTCTCTCAGGTGAGGATAGCAATAAAAGATTTTAACAGTAGTAAACAAGAGATCTTAAATTGAAGGGCTCAAAAATTGCCCTAAATTTCAACTTGCCATCAAAGATCATCCAAGATGATTTGTCGATCATCCTGTATGATTGGTACAAAAACACACATATCAACCTAGATGATTTGGTTCTTCTAGACGATTAGAAGATGAGGTTTGTTCTTATTGTCCTGGCCGATTAGTTCTAAATCATGAATATCATCCAGTATATAGCTCAGGACGTCTAGGAGATAAGTCTAGATGATCTAAAGAAAATGACTTGATCATCCAGGAAGATATCTCTATCATCCTGTACGATTAGTTTAAAAATGCCCAATATCATCCGGCACATAGTTTGAGTCATTCAAGATAAATATACTGGACGATTTCAAAAAAACTGATCATCTATGATGATAAGTCTATCATCTATTATGATTAGTATAAAAAGGAATATATCATCCAGTAGATAGTTCTTGATGTCCAGCTAATTAAGGAGTATCATCTTGGATGATTCTGTGATCGTCCAGAATGATATAATCGATCAATCAAATCTTAATTACTCTCCTTAATCATCTGACTATTCTCGGCATGATTGTTATAAATCATCCAGGATGATGAGTGTATTCTCCTGTACGATTATACATAATTCCTAAAAGTAAAAACCTGCTTAAAAGAGTCTAGCAGTTGAAAGGTTTTGATTTGAGCATATCATTTCAGACAATGGTAGGATCATCCAGGACAATATGAACAAAATAGAATAGAAACTGTAACTCACTAAAAATCTTCCCATAAGTGTGTGTGTGCAAGGTTACTTAGCTTGGGGATCCATTACATTACATTCGACTCAAGAAAGGTGAAAAATTATATTAAAATTAAAAAAATTGACTGACTCGATCTTGAGCTAGCTTGAATTGCAATTGATCTTGTGAACCTGAAAGGTTAGTATGTAGGGAAACTAAAACAAATGTGCAGAAATATTTGTTATCATCAAAATCTTGAATCCAGATTTACAACACCTCAAACCAACTCCTTTTGGGTAATCTTTCAAAGATTTTTTATGCTTGCATGACAAAGTCTTCTATGCCATAACCAAGATTCATTAGTGATAGCTTTGAGACAAAAAGCATTAGAAGATTTAACATAATTTAAATCAATCATGTAAACATTTTTTACCTTATTTCTATGCAACACATCAACTCCATTTTGGCTTATAATATAGCTCGTAGGTAAAAATTTAATGTTAAAATCCCTATCATAAAGCTGACTAATACTTAACAAGTTATGTTTCAAGCCTTCAACAAATAAAACATTTTCAATAAATAAATTATTCTTGTTGCCAATCATACCTGTACCTACTACTCTCCTAGTTGTATTATCTCCCAGTGACACTTTGCCTCTAGTCCTGGCCTCCAGCGATATGAATTGAGTTGTATCTCTAGTCAAATATTTTGAACATCCACTATCCAGGTACCAAATGCTCTCATGAGGACTTGTGTAAGAGCATCTCTCATCTTAATTTGAATGATCGAGATTATCTTCCATTAAGCACAAATTTGTAACCTCCTTTTTTGTTTCTATTTCTGAAGAATCTGAAGCTAAGTCAGCCCAGAAATCTCTTTGCATTCTTTTCTTGCCCTTCCTTATGTTCATTTTCTCCTCAACTTTATCCTTGCTAGGATTAACTTTGAGATTTGGGCAGTCGATCTTTATGTGTCCAGGCTTTCAACATTCATTGCTAATAATGTCATTAGAAACTTTTGGATTCTTAATGAACTTACCTTTATTTAATTGCTGACATCATCATTGCTTTCTCCTAAGGAAACTTTTGAACTACCAAGATATAAAAGTAATATCTTCTTCATCCTCAGACATTGATTGATCACTTTCTAATTCCTCCACTATCAAAGTGATATTCTTCTCTTTTTACTTTTCACCTGCTTACATCTATCTTTGATTCACTCTTTACTCACAAGTAATGTGTGATCTAAGCAGATTGTCAATAGAATATACGTTCAAATCTTTATACTCAGTTATGCTTGTGATCTTTACATCATAAGCAATAGGTAAACAACATAGTATTTTATGAACATTTTTTTAATTAGTTAGTTCTCTACCTAGAGCATGCAATGAGGTAATAATTTGAGTAAAAAGTATATACATATCAGAAAATGACTCATTTGGTTTCATGTAAAATAGTTTATAGTCAAGCAATAAGATGCTCAACCTAGATTATTTGACCTCATTTGTCCCTTCATAAGTTATGCAAACTCTATCCCAGATTTTTTTTCCTATTTTATAAGTTGAAACACGCATATAGTCCTCAGATTTCAAGGCACAGAAAAAACAATTTAAACATTTGGCATTTAACTGTGCTAAGTCTTTTTCTTCTAATGTCCAGTCACTAAACAATGTTTCAACCCTTATGCCATCAGTAAGTCTAGTGCGTCTAGTGTAACCTTCTTGTGCTAATATCCACATACGATAGTCAAGTGATTGCAGAAAGTGGTCATGTGAGTTTTCCCAAAATCACTTATTTTAAAATGTGCAGTTGTTTAGATATGATTATCACAAAATATCTTTCAACCACAAATCTTTAGTGTAGAAAAATAAAATATGAAAAAAATAAAAAGAGAACAGAGAACATTGAATTTTATAGTGTTTTGGTCCAACTAAACCTACGTCCACTTCTTGGAGATTCCTTGTCTCGGTATTGCACTAAACACAAGTGACTCTCCTTTTGCTACCACAGCAAGGCGGAGAAGCCTTTACAAAGTCTCTTTCATTAACCCGATCCCGTAGAGAACCGTCATCCTTTTTCATCCTCTTAGTGAAGGCAGAGAACTGTCATTCTTTTTCACCCTCCTAGTGAAGGAAGAGAACAGTCATCCTTTTTCCCCCTCCTGATAAGGAAGAAAACCTTTGTCCTTTTTCACCCTCCTGGTGATGGCAGAGAACCTTAACACAATGTTGGAGAACTTCTCTGGAAAGTCTTCAAAGGAAATTGGTAGAAATTCGAAGAAAACAAAGAGATCCTCGCTTCGGGCAACCATGTGAATCCCTCACAAATTCACTCTCACTTGATCTTTCATACAAGTTCTCACAATCTCTCTCAAACACTCACACTCAATTGCCTTACTCAAGAGAAATTCACAATAAATGTCTCTACAGTCAATTTTAGTACTTCTTAAACAGAAAACACAAGAAAAATCATCCAAAAAATGATAAAATTACAAGTCACAGACTTAAGATTGTACAGCACGATCATGGATCGTCCATACGAATAGTTCAAAAATCTTGGTACAAACCTATACAAACATAATTTCATACACTATCAGTCGTATGTACAAACTAACATCGTCCGATACAAATAGTTCAAAACTGAACATGTTTATTGGTACGATCATGTACAAACCTTAATTCGTACTCTGTCAGTCGGCTATACGAATTGACATCATACAGTATGAATAGTTGAAAAAATAAAAAAAACTAAACATGTTCATCGGTACGATGTAGTACGAAGTTCAATTTATACTCTGTCATATATCTGTACAAACTAATATCGTACGGGACAAATAGTTAAAAAACTAATTTTGTACTTTCTTAATCATCCGTATGAACTAAAATCATACACTACGAAGAGGGAAATTTAAAAAATTCAATTACAATTTTAACTCTCTCCACCTATGTGCGTGTGTGCAGTTACCCAATTACAATCACACTCTCTCAGAGACTAAAAAATAAAAAGAAACAATGACTTACAAAATCTATTAAATAAAATTCTATTCTACTCTGTCTTGAAGTCTTCAGTGGTCTGGAGTATGATTTTCTTGAAATATTAGTACACACAAACAACAAACAATGTAGGTTAAGAGAAACAATAAAAAATATTAGAACAATAATTATTTTATTATCATGAAAAATCATAAAAAATAAAGCATAAACTTGATTTCTAAGTTGCAACAGAAATCCCTTTCACCTCCTTTGTATGACAGAGAGCAAGATCCCTTTCACATTCTCTATGCAATGGAGAGTCAAAATCCCTTTCACCTCCTAAATACGATGTAGTGCCAAAATCCCTTTCACGTCCTTAGTTCAGTGATGGGGCATGGGCAAGAGCTGCATGTATAAATATGCTTGATATTAAAATATTCTTATGTTTTCTTTTATATTAGTTGCCCACTAACATGTAAGAGCACATGTCAGTCAATTTTTAAAGTGTATAAGAGAGTATCAATCCCATGATAATGTTTTTTTCTAACTTTAATTAAACTATTATTGTATAATATAGATGCAAAGTTTATTATACTAAATGAAAGTTTAAGTTTTGGGTTGTCACTAAAAAAAAAGATTTAGAATAAATATAAGATACTAGATGATACAAAAGTTTTAGAATAATGCATGTAAATCACAAAAGTTTTTCTAATCAGACTCTTTATTATTGATGTGGATAAGAGTGTAAGCTTCCCTAGATCTCTGTAAAGTAAAGTAAAGTTTAGGGCCTTCCTATAGTGATTATATCTTCATAAACTATAGAATCTAAAATATACTATGTCTAGACATGTCAATATTCCATTCCAATACTCCTATTTGTACCATTATTCCTTTATCGAGGCAATATATCATTCTAGATTATAGGTACACACCTAGCCGTTATATGTATTAAATTAAGAATGAGAGATTTAGAAAACAGACATAATTCATTGCAAGGCAAGAGAGTCTACATTAGTACTCTCCTTGAGATCACACCATTAGTGCAAATCTAAGAAATTTGCTATACATTATAAAGAAAGAAACAAAACCATTTCTCATTCCTTGCATAAAAGAAGATACGAGGGAAAAACTAAAGTAAAATGTCAGTCAGATAGTTAAAATGCACTCTCTATGGTCCATTCTTCTCCAAATGTTGGATTATTTTTAACAATATATGCTATGATCTTCAAAGATAGTGTCTTATTCTTCCTAGCCTCCCTTAAACTTGCCTCTAAGGGGCACTAAAGAAAAATACAACATAAGATTTAAAATGAATTGAACTCCTAAAACTTAAAAATTGAAAACATGTACTACGTGCAAAAATATCCACAGGCACCATAATGCTGAACATGTTAGCTTTGTGGCATTGACAAATCAACTAGTGCCTCAATACTAAAAAGTTAACATCATTGCAGTGTTGGGCGGATACAATGCATCTCTTGGTTTAGTTGGTGTTGCATTTGACAAAATTAATATAACTTATCAAATTAGTGACTATTCTAACATTTCACTGAAAAAGTGGAATGTTGTGGCACTAGAATGTGCTTTCTAGTGATGTGATATTGTAATATTTTGTGCTTTGATGCTTGACGATAGAGCGAACAGTGTTGTGATGTCTGATTTTGAGCCCTGGATTATAATGGGCATTATGGTGTTGACCTTGAATTCATTGGGGTCCTGATCCTAAAATTCTAGAGCAACTGATGCCATAATATCTGAATGTGGTGTTGGAGCCTTGTGGACGATAATGATTTGGTGCTTGAATTGAAGGCACTGTGGCACTAGATAATCACTTGTGAAAGTTTCCCTTTCTTGAGATTTTTCTGCACAATAACAACTAAAGCACCACATTTTCACTGATATTTAATACAATATGATAGTACAAAATTTATACTTAATAAAATCCCCCAAGATTAAACTCTTGCTTGTCCTTAAGCAATGGTGTAATCATTTATTGATTAGCTTATTATCCCAAATAAAAATTTGTAATTTAAAATTATAAAAATGTAAGAAAACACTTCATTATCTAGATGTAATTTAGAATGATCAAAGTTATAGTTATTGTAGGCTAGAATATACGCGTCGGTAGAGTTTTAATTATATGTCTTAGCGTTATACAAATATCCAACTGATACTCAGAGAACACAAATTTTTTATGTGGAAAACCCTGGAAAGGGGAAAAAACATAGGGCCTAGCCTAGCTGAAAATGATTCCACTAGAATTTGAGTACAGTACAATGGGCTGACTCACCCTTGAGGGTAATCAGATTACAATTGTCAACCATATGGTTGAAGTCTAGTGTTAAATCTGGCATCACTTGGTAGCCATGAAGAGGTCCAGTGTTATTTAGAAGTTTGATCGTTAGTTGGTAGTCCGATAGTGGTTTGGCAGAACTCTGGCTCAAACAATGGTACGGTAGGACTTCGATGTAAGATGGCGATCTGGTAGTACTCCAGTGTTAGGTGGTGGTCTGGTGGAAGTCTGGCGTCACTCAGTGACCCTCTGGAAGCCTGACATTAGGCGGTGATCCGGTGAATGCCCGACGTCACTCAGTGACCCTCCGGAAGTTCGGTGTCAGGTGCTAATATGGTGAAAGTTCAGAGGAACTCAAGGCATCATGCGGTGGTCCTGCGAAACTCAAGGCATCAGGCTATGGTTTGACAGAACTCTGGGAATCAGGAGGTAGCCTGACAAAGCTCTAGCATCAGGCGGTGGTCCGGCGGAACTCCGGGAGTCAGGTGGTTGTCCGGTAGAATACCGGCATCAGGCGGGGGTCCGACGGAACTCTAGGCGTCTGGTGGTGATCCGACGGAACTCCGACGCAGGTGGTGGTTCGGTGGAACTCCGGGTGGTGGTCAAGGAGGAGCAAAAAGGCAAAGAGTGATCTCCGATCTCTCTCTTTTCTTCCTTAGGCTTGGGGGCCCCTTTTCATCAGAAAGGGGGGCTCTATTTACAGATTTTTTGGAGTAGCATGGATTGTAAATAGATTAGAGATCAGGGTTAAGTTGGAGTGGTTCGGATGGATGGCCGATGTTGATTCCCTTGATCAAAAATCATTTACACGATATTTAAATGTCTTTATGATATCAAAATTTAGTGATCTCGGGGTCATTTGATTCGTCTTGTCTAGCTGCTTGATTTAACTATAAGCATGCCAAATTTGGAAACCATTTGGTAAATTAAATTGTGGTTTAAACCTTACAACAATGCTTCAAGCCCTTGGTTTGGACCCATTTGTGCTCAGATTGAGTCGAATTTTGTGTCATTGGTTTGTATTTTCGAGACATTCTATATGACTATAAGTTTGCTCAAAATAGAGTTTAGATGGTCCTAATTTTAATTTTTAAAGTTTCCAACTTGAGTTGTGCCCGATCAAGATTTTTTTTGATAATGTATCAGTTGCCCCCTTATTTTTGGACATCGAGGCTCCAGAAGTTCAAAAATATGCATTATAACTCTAGGGGAAATTTTTATATGATTTAAAATTCAAAAATATTTGATCTTGGGCGTAGAAGTCCCGAATGGCCTTAAAAATACAAAAATTGAGCTTAAAACATTGAAAAATGGTCCCAGGCACCCCAAAGATGTCTGATTTGGCCTTTTCGAGCAAATATTTGGCCAGGACACGTTCTAGCTGTGAATTGGTCAGCCTGTCGCCCCCATCATTGGCGGCAAACCCGTGCATCCGGGAGGCTCGGCCCGCCTGCAGCTTGGCCTGAGCAGGCCGGCTTGTGCGGCTTGCATGGCCCACATTACCGACCCACCTAGCTAGCTCGCTTGGCCAGTGCACCCAGCCCACCAGGCCTACCTGGCCAGCGCCCTGATCTGCCCCCAGCCCATGCCCAAGCCCATGGTTGATTGTGTCCCATGCATACCCATGGGGTTGCATGCCGACACGCGACTGACAGTTGGAGTTAACTGCAGCCAGCTGGCTGCGGTTAGCCGAACCGCCGGCAGTTTGGCTCTAGTTTATGTAGTAGGTCTATTCAGGTGGTATCCCCTGTCCAGATCTAGGGCCCCTCACTGAGTAGCAATTTTATCCTCCTTCTTCGAGAGATCCTGCAGTCAGAGGAGAACTGATGTTTATCAGCATATGGTTGGAAGGTCAATGGTTGGTGGAATCCTGGCAACGGATGAAAGTCTGGCATTGAGTAGAAGTTGGGCAAAAATTCATCGTCAGGTAGAAGTCCAACAAAAGTCTGAAGACTGGCAGAAGTTTATTGATGGGTAGAAATTTATCGTCGAGTAGATGTCTGACAATGGATAGAAGTCCAGTGAAGGATGAAAGTCTGGCATCTGGTTGAAAGAAAATGAAAGTCAGTGACGGGCATAAATTCAGGGACAGGCAGAAGTTTGGAGTCAGGTATAAGTCTGAAGAAAGTCCAACAATAAATAGAAGTCTGATGATGAGCAGAAATCTAGAGTTGGGTATAAGTATGACAAAAGTCCGGTGACTAACAGAATTCTGATGGCGGGATAAATTTTGGCGTTTGGTGTAAGTTTGATGAAAGTCCAGCGACAAGAAGGAGTCTAGCGATGGGTGAAAGTCTGGCATTAGGTTTAAGTCCGATGAATGTTCAGTGACAGGTAGACGATAGGGGTTAGAAAGAAAATAGTATGATGATAAAGGTCAGGAGAATCGTTGTGTGACGTCAAAGGGCATCTAGACGATGTTGGCCTGTGTGGAAGGAGTTAGATCGAATCCCCCTGGGATCAATAATCTTATGATTGAGACATAATAGAGATTTCATATTTCTCAAATCAATGATTTAAGATTTGATTGATATCCTCTTAGGACGTTTGACCTATTCGAGGTTGTAGGTTAAAGCAGTGCTCGATGATATTAACCTGTGCGGAAGAGGTCAGATCGAATCCCCCTGGGATTGATCATCTACTGATTGAGATTCAATAAAGATTGCATATTTTTTGAATCAAGGATTTGATTGACATCCTACTAAGATGCTTAACCTATCTGAGATTGTATGTCAAAGCAGTGCTCGATGACGTTAACCTGTGTGAAAATTGTCAGATCGAATCCCCCTATGATTGATCATCCAGTGATTGAGATTCATTAAAGATTATGAATTTCTCAAATCAAGGATTTAAGATTTGATTAACATCCTCCTAGGATATTTGACCTACCCAAGGTTGTATGTCAGAGCGTTGCTCGATGATGTTAACCTGTATGGAAGAGGTTGGATTGAATTCCCTTGAGATTGATCATCACGTGATTGAGACAGAATAAATATTCTGTATTTCTCAAATCATGGGAAAAGATATTAGATTTATCATTAATTTTTATTATCATTTTTTATCCTTTTAAAGATAGAGATAGTGTCAAAATAGAGAGAACAACACACCATTATATTATGTAAGAGAATATTACAACTTCTTAGTACAACTCAGGGATATAAGAGTTACACCATGTTAAACACATAAGATATACATACGGGGGCACCATAATATTTAACTTCGAAGAAAATACTAGGGATATCTGTGTGACACCCTATTTAACATAAAAGAGACACGATGAAACATGATGAGTAGTATTACTAACACTAATGCATAAACTACGTTGTTCTTTAATCTCACCAACCATTTAAATAATAAGAAACTCTCATTAAAGGGTTAACATCTTCATTTTAGTTGTTGAGGTTCACTTGTCCATCCTTCAAACCTATTTCCTAAAACCACTCTTCTATTTTTATATCTTCCTTTGCTCTACTAAGTTGTAGTACTAGCTTAAAACTTAGAACAAAACCCTTAACAAACCTTCCACCCCACTATATCACCATATCTCAACACATATAACTACTGCATAAAATTAAAGCCCCTATGTTGACTGTTATTCAAAACTATTTAGAAGATGATAGCTAACAAAGACAATCTTACTCCTCATTCCCAGAGGTGATTCCCAATCTAAATATCTCCCTTAGTGAACTTTCCCCAACCACTCTACTCTCCAAAATAACAATAGTTTTTTTTTTGAATGACAAGTTTGAAACTCATTTAATCCACCTACAAGAAATACAACCAAACTCTGTCAATGGGGCAAATAAATCCTTCATTAATAAAGGGGCAAAAAATTTGGCACTAAATCCAAGAAATCTTAATGTCTTGCCCAAATTTTTCTTCTTGGAATGTTTGCCATATAGTATTTTATTTTGTCTTTATTTTGTATCCTTGAGAAAAAAAATTAATAACCATTAAAAGGCTAATCAATGGATTATTAGAACCAACAAATATTTTTTGAACATAACAAAATGTAGTAACTTTAGTTTTTCCAACCCTAGGAGGATTTAGATTAAATGGGATGCACCTCTGATAGTGTTTAATCCTCTGTACGCTAACAATCAAGTCATTCTATGCTAACTCATCTTTGGTAACTCTCAAACTTTCTGAATTCCTTTCTTTTAAAGAGAAGTTAGGGAATGGCGGCAGATGGCCGCCACCCATTGGTGGCATCTACTCCTGTGTTTCATCCCCATGGAAGTTCACTTGTCATTGTAAAGTAAATAATATTCGCTCTAATGTCAAAATGTTGGATTCAAATGGATTTCATTATAGTAGGAAGAAGATATCATTTCCAGCTAGACCGAATCATAATGTTGGTCCGAAGACGTTCAGGATGAAAAATTCAATTAATTCTTCAATTGATGATGATGTGAAGATAAATAGCTCTGTGCCAGACGGCAAAGCGAAGTCTACCCGCTTGGTGTTAGGAGGGAATAAGGAGCTGAATATTATTACTGAAGAAGTTGTAACTTCTCAGGTGGACAAATCTGATGGAGCAACTACTGTACAAGAAAATTCTGTGGTGCAAATTGCAGAAGTAAATTTGGTGCTTTCTAATCCAAGACTTGGTATGAATTCTGTTTCTGTTTCTTCTGAAATTCCTATTGCTGTAAATAAATTTGAAGCTTTAAACGAGAGCTGTTATGAAGAATTAGAGAGTGAAGATACTTCCAGATGTAGATCGAAAGTTGGTAAAGAAGTTAATGCTTATTTGGATAATATGAATGTTGTTATAAGTAAGGGTGATAAAGGCTTCGGAAGTAATGAAGATGTTACAAAGATTACTGATTGTAAGGAGGTTGATGGTTGCTAGGGTGCAGCAAAAATTAAGCTCTCCAAGGAGCTTAAGTCCCTCGGGCCATTGAGGATCCTTCCACGTATCAGGAATCTAGAGGGATTGAGCAATGGAAAGGCTAGGGGCTCATTCGCCTTATTTGATTAATGACTTCCATAGCTTTTTGGAATTTTAGAGGGGTAAAGAAAAGAGAATCCTCTCTTTTTTTATAAGAATTTGTAATAGATTTTGATGTGTTTTTTGTGGGTATTGCAAAGATGAAAATTTCTATCATTGATAGATTGGAAATTAATAAATTTATGGGTTTAGATTGGGGATTTTTTCCTGTTTCCATCTGATGGCATGTTAGGCAGAATTATGGTCATTTGGAGATCGGATTTGTTTTCCTTCTTAATTTTGGAGGCTTCATCCCAAAGTGTTATTGATGATTTAAAAGTTTTTAACAAAGGTGTGTGTGGATGGTTTGTACTATTTATGGTAGCAAGGATGTTTGTAAGAGGAGGTGCATGTGGGATAGTCTTCAGTCATTTTCTCATAGAAACATCCCATTGGTGTTTCGTGGGGACTTTAACTGTATTTTGTCTCAAGATGATAAGAAGGGAGGGGGGTGGGGAATTTGTCTTCTCTCAAGGTCCAAAGGAGATGAAGTTGTTTATGTATAACAATGATTTTCATGTAAATTCACTTGGTGCAATAATAAAAGTTGCGGTGGATGTATTTTGGAGATATTAGATAGATGCTTTTTAAACTCTATTGCTTTAGAAATGATTCACTTGGCGACTATAAGACATCTTACAAGAGTGGCTTCAGACCACTATCCAATTATGTTGAAGATCTTTAACTCCTCTCCTAAGAAGAATAGAATTCTTATGTTTAAAGACATATGGGCTTCTAATCATGCTTCTTCAATCATTATTTTAAAATTTTGGAATAAATCTATTGGTGGTGATGTGGTGTAAGTTCTTAATAAAAATTGTAAAAGAACATTGAAGGCATTATTTTTTTGGAGTAAAGCTAAACTCAAAGATTTCTTGTCATTAAAGGATAACCTTAGGAAGGAGGTGTTGCAGCTACAGTTGGAGGAGGCTTAACTCGAATGGTTCACGAAAGATAAACTGCTCCTTTTGAGATCAAAAGTTAGTGAACTGAATGGGTATGTTTCTTGGTTGAACACTTGGTGGAGACAAAGGCTTAATGTTAGGTGGATAGAAGATGGGGAATAACACCAAGTTTTTCCATGCTTTTGCTAATGCTAGAAGAAATGGAAATTGGATTAATCAAGTAAAAAATGGAAATGGAGTTCTTGCTGAAGAACATAATGATATTAGGAACATGTTTTTCAAATATTTTGAAGATAAGTGGAGAAATAGGAAGTGCAAGCTAAAAGATTGGCCGTCTCCTTAGTGTAAGCTTGATGATGGGGATAGGAGAATGTTGGATGCTAATTTTTATATGAAGGAAGCTATGGAGGTTATTAAGAACCTGGGTGGGAATAAGTCACCGGATAGTGATGGGATTTCTCATTCCTTTATTTAAAATATTGGAATATAATTGGAGTGATGTTTGTAAGGCTATTAATCAATTCTTTTCTTCTAGGAAGCTTTTTCAAGAGTGGAAGGAGACTCTTATTATTCTTATTCCTAAACTACAGAATCCTATGGTTCCTTCTAATTATCGATCTATTAGACTTTGCAAATCTATATACAAGATAGTGGCCAAAGTATTGTTGAATAGAATATTATTGACCATTCCGAAGATCATTTCTAAAGATTAAGTGGCATTCATTACAAGAAGATCAATTTCTGATCTCATTCTTCTGGCTTGAGAAGTCTTCAAGAAAATTAGATATTCTAAGGCAAGAAAGGCCTTTTGGCTATCACGATCGATATGGAGCAAGCTTATGATAGTATGTGCTGGTCAACTTTAAAACAAGTATTAGATTACTTAGGGTTTCTGATTAAATTTTCTAATATGTTGACGAAATGTGTGGTTGATCCAAGGTTCTCTATTCTGAACAATGGAAGTAATTCCAATTGGTTATAGTTGCTCCCAGCGAGAGGTGGACTCCTAAATATGTGTCTTTAGATGTATCTCTAAGCGATTAAATTATTTAATCCATTAGCTAAGAGGTGAAGGCTAGAATGTAGGCTTGATGCTGGTACAAGTGTTAAATATGCTAGTGCCTCAGGTACTGGTGCTCCCCCTTCCTCATTAAAATCAAGCTCCATTGTCATCTGTACTTTATGGTGTCGTTCTCTAAAGAGGAGAAGGAAGGAACTATTAGTGTAGTAGACTAGGAAGTAGTATTAGGGTAAGATATATGGGCTATATGCAGCATCTAAGATGTAGCCTATGATATATCCTAGGGCAAGATTTTTTCTGTAGCATGCCCTAGGATTTGTAATAATGGTTAAATTTATAATGTTAATGATAATCATGTCTACTATATTAAATTTAGCTATAATAATACATAAATAAGTGATAACAATAATAATTGTGTAATATTAACTCTATCATCAGCTATAAGAAGAATCTATGTTATAAGGATGTGATATAAGACATGGGAATTTCTTTCTAAAGTGTTGAGTTAGAGTAGGTGTTGGTTAGGGGGTGTATTTCTAATGGTAAGAATGACCATAGTCAAATCATAATCACATATATTACAAACATTGTGAGGTTTTGTACTAATTGTCGAAATGTGTAATAGTTCATAAAAATCCCGGTAAGTAATCTCTGCAAGGCACCTACAAACATCTGATGATGATAATGTGCATTTAGCATTGATTCTTAGACTTGTAATGAATTCAAATAGTATTTCTAAGCCAAATGAAAATGCTAGTGTAAGAACAAATTGAAGTATGGTACTAACAAAAAGATCTAATACCTAGTATTATAGAATGCACTAGTTGAGGATTCTAGAGGATGTGATTTTTGGGGCATTATAATGATGATAAATAACTTCATCTTTCATTGATTAAAATCTATCATCGACCTGGGGTTGAGAAGAGCTACTTAGAAGGAGTTAGAATCTCTCACCAACCATTGGGAATGCTAAGGAAAGGAATTTTAGAAGGATTATGTGTGCTTTAGAATGAAAATTTCTCCCCGATTTATAGAACTTGGCTGATATGAACAACATCATATAGTATGAATATAAAAAAATAAATCATCCCATCTAAATAGTATAAAAAGTTGGTCAACTTGTACAGTATGATCAATAATTATATAGAAAGATTAGTAAACATAAAGTATGATCATCATCTTTTCATTCAACCCAAGGGATTATTGAAAGTTTGATAGGGATGTTAAGCCCTAGTGAACTAGTCCCGAGGCTAACCAAGAGGGGGGGTGAATTGGTTATTTAAAAATTTCACGATAACTATGAAAATCTTTTTATAACGTGCAGCGGAAACAAATTAAAACAACGATAAAAAGATCAACCACAGATATTCACCCAAGCAGTTAATATCAGAAAAAATTAAAGTGCAGAATTGAATCAGAAAAGCAAACCAGATTTTATAGTGGTTCGGTCAACTTGACCTACGTCCACTCCCCGGAGCCTCCCCTCCGGGTATTGCACTAAACAGAAGTGTCTCTCCTTTTACTTCCCACAGCAAGGCGGAGAAGCCTGTACAAAAATCTCCTTTTCACCACACGGTGAGGCAGAGAACCCGACCTCCTTTTGCTTCCTCCTGAAGCAGGCAGAGAACCTTCGAACTCCTTTCGCTTCCTCCTGAAGCAGGCAGAGAACCTACGAACTCCTTTTGCTTCCACCTGAAGCGGGCAGAGAACCCCGGATCTTCTTGCGAACGATCCTCCCACGACGAACACCGACTAGACGAAAGACGACAAGCGGAGAAGACGACTCTGATCCGTGCTCGGAGCAACCTTAGTGAATCCCTCACTAACTCCCCCTCACAAGATCTTCTCTCTCTCTCCCAACTCTCTCTCTCTCTAGGGTTTCTCAGGGAAGGAAGGCAGCAAAAAGATTTTTCCAAAAATTGGAAAAAGTTCTTTTAAAGGAGGGCTTAAAATTTGCCCTAAATCTCAACTGGTCGGCCACGATCGTCCAGGACGATCGGTAGATCGTCCTGTACGATCAGTTCAAATTCAGCTGTTTCAGCCTGGACGATCTGGGTCTTCTGGACGATCAGTGGAAAAAGTTGTTCATATCGTCCCGTACGATCCTGCGATCGTCCGGGACGATTAGTTCAAATAGAGGGAAATCGTCCAGAAGACAGTTCGGGTCGTCCAGAGAAATCTGTGCTGGACGACCAAAAAATGACTTGATCGTCCCGGACGATAGGGTCATCGTCTGGTACGATTAGTTCAAAAAGGCCCCAAATCATCCTGTACATAGTTCTGGACGTACAGCTTAAATGCACTAGACGATCAAGATCGTCCGGGACGATCCTGCGATCGTCCAGGACGATATGATCGTATCAACCAAAAATAAATTGCTTTCCTTAATTACCAAATTAAATTAGGCATGATTGTACTGGATCGTCCGGGACGATACACGTATCGTCCGGGACGATCAGACCAAGTATCTAAAAATAAGAACTTGCCTAACTTGATCTGGCGGCTGAGAATTTCTGATTTGGGCATATCGTCCCGTACGATCTAGAGATCGTCCAGGACGATCGGCTCAATCAGACCCTCTTAACTTAGTCGCCCTAATTAGGGTTTCTATTTTAACTGGATCGTCCAGGACGATGTGGATATCGTCCAGGACGATCTGAACAAATTTTTAACAGAAACTCTAATTCACTCAATCTCTCTCCCTGAGTGTGTGTGTGCAAGGTTACTTAGCTAGGGAATCAGTTACATTATAATTGACTCAATAAAAAGAAAAATCATACATTTGACACACTTGGACCCGATCTTGAGTTGGCTTGAGTGGCTCGCGGTCTTTTGTGCCTGAAACAGATTAGCCAAGAAAAACACACTGGAAACATGTTTGTCATCATCAAAACCAGATTTGCAATAATCTCCCCCTTTTTGATGATGGAAAACACTTGTAAAGTAGTCTGAAAATAAAAGTAAACTAGGAGATCCAACAAACAAACATTTTTTTTAAATTTTCATTTAACAGCTAAAATAATACATGAAACATGACTCAGAAAATAGAAACAGACACGACTACAACTGACTCCCCCTTTTGACATCACAAAAAGGAGGAGCGAAAAATATAACACGGAAATAAAACATAAATTAAACCATACATAGAAGATGATCGATCAGGATCCAAAAAACACAACCATTAAATCAAAATAACAAAAAGACGATTAAAACTGACCGTAAAAACACATAAAAGTTTTTTTTTTTTGATTAAGTTGCTCTTAGAAAATCAGAATTTTTCCTTGACTTTAGATTCGAAAACCAATGACAGGACGATTGACAGCGCTGAAATCCAAAAAAGGTTGGAAATAATCAACGTTCGTAGCTCCGACCCCGGGCACCTTATCGATGCAAACCTCTTTCAAAACAAAAATCCGATTCAGAATAAAAGACATTAGATTTGAAAAGAAATCCTTTCAAGCCTCGTTCCAGAAAAATATCTGATATAATAGTGTTACAAAGTAAAAAATCAGAAATCAGGATTTTCAAGGCTCAAGCTTTTGAAAATATTAAGTCGCGCACAGATTTTTCTAAGACATTTAATAATCTGAAAGGGAAGAAAGCTTGTTTTGGGCTCATTTTGTGCCTCTTTTTCAAATTGGTTGGCGCTTTGCGCATCTTTTGATTTTTTTTGATACACTTTGTGTATTCAATTTGGCAATTTCGCATCTTTTCTGTTTTGGGCTCATTTTATGCCTCTTTTTCAAATTATCTGGCGCACTGCGCATCTTTTATAAGCTTTCTCCTTTTCATAATCATTAAAGAGTCTCAGCTGTGAGATTATCTTCCACACATAGGAGATGACTCTCCGCAGTAAGGAAGAACGATTCACAAAACAAAAGCCATACACCATATGATAAATGCAATCATTTGGTTTAGAAAATCAAACTAATGACTCAAGACTTTGAAAAACACTATTGATATGAGACAGATTACTGTAGGAAGATAAAATAATCTGTATTTCAAAAACTAACATTTTAATTTTGAAAAGGATTTTTATTCAAAAGAAACTACACATCAGTAAAGGAGTTAGAGGAAGAGAAATAATTATCAATGTTTCTTCCCTTTAACAGATTCAGCGAAGTCAATCACTGCTTATCAGCTTCCAAACCAAAATAAGGTAAAAACTCCCAGTCAAAAATTCAGATCACCAGAAGTAGTGAGCGGTGATCAGATCTTGAAAAGCATAAAACAGTAAGTGCAAGATATGAACCCGTAAATAAATAAAAATAGGTAGAAAATCATAGCAAAGTAAATACTCAAATCAAACTAACAAAAAGGGTAACACAGAAATCAGCAGAAGAAATAAAATCAACTGAAAGCAAATAATCAAACCAAAACTAACTAACAGAAATAAAAAATCAGAATACAAAAACTAACTAACAGAAATCAGAAAACAGAATACAAAAAACTAACTAACAGAAATCAGAATACAAATCATAACAATCATAAATCAGCAGTCATCCGAATCAAGTATTTATATCAATCACTCCTAATCTGGTTCTCAAAATGCTGAATGAGTCAAAGGCCAGTGGTTTAGTGAATATGTCAGCCAGTTGATTTTCAGTTGCTACGTGGTGTAGCTCAATGTCCCCTTTTGTAATATGGTCCATAATGAAGTGATGCCTAATGTCAATGTGTTTGGTCCTAGAATGTTGGATTGGATTCTTAGAGATACAGATGGCACTAGTATTATCACACAGAACAGAAATTGTGCCAACAGGTACTCCTAAATCCAAGACTTGCTGCTTCAACCAAAGAACTTGGGCCACACAACTCCCTAAGGCAATGTACTCAGCTTTAGCAGTGGAAAGTGCAACTGAGTTCTGTTTTCTACTGGACCAGGAGACTAACGACTGTCCTATAAATTGACAAGTCCCAGAAGTACTCTTCCTATCCACCCTACACCCCACAAAGTAAGAATCAAAATATCTAATGATCTCAAAAGAGGTGCTGTGCCTAGGGTACCAAATTCCTAGGTTTGGGGTTCCTAAAAGATATCTAAGAATTCTCTTAACAGCAGTTATGTGGGACTCTTTAGGATCAGCCTGAAACCTAGCACAAAGACAGACACTAAACATGATATCAGGTCGGCTAGCAGTCAGGTAAAGCAGTGAACCTATTATCCCTCTATACTTCTTCTGATCAACAGATTTTCCATTTTAATCCTTATCTAACTGAACTGAGGAGGGCATGGGAGTATTGATTGGCTTGGCTTTGTCCATTTCATATTTCTTCAAAATGTCCTTAGTGTATTTTGATTGATTGAGAAAGGTTCCATCATCCGTTTGCCTTATGCTAAACGCCAAAAAGTAGGACAATTCTCCCATCATACTCATCTCAAACTCTTTACTCATTGTTTTAGAAAACTCTTCACATAAGTATTTATCAGAAGATCCAAAAATTATATCATCAACATAGATCTGGACAATGAGTAAGTCATCTCCTAATCTCCTCAGAAAAAGAGTGGTGTCTACGCTCCCCTTAACAAACTCTCTTTCTAACAGGAATGTGCTAAGCCTCTCATACCAAGCTCTGGGTGCCTGTTTCAATCCATATAAGGCCTTTTTTAATTTATAGACATGACTTGGATATTGGGAACTCTCAAAACCTGGGGGTTGTTCTACAAAAACATCTTCTTTAATTACCCCATTTAAAAAGGCACTCTTAACATCCATTTGAAACAGCTTAAATCCCTTATAACAGGCAAAGGCTAGTAGCACTCTAATGGCTTCCAATCTAGCTACAGGGGCAAAAGTCTCCTCAAAATCAATCCCTTCTATCTGATTATACCCCTTAGCCACCAATCTTGCCTTATTTCTCACCACCACACCAGAATCATTCATCTTATTCTTAAAGACCCACTTGGTTCCCACAATACTTTGATTTTTAGGTCTTTCTACTAACTCTCAAACATCATTCCTTACAAATTGATTCAATTCTTCCTGCATAGCTAAAATCCAAAATTCATCCGACAGGGCTTGATTGATGTTGGTGGGTTCAGTCATTGAGATAAAGGTAGAATGGTTTACTTCCTTCCTAAGTCCATGCCTAGTCCTAACACCTTCAGAAGGGTCTCCTAAGATCAGTTCTTTAGGATGACTCGAAGAATATCTCCAATCTCTAGGCAACTCTGTTTGAGGTTCTACCCTTTCCTCCAAATTTGTATTTCCAACTCCTTGGGTAACCTCAATAATCTCTTCATCTTCTACTTCAGATCTAGACTCCTTAGGTTCAGATTCATCAAACACTATATGGGTTGTTTCTTCCACCACCAAAGTCCTCCTATTGAACACCCTAAAGGATTTCCCCACACTTGAATATCCTAAGAACACTCCTTCATCAGATTTGGGGTCAAATTTTCCTAAGGGTGACTTCCCGTTGTTCAGAATAAAAACCTTACAGCCAAAGACATGGAGGTGGGACAGATTTGGAGTTCTACCCTTGATGATCTCATAAGGTGTCTTGCTCATTTTGACTCTCACATTCACCCTATTCAGCACATAATAGGCAGTGTTCACCGCTTCAGCCCAAAAGTATTTTGGAAGTGAATACTCGGCAAGCATGGCTCTTGCGGCTTCCACTAAGGTCCTGTTCTTCCTTTCAGCTACCCCGTTCTGCTGAGGGATCCTAGGAGCTGAAAAATTGTGACTAATCCCATGATCCTCACAAAAACTTCCAAATCTTTCATTTTCAAACTCCCCTTCGTGATCACTATGGATGGTAATAATCTCACATCCTAACTTCTTCTGAATCCAAGTAGAGAAGGATCTAAACTCAACAAATGACTCAGATTTATGTGACAAAAACTTAACCCAAGTGAACCTCGAATAATCATCTACAATCACAAAACCATAGACTCTCCCCCCTAAGCTGGCAGTGCTAATGGGTCCAAAGAGGTCCATATGAAAAACTTCTAAAGGTCTAGAGGTGCTAATGTCCTTAATAGAGTGAAAAGAGGACTGGACTTGCTTCCCCAACTGATAGGCATCACACAGGTGATCCTTAGTGAACTTAAGCTTGGGCACACCTCTAACTAAGTCCTTTTGGGTGACTCTCCTAAGGGTTTTCATACTGGCATGACACAATCTCCTATGCCATAACCAAGACTCATCAGCAGCAGTTTTTAAGCAAATTGAATTATCAGATTTAATGCTACTTACATCCAGCTTATAGACGTTGTTGATCCTTTGCCCCTGCAAAACAACTTCATCATTTAGACTTAAAATGCAGTCAGTGGGCAGGAATTTTATGCTGTATCCCTTGTCACAGAGTTGACTGATGCTCAGCAGGTTGTGTTTCAGTCCATCTACAAGCAAAACATTATCAATCATAAAGTTCTTTGAATCACCAATTATACCTGTGCCTACCACCTTCCTGGTGGTGTTATCTCCAAGTGTAACCTTGCCTCCAGCTCTGGCCTCCAGCGAAATGAACTGATTTGCATCTCCAGTCATATGTCTAGAACATCCGCTGTCTAGGTACCACATGCTCTCACGAGGTCTTGTGTGAGAGCACACCTACAAAAGTATCAAACGTCAGTCTTAGGAACCCAAACAGGTTTGGGTTCCTTCTTATGAAAAGAAGAATGCAATGCATGCGTGTTGTGCTGTGAAACAGGCAGTTTGGGTTTCCACACCCAATGTGTACTACGGTGAACAGTGCAGGTGTGAGAAATATGTCCTAACATGCCACATGAAAAACATCTAACACTAGGAAAAGGGTTAACTAATCTACGTGGATGATAATGCCTCTTCCTAGATGTATATGAAACATGCTTTGAAGAACTTGCAACAGATTTTTCAAAAAGTGGCGGTGCATAAAACTGTTCAAAAGTAGGCGGTGTTTTGTTCTTTTCAAAAGCACTGATCTTTACTTTCAAAAACTCATTTTCTTTCTTTAAACTTGCAATTTCAAATTTCAAGATTCCCTTGCTACTTTCTACTTCACATGCCATTGTATCTAATTCTTTAAAAGCTCTTTCTAAGTCCACATGCGTAGTTTTCAATGAATCATGCTTAGAAACTAAATCAGAATATTTTTTATTCAACTCATCGAATTCATCAAGCAAAGACATGTGATTTGAATCAAGTGTAGAATGATCTTTAACTACAGAATCATGCTCTTTTTGTAATGTTAAGTAATTTAATTTCAAACTAGCATGAGTTTTCTTAAGCTTCCTATACGATGTATGAATTCTTTCAGAAACTTCAAATAATTGATCGTAGGTAAGCTCACATACCTCTTCCTGATCCGACTGACCAGGGTGATCATCAGCCATAAGACACAAGTTTGTTTCCTCCTCTTCAGCTTCAGTCTCAGAAGAGTCGAATGCAGAGTCTGCCCAGAACGCCTTCTGAATCCGCTTCTTATCCTTTCTGAACTTTGGTTTCTCCTCACCCTTCTCCTTGCTTGGGTGAGCTTTAAGTGTTGGACAATCAGCCTTTATGTGTCCAGGCTTCCTGCATTTAAAACAAATAGATTCAGATGAACTCTTAAAATTTTTATTGGACTTACCCTTGTTCCACTTCTGATAGTTCTTATGTTTCTTCCTTAGAAAGCTTTTGAATTGCCTTGTGATTAAGGCAACATCATCGCTATCAGACCCGGAAGAGCTAGCATCTGAATCCTTGGCCTTTAGTGCCACTGTCTTCTCTTTCTTGCGTTCACATGCATCAAGTTGCCTTTGGTTCACCCCTTGCTCGTAAGCAATAAGTGATCTAAGTAAGCTGTCAATAGAGTAAGTGCTTAAATCTTTAGATTCAGTAATAGCAGTAATCTTAGCATCATAAGAAGCAGGAAAACATCTTAAAATTTTGTTCACTCTTTCGTAGTTAGTAAGTTCTCTACCTAGAACATGCAAAGAGGTAACAATCTGAGTGAACCTTGTGTACATTTCTGAAATAGTCTCACTAGGTTTCATGCGAAAAAGTTCGTAATCATGTAGCAAGATGTTTAACCTAGACTGTTTGACTTCAGTTGTACCTTCGTATGTTATGCATAATCTATCCCAGATTTCCTTTCCCGTTGTACAAGTAGAAACACGCATATAGTCTTTGGATTTTAAAGCACAAAAGAAACAGTTCAAGCATTTTGCATTTAACTGTGCTAAATCGCGATCATCAAACGTCCAATCAGTAAAAGGCAGTTCAGTTTTCACATTGTTAATCAGTCTAAAAGGTGGTTCGTATCTGTCCTTAACTAACATCCACATGCGATAATCAATAGACTGTAGAAAAGTAGACATGCGTATTTTCCAAAAATCAAAAGGAATATTGTCAAACAACGGTGGTCTTATAATAGAATATCCTTCAGCAGTATTACGATTATTACAGTTAGCCATGGATCAAATTCAAAAGTTTTTAAACTTAAATTTTGAATCCCGCTCTGATACCACTTGAAAGTTCGATAGGGATGTTAAGCCCTAGTGAACTAGTCCCGAGGCTAACCAAGAGAGGGGGGGGGGGGTGAATTGGTTATTTAAAAATTTCACGATAACTATGAAAATCTTTTTATAACGTGCAGCGGAAACAAATTAAAACAATGATAAAAAGATCAACCACAGATATTCACCCAAGCAGTTAATATCAGAAAAAATTAAAGTGCAGAATTGAATCAGAAAAGCAAACCAAATTTTATAGTGGTTCGGTCAACTTGACCTACGTCCACTCCCCGGAGCCTCCCCTCCGGGTATTGCACTAAACAGAAGTGTCTCTCCTTTTGCTTCCCACAGCAAGGCGGAGAAGCCTGTACAAAAATCTCCTTTTCACCACACGGTGAGGCAGAGAACCCGACCTCCTTTCGCTTCCTCCTGAAGCAGGCAGAGAACCTTCGAACTCCTTTCGCTTCCTCCTGAAGCAAGCAGAGAACCTACGAACTCCTTTTGCTTCCACCTGAAGCGGGCAGAGAACCCCGGATCTTCTTGCGAACGATCCTCCCACGACGAACACCGACTAGATGAAAGACGACAAGCGGAGAAGACGACTCTGATCTGTGATCGGAGCAACCTTAGTGAATCCCTCACTAACTCCCCCTCACAAGATCTTCTCTCTCTCTCCCAACTCTCTCTCTCTCTAGGGTTTCTCAGGGAAGGAAGGCAGCAAAAAGATTTTTCCAAAAATTGGAAAAAGTTCTTTTAAAGGAGGGCTTAAAATTTGCCCTAAATTTGAACTAGTCGGCCACGATCGTCCAGGACGATCGGTAGATCGTCCTGTACGATCAGTTCAAATTCAGCTGTTTCAGCCTGGACGATCTGGGTCTTCTGGACGATCAGTGGAAAAAGTTGTTCATATCGTCCCGTACGATCCTGCGATCGTCCGGGACGATTAGTTCAAATAGAGGGAAATCGTCCAGAAGACAGTTCGGGTCGTCCAGAGAAATCTATGCTGGACGACCAAAAAATGACTTGATCGTCCCGGACGATAGGGTCATCGTCCGGTACGATTAGTTCAAAAAGGCCCCAAATCGTCCTGTACATAGTTCTAGACGTACAGCTTAAATGCACTAGATGATCAAGATCGTCCGGGACGATCCTGCGATCGTCCAGGACGATATGATCGTATCAACCAAAAATAAATTACTTTCCTTAATTACCAGATTAAATTAGGCATGATTGTACTGGATCGTCCGGGATGATATAAGTATCGTCCGGGACGATCAGACCAAGTATCTAAAAATAAGAACTTGCCTAACTTGATCTGGCGGCTGAGAATTTCTGATTTGGGCATATCGTCCCGTACGATCCAGAGATCGTCCAGGACGATCGGCTCAATCAGACCCTCTTAACTTAGTCGCCCTAATTAGGGTTTCTGTTTTAACTGGATCGTCCAGGACGATGTGGATATCGTCCAGGACGATCTGAACAAATTTTTAACAGAAACTCTAATTCACTCAATCTCTCTCCCTGAGTGTGTGTGTGCAAGGTTACTTAGCTAGGGAATCAGTTACATTACAATTGACTCAATAAAAAGAAAAATCATACATTTGACACACTTGGACCCGATCTTGAGTTGGCTTGAGTGGCTCGCGGTCTTTTGTGCCTGAAACAGATTAGCCAAGAAAAACACACTGGAAACATGTTTGTCATCATCAAAACCAGATTTGCAACAATTATTTGTATGATCATTGACTATATTAATCATCTAGTATGAAGAAGTGTTCTTACAATACGAATACTATTTAAGGATCATACATACCATATTTAAGATTGCCCAAACAATCATTACTAGGTAATTCATATAGCATGAAGTGCTTAATCATATAGTATGAACCTAAATAATTGACTTAATATGAGCCATTAGCCTGAATGAATTGATGATGTTGTGCTAACAGATGTGCATCATAAAATATGAAGGTAATCATATAGTACGATATCCATAAAATTTTAATAGTGTGCATGTGATGATCAGGGACAAATATACAAGTATAGATACACATAAATAAATAAACATATAATGAAAACATGCAAAACATGAAACAAACACAAACAAACATACAAACACACAACTAACATGTAAATACTCTAATTTTCTAAGCACTTTTTTCAATGATGCCAAGTCTACTCTTGATTGTGTTGAACATATCATAATTCAGGGGTTTGGAGAAGATATCTGGCAAATGATTTTCAGTATCCATGTAATAACTTAGAGTTTAACCTAGCTATTCTAATAGAGACCAAAAAGATGGGATTTAACATTCCAGAGATTTACTTCAAATAGATCTATAAGGATATATAGAAGAAGAATAAAAAATCAAATGGCTTGATAACAACGGATTGTAAATTCACTTCATAATATACACAACCCCTATATAAACTAGCTCAAATTAGGTTAGAACCTCTATGCAATGTGAATAGGATGGGCAATCCACTTGTAGTGTGTTTACCTAGCTCTAGAGAATAACCTTCCTTCAGAGGTTGAGTACTAAGGAAGTATGGATGCAAACTTCATATTCCATTGAGTTGATTCACCAGAGTTCAGTCAGGATCACACTTAGAGGCTTCTTTGGGGCTGAGGGATGGTAGAGAATTAACTCTCACTCACTAGTGAAGCTCAGAGAATTAAAATTATGAATTGAGCTCTTCCAAATTTTAGAGTATTAATAGGCTTTAAGAGGATTCTAATATTGCTAATAGCCTTAGGGAAATGGTGAGGATGAGTATGAGGCTTTGGGTAAGTTATTTTTTTATCAAAGGGTGGAGATTAAATTTATATGGCTAGGGTTCTTTAATTTTAAGGCCAATAGATGGTTATCCATGGTCCCAATTATTAGGGATGGGTTTAGACAAGATAATTCTTTTTTGTGTTGGCTTGATTTTTTTAATATAAACTTAATTAGTCATTCATTCAACTTGGGCTAGCTTGGGTTAGCTCCATTTAGTTAACCCAAGCTAGCGTAAGACTAGGGCTAGTTGGGGGAACTTAATTCTGATGTTAAATTATTATAACAAGAGGTTTAGGCAATTAATTAGAAAGTTAATTAGAGTTTAATAAATGGAAATGTGTGTATGGGTCAAAATATTTATTTATGGTCAAATTATTAAACTCAACCTCTGAGGTATACTGAATCATTAAGTATACTTACCTTCTTATCATCTAAGCAAGCCAGGAAATTACGGCTTATAAGTATACTTAGATGATAAGAAGGTAACAAGTAATTTTAGTAGGCCAGAATTGTTAGATAAGGAAGGTACATAAAAGGTGTTATCTATTCAACCAACAATTTTGAAGAAAAGAAATTTAGAAAGCAGTCCTTATAACCAATCATATAGAATAAGTAGATAGCAAGCAAATTTGATAAGAAAAAATGGTTAGACATGATGGCACATAGAAACGTACCATCCAGTCAACCAAAGTTCTAAGGAAAGAATGTCATTGGGGAAACTTACACCTATCCTTAAGAATGAGCAGGCAAATTTGAGCATCCAATTGATAGCAGGCACATTTAGTATGCCAATCAGTATAAGAAATTCAACTATTCCAATTCAATTTTTTATGGTAAAAATTCCTATCACTTGGACCTAGCTCATCATGAAAACTTTAAAAATAAAGAAATTTTAAATCTTAAAATCTTGCATTTATTTAAAATTTTATTCTACTATATAATAATGGATTACATGTTCTATGTTATCATTAATTAATAAGCAACATATGATGTTTTCCTTTACTACTCACATGTTGATAAGATCATCCTTGATAGACTTTCTCCACCATGAATGGATTTTCACATGTCATTTTAAATTTACCACCTGGCTTTTGATGGGCTAAAGTGTGTCTACATATATCCTTAATTAAATCTACTACATAGAATGTTTTGAGATAAATAATTTTGTCATACGCTTGAATCGAGAAGGCTTTATACAGCTCAAGATTATATTAAACCAACAAATACTTTTCTTCCAAACCTTTTAGCTCGTAAAAACAAAGTTTAGAATTTTATTATGATGTTAAACAATAATTCGTAGCACCTCATGTAAACGGAAGGTTCCTCTTTCTTAAAGACTAAAGTGAATAGTGCATACTATGTTGGTGCTCGATATGTGATTAGATAAGCTCACAAAACTTCTCCTAAACATTCATGCCATTAACACTAAATACCATCCAATAACATCTTTAAATTTTACACTAATGTTTTGTTAAAGGCCTTAAAAAACCATTTACCCATGGGTAATAAATGGTTTTGCATCTCCAATCAATATTATGACATCTCATAGAAATTTTTATTTTTGTGATTCGAAATGAGGAGCCATTATTAGATTTCATTCGATAAGGAATGTCAAATCAATATTGGATATAGTATCTAAGGAAATGTTTAACATAATGAGCTTTAACTTCTCATAATGGAAAAGCTTCACCCATTTAGAGATGTAATCATTTGTCTCTAATATGAATCAATCACCTTTGGAAGATGACAAATTGATCAAACTATTGATATTTGTATCATTGCTTTTAGATATAAATGAGGTAATTATTAGATATAAAAGATTTGACATTTGATGCAACACTACACCATGCACCTAGCACTTACGATAATGACATGCAATATTCATGTTGTCATCTATCATGGAACGCTAGTGATATCCCTTTTTTTTTGTTTTTAACTACATTTTAAGAACAGACTTAAGAGCACTGCACAATTCATCATTGACTTCTTTAATAATATTTTGGGCTCCAAATAAGCTAAGGCATCATAATCACATTTGTTCAGAAGACCATCAATA
This sequence comes from Dendrobium chrysotoxum, assembly GCA_019925795.1. Classification (NCBI taxonomy): domain Eukaryota; kingdom Viridiplantae; phylum Streptophyta; class Magnoliopsida; order Asparagales; family Orchidaceae; genus Dendrobium; species Dendrobium chrysotoxum. The sequence goes on from CM034315.1 coordinate 52,479,466, forward strand.
CAGGGTGTCATTTACTAATGCCTAAGAAAGGGTTCCTTTAATGATTTTTTTAGTAATAGAAATATCTCAAAGGATTTTACCTTCTTATTAGTAGTTAATGAAGGGTTGTCACCAATCCACTTTTTTATCATCCATAACAAACCATAACACCTTTGATAATGGATTTCTTTTTCATATATTCCAAATATATGGGTGTAGAAAACATATAGCATTGCACCTGTATTGAAATTAAATCTTCTATCAATCAAGGTAATTCCTTCATATGCAATGCTAGGGTATTCACCGTAGAATTTCTCCCATGTATTATCTGATACAATGTCACATTTGGAATTTGCTTGAGGAACTACATTGTACATTGATATTATGGGATCATGTTTTACTTATAAACATCGTAGACTCTGGTGATCTAGTTAACAACCAATTATGAATCTCCAGAGAACTTTATCTCCTTAATCTCATTTAAAATTGTTAATTCTAGACAAAATATTAGTGCATAGCACTTAAGTTTTTTATTTGTATTGGGTTCTACTAAAAGGTAAGATTAATCTAGAATGCCTTTCTCTAAAGTTATGAAAATTAACCCAATTTTGACTTTCCCTAGGATAACATCTTCTCATCCTTTGTTCTTTGGCAAGAAGAAACTCTTTCAAAATAAAACTTTAATTTTATACTCAAGATTTGTTCATTGTGTAACTCATCATTTTGTGGTGAGTTAATATGAATTGAATGTTTTGTTAGGAATTTAGTAAGAGCTTGACCTTTCAAAGTATGATTGGGAATGAATGTTATATTGAACTTTAGTAGGATCATTAAAAATTGGGCTAAATGTCCAAGTAATATTGGATGATTCATGAGATACTACAATGCATTAACTCAAGGTATTAAGTTGGCCTTATGAGATAACATATAATTCTTTAATTTTTGGTTAGCAAAGATTAATGCCAAACAAAATTTCTCAATTGGTAAGTAATCCAACTCAAACAGAAGGAACTATCAACTTAAGTATTAAAGCACATTCACTTACCCTTCGTCAATAGTTTTAGATAAAGAAGTTCCAAGAGAATTATCTAAAGTGGTGATACATAAAATTAATGGATATCGACGGATAGGAGTAGTAAATACTAGAGGTGTCATCAGATACTATTTTAATGTCCAACCTCTTTATAATATTTACCATCCCACTAGAAATGAGCATTCTTGTTGCATATGGTTGCAAAAGAATGGAAACTTCTATACAAGTTATAAATTAATCTTCCCAGCTATGCTAACTAGCCCTAGAATGATCTCAATTGAATTAGACTTGTAGGTGAGTTCATATCTAAGATTATTTTTATTTTTAGGAGATCAAATTTGATTTTGTGGTGTCTTACAAAGAATGTTAGGAGCTTCCTTGATGTTACACCAAAGACACACTTCATAGATTTTATCTTTAAGTGAAAACAACATAATCAGTTGAAGATGATTTTTGAGTAATGTAAATGGTATTCCCTTCCATGATTATAACAATTAGATCATTAACATAACATGCCAATTCTTAGTAGATATGATGGTCAAAGATCCTATTCATAGCATACTAGTATTTTTCTCCAGCATTCTTAACTTTGATGGACATAACCTTATAGCATTAGACTTCTATCGGTGTACGAAATGTGGTATATTTCTCATCTTTAGGAGCCATCTTGATCTATTTGTATTCAAATTTTCATTTTACTATTAATATAATAAGTTTATTATGTATTTTAATATTTAATGTCTCTTATTTTGTCCATCTTTTTTTTTAAGAATATATATTAATTAATGAACTTCTTGTGAAATTAATTCATCAATCAATACATCCTAAGGCTTGAAAAATGAAATTATTCTACCCCGAAGGGATAACGAAATCATATAAGGCTATATAACTTGTTAAAATTTATTTGTTAATTTTGATTAAAATTTAGATATGTTCAGGTTTAATATTTAAGTTGTATTTTTAATGTTATTTTAATTATGGATTGAAAATTTTTCAGTTAATTTCATTGAATTGAATACATCCTTCAATTAAATTTTTTTTTTATTTTTTTATGTAATATTTAATTCATTATTTTCAAAAAAATTTATTTATCATATTTAAATTATACTTATTATAATTTATAATTAATGCTTAATTATTAGTTTACCATTCAAATTTTCATTTAGTGTTCTTATAAAAATTTTATTTTTATGTGAAATAAAATGTTTTTCTTTTTAATGTTTATGTGAAATTTCTCTTATGTTGTATTTATAAAAATTATTTATTATTATTATTATTATTATTATTATTATTATTATTATTATTATTATTATTATTATTATTATTATATTTTATGGGAAACACCACGAAGGGGCCTATGTGTTAATATTCAAATAAAATGACAAGGTCCTCAAAAGGGACCTACAGCTCACTACTTCTTAAAAGAGCTGCAAAAATGTGCAAAATAAAACCTAGGAGCCGATGGTCCCTTCTAAGCACAAGTACAAATCACCTAGGTACATTCTAGGGTGGCCGAGAGCCAACACCCAAAAAGGGAGAGAAAAAGGTTTAGCCTTCTACATCCTCTCTTTGCAAAATATGCTAGGACCAAAAAAACTTGCACCTAAATTAATCTATAAAACCAAAAGGTAATCCATAGAGATGCAAAGAAAATTAATATGACATGGGTAACATAAAAATGCAAGTAATATAATAAGTGATAGACAAAACCAGCAACAGAGCATAGCATAATCAAAAGGACAAGTACTATTGAGAGCAGAGCCATAGTGAGTTATATGCTTATATCAACAAAGATTAAAAACCAAAAAAAGACAATGAGTAATTCCCATATTCAATAGTGAAATTCTATCTATCCTGATACAGATTCATAGGCTCATGAGACCCTTCCAAGCCACTAGATAGTTAAGCATCACACCATGGTCCATAAAGGAGAGTTGGATACGAGGCACCAAATTACTCTAAAATAAAGAAGCGAATCCATGAACCACCAAAATAGGGAATAGTAAAATCATGGAGAGCTGTATGCCACCCAAAAATGATTCAAAAAATGGCCCCCTAATAGAACAGCAGTAGAGGGCCCCCTAGCTGAAATAAAAGACATAGGTGAGGGCAATAAACCACCCACAACAGTAGTAGAGGATCCCTAAAAAATGTAATGGCCATAGTCAGGCCACCCAACAAAAAAGCAATTGAGGTCGCCTAACATGGAGGCAGTAATGAAACAAAAAGGGGGGCCACATATCAGCAACTCAACCAACCAATAATAACTAACAAAATCAAAAACTCTCTTAAATCAAATGACAAACATACCTAGAGGGTCTACCCACCTTCAAGAACCAATTAACCCACCCAGAAAGAACAGACATAAGATGGTTGGAAGACTAATACGCCTGTGAACTTGACTGGAAGAGGAGAGATCAAAAATAGCAAAATAATACCAAAAAAAACTTCTAGTAGAATTATTGTTGAAATAGGTTAGGCAATACCAACACAAAATAATAGATCTACCATACCACCAAGTAGAAAAGAATAAGTACAACACCAACTGACCCAAGCAACCAACATCAAAGATTAACCAATAATAGCTCCATATCATAATTGAAAGAGATAAGGAAAATAACCCAAAACCCATACATTAAACCCCTCTCAAATCTAAGCAGGGAATATATGAACAACATTTTTTTAATAATTCAAAATCTCAAGGATTATAATCATCGCCAAAAAATAACCCAACCATCCCAGTAAAATGTAGAGCTATAAACACACAACAAAAAATATACCACTAATAAACCATGCATTAAAAATAGAGGAACCAAATCCACCACCCTGTAGAAAGGAAAATTATAATATGACAGTAGGCAACCTAATTTTTTCAAAATTAATTAGACCTTTCAAGGTAACCTGCAAATTAACATAAGGAAGATCAGTAATATAATCCAATGTGCAACCATAATTAGCCAACTTGTTGGCACAAGTATTGCCTTCCCTAAGGATATGAGAAATATTGAAATTAAAAAAAAAAATAGAAGTTGCTTAATCTTCCAAAGTAGATAAAAAATATCAAAGCTACAATTGATATAATAGACTTCTTTGTTGACCTCATTTTTGTATGAGGTAACTAAGACCTAGTTGGGTTTCTTTCTGGTGACCTAATTATTGGAAGGTCGATACCTCTCAACCATACATGTCCCATTCAAGATCTACTTATAATCAAATGCATTTCCACTCCACAATTCAATCCCCATGCCAGATCCCTGATTAAATCCAATCCAAAATCTAGTTCACTTCCTAGTTCCAAGTTCTAGATCAATTTTTAATCATGCTCCAATCCTATTCAATCACTCTCAACCATTCATATGATTAATATTAATAGTGAAGATCCAGTCTAACCAATAAACTTTAAGATCCATCTAGATTCTAAGATTCCTGAGCCCAAATCCAAAGCCAAAAGTCTAAGTCTTGAACCTTATTCTAGGTGAATCTTCTATCCCTTGGAGACTGAGTAAAATGACCTTTGATTCATGATATATCAGTTGTATATTGATTAGGCATATCTCTCGGGTCAATCCTCCAAATTTGAACCCGTTCTGAGGTCCCTAGCCCCAAAAATTGAATTTTTCTTCAAAGGCTACAAAACCATCAAATATTTACAACTTGTGCCACTTGATATGCCATCCATTGGAATTTGACCTTGGGACCCCTTCCAAATCTTCCAACCACATCCATGACCATTGTTATGACTTTTTAACCAATAACCTACACGTTTCTGGACCCAATTTGACCCAGGGTTGACTAGGGGTCAAAAAGACCAAAATGCCCTTTAAGGGGTTTTTGGTCTTTTCCCCAAAATTCAGCATGGTCTTCCCATACCAATCTCCAAAACCTATCCCAATGGATCCCAAATATCATTTAAGATCCAGTGGACCAAAACTCATGTCTTGGTTTGACCTAGTTGATCAAGTAAACCAACGTAGACCAAAATGCCCCTAAAGGGTCCAAATATCAATTTCAATCCAAACGACCTCGCCAATGCATAAGATCACCTCCATTGATCTCAAAACACTCATTTGAGCTTATTTAACTCAAACTCAACCCATGGTTTGATAAGGTCACCCACTCAACCATGGTTGACCAAATCAATCCTTAACTCACACTAATGTCAATTTCAACCCATTTCAAGTCAAATTAACCCTCCAAAATAACTCAATTAGACATTTCATATATGTCCAAATAGTTTTAAGCCAAATCTCCCTAGGTTTGACTTGGTCAACCCATTTGGAGCGGTAAAAACCCTCTCCAATTTCATGTATTTGCTCGAAACTTCAATCTCTTGACTTTAAACCTCTTGGGCTAATTTCCTACAACTCCCTTGACCTTCTAAAGACCTATCCTAGTCACCCTTTACTGGTCAATAGGCCAACAGGTCCACAACCCCACTTGGACCTATAATAAAGAGGTCATATCATGGCCACATCGTCATGCCACCTAAGAAAACTCTCCTTCCCATAAAACCTACTTTTACATGATGGAAAGTGACCCATCTCCTCCCCTAGTAGAGCTTAAAATAGCCCCTTAAACAAAGCTTGGCTTATGTTTAGCCAAATAAGGGAAAAGGTGTGGTCCCCCTCCCCATGGACCAAGGGAAGTCACACTTAAATACCATCCCTATTTCCTGGCTTAGGGTAGCTTAGGGGACACTTGGAATTACTCCAAGCTGCTCCTAATTCAATCTTAGCCATCCATTCAAGAGGCATGGCATAAGGTGGGGGGAAACCTAACCTAAGGATCATTCAAGCTTTTTCATTCAAACTTTCATCTCTAACAGCCTCCGCTAGAAAAAAACCCTTCCCCATCATCTCCAATCATTTCCAAGGCCTTCCTAAGCTTCTCCCCACCATTTCCAAGCCTCAAATCACTATTTTAGTGAGGAGAGAGCATTCTAGTGAGAGAAACTCATCTCCCTTCAGTAACATCAAATCTAGTATTCAAAAGCTTCTAGAGTCTTCAATAAACATATAGAGGACTTCTCCAATAGTAAAAGGAGCCCAAGATCTTAAGAATCTGATAATTGGATTATAAGTTATTCTCATTTTAAGTTTAAATTTCACATTGAAACTGCTCAAAATTTTCATTGCGTGGAGCCTTCAAACTCCAGGCAATGAAATTTCATGTTCTTATGAGCCTACATTTCAAATTTTATTAAATTTGTATGAGTATTTTGAAAGTTATGAGCATTTAAAATTTGTAGTTCTTTTTGAACTAAAACGGCCTAGATCGATCTCGGCCATCCAATTTTCCTCCTTTCCTGATAGGACTGCCCAAGATTAGTCAGTCCATGCATATCTTTGGCTGGATTCAAACACTGTCCATTTGAGACTTCAAGTGGTCGATGTGGCTCAATTAGATCCACCCGTCCGATCCGACATGATCGAACAGTCCATGTTATATAATGACGTGTTTAAGTGGTATACCAGATCGTGCCATATGTCCCTCCATGATTTTGACATGTGTGCATGCAGTTTCGAGCTACCACGGGCTACCACATGTCGCCCTCTTAGCCATCGCTGCCGTTTTAATTCAATAATTAAATTAAATAGTCCAATTAATAGCTCAGAACTTTGAAAATTTATAGTAAATTCATTTCTCAATCAAACCAAATATTTTTGGGCTCATTGGAAAGATAATTTTGTATGCTATTTATTAAAATTAAATTTGAGTTAAATTAGCTAGTAGATTTCGAGTTATATACGGTAGTTTAAAATTTATTTTTTTAAAATTTTCTCATAATCCAGTGGTCAAACTGGACCAAAGTTTTGGTGAAAAATATTTGGGTATCTTAAGCATGCACTGTAAATTTCTTAGTACCAGATACCCATTGAACTAATGTGATGTGAATTTTTAAATTAATGGGTCCATTTTGAACCCAAAACTTTAGAAATGGATAACTCTCCAGATTTGTAGAATTTGGTCCTGAAATTTATGTGGTGTAAATGCATTAGTTTTAGGGTTAGATGGATAGAGATTGGAACCTAATTAAACCGTTGTGACACCTAGGAAAAATAATTAAGGATTATGCCTAAAAAAGTTAAAATTTTTTTAGAAAATTATACACACACCTAATAGGGGTGAAACCTAACTACATTAAACTTAGTGACATTATACACTATAGGTTTAAATTTCTTTGAGTTTGGAGCTCATTAGGAAAAAAAATTAACCATATAAAAATGTGGCATTTTTAAGGACCCAAAAATTAAAAAAATTATAATAAAACATATTTAGATCCAAAAATATAATTATCCCATCAAATTGACCAGAATTTAGTCCTCTACCTAGCAAAAATTAAAGCCCCATCATTTGACCTCTATTTTGTCTTTAATTTGACTTTTAGTGAAAATTAATAATTAATTAATTTAATTAATAAAAAATTATTAAAAATTCCAAATAACCTGTTAGTATTTGGAAACACTTCCTTGGGTCATCCCTAACCTTTGGGAGTGATTCGATGCAGTTTGGAATTAGTTTGGATCCAAACAAATAAAGCCTTCAAAATTAAGTAATTTTAAAATTCAATTAATTCAGCAAATTTTGAAAAATTATAACTAATTGTAAAAAATTACAAATTGACCAAATTTAGTGTCATTTAACTCCATTTAAGATCAACTATTTTGTAAAAATATTAAAACATTAAAATTTGGTTAAAGTTAAAAAGTTAACTTTCGAGTCAACCGTAGTTCAAATTTCAAAAAATCATTACTTTTTTTAAAAAACTCTAAATTTAGCAAACTAATAGTCTAATTACTCATCTTAAGGCCTAATATTTGTTAAAAATATTGAACCTTCAAAATTAACTTTAATTTAAAAAGTTAACCTTTGGACCCTTAATTAATTCAATTAAAATAATTCCAATACTTCCAAAAATCCAGTAATTCATCTAAAATTTCATAAATCTTCAATTTGGTTAATAAAACTACTTAATCAATATTCTAATACACAACAACCACTCCAGAGATGAATTTCCTAGGATGATTGCTCCGGGTTGCGGGGCTACATTTCCTAAGGCGGCCTTGTTCCTCGAGCCTACTAGTATAACGCCAAGAATGAATTCATTGGAGCATAAAACTTAAAACCTAATTAACTTTTAATTATTTAACTAAATTAAAATACTTAATTCAACTACATGAAAAAGGTTTTTAGAATGGACTACTCCGAGCTGTGGGGCTACATGTCCTAAGGAGATATGTTTCCTCGAGCCTGGTGGCACAATGCCACAAACCGGTTGATGAAAAGTATAAATTAATCCAACTCTCAAAATTAGCAATTAATTAAACTAATTAAAATTCACTGATCCCTTAATCTTTAACTAATTAAATCTATTTGATTAATCAACCCTTAAAACACATCCTGAATTAAACCTTAATATATTAATACTTAACTTCAAATATAAATCTTCCCATCAACGTTTAACAAACCCGAACATTATACCACTGTAACAAACTACCCAGCTTAGGATCTACCCCAGCCACATGACCTTTTACACACACTTTATATGGTTTGCTAGGATAACCAACTCTAGCCTAGGTTTGGCCGGTGTTTACTTTACCATTGTGTGCCAGATTTTCTGAGATTTCATTGCATGTCGTGATTGAAATTTAATTAATATGACTATTTATTTATTTTTACTACACTCTGTTGATGGATGTGATTGACGATTAGATTACCCTTAGGTTAGGAATGTTCTGGTTGCTTACTGTGTTTTTTGTAAGTGGCCATGCTCGTGCAGGGCCATAAAAAGGGACTAAAAATTTAGTAATTATATAAATGAAACAGCTGCATCAACTTGCTCAACCCCAAAATGAATAAGAGCATGACCAAGTGTGGCGGGATAGAGTATTTAATTTCATTGTATAAAATTGCTTGAGATTGATTTAATATTTAAATGCTTAGGATAACCTTGTAGGAGAGTCTAAATTTTTCTTTTCAGTGTCAATATAATTTATTTGAGGTTAAGTGTTGTGAAAGAGTCTTTGAGTTAAGGATACTTAGACCCAAAATTAAATTCCAAAGAGGAAAGAATACCCCTTTAGGGGATAGTCCTTTTCCATTTAGAAGCACAATTTTGGATCACTCCACTACCCAAAATGGGAAGAATAACATCCCCTTCAGGGGTAGAGTTTTCTTTTCCATTTGGGTACCCAGGTATGATGATCCAAGGAGTTCAAAGAAGAGAAAACAGAAGAGCTGAAGACAACAGAGTATCCCACTTAAAGTCTACTAGCATTTGTCCTAAGGTTAGAATCTGGGTTTGTGGTTTGTAGTGCCCAGCCACTTTTAATTTATGTAATTCTGGGTTGTAATAAAATGGGCATTTGCCTGTAAACATTATTTTAAGGAATTAATTATATTTATTAATGTTAAATTTTCTTTGCTTGTGTATAGGATCTTGCCTGCTTTTCCTAGTTTTTTGATGTTTGTCTGTCAATTTTATTTTATCCTCGATACTCGGATGCTCATGAGGGTATGATAAAAATTTTTCTACTCAAAACTTAAACAAAATTTTTAGATAACATAGAAACTCTAATGACCTATGAAGTAAGCCCGAGATCGCCGGGAGTTTGCATAAGCATTTTTTATGCATTCTTCTTTCCTTTTGTTAGGCACCTCCTCGCCTGTGAGTTTTGGTAAACCACCTGGCTTATGAAGGTACATATTTGTCAAAGGAAATCTATGCAATCTCAAGGATAAAACCTACTTTTAAGCCTTTTTAAAACTGCTTCATTCCATTTTACACATTTAGTCGAGTTGATCAGCACGTATTGCATTAAATATCAATTTAAAAGTGAGTCTAAAATTTTAATTGCATCCCTCTTTAGCAGTTTCACCCCACATAAGTCATGGGACCAATTAAGACAAGCTCTAGATCAAATAAAAAGACAAAACTTGAAATCAAAAAATATTAATTTTTTTTTTTGAATCGATCTGCTCTAGTACATAAAAATTTTCCTTATCAAAAGCCAATAAGAAGAAAATCGACAACGCTAAAATTCAGAAAAAGTTGAAAAATTAACTTTCGTAACTCCTACCTCAGACACCCTATGGGTTCAAATTCCTTTCAAACAAAAGTCTAATTTAGAATAGAAGAAATTAGATTTGAAAAGAGATCTTTTCAAGCCTCATTCTAGAAAAATATCTGATAAAATAGTTTTACAATGTAAGGAATCAAAAATCATGATTTTCAATCTCATGCTTTTGAAAGTATGAAGCGACGCATGGATTTTTCTAAGACATTTAAAGATCTGAAAGGGAAGAAAGCTTATTTCTTTGTGGGCTCATTTTGTGCCTCTTTCTTAATTTATTTGGCGCTCTTTGCATATCTTTTGATTTTGATACACTTTATATATCTTTTTAATTTGGCATTATTATGCATTTTTTCTGCTTTGGGCTTATTTTGTGCCCCCCCCCCCCCCCTTTTTTTTTCAAGCTTACTTTCTTTCATAATCTCTAAATAATCTCAGTTGTGGAATTATCTTCTCGACATAAGAAAAGAGAAACTTACTCTCTTTAATAAGGAGGGATAATTCACAGAACAAAGTCATACTCCATATGGTAAGTGCAATCACCTGATTAGAAAAAGCATAATAATGATTCAAAGCTTTGAAAATACTATTTATATGAGGTAGATTACTGTAGGAAGATAAAATAGATATCTATTTCAAAAACCATTTTTTTTAATTTTGAAGAAGATTTTTATCCATAAGTAATAATAGACCATTAAAGGAGTTGGAGGAAGAGAAATAATCATTAATATTTCTTCCCTTTAACAGATTCAGAGGAGTCAATCACTTCTTACAAGCTTCCAAACAAAAATAAGAAAAAACTCTCAATCAGAAATCTAATTTATCAGCAGTAGTGAGCAGTGATCTGATTCTGAAAAGAATAACCAGTAAATAAATAGCAAGAAGAAAAAAAAATAAACAAAAATCAACAAATAAATATCAACAAGAAATAACAAAATCCGATAAGCAAATCAGATAATTGGAAATCAGTAGAAGAAAAGAAGAAAAGAAATTCTAAAATGAAACAGACTATCAGATGAAACAAAAACTAAACAAAAAGATAAAAAATAAAAAATTCAAAAATCAGCAATCATCAGATTTGAGCATTAATGTCAATCACACATAGTCTGGTCCTTAAAATGGTGAATGAGTCAAAGGCCAGTGGTTTAGTAAAGATATCAGCCAGTTGATTTTCAGTTGCTATATGGTGTAGCTCAATATCCCCTTTTGTAATATGGTCCCTAATGAAGTGATGCCTTATGTCAATGTGTTTGGTTCATGAATATTTGATAGGATTCTTAGAGATGCAGATGGCACTAGTGTTATCACATAGAACTGAAATTGTGCCAACAAGTAATCCTAAGTCCAGAACTTGTTGCTTCAACCAAAGAACTTGGGCCACACAACTTCCTAAGGTAATATACTCAGCTTCAGTAGTGGAAAGTGCTATAATATTTTATTTTCTACTGGACCAGGAGACTAAAGACTATTCTATGAATTGGCATGTTTCTGAAGTGCTCTTTCTATCCACCATACACCCTATAAAATCAGAATCAGAATATCCAATAATTTTAAAAGAAGTACTGTACCTAGGATACCAGATTCCTAAGGTTCGGGTCCCTAAGAGAAATCTGAGGATTCTCTTCACTGTAGTCATGTAGGATTCCTTAGGATCAGCTTGAAATCTTGCACAAAGATTAACACTAAAAATGATATCAAGTTGGCTAGCAGTCAAGTAAAGAAATGATCAAATTAATTCTCTAAACTTCTTTTGATCAATAGATTTTCCATTGGAATCTTTGTTTAATTGGACACTAAAACTCATGGGAGTGTTTATTGGATTAGCTTTATCCATTTCATATTTCTTCAAGATGTCCTTAATGTACTTTGATTGATTGATAAAAGTTCCATCATCCATTTGCCTTATGCTAAATCCTAAAAAATAGGACAATTCTCCCGTTATACTCATCTCAAACTCCTTACTTATTATTTTAAAAAAATCATCACATATGTTTTTATCAAAATATCCAAAAAGTATATCATCAACATAGATATGGACAATGAGTAAATCGTCTCCTACTTTTCTCAGATAAAGGGTGGTGTCTATGCTCCCCTTAACAAACTCTCTTTCTAATAGGAATGTGCTAAGCCTCTCATGCCAAGCTCTGGGTACCTGTTTCAATCCATATTAGGCCTTTTTTAATTTGTAAACATGATTAGAATATTGGGAACTCTCAAAACCTTGGGGTTGCTCTACAAAGACATCTTCCTTTATTGCCCCATTTGAAAAGGCACTCTTGACATCCATTTAAAAAAGCTTAAATCCCTTATAATAGGCAAAGTCTAGTAGCACTCTAATGGCTTCCAATCTACCTACAAGTGGAAAGGTCTCCTCAAAATCAATTCCTTCTATTTGATTATACCCCTTAGCCACCAATCTTGCCTTATTCCTAACCACCACACAAGAATAATTCATCTTATTCTTAAAGACCCATTTGGTTCCCACTACACTTTGATTCTTAGGTCTTTCTACAACTCCCAAACATCATTCCTTACAAATTGGTTCAATTCATCTTGCATAGCTAAGATCCAAATTTTATCAGAAAGGGCTTGATTGATGTTGGTGGGTTCAGTCATTGAGATAAAGGTACCTATGTCCATGCCTAGTTCTACACCTTCAGAAGGGTCTCCTAAGATCAGTTCTTTTGGATGACTCAAAGAATATCTCCAATCTCTAGGCAAAGTATTTTGAGATTCTACCCTTTCTTCTAGATTTATATTTTCAACTCCTTGGGTAATCTCTCCTACCTCTTCTTCTTCCTCAATTCTAAACTCCTTAGGATCAAATTCATTAAATACCACATGAGTAGTCTCCTCCACCACTAAAATCCTCTTGTTAAACACCCTAAAGGTTTTTCCCACACTAGAATACCCTAAGAACACTCCTTCATCAAATTTTGTGTCAAATTTCCCTAAGGATCATTTTTTATTGTTCAGAATGAAGACCTTACATCCAAAGACATGGATATGGGACATGTTTGTAGTTCTACCCTTAATGATCTCATAAGATGTCTTATTCAGTTTGGATCTAACAATAACCCTATTTAGTAGATAACATGCTATGTTCACCGCTTCTGCCCAAAAGTATTTTGGAAGTGAATACTCTGAAAGCATGGCTCTAGCGGCTTCCACTAAAGTCCTATTCTTCCGTTCAACTACCCCGTTCTATTGAGGGGTGCTAGGAGTGAAAGTTTGATAGGGATGTTAAGCCCTAGTGAACTAGTCCCGAGGCTAACTAAGAGGGGGGGGGGGGGGGGGGTGAATTGGTTATTTAAAAATTTACGAGTAACATAGAAATCTTTTCGATACTTTGTAGCGGAAACAAATAAACAAGAATGAAAAGATCAATCACAGATATTCACCCAAGCAGTTAATATCAGAAAAGTAAAGTGCAAAATAGAATTAGAAAAGCAAACTAGATTTTATAGTGGTTCGGTCAACTTGACCTACGTCCACTCCCCGGAGCCTCCCCTCCGGGTATTGCACTAAACAAAAAGTGACTCTCCTTTAGCTCCCTCAGCAAGGCGGAGAAGCCTGTACAAAAACCCTCCTTTTCACCGACACGGTGAGGCAGAGAACCCAACCTCTTTTTGCTTCCTCCTGAAGCAGGCAGAGAACCTCGGATCTTCTTGCCGACGATCCTCTGCCAAAGAACCCCAACACGATGAAAGACGACGAGCGGAGAAGACGACTCTGATCCTTGCTTGGAGAAACCTTCGTGAATCCTCACGAACTCCCCCTCACAAGATCCTCTCTCTCCCAAACTCTCTCTCTCTTTAAGGTTTCTCTGGAAAGAAAGTGGCAAAAGATATTTCTTGTTCAAAGGAAAATATCTTTAATAGGAGGGCTCAAAATTTGCCCTAAATCTCAACTGGTCGGCCAAGATTGTCCAGGATGATCGGAATATCATCCTGTATGATCCGTTCAAAATCAGTTACTTCAGCCTGGACGATCTGGCTCTTCTGGACGATCAGTAGAAAAATTTGTTCATATCGTCTCGTATGATTTTGCGATCGTTCGGGACGATTAGTGTAAATTAAGGAATTTTGTCCAGAAGACAGTTCGAGTCATCCAGGGGAACTTGTGCTGGACGACTCAAAAATGACTTGATTGTCCAGGATGATTGGTATATCATCCTGTACGATTAGTTCAAAAAGTGCCCAAATCGTCCTAGCATAGTTCAGGACATACAACTGAAACACCCTAAACGATCATTTTCGTCCAGGACGATCTTGCGATCGTCCGGGATGATATGATCGTATCAATCAAGTCTTAATTGCTTTCTTAATTACCAGACTAATTTAGGCATGATTGTACTGGATCGTCCAGGCCGATACACGTATCGTCCGGGACGATCAGATCAAATATCTTAAAATAAAAACTTGCCTAACCTGATCTGCCTGCTGAGAATTTTTGATTTGAGCATATCGTCCTGTACGATGAAACGATCGTCCAAGATGATCTGCTTAATCAGACACACTTAACTTGGTCGCCCTAATTAGGGTTTCTATTTTTACATGATCGTCCAGGATGATGTGTCGATTGTCTAGGATGATCTGAACAAAAACTTGAACAGAAACTCTAATTCGCTCAAGCTCTCACCTTGAGTGTGTGTGTGCAAGGTTACTTAGCTAGGGGATCAGTTACTTTACAATTGACTCAAGAAAAAGAAAATAGTACACTTAGACACACTTGGACCCGATCTTGAGTTGGCTTGAGTTGCTCGTGATCTTTTGTGCCTGAAACGGGTTAGCCAAGCAAAACACAATAGTAACATGTTTGTCATCATCAAAACTAGATTTGCAACAATCTCCCCCTTTTTAATGATGATAAATATTTGTGCAGTAATTTGAAAAATAAAGTAACTAGGAGATTGAAAAACAAATTTTTTTTTTTAATTTTCATTTAGCTACCAAAGCAATACATAAAACACAATTACAAAAACATATCAAGAACAGAAACAACTACAACTGACTCCCCCTTTTGACATCACAAAAAGGAGGAGGGCAAACAGAAATAGAAGAACCAACAGAACAAACGAAACAGTGCAAACAAAATACAGAACCAATAGCTACAAAACATAATACTAAAATGGAGGCGGATCCTGATCCGACGGAGGAGGTGGCTGTGGTGGGTTTAAGTAACTATGAATGGCTGTAAAGTGGGCTCCAATCCAAGCAATGTCCTGGTCATGCTGCTGTTGCTGCTGAGCAGCATAGTCAGTAAACCACTGTAAGTCCTCAGCGTGCTGCTGCTCCTACGCAGCAACATAGGAGTCAAATCTGGCCTCCCACTGATCAAAGCGCTGCACCAGATGGTTAAAAGGAGAAGCGATGCGAAAGGGAGCAGGTGCATCAGGTGCAGCAGGAATTGGAATATCCTCTTCCTCTTCCTCCTCAACATCCGGGGCGGGCTCTGAATGTAGTCGGGTGCTGTGTAGGACGTGGAAAGAATTGTTTGTGAAGAAGGAAGGAGGGACATCAGGAGGGACCGAATACTGCAGGTCATATTTAGTTTCTAAGGCATATGCAATGAGATGAACTAAAGCTAGATTTGGACGACGCCTATGACCCAGATCCCTAATAGTGGTGAGGTGCTCGATGTATCAGATAATAAGGTCAGCGGCATTAAACTCCCGATGGGCCAAGATGTAGTATGTGGTCAAGGATAGTAACGGGGTGATGTGGATTCGATCCCCCGCCTTGGGATGACGGAGGAACGAAGGACGTGCTGAATGGTCCGTGCGTCCTTAAGAAGTGAAGTGCAAGTATTGTCATGGTAGGGGGCATTCGTATTGCGAAGGAAGTGATTGGTGACACTCCAATCATAATCAGGGTCTGTGACAAGAGTGTGGAGTTTGTCGCCAGTTACAGACAGTTGAAGAATGTTGTGAAAGTCTTGGGTAGTGAGTTCCATGGGGCGTTGATTGACATACGAGCGAAGAGTGGAATAGTCAGCTAAAATGCATAAATTGGCGAAGAAAACTTGAAGGAGTTCAAGACTAAAAGGAAAGGCTAGGGTAAGAATGAATGTGAGGGAGGTGTGTGCGAAAAGATCAAGAATAGGATATATAAGGGTGCAAGGGTTTACTATTTTTGAATGTGTGATCCCCACATCACGATAGCACTCGAAGGTAGCCTGATCGACTGCATTAGGAAAGCGAGGATCAACGTGTCCCCGTGAGGAACTCGCACCCTTTTGCCGGGAACGTTTGCCGCCAGTCATTAGAAAGCTTAAATGAGGGAGATTGGAGGGAGGAGTGTGGAAAAATTAGAAGAAAATGGCTGTTTAAATAGAACTTGGCCTCATCGTCCTGTACGATCTCGGGATCGTCTAGGACGATATGGACATTGATGACGGCCAGAATGATTGGTCAAGAAAGCGGTCCGATCGTCCAGGACAATCAGAGATCATCCAGGATGATTAGACACAGGTGATTGTCCCGAGGAGTCAGGCTGGACGACCATTGACAAAAAGTATCATCCAGTACGATTAGGTGGATCGTCCCGGATGATGTGTAATAAGTGTGACGGTACGGGCCGAATTCGAATCGTCCAGTGGCTGACACGTGGATCGTCCAGGACGATAAGGTGGATCATCCCAGACGATGGCCAATAATTGGTGCAATATCAGCCATTTGATCAGATCAGGAAGAAATGGATCATATCGTCCAGGACGACTTATGAATCATCCAGGACGATCACCAATAATTATTATTTCTCAGCAGCAGGATCAGACTGGGGACAGGTTTTGAATGGATCATCCATGACGATTTATGGATGGTCCAGGACGAAGATGATTGTCCAGGATGATCGGGTAATGATCCAGGACGATGTGAAGAAAATAGAAAAAGATGGAGGATGGAGATGACAGATCAGGATCCCAAAAACACAACCAGTAAAATGAAAAAACAAAAAAGAAATGAATAAAATTTGAAATGAGAACACAAAAGCAATGATTTTTTTTTTGATCAAGCTGCTCCAGTAAATCAGAATTTTTCCTTGATTTTAGATCCAAAAGCTAATAAGAAGACAATAGACAATGCTGAAATCAAGAAAAGTTTAGAAAAATTGACTTTCGTAACTCTGACCTCGTACACCCTACAGGCTCAAATCCCTTTCAAACAAAAATTAAGTTCAGAAAAGGAGAAATTAGATTCAAAAAGAGATCCTTTCAAGCCTCGTTCCAGAAAAATAACTGATAAAATAGTATTACGAAGTAAGGAATCAGAAATCATGATTTTCAATCTCAAGCTTTTGAACATATTAAGTGGCACACGAATTTTTCTAAGACATTTAAAGATCTGAAAGAGAAGAAAGCTTAGGTTGGGCTAATTTTGTGCCTCTTTTTCAATTTGTTTGGCGCACTGCGCATATTTTGATTTTTGATGCACTTTGTGTATTTGGCATTTTTACATCTTTTCAGTTTTGGGCTCATTTTATACCTCTTTTTCAATTTGGTTGGCGCACTGCACATCTTTTGTAAGCTTGCTTCCTTTCATAATCGTTAAAAAATCTCAGCTGTGAAAATACCATCCAAACTTAAGAGAAGGCAAAAAAACACATTCTCTACAGTAGGGAAGATAATTCATAAAATAAAAACCATAAGTCATATGATAAGTGCAATCACTTGATTAAGAAAACCTAACACTGATTCAAACTTTGAAAACACTACTCAAATGAGGTAGATTACTGTAGGAGGATAAAATAAATCTCTATTTCAAAAAAAATAACTTTTTAATTTGAAAAAGATTTTTATCCAAAAGAGATCATACACCACCAAAGGAGTTAGAGGAAGAGAAATAATTATCAACATTTTTTCCCTTTAACAGATATAGAGGAGTCGATTACAGCTTAAAGGCTTTCAAACAAAAATAAGGTAAAAACTTATAGTAAGAGATTCAGTTTATCAGCAAGTGAGCAGTGATCAAATTTTTTAACATAAAAAAATTGTAAATCAAAAAGCAAGTAGTAAATCAAATCAGAATAAATATTCAAAACAAAAACTAACAACATGAGTAAAATAAAAACAGTAATAATAATAACAAACAGAAAATGGATAATCAAATCACACAACTAACTAATAGAAACAAATCAGTTAAATCAGTCAAATCAGAAATCAAAATTCATCAAAATCAAGCGTTTAATTCAATCACACCAAGTCTGGTCCTTAAAATGCTGAATGAGTCAAAGACCAGTGGTTTAGTAAATATGTCAGCCAGCTGATTTTTAGTTGTCACATGATGTAGCTCGATGTCCCCTTTTGTAACATGGTCCCTAATAAAGTGATGCCTTATGTCAATGTGTTTGGTTCTAGAATGTTGGATAGGATTCGTAGAAATGCAGATGGCACTAGTATTATCACACAGAATAGAAATTGTGCCAACAGGTAATCCTAAATCCAAAACTTGTTGTTTCAACCAAAGGACTTGGGCTACACAACTCCCTAAGGCAATGTACTCAGCTTCAGCAGTGGAAAGTGCAACTGAGTTCTGCTTTCTACTGGACCAGGAGACTAACGACTGTCTTATAAATTGACAAGTTCCTGAAGTGCTCTTTCTATCAACTCTACACCCGACAAAATCAGAATCAGAATATCCAATAATCTCAAAAGAAGTGCTGTGCCTAGGGTACCAAATTCCTAGGTTTGGGGTCCCTAAAAGATATCTAAGAATTCTCTTAACAGCAGTCACGTGGGACTCTTTAGGATCAGCTTGAAACCTAGCACAAAGATAAACACTAAACATGATATCAGGTTGGCTAGCAGTCAGGTAAAGTAGTGATCATATTATTCCCCTAAACTTCTTTTGATCAACAGATTTTCTATTTGGGTCCTTGTCCAACTATACACTAGAACTCATGGGAGTATTGATTGGCTTAGCTTTGTCCATTTCATATTTCTTCAAGATGTCTTTATTATATTTTGATTGATTCAAAAAGGTTCCATCATCTAATTGTCTTATTCTAAAACCCAAAAAATAGGATAATTCTCCCATCATACTCATTTCAAACTCCTTACTCATTATCTTAGAAAAATCATCACACAAATTTATATAAGTCGATCCAAAAAGTATATCATGAACATAAATTTGGACAATGAGTAGATCGTCTCCTACTTTCCTAAGGAAAAGGGTGGTGTCTACGCTCCCCTTAATAAACTCTCTTTCTAACAGGAATGTGATAAGCCTTTCATACCACGCTCTAGGTGCCTGTTTTAATCCATAAAAGGCCTTTTTTAATTTAAAAACATGATTCAGATATTGTGAACTCTCAAAACCCAGGGGTTGCTCTACAAAGATATCTTCTTTTATTACTCCATTCAAAAAGGCACTCTTGACGTCCATTTGAAATAACTTAAATCCTTGATAACAGGCAAAGGCTAATAGCACCCTAATGGCTTCCAATCTAGCTACAGGGGCAAAGGTCTCCTCAAAATTAATCCCTTCAATTTGATTGTACCCCTTAGCCACCAATCTTGCCTTATTTCTAACCACCGCACCAGAATCATTCATTTTATTCTTAAAGACCCACTTGGTTCCCACTACACTTTGATCTCTAGGTCTTTCTACTAACTCCCAAACATTATTTCTTACAAACTGATTAAATTCATCTTGCATTGCTATAATCCAAAACTCATCCGAAAGGGCTTGATTGATGTTGGTGGGTTCAGTCATTGATATAAAGGTAGAATGGTTTACTTCCATCCTAAGACCATGCCTAGTCTTAACACCTTCAGAAAGGCCTCCTAAGATCAATTCTTTAGGACGACTTGAAGAAAATTTCCAATCTCTAGGCAGGTGGGTTGAGGTTTTACCCTTTCCTCCAAGTTTACATTTCCAACACCATGGGTAACCTCAACAATCTCTTCATCTTCTACTTCAGATCTAGACTCCTTAGGATCAGATTCATCGAACACTACATGGGTTGTCTCCTCCACCACCAAAGTTCTTTTATTAAACACCCTAAATGATTTCCCCACACTTGAATATCCTAAGAATACTCCTTCATCAGATTTAGGGTCAAATTTTTCTAAGGGTGACTTCCCATTATTGTGAATAAAATCCTTACAACCAAAGACATTGAGGTGGGACAGGTTTGGAGTTCTACCCTTAATGATCTCAAAAGGTGTCTTGTTCAGTTTTGATCTCACATTCACCCTATTCAGCACATAACAGGCAGTGTTCACCGCTTCAGTCGAAAAGTATTTTGGAAGTGAATACTCGGCAAGCATGGCTCTAGCAGCTTCCACTAAGGTCCTGTTCTTCCTTTCAGCTGCCCCATTCTGCTGAGGGGTCCTAGGAGCTGAAAAGTTGTGACTAATCCCTTTCTCCTCACAGAAAATTCTAAATCTTTCATTTTCAAACTCCCCTCCGTGATCACTATGGATGGTAATAATCTCACATCCTAACTTCTTCTGAATCCAAATAGAGAAAACTTTAAACTCATCAAACGACTCAGATTTATGTGACAAGTGAACCTCAAATAATCATCTACAATCACAAAACTATAGACTCTCCCCCTTAAGCTGGCAGTGCTAATGGGTCCAAACAAATCCATGTGAAGGACTTCTAAAGGTCTAGAGGTGATAATGTCCTTAATGGAGTGGAAAGAGGAGTGGAATTGCTTCCCTAATTGACAGGCATCACATAGGTGGTCCTAAGTGAACTTAAGCTTGGGAACTCCTCTAACTAAGTCTTTTTGGGTGACTCTTCTAAGGGTTTTCATACTAGCATGACATAATCTCTTGTGCCACAGCCAAGACTCATCAGCAGTAGTTTTTAAGCAAATTGAAACATCAGCTTTAAAGCAACTTACATCGAGCATATAGACGTTGTTGATCCTTTGTCCCTGCAAAATAATTTTGTCATATTAGTTTATTATGCAGCAAGCGGGAAGGAACTTGACGTTGTATTCTTTGTCATAGAGTTGATTGATGCTCAGTAAGTTGTGCTTCAATCCATCTACAAGCAACACATTGTCAATCATAAAATTATTTGAATCACCAATTATAACTTGTCCTACCACCTTCCTGGTGGTGTTGTCTCCAAGAGTAACCTTGCCTCCAGCTTTGGTCTCTAGTGAAATAAACTGATTCGAATCTCCAGTCATGTGTGTTGAACATCCATTGTCCAGGTACCACATACTCTCACGAGGCTTTTTGTGAGAGCACACCTACAAAATCATCAAATGTCAGTCTTAGGAACCCAAACAAGTTTGGGTTCTTTCTTATGAAAAGAAGAATGCAATGCATGCGTGCTGTGCTGTGAAATAGGCAGTTTGGGCCTCCACACCCAATGTGTACTATGGTGAACAGTGCAGGTGTGGTAAATGTGTCCTAACATGCCACATGAAAAACATCTAACACCAGGAAAAGGGTTAACTAATCTACGTGAGTGATAGTGCCTCTTCCTAGGTTTATACAAAACATGCTTTGATGATTTTAAATCTGAATCTACAAAAGGTAGAGGTGCATAAAACTGTGCAAAAGTAGGAGATGTTTGGTTTTTCTCAAAAGCACTGATTTTCACTTTCAAAAATTCATTCTCTTTATTTAAACTTGCAATTTCAAATTTTAAAGCACCATTGCTACTTTCTACTTCACATGCCATGGTATCTAATTCTTTAAAAGCTCTCTCCAAATCAACATGAGTGGTTTTCAATGAATCATGCACAGTAACTAAATCAGAATATTTTTTATTTAATTCATCAAACTCATCAAGTAAAGACATGTGATTGGAATCAACAGTGGAATGATCTTTAATTAAAACATCATGCTCTTTTTGCAAAGTCAAATAATCTAATTTCAAACTAGCACGAGTTTTTTTAAGCTTCCTATACGATGTATGAATTTTTTCAGAAACTTTAAATAATTGATCGTATGTAAGCTCACATACCTCTTCTTGGTCGGATTGACCAAGGTGCTCACCGGCCATCAAACATAGGTTTGTAACCTCCTCTTCAGCTTCATTTTCTGAGGAGTTGGATGCAGAATCGGCCCAGAACACCTTTTGTATCCGCTTCTTATCCTTTCTAAACTTTGGTTTCTCCTCACCCTTCTCCTTGCTTGGGTGAGCCTTGAGTGTAGGACAATCTGCCTTTATGTGTCCAGGCTTCCTGCATTCAAAACAAGCAGATTCAGATGAACCTTTAAAGTTTCTACTGGTCTTACCTTTGTTCCACTTTTGAAAATTCTTATTCTTCTTCCTTAGAAAGCTCTTGAATTTCCTTGTGATTAAGGTAATATCATCACTATCAGACTTGGAAGTGCTAGCATCTGAATCATTGGCCTTTAGCGCCACTATCTTCTCCTTCTTTCGTTCACCTGCATCACGTTGTCTTTGGTTCACCCCTTGCTCGTAAGCAATGAGTGATCCAAGTAAGCTGTCAATAGAATAAGTATTTAAATCTTTAGATTCCATGATCACAGTAATCTTAGCATCGTATGAAGAAGGCAAACATCTAAGAATTTTGTTCAATCTTTCGTGATTAGTTAGTTCTCTTCCTAGAGCATGCTAAGAGGTAACGATTTGAGTGAACCCTGTGTACATTTCTGAAATTGTCTCACTAGGTTTCATGCGAAAAAGTTCTTAATCATGTAACAAGATGTTTAACCTAGACTGTTTGACTTCAGTTGTACCTTCATATGTTATACACAATCTATCCCAGATTTCTTTACCCGTTGTACAAGTAGAAACACGCATATAGTCTTCAAATTTTAAAGCACAAAAGAAATAGTTCAAACATTTTGCATTTAACTGTGCTAAATCACGATCATCAAAAGTCCAATCTGCAAACGGGAGTTCAATTTTAATACCGTTAACAAGTCTATGTGGTGCTTCATAACCATGTTTAACTAACATCCATATACGATAATCGATTGATTGAAGAAAAGTAGACATGCGTGTTTTCCAAAAATCAAAAGGAATGTTATCAAACAAATGTGGTCTTGTAATAGAATAACCTTCAGCACTATTACGATTGTTATAGTTAGCCATGGAACAATTCAAAAGTTTTTAAACTGAAATTTTGAATCCCTCTCTGATACCACTTGAAAGTTTGATACGGATGTTAAGCCCTAGTGAACTAGTCCCGAGGCTAACCAAGAGGGGGGGTGAATTGGTTATTAAAAATTTACGAGCAACACAGAAATCTTTTCGATACTTTGCAGTGGAAATAAGTAAACAAGAACGAAAAGATCAATCACAGATATTCACCCAAGCAGTTAATATCAGAAAAGTAAAGTGCAAAACAGAATCAGAAAAGTAAACTAGATTTTATAGTGGTTCGGTCAACTTGACCTACGTCCACTCCCTGGAGCCCCCCCTCTGAGTATTGCACTAAACAAAAAGTGACTCTCCATTAGCTCCCTCAGCAAGGTGGAGAAGCCTGTACAAAAACCCTCCTTTCACCGACACAGTGAGGCAGAGAACCCAACCTCCTTTTGCTTCCTCCTGAAGCAGGCAGAGAACCTCGGATCTTCTTGCCGGCGATCCTCTGCCAAAGAACACCAACACAATAAAAGACGACGAGGGTAGAAGA
Organism: Dendrobium chrysotoxum; assembly: GCA_019925795.1. NCBI lineage: Eukaryota > Viridiplantae > Streptophyta > Magnoliopsida > Asparagales > Orchidaceae > Dendrobium > Dendrobium chrysotoxum. Next base: position 52,503,129 of record CM034315.1, read on the forward strand.
CGACTCTGATCCTTGCTTGGAGCAACCTTCGTGAATCCTCACGAACTCCCCCTCACAAGATCCTCTCTCTCTCTCTCCCAAACTCTCTCTCTCTCTAGGGTTTCTCTGGAAAGGAAAGTGGCTAAAGATATTTCTTGTTCAAAGAAAAATATCTTTTATAGGAGGGCTCAAAATTTGGCCTAAATCTCAACTGGTCGGCCAAGATTGTCCAGGACGATCGGAATATCATCCTGTACGATCAGTTCAAAATCAGCTGCATCAGCCTGGACGATCTGGCTCTTCTGGATGATCAGTAGAAAAATTTGTTCATATCGTCCCGTATGATTTTGCGATCGTCCGGGATAATTAGTGTAAATTGAGGAATTTCATTTAGAAGACAGTTCGGGTCGTCCAGAGGAACTTGTCCTGGATGACTCAAAAATGACTTGATCGTCCAGGACGATTGGTATATCGTCATGTACGATTAGTTCAAAAAAGTGCCCAAATCATCCTGAGCACAGTTCGAGACCTACAGCTGAAATACACTAGATGATCATTTTCGTCCAGGACGATCCTGTGATCGTTCGGGACGATATGATCGTATCAATCAAGTCTTAATTACTTTCCTTAATTACTAGACTAATTTAGGCATGATTGTACTGGATCGTCTAGGCCGATACACGTATCGTCCGAGATGATTAGATCAAATATCTTAAAATAAAAACTTGCCTAACTTGATCTGGAGGCTGAGAATTTTTGATTTGAGCATATCGTCCTATACGATGAAACGATCGTCGAGGACGATATGCTTAATTAGACACACTTAACTTGGTCGCCCTAATTAGTGTTTCTATTTTTACATGATCGTCCAAGATGATGTATCGATCATCCAGGACGATCTGAATAAAAATTTGAACAGAAACTCTAATTCGCTCAAGCTCTCCCCCTGAGTGTGTGTGTGCAAGGTTACTTAGCTATGGGATCAGTTACATTACAATTTACTCAAGAAAAAGAAAATAGTACACTTAGACACACTTGGACCCGATCTTGAGTTGGCTTGAGTTGCTCGTGATCTTTTGTGCCTGAATCGGGTTAGCCAAGCAAAATATAATAGTAACATGTTTGTCATCATCAAAACCAGATTCGCAACAAGGAGTTAAAAAGTTGTGGCTAATCCCTTGATCCTCACATAAGATTCCAAATTCTACATTTTTAAACACCCCACCATGATCACTATAGATGGTCAAAATCTCACAGCCTAACTTCTTCTAAATCAAAGTGAAGAAAGATTTAAATTCATCAAATGACTCAAATTTATGTGACTAAAATCTAATCTAAGTGAACCTCGAGTAATAATCAATAATCACAAATCCATAGACTTTTCCCCCTAAGCTGGCTGTGTTAATGGGTCCAAAGAGATCCATGTGAAGGACTTCTAAAGGTCTAGAGGTGCTGATGTGCTTAATCGTGTGAAAAGAGGATTGGACTTGCTTCCCTAGCTGACAGGTATCACACAGGTGATCTTTAGTGAACTTAAGCTTGGGGACACCTCTAACTAAGTCCTTTTTGGTGACTCTTCTAAGGGTTTTCATATTGGCATGACATAATCTCCTATGCCACAACCAAGACTCATTAGCAGTAGTTTTTAAGCAAAATGAAGCAGCACATTCAATATTATTTAAATCAAGCATGTAGATATTGTTGATCCTCTTGCCCTATAAAATAATTTTATTATTTAAGCATATAATGCAAGTGCTTGCCAAGAATTTGATGATGAACCATTGGTCACAAAGTTAACTGATGCTGAGCAGGTTGTGTTTCAGTCCATCTACAAGAAAAACATTTTCAATCAAAAGGTTCTTGGAGTTTCCAATTATACCTGCATCTACCATATTCCTGATGGTATTATCTCCAAGAGTGACCTTTGCCTCCAGCCCTAGCCTCCAGCAAAATGAATGGATTTGCATCTCCAGTCATATGTCTTGAGTATCTGTTGTCCAGGTACCACATGCTCTCATGAGATCTTGTGTGAGAGCACACCTATAAAATCATCAAATGTCAGATTTTAAGAACTCAAATAAGTTTGGGTTTCTTCTTATGAAAACAAGAATGTAATGCATGTGTGCTGTGCTGTGAAACATGTAATTTCAGCCTCCATACCCAATTTGTACTATAGTGAACAGTGCAGGTGTGAGAGATATGCCCTAGCATGCCACAAGAAAAGCATCTAACGCTAGGAAAAGGGTTAACTAATCTATGGGAGTGATAGTGACTTTTTCTAGGTTGAATGAAATATGCTTTGATGATTTTGAATTAGATTCTTCAAGTGATGGAGGTGCATAAAATTATGCAAAAGTAGGAGGTGTTTTATTTTTTGCAAAAGCACTAATTTTTACACTTATAAATCCATTTTCTTTTTTGAGACTTATAATTTTAAATTTCAAATAATGCTCATCACTATCTAAATCAGATGCATGAGATTCTAATTTCTTAAATGCAACTTCTAATTCAACATGTGATGCTTTTAATGAATCATGCTCAATAATCAAATCAGAATGATTTTTATTCAACTTATCAAATTCATCAAGTAATGACATGTGATTGCTATCAAGCATAAAATGATCCTTAATCAAAACTTCATGCTCTTTTTCCAAGTTTAAGAATATCAATTTCAGGCTAGCATGTATTTTCTTAAGTTTCCTATATGATGAATAGATTTTTTCAGAAACTTCAAGTAATTGATCGTAGGTTAGCTCACATACCTCTTCTTGGTCAGAATGACCAGAATGAACATCTGTCATCAAATATAAGTTTGTAGTCTCCTCCTCAGCTTCAATCTCAGAGGAGTCAAATATATTATCTACCCAGAAAGCCTTTTGGATCTTCTTCTTATCCTTCCTAAACTTGGGTTTCTCGTCACCCTTCTCCTTGCTTGGGTAAGCCTTAAGTGTAGGACAATTAGCCTTTATATGTCCAGGCTTCCTGCATTCAAAATAAACTGTATCAGAAGAACCTTTAAAATTTTTGCTACTCTTACCTTTGTTCCACTTCTGAAAGTTCTTATGTTTCTTCCTTAGAAAGCTTTTGAATTGCCTAGTGATTAAGGCAACATCATCACTATCAGACCCGAAAGAATCAGTATCAGTATCATTGGCCTTCAATGCCATAATTTTCTCCTTTTTTCTTCTCACCTACATCAATTTGTTGTTGGTTCACTCCTTGCTCGTAAGCAATGAGTGATCCAAGTAAGTTATCAATAGAATAAGTATTTAAATCTTTGGATTTAGTAATTACAGTTATCTTGGCATCATAAGAAGAAGGCAAACATCTCAAAATTTTGTTCACTTTTTTATAGTTAGTGAGTTCGTTTCCTAAAGCATGTAGAGAGGTGACAATTTGAGTAAACCTAGTGTACATTTCAGATATGGACTCTCTAGGTTTCATACGAAAGAGTTCATAGTCATGAAGCAGTATGTTTAACCTAGACTGTTTAACATTAGATGTACCTTCATAGGTGATGCATAATCTATTCTAAATTTCTTTACCAACTGTGTAAGTAGAGACACGCATGTAATCTTCAAATTTTAAAGAACAGAAAAAATAGTTCAAGTATTTTGCATTCAGTTGTGCTAAATCACGATCATCAAATGTCCATTTAGTTAAAAGAAGTTTAGTTTTAATGCCATTAACAAGTCTAAACGGTGATTCATAATCATCATTAACAAGCATCCACATGCGATAATTAATAGATTGTAAAAAGGTGGACATACGAGTTTTCCAAAAATCAAAAGGTATGTTATCAAATAAAGGTTGACGAGTAATGTAATAACCTTCAGCAATATTTCTATTCCCAAAGTTAGCTATGGATCAAATTTAAAAGTTTTTCAAAACTAGATTTTATGAATCATACTCTGATACCACTTGAAAGTTCGTTATGGATGTTAAGCCCTTGTGAACTAGCCACAAGGCTAACCAAGAGGGGGGATAAATTGATTATTTTAAAAATTTGTGAGCAAAAATAATTTAGAAAAATCTTTTTAGATGTTTAAAAAAAACTATAATTTTGTGATGATGTGCAGATGTTCAATAATAACAGAATAATAATCATAATCCCTAGATCATCAATAGAAAAATAAATACAGAAGATAATCAGAAAGAACACCTCAGATTTTATGGTGGTTCGGTCAACTTGACCTACGTCCACTCCCGGAGCCTCCCCTCCGGGTATTGCAATAACACTAAGTGACTCTTTCTGCCCCCATAGCAAGGAGGAGAAGCCAGTACAAAACTCCTTTCCACCAACCCGGTGAGGCACAGAACCTGCACTCCTTTTGCTTCCTCCTGAAGTAGGTAGAGAACCTGGACTCCTTTCACTTTCTCTTGAAGCAGGCAGAGAACCTAGATCTTCTTGCGGACGATCCTACCATAGAGACACCAACAACATAAGATACAACATTCAGAGAGGATAACTCAGATCCTTGCTTGGAGTAACCTTTATAAACACCTCACAAACTCCCCCTCATAAGATCCTCTCTCTCTCCCTAGCTCTCTCTCTCTCTCTCTCAAGGTTCTCTCTGGCAAGGAAGGTGGCAAAAGATCTCAACGATTGAACAAAAGAGTTCTTAAATAGGAGGGCTAAAAAATTGCCCTAAAATTCAATTTGATGATTCTGTTCATACAATACGATCCAATATCGTATAGTACGATCAGTTAAAAAATAGTTTCATTTAGTACGAATGCAAATGAATAGTTCACAAATTTTCTGAATATCATACAATACGATCCATAGATCATACTGGATGATCATTTTATTTTCAACTGTTTGTACGGCACGAACCATGGGACGAACAAAATCATATCTATTCATCATACCATATTGTACTCTTCGTACAATATGATTAGTTCATTTTCAGAACATCATCCTGTACGATATAAATATCATATAGGATGATCAGTACAAAAAATTATGGTTTCATCTGGTATGATACATGGGACAAACAAAATCATCTCTGTTCATCATACAGTATGATTTACATCACATAGTATGATCAAGTGTAATTAAGAAACCATAATTTAATTGCCTGATTACGGGGGATAATTTTGGCAAGATTTGAAATGTTCATACAGTATGATCGTAATCGCACAGTGCGATTAGTTCAAAAAATCAAAATTAAAAACATACAAAAATAGTCCTGGCAGCTAGGGTTTTCATGTTGAAATAAATCATACAGTACGATATGGATCGTACAGTACGATTAGTTTATAAACCTAATCTTCCAAAATTAGCTGTTAACCCTGGGTTTAAATGGTAGATCGTATAGTATGATTAAAAATAGTACAGTACGATTTTGTAAAAAAATTTAATCTAAGTAAAAAAAATTTTAGCTCTCCCCCTATGTGTCTATAAGGTTACTTAGCTTGGAGATTTGTTACATTACACTTGACTCAAGAAAAATTAAATAGTACATTGAAACTGAAACACAAACAGTCTGACTCGATCTTGAGCTGGCTTGAATTGCAATTGATCCTATGAACCTGAAAGGTTAGACACTCAATCGGAAATAAAAATGTTTGCTATCATCAAAATCATAGTCTTTGAATCCAGATTCACAACACTCAGTGCTAATTCCTTCATCCTATCAAGATATTCCTATATATTCAGCTCCCTAGTGAAATTTCTCTATTTAGTTTGACTAAGCTTTGAACACCACTCAGCTCCCATCAAATTTAAGCATATCCATTTGGCCTTCATTTGATTATTTAGTAAAGCCACAACCTCTCAAATCTACATCTCATATGGCGATAGCTCCCTCTCTGCTAATATTGGGTTCACCAACCTCCTTGTTCTTAACTAACAATTCTAAGGCTGCCCAACTATTTCTTCAAACAAAATTTGTTTTAGAGGAAGGGAAAGGTCAATGTATAAGTTATTTAATAAGTAAGTTAGTAATTACTTGAGGATCTTGCCTCCAGTACATTCCAGAATAACCTCTTCAGTAAACTTTTTAGTATTACTGGCACGATGATCAATAAATATATATAACTCAAGAGCACTTGCCTCCTTTAATGATACTTCATCCATGCCCTCTTACGTGCTCTTAGGAGAAAAGGAATGATTTCTCCCTTCATTTAAATGCCATTCATGTTCTCCTATTTTCCCATGTATAAGTTATATAAAAAGGAAGTTAACAACTGCACAAGGATCATGTCGCTAATCCATTCCTCAAAACTCTCTTCTATAATCTTTTTAGTATCAGTGGAAGGATGATCAATAACTACATTTTACATTGGGTCACTTACTTCCTTTAAATCTACTTCACTCATAGAGCCTTATGTGCTCTTTAGGGAAAAGGAATGGTTCCTCCCTTCATTCAAAGGCCGTTCAATTTTGCATGTTGTCCCTCCTATAAATGGTATAATGGGACTATCATCACTATAGTAGGATTAGATGATCGATCATCCTTAGGACCTCAATGAAAACCAAATTGACAACATCAACAAGTATCTTCTTAGATAGAAAACTTATAAATGTAAATTAAGTAATATTTTTGTTGTGTTAAATGTAATAATAATGTGTTGTTTTAATTGTGTTTGTAGATGAATTCATTGATCTAATTTTTGAATGAGGTCAATCTCTCAACATCCAACAACATTCTCCAAGCGTTAATCTTTGAACTACACTTCAAACATAAAATTCATCCCATCCTTATGCCTTAGCATGGTGATTTCATCATTAACTCTTAAATTATCACTTGGAAATCTACATAGTTTGTCACCTAATCTCCTGCTCAATCATTGATGATTATCCATGGTAATCAATGATCTAAAAATTTCAAAATGTAAAATCCTTCCAAGTCATTATATAAATCAAACCGAAATTCAATGATTAAATCAAGTGCAAACTTAGAACTCCAAAATTTTGTGTTCAAAGCCAACCCAAAACCCTTGGTCAATTACCTATTTTTAGATAAATTTTGGTCACTTCAAAACCAATCCAATGACCTTGGATTCATGATCTATCAATTTCATATTGACTAGGCATTTTCCTAGGGTCAACCATAAAAATTTGAAGGCATTCCAAGCCTCCTAACCCCACAAACTAAAAGCATTTTCATATGCTGTGAAACCTTCAAATATTTATAGCCCATACCATTGAACATACCATTTTGTGGAATTTGTCCTTGGAACCTCCACTAACATTGAACATCACTAATGACCTATAAATGCTATATTGAGCCAACATTGAACCTTTATTGAACATGGTTGATACAAAACATTATATCTTTGAAAACTAATTTTTTCATAAAACTCAATATGTGTCAGTGAAACCAAGCCGTGTAGCCTTCTACAAATATGTTCAAAACATTATTTGACATCTACTGAATTAAACCGCAAGCCATGGTAGACCTCGATTGACGAAATTACCCTTTTAACCTTTAAATTGCATTACACACATGAAGACACCACCAAACCTTGGAATTATTTCGAAGAAAACTTAATTGGCATTTGTAATCCATGGAATCAAATCTCAACCCTTTGTCAACCCAGGTTGACCAAGTTAACCATGGTTGATCAAATAACCCCCTTAAGCCATTAAAAATGTATTTTGAACCAATGACCCAACCAATGTATGGGACCACTTCCAACATTTCAAAAACACTATTTAAAATGAGTTGGGACCATCTTTGACCCCTACTCAAACTTTGTTAAACAGATCAACCCTAGTTGACCAAAATCACTCTATACACTAAAAAAAATCATTTTTCTTGATTTTGACCAAATCATTAAATCAAACTCATGCGAACTGTTTATAGGTCAAAAGAGTCTCCTAAATATTTTTCAAGCCTTGGACCCACATGGTTTGACCAATAGGATTAAATCAGTGCTATAAATGGGTTTTTCTTACTCTAAATCACTACCCTTGTTAAAATAAATTCTAAAAATTGATGTAGCAAATATATAATAACCCCACGTGCACACTCCATGAGTCTCAACCCTTGGTTTGTCCTTGGTCAAAAGTATGGATTGTACCAAGCCTCTTAAAACCCCTTTAAAGGAGCCCCAACCTAACCCATCCCAAACTATCTTAAACTAGCACATGGATAGGCTTTAAAAATTTTATTGCATATGCCTAAGCCACCTCATGCCACCTAAGCTATTTATGTGTCAAGAAACTACCAAAATAACCTCTCTCTAATGATTGGTTCATTCTTAACTTCCCTAATAATAACACACAGGCATTGAAACTCTTCAAAACTTTCTTTTGACTCCCATTGGTCAGTCTCTAACTAAAATGGCTTTTAGCCATGGCTTAGGCGGTAAGATTTCCACCCTTTATTAAATTTTCTCTCTCCAAGGCTTGGTTCAAGCATAACACTCTTGCCACTTGGTCCAATGAGCTATAACTTTCCAGAATGATCCATTCGCTCCTATTGGCTAGCCCCATGGTGCCTTGGATCAGTTACATGGCATGCATGTGGCCCACATAGTGGCTACATTTATTTTCTTTCCCTTATAATTAGCACCCATTCCAAGAGCCCAAGGGTTGATCAACTGAATTCGCTAGCTCTCTAGCATCCTCCCAAGCCTTCTCTAATCATTTCCCAGCTACCTCTAGTTTAAGAAAATCTCAAACCCTCAACAGAGTGAATAAAGGAGAGAGAAAGAATAATTGCAAACCAACTTTTGATCTAGTTAGAACTAGCTTAAGGTGTCTTAAATTAAGTTGTAGAGGATCTCTCCAGCTTCCCAACAAGCCTAATCTTGAAAATCCAACCACATATTAGAAAATTATCCCCATTTAAATTTCCAAAATCAAACTTTAGTTTCTCCCAAATCCTAATGCATAGAGCATTGAAACTCTATGGATTTTAAGATTAGGGTGTCTAGATTCTATGTTTCAATCTTGAACAAATTTGGATAGTTAGATCAGAAGTTATGAGCATTTGAAGTCCTTGTTCAATTTTAACTAGGATATTTGGCACTATTTGGACAATCTGGTCATGCATGTACTGATATTAGATGGCTCAGACCATGCTGGAATATATGCTATAGCTGGAGGGTTTTGAACCTATGCCATTTGGCGAAGAAGCACTAACATGGTGCATTTTGGGCAGTCCATCTAATCCCTTGTGGATTGAATAACCTGATGAATTTACTGATGTGGCAAGTGAAAGTTCAAGAAAGGTTATTAAATCTCGTTGAGCTACCAAAGGACATAAAGAGGGTGGTGAATTGGTGTTTAAAAAAAAATTATTTCAAAATCACAACTTAATTACCAAATCAGATCTTATATTATGGAAGCTGATAATATAAATATCAAATTCCATTTATGTTTTAATTTTGTAGAAATATAAATGTTAATATATAATTTTCTTTACTTTATATTTTCACAAAAATAAAAAAATAATCTTTATATTCCCATCTTAGATTTGCAAGAAAGTAAACGTGCAAGAAATAAAAATATGGCAAGAAACATGCAGAAATAAAGAATGAACACACAAGATTTTATAGTGGTTTGATCAAACAATATCTGACATCTAATCCCCAAAGTTTTCCTCTACGAGTATTTCACTAAACTCATAGAGTATAACCTTTAGCCCCCACACTTAGGTGGAAAAGCCTTACAATAATTTCTTCAACCATCCCGATGTAGTAGAGTACTAAAATCCTTTTTACCCTCCTGGTAAGGTAAAGAACCTTCAAATTCTTTTTCATCATCCTGGTGAAGGCAAAGAACATTGGAATCCTTTTTTACCCACATGGTGAAGGCAGAAAACCCTATAATCTTTAGCCTTGAAGCTTTTCTTCCTAGAGCAACCCCAAGAGATTAACAAAGACACTGGAGGAATCAAGGTGCAGGCATGCTTGGAGAAATTATGTGGAATCCTATCACACTACTTCTCCCTCTCTCATAACCTCACCTTCCCACTCTTCAAAGCCCTAGACCTCCCAAAGCTCTCTCTTAAAATTCCTTCAACAGCTAAAGACATCTTACTAAAGTTTTAGGAGAGTTTTTATATTAGGGTTCAAAACCCCTAAAAATTCAATACTATCTCTTCTAATCATATAATAGGATATGGGATTATATAATATGATTTATTCATTTCATCTTCTTAGTATTGTAGGATGAACAAGGGCCTGTATGATTTGTTTAACTAGTTTAAACTATCATTATTAGAATGTCAAGAATCATACAGTATGATTAGTTCAATTGAATAGGATTTTCATCTAGTATGCTCACTAGAAGTTAATTATCTTCGTGGGATCAAATCAGGTTATAAAGTATGATGCGAGTCATCATACGGAATGGTCTAATGAATCAATCAATTCTGATTTGAATGCCTAATCATAGGATAAAATTTGGCAAGAATTGTTAAAATTTTATTGTATGATTGGCATCATATAGTATGATTAGTTCAAATTTTAAATTTTAAATTGTTTCCTAATTTCAGATTGGTGATAGGAACTTGATTTCTTTAGATTATCTTATATGATGTATATCATACATACAATTAATTCAAATTCAAGTTTTTATACTTAAATGTTTAATTCTTTACATATCTCTAGATCATACAGTACGATATTCACAAAATTAACAACACTTAATTTTTCTCCCTAGTGTGCGTGTGTGATAAGTATAAATAATGTTATGACTTATGTGCAAATTTGTGAGTGAAAATGTGTTATTTTAGTGGTGTTTGTGTAGGAAATTAAAGAAATGAGAAAAATTTTTAAGTATGGTGCAACACTGCTGTGTTGGACATAATACCACTGCAGCGCCATCATTGACTCGCTAGAGTGCCCAAATATGGATATGGTGGCACTTAGTCTCTGTTTGATAGCACCGCAGTGTCGAAGATTCAGCGTCTCAAAGCCTAGCCAATAATCCCAGAGCAGTAGCGTCAGAGGAGTCAGTGCCACAAAGCCTAATATTAATGTGTACAGCACCGCAGTGCCTAATTTTAGCACTGCTAAATCAAGGGAGTTCCACATGGATGTCACTGTGCTCAACTATCAACAACATGGAAATGATATAGTTATAATTGTTTAGGCATTTATCTTCTAGTAAAGTGATGCATCAAATCATTAATCATTGGGTCCATGTCAGCAAGCTCCGTAGTGGAGGAAACCCTTCAGTGGTGTGGCATTAATTCATTTTATGGGCGTCGTGATGCATGTTTTTTGAGCGCCGCAGCCCCAAAATTCATTTTTTGTGTTTTTTTATAAATAGTCAATTTGTAATGTTAGTAAAAGTGCTCAATCACTTATTTAATTTTAATCTTTATAATACTTCTCTTATTTTTCCTTAGGAGTGACAATTAAGGGAATTTAGATAAGTATTAGATACATTCTATTAGAGCGTTTGGCTTGTGTTTGTGGAAGCAATTCTATAAGTTTAAGGATGAATGCAGAGGAGATCATTGAATCATTTGGCGATATATTTTCTTCTATATATTCTTTCTTTCATACAATTAATGAAAATGAATATTCTTTACTTATTTTTCATGTCTGGCTAAATACTCTAATTTTTTATTGATGGTTTAAATGAAATATGAAGTACTATTAAATTGTCTTCATAAAAAATGTTATTATGCTTTTAATATACTAGGTCTTTATTTAATGCACTTAGTGTCCATATGTGTAGTTAATATAAGGTGTAATGGGGAGCAAAATAATAACAAAGTAGGCATGACTAAGTATGTTGAATTGGTATGATGCAAGCATAGGCATAATGATTGTAATTTGTCAAATTTATAGAGATGAATTATCATGAGGGAGTTTTAATAGTTCATGATTTACTTGCTCTTCTAATATTTTTATAGGGTGACAAACTATGAGAGTTTAGAGTGGTATTGAGGTTGGAAGAGTTTAATCTATCCATTGTCTCTTCACGCATGATTGAGCTGTCAGTCATGCATGTGCTCTAAATATCATCAATATAAAAGAGAATCGTTATGTAGCATATTGTATTTACATACCATCAATCCAAAATAATTTATCAAAATAGTGTTTCACTTAATTATTTTTTAATTTTAAATTAAGTGATTAAATCACTACCAAAAGTTATTTTCATTTAGTAGGATAATTATTATAGTAGATAGTACTAATATTTGTAAATAAACATTCTTCCCCGTGTAATCGATACTCTAGTCTATCACAATATTACTTGATTTGGCATGTCTACTTGTGTATATTAAGAGAGGTTTTATAATTTTTATATCAAAGAAAACCTAAGCAATACTTAAGGATTGATAAAACCCTAAATCTTTTCCATAATTCTTTAGGTTACTCCAACACCCCCATTAGTGTGCAAGGTTGCTAAGCTAGCGTACACCTTTTATAGTACTCTTGACTCAAGAAATATAAAAATTAAATAAATAAAAAATATAGATTCATTACAAAAATATCAAACCTATTCTATCCAGTCTTAAGATGAGCCTTTTGCATAGTGTACTTTGTACCTAAAATATTAGAGTGCACAAAAATAAAAATCCAATAATAACATTAGGAGTACCAAAATAGAAGCCTATCATCAAAATCACAAGCTTGAGATCTTGGTTTGCAACAATCTCCCCCTTTTTTTATGATGGCAAATATTGTTGGTTAAATTTCAATTAAGTTGACTGTCTCCTATTCTCCCCCTTACTAACTATATATGTTTTTATTTATTTATATATTATTTTTTTATTAAAAAAATCTTGTTAAACATAACAAAGATATATTACTAATAATAGGAGTTCATTCTACCAACAAGCTACTCCCCCTTTTAACATATCAAAAGGGGGAAAACACAAAGCAACAAATAACAAAATAACAGAAAATAATAGGAGACAAAATTATAAAAAATATTAAAAACCATACAACATAAGAACATTCAGAAGTAAGAAGGACCTTGATTAGGTAGTGGTGGTGGTGGCTAGAAAAAACTAGTGAAGTGTAAAAAATACTAAACCTATTCTATCCAGTTTTGAGATAAGCCTTTTGCATACTGTACTTTGTACCTGAAATATTAGTGTGCACAAAAATAAAAATCCAATAGTAATATTAGGAGAACCAAAATAGAAGCCTATCATTAAAATCATAAGCTTGGGATCTTGGTTTGCAACAATCTTCCCCTTTTTTATGATGGCAAATATTGTTGGTTAAATTTCAATTAAGTTGACTGTCTCCTATTCCCCCCTTACTAATTATATATATTTTTATTTATTTATATATTATTTTTTTAGTAAAAAAAATATTGCTAAACATAACAAAGATATATTACTAATAATAGGAATACATTCTACTAACAAGCTACTCCCCCTTTTAACATAACAAAAGGGGGAAAACACAAAGCAAAAAATAACAAAATAACAGAAAATAATAAGAGAAAAAATTGTAAAAATATATTAAAAACCATACAACACAAGAACATTCAGAAGTAAGAAGGACCTTGATTAGGTAGTGGTGGTGGTGGCTAGAAAAAACTAGTGAAGTGTAGAACACTAGTCACTAAACCAGGCTTAATCATCCTCTTACTACTGTTGAAGCAGATCATACTACTGGTTTGGCCACTCTCATTGCTGATTAGTTTCTTGATAATGGGAGGCATTCTAAGTCTCCAATCTCTCTAGATGCTCAATTATAAAGTCATAGTCATGATTACGAGCTAGTGCTAGAGTTGTAGCTCCCCCTTCCTCTTTTGGCTTGGGATCCACCACATAATATTCATGAAGGTATCTATCACTTTGGAGGATATGAAAGGAGCTAATGGAGTAGAAGAGTGGAAGGATATCAAGTGGTGTAGGGTATTGTAGATTATATTTGGATTCTAGAACATAAGCTATCAGGTGACCTAGCACTAGATTTTGCTTACGCTCATTTTTATGATTGCAAATACTTGTCAAATTTTTATTGTAGCAGATAATTAAACCTGTTGCATTGAACTCAATTTTGATCAAAATAAATTAGTTGACTAGGGATATATGTGGTGTGATATTTACCCTATTTCTTGCTTTTGGGATTACTGTGTTTTGAGGAATTTACTAGATTATGCTAACATCTTGGACTAGGATGTAAACTAAGGTAGCATGTGTATTCTAATGAGTATACCTTAGAGTTAGATTTGCTTGGGTCCAGTCATAATCAGGAAGAAAAGCTATGGAGTGTACTTTGAGACTAGTAGTGGAGAGGTATAGGATTTGGTTAATATATTCATAGGTGATTTCTATAGGTCTCCTATAGAGAAAAGATTGAAGGGTTGTCCCTTCACTATTAACTCTCAGACTAACAAAGAATTTAAAAAGTAGTTCAGAGTTGAAGGGAAATGCTAAGGTGAGAATGAAGTGGTGAGTAGTACCAGTAAAGAGATTGCGAACCAAAATATTAAGGGCATCTTGATTGAAGATTTTGGATGGTAATATGCTAGTAGCCTTGTATCATTGTTAGGCATCTTTATCAGTGGCTTTAAAACTAAGGGTATACTTGATGTGTAGAAGAATTACCTACTATATCCCTAGAGCACTTTCCGTCGGCCTTTTAAGAATGAAGAATAATAGATTAATAGAAAAGAAAAGGAATGATGTTGTGATTAAAAACTCTAGACTTCCATCTCAATAAATAGATTTCATGTAGATTATATAATATGACCACTATCATACAATACAATCAAAAGAAGTTAATTTATCTAGGCGGATTAGTAAAAAAGGTTTGTCAAATCATATAGTACGATCAAAATCATGCTGGATTATCATCTTTAAAGCGACCTTCTTAAGGAGTCATCCTGTACGATATTTGACTAAGGCATCATATAATACGAATAGTTGTTAATATAGTACAAAGGCTAAATTAAATATCGTACCGACCAAATTGATTTTGTCCAACGGAATTTCCATATGGATTGTGTAGTATAAAATGATGGTCATATAGTATAATCATCAATTATTGGTCTGATCAGGGCTGTTGATTCCACGAGTGGTGAGGATGTATAGAGGTATGAAGATCGTACATTATGATGTGGATCATATAATATAAATATGTTAGCAAAACCTTTTATTTTGAAAGTAATTACTATTTAATTGGTGTGTGAAGATGAGGGAACAATTACCATCTATAAATATCAAACATATAAAATAAAATAAAAAAATAAAAATAATAAAAAATATGGAAACATAAAAAAATAAATTTTTTCAGGTGTTGTTGATTTCACTTTGCCCTTAATCAAGCATGAATATCAATGAAAGTTGGTTTAGTCCTCAATATGCTAAAGGTATCATGGTTTAGGGGTTTGGTGAAAATGTCTGACAATTAATTTTTTGTGGCTACATCATGCAGTTCTATATCACCCTTAGCTACATGATATTTAATTAAATGATGTGTGTTGTTTATATGCTTAGTGCGGGAGTGTTGACTTAGATTTTTAGAAATACAGATAGCACTAGTTTTGTTAAACATGATAGGAATAGTGCTTACAGATAGTCCAAGATCTAGGACCTGTTGCTTTAGATATAAGATATAAGCAACACAGCTTCCTACAATTATATATTCTACCTCAATAGTATATAGGGCTATAGATTTTTGCTTCATACTAGACCAAGAAACTAGATATTATCCTATTAATTGGCTAGTTTATAAGGTACTTTTTCTATCAATTCTGCATCATGCAAAATCTGAGTCTGAATATCCTATGATTTTAAAGGAAGAAATATGTCTAGGATACTAGATACCTAAGTTTTGGGTGCCTAAAAAATATATAAGAATTCTTTTAACTACAGCAATACTGGATTCATTGGGATCATCTTGGAATCTAATATAGAGACATACACTAAAAATTATATCATATCTACTAGTAGTAAAATTTAGAAGTTATTCTATAATCCCCATATACTTCTTCTAATCTACAAAATTCTAGTTAGATCCTTATCTACTTGAATGATAGAGCTCATGGGTGTTTATTGCCTTAACACCTTCAACTTCATACTTCTTTAAAATCTTTTTGTTGTATTTACTTTGACTAAGGAATTTTCCATCATCTCTTTATTTTACACTAAACCCAAAGAAATATGTAAGCTATCCATCATACTTACCTCAAATTCTTTTCTTATGGTTTTGGAATATTCATCACATAGATTCTCATTTGTAGATCCAAAAAATATACCATCCACATAAATTTGAATAATGAGTAAATCATCTCCAATTTTCTTTAGGAATAGGGTGGTATCTTAACAACCCTTCAAAAAGGAACTATCTAGGAGAAATATGCTAAGCCTTTCATACCAAGCTCTATGAGCTTAGTTTAACCCATATAATGTCTTTTTCAATTTATAAACATGATTGCAAAAGGTTGAATTTTCAAATCTAGGGGGTTATTCTACATAAAGATCTTCCTTAATTTTTGCATTTAGAAAGGCACTTTTAATATCCATATGATATAGTTTGGAGCCTCTAAAACATGTAAATGGTCCTTAAACTCTAGTAGCATCTAACCTAACTACAGGGGCAAAAGTCTCCTCAAAATCAATACCTTCTATCTGACAGTACCATTAGCTACTAACTTGACCAATTACTATTCTACAGTAATTCACCTTATTCTTGAACACTCGCTTAGTTTCTATAACACTCCAATCCTTAGGTCTATTAACAAACTCTCATAGTTCATTCCTAATAAATTAGTTCAACTCTTCATATATAGCTAGGATCCAAAATTTATTAGAAAGGGATTGATCTATATTAGTGGGTTCTGCCATAGAGATGAATGCAAAACGAATAATCTCCTTCCTAAGTCCATGCCTAGTTCTAACTCCTATGAATAGGTCTCTTAAGATGCATTCTTTAGGATGACTAGATGAATGCCTCCATTCTCTAGGTAATGGCTCATGAGGTTCTTCTCTATTTCATAGATCAATGGACTCTTCTCCTTGGGTAACCTCTACCTCTTCTTCTTCATCTAACCTAGGCTCCCTTGATCTGTCAAATTCACTAAATACAGTATGAGTGGAATCCTCTACCATTAAGGTCATCTTATTAAAGTTCCTATAAGATTTAACTACAAAAGAATAGCCTAAGAAGACCCCTTCATAATATTTTGGATCAAATTTTTCTAGAGGAGATTTACCATTGATAGGATTAAAATATTTATACCCAAAGACATGAAGATGTGAAATATTGGGTGTCCTACCCTTAAGCAAATTTTAGGATGTCTTATTGAGTTGGGATCTATTATTAAACCTATTTAAAAAATAATAAATAGTATTCACTACTTTTTCCTAAAAATACTTAGGGGAGAGTATTTAGCTAATATGGCCCTAGTAGCTTTTATTAAGGTTCTATTCTTTCTTTTAACTATCCTGTTCTTTTGAGCGATCCTAACGGTAAAAAAGTTATGTTATATTCCCAACTCCTTATAATATGATTCAAACTTATCATTCTCAAATTCTCCACCATAATTACTATGGATAATTAAAATTTCACATCCTAATTTTCTTTGAACCCAAGAGGGGAATGTTCTAAACTCATCAATTGATTCACTCTTATGAGATAAGAACCTAACCCACATGAATGTAGATTAATCATCAACAATCACATACCCAAAAATCTTCTCACCAAAGCTACCAATACTAATAGGCCCAAATAATTCCATATGCAGAAATTCTAATGGTCTAGATGTTGTGATGCTCTTAATGGAATAAAAAGATAATTTGAATTATTTTTCTAGTTAGCAAGCATCATAATGTTGATCCTTAGAGATATCTATTTTGGGTATGTCTCTAACTAGGACTTTCTAGGTGAACTTCTTAAGGATTTTCATGCTTGTATGACATAGTCGCCTATGCCATCATCATGATTCATCACCAATAGATTTAAACACAACGAATATGAATAATAAACATAATCCAAATCAAGCAAGTAAATATAATTAATTCGTTTACCTTCTAAAATGATTTTTCTATTTAAGCAAAATAAACACTTAGTAGAAAAAAACTTAATATCAAAACTTTTTCACATAATTGACTAATACTAAGCAAGTTATGTTTAAGACCGTCTACTAGTAACACATTTTCAATAATAAAACTTTTAGAGTTACCAATCATACCTAAACTCACCACTTTCCTTTTGGTCTCTTAGTGTTACATTTCCTCTTCCCATGGCATCCATTGTGATGAGTTACTTTAGGTCTCCAGTCATGTGCCTTGAGCATTAGTTGTCCAGGTACCATATGCTCTCAGTAGGCCTCCTATGAGAGCACCCGTACAAAGTCAATCAAGAGTTAGATTTGGGAACCTAAGTGTGTTTGGGTTCCACCTTATGCTAACTTGAATAAATAACTTGCATTCTATGTTGAGATGCACTTGACTTTGACCTCCACACTAAATATGTTTTATGGTGCATGGTTCAAGTGCGAGCTATGTATCCTGAAATGACACAAAGTAGTTACCTCCTCCTCTGGTTCATGTTCTGATGAATCAGAGGCATAACCTACCCAAAATGCTTTTTTGTGTCCAATGCTTCCCTTTCTTGAATTGGATTTTTATTCACCCTTCCCCTTGGTTGGGTGAGTCTTCAAATTAAGGCAGTAAGATCTCACATGTCATAGTTTCCTATATTCAAAATAGATTACTTCGGATGAATTTTTATTGAATGTATTTCCTTTACCTCTGCTCTTTTCTAGATGACAATTTTTTGATCCTTAGAAAGCTTTTGAACTGCATTATCTTCAATATTTTGTCATCATCTTCTTCGGCTATGGAGCTATCACATTCAAAATCATTGGCCTTTCATGCCACTATTCTATCCTTCTTCATGTGACTTAAATCAAGCAATCTTTGCTCGTAGGAAATGAGTGAGAAAATTATTAATAGAATAGACATTTTTATCTTTGGATTTATATATAGAAGTTACTTTAACATCATAGCTACAAGGTAGACAACATAGAATTTTGTTGATCTTAGAGTTTGATAGTTCTCACAAGACATTTGTAAGAGGATGTACCTTGGTGAATGCTTTTTGCTGATGATATTCTTCTTGTTGATAAGACTAGAGAGGTAGTTAATAGGAAAACTAGAATTGTGGAAGTCAACCTTAGAGTCTAAAGGTTTTCGCTTGAGTTGATCTTAAATAGAATATATGGAGTGTAATTTTAGTAATAATAGACCTTGTGAGGGGATTGTGACTTTGGGCGATTAAGTCATTAATAAGAGTACACTTTTTAGATATCTTGGATCTATTGTTCAGAGTGATGGTAAAATAGATGGGGATATTATCAGCAGAACCCAAGTTGGATGGTTGAAGTGTAGGAATGCATCAGGCTTATTATGTGATAGAAAAGTACCCCTCAAACTTAAGGGAAAATTCTATAAGATGGTGGTGAGACCTGCAATGCTTTATGGTGCCAAATGTTGCCAATTAAAAGAGAAGCATAATTCTAAGTTAAGTGTTGCAGAGATAAGGATGCTCAGGTGGATGAGTGGCTTTACCCATAGAGATAGGATATGAAATGAGCTTATTCGTGAAAAGGTTGGAGTAGCTCTAGTGGAAGATAAGATTAGAGAGAGTCACCTTTGATGTTTTGGTCACATAAAATGGCGGCCTCCCGATGACGTGGTTAGGAAAGTAGAGGTCTTAGATTTGACTTATGTTAAGAAAGGTAGAGGTAGAACTAAAAAGTCTTGGCTAGAAAATATTAGAAATGATCTTTCTTTATTAGATTTAAACAAGAATTTGACTTTTAATAGGACACATTGGAGATAAAGGATTCATGTAGCCGACCCCACATAGTGGGATAAAGGATTGATGTTGTTGTTGTTGTTGTAAAGTTTGATAGTTCTCTATCTAGTATATATTGGGATATCATTGTTTGGGTAAACCTAGTGTACATGTCTAAGATATTCTTATTAGGTTTCATGCGAAAGAGTTCTTAGTCATATAACAAAATATTTAACCAAGACTAAATAACTTCACTAGTACCCTTGTAGGTGATGCATAACCTATCTATAATCTCTTTGCTAGTAGTATAGTTAGATACCCTCATATAATCATTAGATTTTAGTGCATCAAAAAAGTAGTTTAAATATTTTACATTAAGTTGTGCCATATTTCAATCCCAATTACTCAATTCATCAAATGGTGTTTCAATTGTTATGCCGTTCAAAAATCTAAATGGAGCAGAATAACCTTCTGGAATCTTATGCCATAAGTGAAAATCAATAGATTGCAAAAAGGTTGACATTCATATTTTCCAATAATCAAATGGAATCTTATCAAATAATGATGGACGAGTTATTGAATAACCCTCTAAGTAATCCTATTGATGAACTATATTAATAGATCTTTTATTAGGGATTTTTACATCACTAATTGTAAGACTCTCTCTCATACCAATTAAAAGTTCAAGGAAGGTAGTTAAACCTCGTAGAACTGCTCAAGGCACACCAAGAGGGGGGTGAACTGATATTTTTTTAAAAAATATTTTTTAAAAATCTATTTTTGAAAGTTAAAACCAAATTCACAACTTAATTTTAAAATCAGATCTTGTAATGCGGAAGCAAATGATATAAAAATCTAATGCTTTTTTTGTTTTGATTTTTTATAAAATAAACATGAAAATATATTTTGTTTCTCTTATATTTTTACAACATCAAGCCTTTTTCTGACTATGTTGGGTTAGATACATGAATCCATTTTCTCCATTATTTTCTATTAAAAGTCAAATTCTCATTTAAATTTAATAAAGAAAGGTCATTTCTAATATTTTTTAACCAAGTCATTTTTAGTATACCTCTACCTTTCTTAACATAGGCCAAATCTAATACATCTACTCTCCTAATAGGGTCACCAAAGGAGCAGTTTTAGCATATTGATAGAGAATAGATGACAGTGATTCTGAAGTCGAGAGTGATTCTGAAGGCAATTTTGGTGGATCATTAGCAGCCGGAGGTTCTCTGTCGGTCTGGTGTAGCCGACGGAGGATCTTGGTCTGGATTTTTTTCTTGGGAGGCATTCTAATTAGGTTTTGGTAATATTATTCACCCAAGTATATTGTCTTCCCCGAAGTGGAGTGGAGTGATTTTGCCATTTTTTATGAAGCTTTTGTTGGCGGAGGGAGTGGTCGACACAGGCTTGGGGTATGGATGTTTTATGGGATTAAGATTTGAGATTATGTGTGGTAATTGGTTCTTTGATTGATTTTGATTTTATGTATTTGATGAGCCTTTGTTTGGAGTAGATGTTTTTCCTAAATTGGTGTTTGAAACAGAGATGTTCTTTGTGTGGGATCTATTGATGTTAAAGAAAGTATTGTGCGGGTTTTTTTAATTGTAGATTTGGAAATTTTTGTTCAAAAGATTTGTCTATAAAGGATGTGTTGATCCTCCATCTTAAATTAAGAACTAGAATTCTTTAATTAAGGAGTGGAATTCATAAATTTTCTTGTTGGATGTCTTCTCCCAACCAGTTATTGAGTTATGGAGCAGTTTTTGTAGTTTCTTGAAAAATCTTGGAGAAACGGCTGATGTGTTCTTGGTAGATATCGTTACCACTTGGCAAATTTGGTTTATTTTTTCTTCAGCATTTTGATGGTTTGGAAGATTTGAAATGAAAGTAGGGAGTGAAGATCATTTTCCTCCCATTATTTTTAGGTTGGATGCTCTTTCTCTTGTTGTTGTGTTGGAATGCTCAATTGGTAAGAATCTGATTAAAGTATGGAAATTTATGGAAATTTCTTTTGGGAAGTTTGATGGAGGTGTTGTTGATGTTGGTTTTGTTTATGAGTTTTGTTATGGTTCCTTTGTTATGAGAATTGGCAGCGAAGTTATTGGGAAGGATGATTTATGTGTTGATGCTTCTACTTTTGGAGGTGTTGGTAGGGTAAATAAGTTTTTGTCATGGGGTTATTTTTTATAATCCTGGTGAAGTTTTTTATGTCTCCTTTAAGAGAGTACAGGTTATGGTTCTTGCAGATTTGGTTTCAAATATCAGCATTATTTCAATCATTTAGCTTCCTTTGATTAGAGTTTATGAGGAAGTCAGTTTGGTACTTCCAAGATGTTCTGATGAGGGCTTGAAGTGGGATCCTGTTCCTTCAAAGCTTTTTATTTCTTGTGATATATTGTTTGATGTTCAAGGCCTGTTTCTAGAAGGCTTCAAGAGTGGGTATCAGGTACAGGAACCTTAGAAGCTGAGAAGTTCTTGCGTTTTAATATGGTCATAGTTGTCTTTCCTTGAGCATGGATTTATCAGCTATGGGGAAGGTCACTTTACTGTGCATGGATCTCAATCTTGTTGGAGCTATTGTGACAATAGGTTTTGAGGATATTAGCTTAATTTTTTATTTGCATTGTGGAATTAGATTAATGGAATTTGGGACTCTTTCAAGTTTTCACTTTTTACCTCATTTTGAACTGTGGGATACTAACCAAACTATTAGGTTGTTTCAAATTTGGTGTCCCCAACACCCCAATTGGTTCAAAGTAAGGAGTAGCGAATCTTATTTCCGCTATGTTATTTTCTATTTTGCAAATAAATTTTTCTTATGCTTTGTTTATTTTTCTATAGTGCTTCCTTTCTCAATGTTAAGAAAGGGATGACTATTAGCTTTATTTCCTTTCTAGTTTATAATTGTATTTATTTTCCTTGCTCTTAATGATATTTGCATTTCTTCAAAAAAAAAAAAAAAAAGTAACAGGGTCATCAGAAGGCTAACATTTAACATGACCAAGCCATCTAATACGACTCTCTCTAATCTTATCTGTCAATGGAACTTCTCCAACCTTTTCACTGATATGCTCGTTTCGTAACCTGCCTCTAAGAGTAAGTTCACTCATTCACCTGATAATCCTCATCTTAACAGCACATAACTTAATATTATTCTTCTCTTTTAATGGCCAACATTTTGCGCTATAAAGCATTGCAGGTCTCACCACCATCTTATAAAATTTTCCCTTAAGATTCAGTGGTACTTTTCTATTACACAACAAACCTGAAGCATTCATCCACTTCAACCATTCAACTTAAATTTTATTAATAATATCCCCATCTATTTCACCATCACTCTGAACAATAGACTAAATATATCTAAAATGAGTACACTTATTAATGACTTGCTCGCTTAAAGTAACAATTCCCCCACTAGATCTATTTCTGCTGAAATTAAACTTCATGTATTCAATTTTAGATCTAATTAATTGAAAATCATAGACACAAAGTTACATACCATGTATTCAGTTTCTTTTATATTCTTAGATGAAAAAAAAATCTCAATACTCCCAACTCAGATTTGTAAGAAAGTAAACATGCAAGAAATAAAAATGTTGAAAATAAGTGTGTAGAAATAAAGATTAAACACACCAGATTTTACAGTGGTTTAGTCAAATAATGACCTATGTCTCTCATTTAGCCACCACAGCTTAGAATAGAATCCTTTACAATAATC
Organism: Dendrobium chrysotoxum; assembly: GCA_019925795.1. Classification (NCBI taxonomy): domain Eukaryota; kingdom Viridiplantae; phylum Streptophyta; class Magnoliopsida; order Asparagales; family Orchidaceae; genus Dendrobium; species Dendrobium chrysotoxum. The sequence continues at coordinate 52,526,515 of CM034315.1, forward strand.
ACTTTCACCAACCCCATGCGGCAGAGTACTGGAATCCTTTTCACCCAATTGGTGAGGCAAAGAATCTTGGAATCCTTTGTCATACTTCTAGTGAAGGTAGAGAACCTTGAAATCCTTTTTCACTCTCCAAGTGAAGGTAGAGGACCCAACATTCTTCACCCTTGAAGCTTTTCTCTCTAGAGCAACCCCAAGAGATCAACAAGGACACTGGATGATTTAAGGTGGAAGCCTACTTGGAGCAATCATGTGGAATCACCTTACACTACTTCTCCCTCTATCACAACCTCACTTTATCCCTCTCCAAATCCCTAAACTTCACAAAGCTCTCTCTCAAAATTTCTTCAACAACCGAAGACATCTTAATCAAGTCTTAAGAAATTTTTTTAATTAGGATTTAAAAAACCCTAAAAATTTAATTCTATTGCTTCTGATCATAAAGTATGATTAGTTCATTTCATCCTATTTGTCTTGTATAATGAACAAGTGACTATATGATTAGTTTAATTAGTTTGAACTGATCATCTAGTGCAATATCTAGAATCATTCAGTATAATTAGTTCAATCAAATAGGATTTTCATCTAGTTCAATTGAATAGAATTGTTCAATTTGTATGGTTTTTTGCACATTGTGGCCTCCATCCAAAAAGTAGATTGTGATCTCTTGTAAGGAGCTACCTTGGAAGCATGAATGATAAGAAGAGTGGAAAGATCCATCTTACCAAATTTATGGGAGACTCATAAGTAGGAAATAAAATGCAAGTATCTACTTTTTTTGAAGCAAGTATTTATAGAGAAACTGGTGATGGGACCATGCAATATCTAGAGATAAACAAACCTTGTGTCTATAGAAGATTCAATGCTATAAATTTGCATTTACTCTCACTCTTTTCTCTAGTTTATGATTCATTTATCTGATATTTTTGACATTCAATGGTTAATGGGTCAAATAAATTGTGGAACTAAATGTACTCCAATCATTTCCTGTGTAGGTTCCCCATCACATGTATCTTATCAGATATTTTTATCACATGGAAGGATAATCATCTCTTCTTTTATGATACTCCATTCCAAAAGGTTTCTGATTAGTTGTGAAGGAGCTTACCACTCACCTTCAACCACATTATCCAAGCAGACACCCTCTTTGGTGGGGGTAGTAACAAAAGTTCTTCTCTCAATCAGATAAGTCTTTATTCATCAAAGACAAAGTAAAATATTTTTTGTAATACCTATCAAAAAATAAGCTAAAGACACACATCCTTTCCACAAGAATTAGACTACCATTGAGCTTGATGATCAATGTTAAGTTACTTCTCAACCCATCTCACTCTGATAGGGCAACATTGGATCATTTTCCTACCCAATTCTAACTAAATCTCAATTTTCGCACAAGCTTCCCTTACCCACATGCTTTCTCATAAGATCACCACACCACTTCACACAGCCAACTAACCTATGCCAAAAAGTTAAAATAAAACTCCTATGTTCCATACATTTTCTATAATAACTTTCAAAGTCCTATAAATAAGGTAAGGGTGGTGCAAGAAATGTGGGGATATAGGAAGAGGAAAGATGAGAGACCATAAATACTATAGAGGATCTTGCATCCAAAAGATTTAAGAACAAAAAATAAACAATCATATTTAAGTCTGCATTATATAGGTAAAGAAACCCATGCTTATTGGTGGAGCCTAGCCACCATTTCTTTTCTATAGATCTTGGATTATACTATGAAATTATAAATGAATAAAAATTTATTTTTGTATACATTGTTACTCATGCAATATTTCACTGCACGATTATATACATGTTATAAAGTCAAGACTATAAAGTTCTCTGAATTAAAAATCCTTAATTTCTAGGATAGAGCCTATCAAATCTTGAATTTTTATAGCAATTAATTATGCTTAGGAATGTTAGCTAGTAGCTCACTCTAGGTAAGTGTATGTCCAGATTGTATACACCTCCTAAATCTCTACACATTCTTTCCCTATCCTGTTCTTTCGAAGTCCAAAATCTCAAATCTAAAACTAAACTCCAAATATGACTATAGAATTTATAATCTAAAGCCTGTACATCTAAATCTTGTTAGCCAAATCATTTCTTTAAATCCATATGAATTTTAAAAACTTGAGTCTTCACTTTAATTGAGAGTATTCTCTTAGGATATGTAATTAACTATAGGGGCTTGCCCCTATAGGGAGCCTAAAACCTAGAATAAAATAAACCCTATCTTAGTTTCCTTCTATGGTAGGGGGAAAATTTGTGAATGTTGACCTAAGCTTTGAAAATTTGTTTATAATCTTATAATCAAAAGATAAGTGAATATTCTTTTTATCCTTAGGGTAAATTTTAATATTTCTTATATAATTGATTATGAAAATAAATAGATGAATTTAATTTTATGATTAAACGATAAGTAAAATTTCTTTTATCATTAACGATGAATTAGCTATTTCTTATATAGTTTGATTATGAAAATAAAATCATTAATAAACTTTCCTGATTGAAATGATTAATGAATATTCTTTTCATCATTAGAGATGTATTGAATATTCCTTATGCAGTCGTAATTATAAAAATATATTCATAATTCAATTTTCTAATTAAAATGATTGGTGAATATTATTTTTATCCTTCGAGGCAAATTAAATAGTCTCTATACTATGTTTGATCATAAAAAAAATTTAAGGTTTCTCTTCTCAAATCGATCGTGAGACATTAGTCTATCCTTTCGGAAGGTATAATGTCAATCTTTGTATATTTGACTAAAGAAATATTAATATAATTTAAAGAAAATCTTGTTTGGCATAAAATAAAATTTGTCCACAGAATTATGCAGGTAAAAGTTAAATTTATGTGTTGGGTAATGCCGCAACACCAACAAGATTCACATACCAGTGTCGTATCAATCAATGCCAAAATTACTAATTTCAACATGGTGGTGCTGACCTTCTCTATTTGCAAGCATTGCGATGTCATAGATGTCAGTTCTATACTGCATCACAACACAACGATGCCCAAAATCAACACCATAGCATTGGCTGTATCGAGAAAATTCATGCAGGAGCACCACCTATACCAACACCGCAAAGCCGAAAAGTCAATTCAAGCTTCATAGCACTAAAATTTTACTGGGGCATGTTGGAGCTATTACAACTATCTAGATCCACAACAACTTAATGAAGACACATATCGATTTAGGCTATAATTGTTCCACATCGCCCAGCACCTCAGTCGAGCCAACATTCCAGCTCTGAGGTGCTCGTTCACTTTTTACCACCATAGTGCCACCTTGTTAAGCATCGTAGGAACAATCACCCAGCACCTCAGTCGAGCCAACATTCTAGCTCTGAGGTGCTTGTTCAATTTTTACCACCATAGTGCCACCTTTTTAAGCATCGTACACTCAAATCTGATCTTGTACTTACTATAAATAGATGTTAGTTCTTTTGTTTGTGTAGTTTAGTTTCTTTTGTGCAATTGTGTACTTTTTCAGTGTATTTCTTTAGTGCCTAACAACAACAACAACAACAAAAACAACAACAACAACAACAAGCCTTTATCCCACTACATGGGGTGAGCTACATGAATCCTTTTTCTCCATTTTGTCTAATTTAAAGTCAAATTCTCATTTAGATCTAATATTTTTTAACAAAGTCTACTTAGTTCTACCTCTACCTTTCTTAACATAGGTTTAATTTAAAACATCAACTCTCTTAACCAAGTCATCAGAAGGCCGCCTTTTTATGTGACCAAACAATCTAAGGAAACTCTCTCTAATCTTACCTACCACTGGAGCTACTCCATCCTTTTCATGTACATGCTCATTTCATATCCTATCTCTGAGAGTAAAGCCACTCATCCACTTGAGCATCCTCATCTCTACAACACTTAACTTAATATTATGCTTCTCTTTTAATGGCCAACATTTGATGCCATATAGGTCTAACCACCATGTTATAGAATTTTCCCTTATGTTTGGTACTTTTCTATCACAGAACAAGCCAGATGCATTCCTCCACTTCATCCATCAAACATGAATTCTACTAATAATATCCGCATATATTTCATCATCACTCTGAACCATACACCCAAGATATCTAAAACGTGTACTTTTAATAATGACTTGATCATTCAAAGTCACAAAACCCCCACTATAACTATTACTACTAAAATTACACTCCATGTATTTGGTTTTAGATCTACTCAAATAAAAACTTTAGACTCTAAGGTTGACCTCCATAATTCAAGTTTACCTTCAACTCCCCCTTTAGTCTTAACAATAAGAAGAATATTGTCAGCAAAAAGCATACACCTCGGAACATCCTCTTGCAAATCTCTAGTATGAACATCCATGACTAAAGAAAAAAGATATGGGCTTAAGGCTGATCCTTGATGTAACCTAACTAAAATTAGAAATACTTAGTCAAACCACATTGTGTTTGAACTCAAGTAACACCTCCATCATACATATCCCTAATGACTTGAATATAGGAATTATTAATCTCTTTTTTTTTTAGAACTCTCCATAGCATTTCTCTTGGAACTTTATCATATGCTTTCTCTAGATCAATAAATATCATATGAAGATCTTCCTTTTTCTCTCCATACTTCTCCATCAAACCTCTCAATATTTGTATGGCTTCCATAGTAGACCTACCCAGCATGAATCCAAATTGATTTTAAGAAACATTAGTATCACATCGTAACCTATGCTCCATAGCTTTCTCCCATAGTTTTAAAGTATGGCACATCAACTTAATTCCTCTATATTTTAAAGTATTTCTTTAGTTCTTCTATTTTGGGCTGATGATATAAAAAGCATATTAAGTATTAATGTAAACTCTTATTTGACAATGAATATAATAATGTATTCAATATCTCTTATTCTTCATTAAATGCATATAATGGTCATGTGTGTAGTTAAAACCTAGTGTGATGTATAGCCTCAACAATAATGCAAGAATAATTAAGAATATTAAAATGGAATTTTGGTATGCCTAGACATAGGATGTTTGAATATTCAAGGTTCTATGGAGATAGAAAAACTATAGGCGTACTATGCGCAATCTTCCTTTTCACCCCTATAAGCTTAACAGAGATCTATGGATGCACAAGCTCTGATCCACATCTATAACTAAGAGTCTCATTAGGAAAAATATATTATTTACATGCACAAATCGAAGATGATTTAATCAAAAATTGTATCAACTATTTAACTCATTTTCTTTCGGTGATAGAAACTCAAAAATCTCATTTTAACTTCAGCAGGAAAAATTCTAGCAATTGGAGTAAGCAGTAGTTATTTTGTTATAGTAAAGTAGATCACTTCCTCGTGTGTTTAGCAATCTAATTTATTACTTTGTTACTTGATTCAGCTGTATATTTGTATAATTTAGTGAAATATTTTAAATTTTATATTATGGAAAACCTAAGTATAATTCAAGTCTAGCAAGTTTTTCATTAGCTCCCCATTATCTTATTACATCATATGCAGTACAGTGATACCCCCCATCAAGTTTTTGGTGCCATTATCAAGAAAGTTTTATGCTTAGTAGAATTTACTATATTGCTAAAAGAATCGTATATTTAAACCTACTTGTATCCTATATCTTTATTTTATTTATTAAAAAGAATTTTGAAAAATCTAAAAATATTTTCTTTTTACTGTTTTATTTTTATTTTTAGTTACTATATCTCATTATATGTTTGGTAGATTTAGTAAGGATCCTTTATTGTTTGATCTAGAAATAGAAAGGATCCTAATAAAAATTTAAAAATCCAATAACTTTTTATACATGACTGACCCAGTTCAAGATCAAGGTCATACTTGACCACTTAGGGAATATGTTAACACTATACTAGAAGAAATTCATCATAGTATTAATAGACCTACTATCGAGGCTACAAATTTTGAATTAAGACTAGCTATTATCCAAATAGTTCAAAATTCCCACTTTATGGGAACATCTGTTAAAGATCATAATTTATATTTAGTTAGTTTTTAAAAAATTTGTGCAGCTTTTAAGTGTAATAATTTCAATGATGATGTCATTAGACTTAGATTATTCCAATTTTCTCTAAGAGAAAATGCTACTGTGGTTAAATTCTTTCCCCCCAGGCTTCATAGTCACTTGGAATGAGTTGGCACATAAATTTCTAACAAAATCTTTTTGACCTTAAAAAATTACTAAGCTTAGAAATGGTATCACTTCTTTTGCTCAGTTTAAAGGAGAATCCATTAATGAAAGTTGAGAAATATTTAAGGAGATGCTTATGAAATGCCCTCACCATGCTTTACCTGATTGGTTATCAAATATTTTATAATGGATTAGTAGGATTTGTTATGTTAATCATAGATTTGTAGCTGGACAATCTTTAATGTCTAAGTCATTTGAGGATGCTTATGAATTAATTAAGGAAACAACTACTAATAATTTCTAGTGGCCAACTAACAGGGTGAATCTTAAGAGAGTAACTAGAGCTTATGAATCTAACACTTTGTCAATTCTTATTACTCAGGTGAAAGTTTGAATAGGTTTTTATATCTAGTAGATATATCCCAAGGCTAATTAGGATGGGGGGTTAATTGGTAATTTAAAAATTCTTAGTAATTTCGAAAACCAATTTAAAATTTTACTCATAATGATTAATTTTCTCAAACAAAATTTTCAACCACAAATAGTAAAAGTGCAGAAAAATAAAAATGTAGTAAAAATAAAGACAGAAGAACACAGAATTTTATAGTGGTTCGATCCAACTAGAGCTACGTCCACTCCCTGAAGACTCCCTCTTTAGGTATTGCAGTATACCAAAGTGACTCTCCTTTTAATCCCACAGCAAGGCGGAGAACCCCTTACATAACCTATCTTCCACCAAACCCAGTGCGATAGGGTAGCATCATGCTTTCTCACCCTCTTGGTGATGGCAGAGAACCAGCATCCTTTCACACTCTTACAGTGTCAGTAGAGTACCATTATCTTTTCTTACCCTCTTGGTAATGGCAGAGTTCCAGCATCCTTTCTCACTCTCACAGTGTCTGTAGAGTACCATCATCCTTTCTCACCCTCCTAGTGATGACAGAGTACCAGATCTCTCCCAAAAATCTTCTCTCAAGAGACTTTGAAGAGGTAGCGCAGAGATTTAAAGTACATACAAAGAGATCCTTACCTTTGGGCAACCTTGTGAACCCTTCACAATTTCCACTTGTAATATCTTATAATTCTCACTACCAAACCCTCTCCAAAAACACAGTCTTTATCACTCTCAAGAAGAAATTGACAGAAGGATTTAAGATAGTCAGTTTTTAGGACACTTATATACAAAGGACAAGAAAAATTGTCCTGAAAATTGAAAATTTTATGTTTGATGGACTTGGATCGTATAGTACGATCGTACTTCATATGTATGAATAGTTCAAAAAAGATGTATGATACTATACAAATCTTATTTCATACTCTGATCGATGTCTGTATGAACCAATATTATACAGTATGATCAGCTAAAAATTATTGAGTTCATACAGGCCGAACGGGTACGAACTTGATTTCATACTCTGTCCGGTATCCAGGTCGAACCAACTTCATAGAGTACGATCAGTTCAAAATTTTATTGAGTTTTTACGGATAAATAAGTATGAACCTAATTTCGTACTCTGACCGACGTCCAGGATGAACCAACTTTACACAATATAAACAGTTCAATCAAATCATATTTTTCCTGGTACGATAGTGGACAACACCATTTCATACTCTGTGAATCATCTGTATGAAAATAGATCATACAATATGAATAGTACTTAAAAAGTTCTCTTGGCATGATTTGAATAACTTCGTTTTGGGAGGAACTATTAAGATAAATCATCCTGTATGATTTTAAAATTATATAGTATGATTAGTTTTATAATTTAAGTTTTCAAATCACTCTCCCAGTGTGTGTGAACACATTTATCCAGTTACAATCACACTCTCTCAGACTCACAAAAAAAAATAGAAAAATTACAGACTTCAATTAAAAAAACCCTAATCTAATCTGTCTTAAAGTCTTCGGCAGCCTAGAGTATGATTTTCCTGAAATGTTAGTACACATAAGCAAGACAAACAAAATGTATCCAATAAATGTCAGGAGAAATAATAATTAACCCAAGAATATTTTGGTATCATTAAAAACTCACACATAATATAAATACATAGTTTTGGAAACTAAGTTGCAACAATCTCCTCCTTTTTTATGATGACAAACAATTATTATTTGAGTTAACACTTAAGCAAATTTCTCTCCTAACCTCCCCTAAATGATGACCAATCAAAAAACAAGGGGTGTTAATTAAACATACAAAACATACACACTACAACATACACACAATAAACATTCAATCAAATAATCAATCAAAGATATCAATCAATCAAACAAAAACTAATTACACCCCATTTTAACAAAAACTAATTACACCCCCTTTTAACAATAATAAAAAGGGAAGGCCACCTTGAAAAGAGAAGTTTCTATGAAAAAATCAAACGAGCTGATGAAGAAAAAGATTTGAAGGTAATTTCAAATACACCATTAAGTTTCTAATGCTAAAAAGAAAAAGCTCAAATTTTAAATCATAGAATAACTAAGATAAGAAAAGTCAACTAGGTTCACTATTCATTCTAAACTTATCAAATAAAAATAAAAAAACATAATTATTACAGAAATGATGAAATAAAAAATAATTATTTTCTAACTCAATAGTGAAGTTTATTGCCAATTACATGGATTTGTATGAAATTTGAAATGATAAAGGAAAGACTAGCATCAATTGGAAACATTGCGCATCTTTTCTATTATTTGTAGCGCACTTAGTGCATCTTTTGAACTCGAGAAAATTTTGTGCCTCATTTTACTTTGCGAACAATGCCCATTTTTATTTCAATTTATGCATGCTTGGTGCATCCTTTCTTTTTTACTTTTTTAATCTTTCCAATATCAATAATCTCAATTGAAATTCCAATAATAACAAAAATAAACACATTGAAAAAGAAAATAAAAAAAAAAGATCTCCTTTTTGCAAGAATTATATCTAAATAATACTTGTCTGTATGAATATGAAATTGATCTCCTAATCTACATCTAATCATAATTTATTTAAATTTTGAATGATAAAATTTTGCAAGAAAATTAATTTGTAATCACAAAATAATTCAAAATTCAACTTAAGAGATCAACCACAAATGATTTTTTAAACGAAAAATAAACATTTCAAGAAGTGAAATTTTTAATGCATGCCATCAAAACATTTCATCATTTCATTTTGCATTCAAAAGCATATACACACATTTTTCCTTTCATCATAATCACACATAACATAATCCCATAAATAACACCTGAAATTACTAACACACAAGATCACTAAAATCGTAGAAATACATCTCAAGAACAAACACAAATAATCATAAGCAACAAAAACAACACAGAAGTACATCTTGTAATCAGAGGGGCCTTGATCTGGAGGAGGTGGTGGGTTGAACATCATGAAGAAGCTATTGATCGTAGCTACATTAGCATTGATAGAATCGAATTATCCTCGATTCTACCCCATATCCTCATTGTATCGAGCATCCTACACATTTAGGTGATTGTCAATTTGATCAAAGCATTGATCAAAGTGAGTTTCCATTCTATCAAAGTGTTAGACCATTTCATGGTAGAAATTTTGATTGGGTCTAGGGGTAGGTGCTGGTGCATGGGCTTCTCCTTCTTCCTCGAAATCTTCTCCTTCAGAACGTTGATCTCATCCAAAGAGTGCACAGAAAGAAGCATCAGTAAAGTATACAGGAAGTTTATTTGGAGGTTCAGGATAGATCAAATTATGTTTCTTTTCCAGAATATAGGTGATCAGTGTTACAAACTTGGATTTAGGAATTATAATTTTAATGATAATAAAAATTTTTGTGTTCTGCTTTGACTGGCAAACATCTAAGGTATAAAAGATCAAATGCGATTCAAGCCAACTTTAGATCGGGTCTGCGTGTGTTTAATTATATTTTTTTCATTTGTTGGGTCAAATGTGATGTAATTGATCCTACAGCTAAGTAACCTTGCATACAGACACTCAGGGGGAGAGTTTTAGTGAATTAGAATTTCTGTTCATTTTTTGTTCAGATCATCCTAGATGATATTCACATCATCCTAGACTATCCAATGAAAATAGAAACCCTAATTAGGGCATCAAAGTTAAGTCAGTCTTATTAAGCAGATCATCCTGGATGATCCTATGATCGTATAGGACAATAGGCTCAAATCAAAAATTCTTAGCCGCTAGATTAAGTTAGGCAAGTTTTTATTTTTAGATATTTGGTCTGATCGTCCCGGACGATATGTGTATCATCCTGGATGATCCATTCCAATCATGCCTAAATTAGTTTATTTATTAAGGAAAGTAATTAAGGTTTAATTAATTTGATCATATCATCTTGGATGATCGTGAGATAGTATAGGATGATATATTAAAAATCCTAACCATTTAGTGCCTATTACTTATACGTCCAGAGCTGTGTGCAGGATAACTTTTTTATTTTTGAACTAATCGTATAGGACGATAGACATATCATCTTGGACGATCAAGTCAATTTGATATCATCCAACACAAGTTCCTTTGATGACCAGAGCTATCTTTTGGACAAAATTCTTGATTTACACTAATCATCCCGAACAGTCGTAGAATCGTACGGGATGATCCGAACAAATTTTGTCTACTGATCGTCCAGAGGATCCAGATCATCCAGGCTGATACATGTGATTTTGAACTGATCATACAGGATGATCGATCGATCATCCTAGACGATCCTTGATGACCAGTTAAGATTTAGGATAATTTTTGAGCCCTCCTATTTAAGATCTTTTTCTTTCAATAAGGAAAATCTTTTGCCACTTTTCTTTCCATAGAAAACCTCGAGAGAGAGAGAGAGAGCTTGGGAGAGGGAGACAGGATCTTATGAGGGGTAGTTTGTGAGGGATTGACAAAGGTTTCTCCAAGCAAGGATCTGAGTCATCTTCTCTGTTCGTCGTCTCTTGTCTTATCAGTGTCTCTATGGGAGGATCATTTGCAAGAAGATTTGGGTTTACCTGCTTCAGGAGGAAGCGAAAGGAGTCCAAGTTCTCTGTCTACTTCAGGAGGAAGTGAAAGGAGTCTAGGTTCTCTGCCTGCTTCAGGAGGAAGCAAAATGAGTTCAGGTTCTCTGCCTCACCGGGTTGGTAGAAAGGAGTTTTTGAATAGACTTCTCCACCTTACTGTGGGAGCAGAAGTAAAGTCACTTAGTGTTAGTGCAATACCCAGAGGGGAGGCTCCAGGGAGTGGACATAGGTCAAGTTGACCGAAGCACTATAAAATCTGGTGTATTCTTTCTGATTATTTTTTGCATTTACTTTTCTGTTGATGATTGTGTGATTGTGATTATTATTCTATTATAGTTGAATATATGCACATCATCATGTAACTATAAATGTTTTAAAACATTCAAAAAGAATTTCTAAATTATTGTTTTGCTCTCAAATTTTTAATACTACCAATTCACCCCCCCCCCCTCTTTGTTAGCCTCAAGACTAGTTCATAAGGGCTTAACATCCCTATCGAACTTTCAAGTGGTATCAGAGCGGGATTCAAAAATTAAGTTTAAAAACTTCTGAATTTTAATCCATGGCTAACTTTGGTAATCGTAATACTACTGAAGGTTATTCAATTGCACGACCACCATTGTTTGATAATATACCTTTTGATTTTTGGAAAACTCGCATGTCCAACTTTTTATAATCAATTGATTATCGTATGTGAATGCTTGTTAAGGATGGGTATGAAGCACTTTTTAGAATGGTTAAAAATGTTAAAATTGAACTTCCTTTCACTGATTAGATATTTGATGATCGTGATTTAGCACAACTGAATGCAAAATATTTGAACTATTTTTTCTGCGCTTTAAAATCTGAAGATTACATGCGTGTTTCTACTTGTACGAATGATAAAAAAATCTAGGATAGATTATGCATTACTTATGAAGGCACATCTGAGGTTAAGCAATCTAGATTGAACATCTTACTTCACGACTACGAACTCTTTTGCATGAAACCAAGTGAATCGATTTCTGAAATGTATACTAGGTTCACTAAAATTGTCACTTATTTACAAACTTTAGAAAGAGAACTTGCAAACTATGAAAAAGTGAATAAAATTCTGAGATGTTTGCCTTCTTCTTTTGATGCCAAGATAACTAAAATTACTGAATCCAAAGATTTAAACACTTATTCTATTGATAACTTTCTTGGGTCACTCATTACTTATGAGTAAGGAGTGAACCAACGGTAAATTGATGTAGATGAGAAGAAGAGGGATAAAACTGTGGCACTGTAGGCCAAGGATACTGACACTAACTCTTCCTGGTCTGATAGCAATGATGTTGCCTTGATCATTAGGAAATTCAAAATTTTTCTAAGGAAGAAACACAAGAACTTTCAGAAATGGAACAAAGGTAAGAGTAGCAAAAATTTTAATGGTTCATCTAATACTGTTTGTTTTTAATGCAGGAAGCCTGGACATATAAAGGCTGATTATCCTACACTTAAAGCTCACCCAAGAAAGGAGAAGGGTGAGGAGAAACCCAAGTTTAGAAAGGACAAGAAGTGGATCCAAAAGGTGTTCTAGGTAGATTCTGCATCTGAATCCTTTGAGACTGATGCTGAAGAGGAGACTATGAACTTGTGTCTAATGCCTGATGATCATCCTGGTGAGTCTGATCAAGAAGAGGTATGTGAGCTAACCTATAATCAATTGCTAGATGTTTCTGAGAAAATTCATTCATCGTATAGAAAACTTAAGACAACACATGCTAGTCTTAAATTAAAATTTTTTAATTTACAAAATGAGCATAAAATTTTGATTAAAGATCATTTTACTCTTGATTGCAATCACATGTCACTACTTGATGAATTTGATGAATTGAATAAAAGCATTTTGATTTGATTACTGAGCATGATTCATTAAAAACCTTACATGTTGATTTAGATAGAGCTTTTAAAGAATTAGACACCATGGCATGTGACTTAGAGAGTAGTAAGGGTGCATTTAAATTTGAAATTGCAAGTCTAACGAAGAAAATTGAATTTCTAAGACTGAAAATTTGTGCTATTGAAAAAAATAAAACTTCCTACTTTGCATAATTTTATGCACCTCCACCTTTTAATGAATTTGTTTCAAAATCATCAAAGCATGTTTCATTCAAACCTAGGAAGAGGCACAATCACCCACGTAGATTAGTTAACCCTTTTCCTGGTGTTAGATGCTTTTCTTGTGGCATGCTTGGACATATCTCTCACACCTGCACTGTTCACCGTAGTACATATTGGGTGTGGAGACCCAAATTGCATAATTCACAGCACAACACACATGCATTGCATTCTTCTTTTCATAAGATTGGGTTCCTAAATCTGACATTTGATAATTTTATAGGTGTGCTCTCACAAAAGACCTCATGAGAGCATATGGTACCTGGACAGCGGATGCTCAAGACATATGCCTGGAGATGCAAATCAATTCATTTCGCTGGAGGCCAGGGCTGGAGGCAAGGTTACACTTGGAAACAACACCACCAGGAGGGTGGTAAGAGCAGGTATAACTGGTGATTCTAAAAATTTCATTATTAACAATGTTTTGCTTGTAGATGGATTGAAACACAACTTGTTGAGCATCAGTCAACTTTGTGACAAAGGATACAACATCAAGTTCCTACCCACTTACTGCATTATAATCTTAAATGACAAAATTACTTTGCAAGAAAAAAGGATCAATAATGTCTACATGTTGAATGTAAGCTACTTTAAAACTGATGTTTTAATTTGCATTAAAACTGCTGCTGATAAGTCTTGGTTGTGGCACAGGAGATTATGTCATGCTAGTATGAAAACCCTTAGGAGAGTCACCCAAAAGGACTTAATTAGAGGTGTACCCAAGCTTAAGTTCACTAAGGACCACCTGTGTGATGCCTATCAATTAGGGGAGCAAGTCCTCTCCTCATTCCACTCAATTAAGGACAACAACACCTATAGACCTTTAGAAGTCCTTCACATGGATTTGTTTGGACCCATTAGCACTGCTAGCTTAGGGGGAAGAGTCTATGGTTTTGTGATTGTTAATGATTACTCGAGGTTCACTTGGATTAAATTTCTTTCACATAAATCTGAGTCATTTGATGAACTTAAATCTTTCTCCACTTGGATTCAGAGGAAGTTAGTGTTGCAAATCTGGTTTTGATGATGACAAACATGTTTCCAGTGTGTTTTGCTTGGCTAATCTTTTTCAGGGACAAAAGACCACGAGCCAGTCAAGCCAAGTCAAGATCAGGTCCAAGTGTGTCCAATGTACTACTTTTCATTTTATTGAGTCAATTGTAATGTAACTGATCCCCTAGCTAAGTAACCTTGCACACACACACTCAGGGGGAGAGCTTGAGTGAATTAGAGTTTCTGGTTATTTTTTGTTCAGATCGTCCTTGACGATATTCACATCGTCCTGGACGATCCAGCCAAAACAGAAACCCTAATTAGGGTGACTAAGTTAAGAGGGCCTGATTAAGCAGATCGTCCTGGACAATCTCATGATCGTATGGGACGATATGCCCAAATCAGAAATTCTCAGCCGCCAGATCAAGTTAGGCAAGTTTTTATTTTTAGTTATTTGGTCTGATCATCCCGGACGATACGTGTATCGTCCCGGACGATTCAGTACAATCATGCCTAATTTAATCTGGTAATTAAGGAAAACAATTTATTTTTGATTGATACGATCATATCGTCTTGGACGATCGCAGGATCGTCCCGGACGATCTTGATCGTCTAGTGCATTTAAGCTGTACGTCTAGAGCTATGTACAGGACGATTTAGGGCCTTTTTAAACTAATCGTACAGGACGATGTCCTTATCATCCTGGACGATCAAGTAATTTTTTGGTCGTCCAGTACAAGTTACTCTGGATGACCCGAGCAGTCCTCTGGACGATATTCCTTGATTTGCACTAATCATCCCGGACGATCGCAGGATCGTACGGGACGATCTGAATAATTTTTCTACTGATCGTCTAGAAGAGCCAAATCGTCCAGGCTGAAACAGCTGAATTTGAACTGATCGTACAGGACGATCTATCGATCATCCTGGACGATCTTGGCCGACCAGTTGAGATTTAGGGCAAATTTTAAGCCCTCCTATAAAATAACTTTTTCTTAAAACAAGAAAAATCTTTTGCTACCTTCCTTCCCTGAGAAACCCTAGAGAGAGAGAGTTGGGAGAGAGAGAAGAGATCTTGTGAGGGGCAGTTAGTGAGGGATTCACTAAGGTTGCTCCAAGCACGAATCAGAGTCGTCTTCTCCGCTCGTCGTCTGTCGTCTAGTCGGTGTTCGTCGTTGGAGGATCATTCGCAAGACGATCCGGGGTTCTCTGCCGACTTCAGGTGGAAGCAAAAGGAGTTCGAAGGTTCTCTGCCTGCTTCAGGAGGAAGCGAAAGGAGGTCGGGTTCTCTGCCTCACCGTGTGGTGAAAAGGAGGTGTTTTGTACAGGCTTCTCCGCCTTGCTATGGGAGCAAAAGGAGAGACACTTTTGTTTAGTGCAATACCCGGAGGGGAGGCTCCGGGGAGTGGACATAGGTCAAGTTGACCGAACCACTATAAAATCTTGTTTGCTTTTCTGATTCAGTTTTGCACTTTACTTTTCCAATATAAACTGCTTGGGTGAATATCTGTGGTTGATTTTTTCGTTCTTGTTTACTTGTTTCCACTGTTAAGTATCGAAAAGATTTTCATTGTTATCGTGAAATTTTTTAATAACCAATTCACCCCCCCTCTTGGTAAGCCTCGGGACTAGTTCACTAGGGCTTAACATCCTTATCGAACTTTTAAGTAGTATTAGAGCGGAATTCAAAATTTAGGTTTAAAAACTTTTGAATTTGATCCATGGCTAACTGTAATAATCGTAATACTGCTGAAGGTTATTCTATTACCAGACCACCGTTGTTTGACAATATTCCTTTTGATTTCTGGAAAACACGCATGTCTACTTTTCTGCAATCTATTGATTATCGCATGTGGATATTAGTTAAGGATGGATGCGAACCACCTTTTAGAATGATTAACAATGTGAAAACTGAATTGCCTTTTACTGATTGGACGTTTGATGATCGTGATTTAGCACAGTTAAATGCAAAATGTTTGAACAGTTTCTTTTGTGCTTTAAAATCTGAAGACTATATGCGTGTTTCTACTTGTACAACGGGAAAGGAAATCTGGGATAGATTATGTATAACATACGAAGGTACAACTGAAGTCAAACAGTCTAGGTTAAACATCTTGTTACATGATTACAAACTTTTTTGTATGAAACCTAGTCAGACTATTTCAGAAATGTACACAAGGTTCACTCAGATTGTTACCTCTTTGCATGCTCTAGGTAGAGAACTTACTAACTACGAAAGAGTGAACAAAATTCTTAGATGTTTGCCTGCTTCTTATGATGCTAAGATTACTGCTATTACTGAATCTAAAGACTTAAACACTTACTCTATTGACAGCTTACTTGGATCACTCATTGCTTACGAGCAAGGGGTGAACCAAAGGCAGCTTGATGCAGGTGAACGCAAGAAAGAGAAGATAGTGGCACTAAAGGCCAAAGATTTAGATGCTAGCACTTCTGGGTCTGATAGCGATGATGTTGCCTTAATCACAAGGCAATTCAAAAGCTTTCTAAGGAAGAAACATAAGAACTATCAGAAGTGGAACAAGGGTAAGTTCAATAAAAATGTTAAGGGTTCATCTGAATCTATTTGTTTTGAATGCAGCAAGCCTGGACATATTAAGGCTGATTTTCCAACACTTAAAGCTCACCCAAGCAAGGAGAAGGGTGAGGAGAAACCAAAGTTCAGAAAGGACAAGAAGCGGATTCAGAAGGCGTTCTGGGCAGACTCTGCATCCGACTCTTCTGAGACTGAAGCTGAAGAGGAGGAAACAAACTTGTGTCTGATGGCGGATGATCACCCTGGTCAGTTGAACCAGGAAGAGGTATGTGAGCTTACTTACGATCAATTATTTGAAGTTTCTAAAAGAATTCATACATCGTATAGGAAGCTTAAGAAAACTCATGCTAGTTTGAAATTAGATTACTTGACTTTGCAAAAAGAACATGATTATGTAGTTAAGGACCATTCCCCACTTGATTCCAATCACATGTCTTTGCTTGATGAATTCGATCATTTGAACAAAAAATATTCTGGTTTAACTGTTGAGCATGAATTGTTAAAAATATCGCATGTTGAATTAGAAGCTGCCTTTAAGAAAGTGAATGATATGACATGTGAGTTGGAAAGTAATCAAAGTGTAAGAACTTTTGAAATTGCAAGTTTAAATAAACACATTGAGTTCTTGAAAGTGAAAATCAGTGCTTATGAAAAGAACAAAACACCGCCTACTTTTGAACAGTTTTATGCACCGCCACCCTTTGAAAAATCTGTTGCAAGTTCTTCAAAGCATGTTTCATATACATCTGGGAAGAGGCATTATCACCCACGTAGATTAGTTAACCCTTTTCCTGGTGTTAGATATTTTTCATGTGGCATGTTAGGACATATTTCCCACACCTGCACTGTTTACCGTAGTACACATTGGGTGTGGAAACCTAAACTGCCTATTTCACAGCACAGCACGCATGCATTGCATTCCTCTTTTCATTAGAAGGAACACAAACCTGTTTGGGTTCCTAAGACTGACGTTTGATATTTTTGTAGGTGTGCTTTCACACAAGACCTCGTGAGAGCATGTGGTACCTGGACAGCGGATGTTCTAGACATATGACTGGAGATGCAAATCAGTTCATTTCGCTGGAGGCCAGAGCTGGAGGCAAGATTACACTTGGAGATAACACCACCAGGAAGGTGGTAGGCTCAGGTATAATTGGTGATTCAAAGAATTTTATAATTGATAATGTTTTTCTTGTAGATGGACTGAAACACAACTTACTGAGCATTAGTTAACTCTGTGGCAAGGGATACAGCATCAAATTCCTGCCCACTGGCTGCATTTTAAGCTTAAATGATGAAGTTGTTTTGCAGGGGCAAAGGATCAACAACGTCTACAAGCTGGATGTAAGTTGCATTAAATCTAATAATTCAATTTGCTTAAAAACTGCTGTTGATGAGTCTTGGTTATGGCATAGGAGATTGTGTCAAGCCAGTATGAAAACCCTTAGGAGAGTCACCCAAAAGGACTTAGTTAGAGGTGTGCCCAAGCTTAGGTTCACTAAGGATCACCTGTGTGATGCCTGTTAGTTGGGGAAGCAAGTCCAGTCCTCTTTTCACGCTGTTAAGGACATTAGCACCTCTAGATCTTTAGAAGTTCTTCACATGGACCTCTTTGGACCCATTAGCACTGCCAGCTTAGGGGGGAGAGTCTATGGTTTTGTGATTGTAGATGATTATTAGAGGTTCACTTGGGTTAAGTTTTTGTCACATAAATCTGAGTCATTTGATGAGTTTAGATCCTTCTCTACTTGGATTCAGAAGAAGCTAGGATGTGAGATTATTACCATCCATAGTGATTATGGAGGGGAATTTGAAAATAAAAGATTTGGAAGTTTTTGTGAGAATCATGGGATTAGTCACAATTTTTTAGCTCCTAGGACCCCTCAGCAGAACGGGGTAGCTGAAAGGAAGAACAGGACCTTAGTGGAAGCCGCTAGAGCCATGCTTGCTGAGTATTCACTTCCAAAATACTTTTGGGCTGAAGCGGTGAACACTGCCTGTTATGTGCTGAATAGGGTGAATGTGAGAGTCAAACTGAACAAGACACCTTATGAGATCATTAAGGGTAGAACACTAAATCTGTCCCACCTCCATGTCTTTGGATGTAAAGTTTTCATTCTGAACAATGGGAAGTCACCCTTAGGAAAATTTGACCCCAAATCTGATGAAGGAGTGTTCTTAGGATATTCAAGTGTGGGGAAATCCTTTAGGGTGTTCAATAGGAGGACTTTGGTGGTGGAAGAAACAACCCATGTAGTGTTTGATGAATATGATCCTAAGAAGTCTAGATCTGAAGTAGAAGATGAAGAGATTATTGAGGTTGCCCAAGGAGTTGGAAATACAAATTTGGAGGAAAGGGTAGAACGTCAAACCACGTTGCCTAGAGATTGGAGATATTCTTCGAGTCATCCTAAAGAACTGATCTTAGGAGACCCTTCTGAAGGTGTTAGGACTAGGCATGGACTTAGGAAGGAAGTAAACCATTCTGCCTTTATCTCAATGACTAAACCCACCAACATCAATCAAGACTTGTCGGATGAGTTTTGGATTTTAGCTATGCAGGAAGAATTGAATCAATTTATAAGGAATGATGTTTGGGAGTTAGTAGAAAGACCTAAAAATCAAAGTATTATGGGAACCAAGTGGGTCTTTAAGAATAAGATGAATGAATCTGGTGTGGTGGTGAGAAATAAGGCTAGATTGGTGGCTAAGGGGTATAATCAGATAGAAGGGATTGATTTTGAGGAGACTTTTGCCCCTGTAGCTAGATTGGAAGCCATTAGGGTGCTACTAGCCTTTACCTGTTATAAGGGATTTAAGCTGTTTCAAATGGATGTTAAGAGTGTCTTTTTAAATGGGGTAATTAAAGAAGATATTTTTGTAGAACAACCCCCAGGTTTTGAGAGTTCCCAATATCCAAATCATGTCTATAAATTAAAAAAGGCCTTATATGGATTGAAACAGGCACCCAGAGCTTGGTATGAGAGGCTTAGCACATTCCTGTTAGAAAGAGAGTTTGTTAAGGGGAGCGTAGACACCACCCTTTTTCTGAGGAGAATAGGAGATGACTTACTCATTGTTCAGATTTATGTTGATGATATAATTTTTGGATCTTCTGATAAATATTTATGTGATGAGTTTTCTAAAATAATGAGTAAAGAGTTTGAGATGAGTATGATGGGAGAATTGTCCTACTTTTTGGGGTTTAGCATTAGGCAAACGGATGATGAAACCTTTCTCAATCAATCTAAATACACTAAGGACTTTTTGAACAAGTATGAAATGGACAAAGCCAAGCCAATCAGTACTCCCATGACCTCCCCAGTTCAGTTAGATAAGGATTCAAGTGGAAAATCTGTTGATCAGAAGAAGTATAGAGGGATAATAGGATCACTGCTTTACCTGACTGCTAGCTGACCTGATATTATGTTTAGTGTCTGTCTTTGTGCTAGGTTTCAGGCTGATCCCAAAGAGTCCCACCAGACTGCTGTTAAGAGAATTCTTAGATATCTTTTAGGGACCCCAAACCTAGGAATCTGGTACCCTAGGCACAGCACCTCTTTTGAGATCATTGGATATTCTGATTCTGACTTTGCGGGGTGTAGGGTGGATAGAATGAGCACTTCTGGGACTTGTCAATTCATAGGGCAGTCGTTAGTCTCCTGGTCCAGTAGAAAACAAAACTGAGTTGCACTTTCCACTACTGAAGCTGAGTACATTGCCTTAGGGAGTTGTGTGGCCCAAGTTCTTTGGTTGAAGCAACAGGTCTTGGATTTAGGGGTACCAGTTGGCACAATTTCTGTTCTATGTGATAATACTAGTGCCATCTGTATCTCTAAGAACCCAATCCAACATTCTAGGACCAAACACATTGATATAAGTCATCACTTCATTAGGTACCATGTTACAAAAGGGGACATTGAGCTACATCATGTAGCAACTGAAAATCAGCTGGCTGACATATTCACTAAACCACTTGCCTTTGACTCATTCAGCATTCTGAGAACCAAATTAGGAGTGATTGATATAAATGCTTGATTCTGATGACTACTGGTTTCTGATTGTTCTGATTGGTATTTTGTTTTATGTTTTTCTGTTAGTTAGTTCTTGGTTTTATTATTTTCTTTCAGTTGATTTTATTTCCTCTGCTGATTTCTATTTTAGTCTTACTGTTAGTCTGATTTGAGCATTTGCTTTGCTGTAATTTTCTACCTGTTTTTATTCACTAGTTCATATCTTGCACTTACTATTTTATGGTTTTTTTTTTCAAAATCTGATCACCGCTCACTACTTTTGAAAATCTGAATTTCTAACTGGGAGCTTTTACCTTATTTTGGTTTGGAAGCTGGTAAGCAGTGATTGATTCCACTGAATCTGTTAAAGAGAAGAAACATTGATGATTGTTTCTCTTCCTCTAACTCCTTTACTGGTGTATGGTTTCTTTTGGATAAAAATCTTTTTCAAAATTAAAATGTTAGTTTTTAAAATAGAGATTATTTTATCTTCCTACAGTAATCTGTCTCATATCAATAGTGTTTTTCAAAGTCTTGAGTCATTAGGTTGATTTTCTAAAACCAAGTGATTGCATTTATCATATGTTGTATGGCTTTTATTTTGTGGATCGTTCTTCCCTACTATGGAGAGTCATCTCCTATGTCTGGAATATAATCTCACAGCTGAGACTCTTTAAT
Source organism: Dendrobium chrysotoxum (assembly GCA_019925795.1). Taxonomy (NCBI): domain Eukaryota; kingdom Viridiplantae; phylum Streptophyta; class Magnoliopsida; order Asparagales; family Orchidaceae; genus Dendrobium; species Dendrobium chrysotoxum. The sequence continues at coordinate 52,548,013 of CM034315.1, forward strand.
GATTATGAAAAGGAGAAAACTTATAAAAGATGCGTAGTGCGCCAAATAATTTGAAAAAGAGGCATAAAATGAGCCCAAAACTGAAAAGATGCGAAATTGCCAAATTGGATACACAAAGTGTATCAAAAAATCAAAAGATGCGCAAAGTGCCAACCAATTTGAAAAAGAGGCACAAAATGAGCCCAAACCAAGCTTTCTTCCCTTTTAGATTGTTAAATGTCTTAGAAAAATTCGTGCGCCACTTAATATTTTCAAAAGCTTGTGTTTGGAAATCCTGATTTCTGATTTTTTACTTTGTAACACTATTATATCAGACATTTTTCTGAAATGAGGGTTGAAAGGATCTTTATTCAAATCTAATGTCTTTTCTTTTGAATCGGATTTTTGTTTTGAAAGAGGTTTTCATCGATAAGGTGCCCCGGGGTCAGAGTTACGAAAGTTGGTTTTTCCAACCTTTTCTGGATTTCAGCGCTGACAATCATCTTCCTACTGGTTTTTGAATTTAAAAATAATGAAAAACTCAGAGTCACTCGAGCAGCTTGATCAAAAAAAAATGTTGCTTTTATGTGTGTTTGATGCAAGTTTTCTTCGTCTTTGTGTTCTTTTGATTTCATGATTGTGTTTTTGGGATCCTGATCGATCATCTTCATCCTTCATCTTTTTCTGTTTTCTTCACATCGTCCGGCATGATACCACTATCATCCTGGATGATCCACTTCATCCTGGACGATCCAAAAATCATCCTGGATGATTCATTCAAAATCGTCCCTTCACTGCTCCTGCTGCTGAAATACTCAAATTATTGGTGATCGTCCTGGACGATCCTTAGATCATCCTGGACGATATGATCCATATCTTCCTGATCTGATCAAACGGCTGACATTGCACCAATTATTGTCCCTCATTTTGGATGATCCACCTCATCATCCTAGACGATCCACATGTCAGCCGCTGGACGATTCAAATTCGGCCTGTCCGATATATTTATTACATATCGTCCTGGACGATCCACCTAATCATACGGGACAATACCTTTTCGTCAATGGTCGTCCAGTCTGACTCCTCGGGATGATCGCATGTGTCTAATCGTCCTGGAAGATCTTTGATCGTCCTGGACGATCGGACCATTTTTTTTTTGACCAATTGTCCAGGACGTCATAAATGTCCAGATCGTCTCGGATGATGTCGCGATCGTACGGGACGATCAGGCCATTTTTTATATAAACAGCAGTTTTCTTCAGATTTTTCCACACCATTCTTCTTCCACTTCCTTACCCCTTAAATTCCTAATGGCTGGTGGCAAAATGTCTCGCCAAAAGGGTGCCAGTTCCTCCCGGGGACATATCGATCCTCGCTTCCTGAATGCCGCCGATCAGGCTGCTTTCGAATGCTATCGAAATGTGGGGATCACGCACTCTAAAATTGTAAATCCCCGTACTCTCACTTATCCTATTTTAGATCTATTCGCACACACCTCCCTCACGTTCATTCTGACCTTAGCCTTTCCTTTTAATCTTGAACTTCTTCAAATCTTCTTTGCCAACTTGCACATTTCCGCGGACTATTCTACTCTTCGATCCTACGTAAATAAACGCCCCGTGGAACTCAAGACCCATGATTTTCATAATATTCTCAACCTATCTGTCACTGGCGACAAACTTCACACGCTTATCACCGATCCTGACTATGATTAGAGTGTCGCCAATCACTTCCTTCACCATACCAACGCAGCCTATCATGACAACACCTGCACTTCTCTTCTCAAGGACGCCCGGACCATTCAACACGTCCTTCGTTCCTCCGTCATTCCAAAGGCGGGGGATCGAATTCACATTACCCCGCTCCTATCCTTGACCACCTACTACATCATGGCCCGTCGAGATTTTAATACCTCTGATCTGATTATCCGCTACATAGAACACCTAACCACCATTAGAGATCCGGGCCACAGGCGTCGCCCAAATCTAGCTTTAGGTCATCTTATTCATTATGCCTTAGAGACAAAATATGACCTTCAGTATCCTGTCCCTCCTGATGTCCCTCCTTCCTTCTTCACAAATAACTCATTCCATGTCCTACACAGCACCCGACTACATCTGGAGCCCGCCCCGGATGTTGAGGAGGAAGAGGAAGAGGCCGTTCCAGTTCCTGCTGCACCAGAGGCACCTGCACCCCTTCGCATTGCCTCTCCCTTTGACCACCTGGTGCAGCGCTTCGATCAGTGGGAGGCAAGATTTGACTCCTATGTGGTTGCCCAGGAGCAGCGACACGCCGAGGACATCCAGCGCTTCAATGACTATGCTGCGCAGCAGCAATTGCAGCATGACCAGGACATTGCCTGGATCGGAGCCCACTTTCAGGCGTTTCACACCTACTTCAACCCACCACCGCCACCTCCTCCTTCCGATCAGGATCCGCCTCTATTTTAGTTTCCTATTTTGTAGTTGTTCTTTGTTATGTTTTATTTCCATGTTCTATTTTTCCCTCCTCCTTTTTGTGATGTCAAAAGGGTGAGTCAGTCAGTTGTAGTCGTTTTAGTTTTTGTTGAGTCATGTTTCCTGTTTAGTTGTTAAATGAAAATTTGAAAAAATATTTATGTTTTGATCTCCTAGTTTACTTTTATCTTCAAACTACTTTACAAATGTTTACCATCATCAAAAAGGGGGAGATTGCTGCAAATCTGGTTTTGATGATGACAAACATGTTTCCAGTGTGTTTTGCTTGGCTAATCTGTTTCAGGGATAAAAGACCACGAGCCACTCAAGCCAAGTCAAGATCGGGTCCAAGTGTGTCCAATGTACTGCTTTTCATTTTATTGAGTCAATTGTAATGTAACTGATCCCCTAGCTAAGTAACCTTGCACACACACACTCAGGGGGAGAGCTTGAGTGAATTAGAGTTTCTGGTTATTTTTTGTTCAGATCATCCTGGACGATATTCGCATCGTCTTGGACGATCCAGCCAAAACAGAAACCCTAATTAGGGCGACTAAGTTATGAGGGCCTGATTAAGCAGATCATCCTGGACGATCTCATGATCGTACGGGACGATATGCCCAAATAAGAAATTCTCAGCCGCCAGATCAAGTTAGGCAAGTTTTTATTTTTAGTTATTTGGTCTGATCATCCCGGACGATACGTGTATCGTCCCGAACGATTCAGTACAATCATGCCTAATTTAATCTGGTAATTAAGGAAAGTAATTTATTTTTGATTGATACGATCATATCATCCTAGAAGATCGCAGGATCGTCCTGGACGATCTTGATCGTCTAGTGCATTTAAGCTGTACGTCCAAAGCTATGTACATGATGATTTAGGGCCTTTTTGAACTAATCGTACAGGACGATGTCCTTATCAGCCTGGACGATCAAGTCATTTTTTGGTCGTCCAGCACAAGTTACTCTGGATGACCCGAGCTATCCTCTGGATGATATTTCTTGATTTGCACTAATCGTCCCGGACGATCGCAGGATCGTACGGGACCATCGGAACAATTTTTTCTACTGATCGTCCAGAAGAGCCAGATCGTCCAGGCTGAAACAGCTGAATTTGAACTGATCATACAGGACGATCTATCGATCGTCCTGGACGATCTTGGCCGACCAGTTGAGATTTAGGGCAAATTTTAAGCCCTCCTATAAAAGAACTTTTTCTTCAAACAAGAAAAATCTTTTGCTATCTTCCTTCCCTGAGAAACCCTAGAGAGAGAGAGAGAGTTGGGAGAGAGAGAAGAGATCTTGTGAGGGGGAGTTAGTGAGGGATTCACTAAGGTTGCTCCAAGCACGGATCAGAGTCGTCTTCTCCGCTCGTCGTCTGTCGTCTAGTCGGTGTTTGTCATGGGAGGATCGTTCGCAAGAAGATCCGGGGTTCTCTGCCCGCTTCAGGTGGAAGCAAAAGGAGTTTGAAGGTTCTCTGCCTGATTCAGGAGGAAGCGAAAGGAGGTCAGGTTCTCTGCCTCACCGTGTGGTGAAAAGGAGGTGTTTTGTACAGGCTTCTCCGCCTTGCTATGGGAGCAAAAGGAGAGACACTTTTGTTTAGTGCAATACCCGGAGGGGAGGCTCCGGGGAGTGGACGTAGGTCAAGTTGAACGAACCACTATAAAATCTGGTTTACTTTTCTGATTCAGTTTTGCACTTTACTTTTCCAATATAAACTGCTTGGGTGAATATCTGTAGTTGATTTTTTGGTTCTTGTTTACTTGTTTCCGCTGCTAAGTATCGAAAAGATTTTCATTGTTATCGTGAAATTTTTTAATAACCAATTCACCCCCCCTCTTGGTTAGCCCCGGGACTAGTTCACTAGGGCTTAACATCCCTATCGAACTTTCAGTTAGGTTCTGAGATTTTGACTATTCACAGTGATCATGGTGGAGAGTTTAAAAAATTGAGATTTGGAATATTCTATGAGGAGCAAGGGATTAGCCATAATTTTTCAGCTCTTAGGACCCCTCAGCAGAACGGGGTAGCTGAAAGGAAGAATAGGACCTTAGTGGAAGCCACTAGAGCCATGCTTACTGAGTATTCACTTCTAAAATACTTTTGGGCTAAAGCGGTGAACACTGCCTGTTATGTGCTGAATAGGGTGAATGTTAGATCAAATCTGAATAAGACACCTTATGAGATCATTAAAGGTAAAACTTCAAACCTGTCCCACCTCCATTTTTTCGGCTGTAAGATTTTTATTCTGAATAATGGGAAATCATCCTTAGGAAAATTTGACCCCAAATTTATTGAAGGAGTGTTCTTAGGTTATTTTAGTGTGGGAAAATCCTTTAGGGTGTTTAATAAGAGGACTTTGGTGGTGGAGGAGATAACTCATGTGGTGTTTGATGAATCTGATCCTAAGGAGACTAGAGTTGAGGAAGAAGAAGATGTTGGAGAGATCACCCAAGGAGTTGAAAATATAAATCTGGAGGAAAGGGTAGAACTTGAAAACCCTTTGCCTAGAGATTGGAGATATGCTTCGAGTCATCCTAAATAACTAATCTTAGGAGACCTTTCTGAAGGTGTTAGAACTAGGCATAGACTTAGGAATGAAGTAAACCAGGAAGGAAGTAAACCATTCTATCTTTATCTCAATGACTGAACCCACCAACATCAATTAAGCCCTTTTTGATGAGTTTTGGATCTTAGCTATGCAAGAGAAATTGAATCAATTTGTAAGAAATGATGTTTGAGAGTTAGTAGAAAGGCCTAGGAATCAAAGTGTAGTGGAAACCAAGTGGGTTTTTAAGAATAAGATGAATGATTCTGGTGTGGAGGTTCAGAATAAGGCAAGATTGGTGGCTAAGGGGTACAATCAAATTGAAGGGATTGATTTTGAGGAGACCTTTTCCCCTGTAGCTAGATTGGAAGCCATTAGGGTGCTACTATCCATTTCCTATTATAAGGGATTTAAGCTATTTTTAATGGATGTCAAGAGTGCCTTTTTAAATAGGATAATAAAAGAGGATGTCTTTATGAAGCAACCCCTAGGTTTTGATAGTTCCCAAAATTTAAACATATTTACAAATTAAAAAAGGCCTTATATGGAATGAAACAGGCACCTAGAGCTTGGTATGAGAGGCTTGGCACATTCCTACTAGAAAGAGAGTTTGTTAAGGGAAGCGTAGACACCACCCTTTTCCTTAGGAAAATAAGAGATGATCTACTCATTGTCCAGATCTATGTTGATGATATACTTTTTGGATCTTCTGATAAAAATTTATGTGATGACTTTTCTAAGACAATGAGTAAGGCGTTTGAGATGAGTATGATGGGAGAATTTTCCTACTTTTTGGGAGTTAGCATAAAGCAAATGGATGATGGAACTTTTCTAAATCAATCAAAATACACTAAGGGCATTCTAAAGAAATATGAAATGGACAAAGCCAAGCCAATCAGCAGTCCCATGAGTTCCACTATTCGATTAGATAAGGATTCAAATGGAAATCTGTTGATCAGAAGAAGTTTAGGGGAATAATTGGATCACTACTTTACCTGACTGCTATCCGACCTGATATTATATTTAGTGTTTATCTTTGTGCTAGGTTTCAAGCTGATTCTAAAGAGTCCCATCTGACTACTGTTAAGAGAATTCTTAGATATCTGTTAGGGACCCCGAACTAAGGAATCTGGTACCCTAGGCACAACACGTCTTTTGAGATAATTGGATATTTAGATTCTAATTTTGCAGGGTGTGGGTTGGATAAAAAGAGCACTTTTGCAACTTGCCAATTCATAGGACAGGTCTTTAGTCTCCTGGTCTAGTAGAAAACAAAACTCAGTTGCACTTTCTATTGTTGAAGCTGAGTACATTGCCTTAGGAAGTTGTGTGGCCCAAGTCCTTTGGTTAAAGCAATAAGTTTTGGATTTAGGATTACCTGTTGGCACAATTTCAGTTCTATGTGATAATACCAGTGCTATCTGTATTTCTAAGAATCCAATCCAACATTCTAGAACCAAACACACTAATATAAGGCATCACTTCATTAAGGACCATGCTACAAAAGGGGACATTGTGCTACATCATGTAGCAACTGAAAATCAACTGGCTGACATCTTTACTAAACCACTAGCCTTTGACTCATTTAATATTTTGAGGACCAGATTTGGTGTGAATGACATAAATGCATAAATCTGATGATTACTGATGTCTGATGTTTCTGATGTTTATTTTATTTTTTCTTTTAGTTTTTGTTTGATTTGATTGTCCGTTTTACTTTAGAATTTTTCTTTTTATTATTCGTTTTACTTTCGAATTTTCCTATTTCTGTTGATTTTCATTATTTCATTTGCTTAACAAATTTGGTTATTTTCATTTGCTGATTTTCATTTACTATTTATTACGTGTCTATTTTTCTTCCTTCTTATTTTTATTTATTGCTTACTCACTTCTAAATTAGATCACTGCTCACTACTGCTGATAAACTAGATTTTTGATAGAGAGTTTTACCTTATTTTTTGTTTAAAAGCTTATAAGCAGAGATTGACTCCTCTGGATCTGTTAAAGGGAACAAACGTTGATGATTGTTTCTCTTCCCCTAACTCCTTTAATGGTGTATGGTTTCTTTTGGAGAAAAATCTTTTTCAAAATTAAAAAGTTAGTTTTTGAAATAGAAATCTCTTTTATCTTCCTACAGTAATCTACCTCATATGAATAGTATTTTCAAAGCTTTGAATCATTCTTTTGTTTTCTTAATCAAGTGATTGCACTTATCATATGATGTATGATTTTTATTTTGTGAATTATTCTTCCTTATTGTAGAGAGTGAGTTTTTTCTTCTCTTATGTCTGGAAGGTAATTTCACAGCTGAGATTCTTCAATGATTATGAAGGGATACAAGCTTATAAATAATGTGTAGTGCGTCAAACAAATTAAAAAAGTGGCATAAAATGAGCCCAAAATTGAAAAGATGCGAAATGTCACCAAATTGAAAAATACACAAAGTGTATCAAAAATTAAAAGATGCGCAGTGCACCAAACAAATTGAAAAAAAGGCCCAAAATGAGCCCACAAATAACCAAGCTTTCTTCCCTTTCAGATCTTTAAATGTCTTAGAAAAATCCATGTGCCACTTAATATTTTCAAAAGCTTGAGATTGAAAATCATGATTTCTGATTCCTTACTTCGTAATACTATTTTATCAGATATTTTTTTGGAACAAGGCTTGAAAGGATCTCTTTTCAAATCTAATTTCTTTTCTTCTAATTTAGACTTTTGTTTGAAAAGAATTTGAACCTATAAGGTGACTGAGGTAGTAGTTATGAAAATCAATTTTTCAACTTTTCTAGGTTTCAGTAGTGTCGATGTTCTTCTTATTATCTTTTGAATTAAAAATTAAGGAAAATTTTGATCTACTGGAGCAGATCATTTAAATAATAAAAAAATGTATGTTTTTTTCAATCCTTTCGTTGCTTTATTTTTGTTAAAAAAAAATGTTTGGTTTAATGCTTTTATTCGTTTCATTTTTTTTCTTTGTCTTTGAGTTGATTTTGGTTCTTTTCCTGTCTTTTCTTTTTATGTTTTGGGATCCCTGATCTTTCCTCTCCATCCTTCATCTTTTTTACTTTTTCTTCACATCGTCCTGGATAATTTCAACATTGTCCTGGTTGATCCTCTTCATCCTGGACTATCCATTCATCATCCTGGATGATCCATTCAAATCATCCCCACTTGATCCAATGGTTGATCTGCACTAATTATTGGTGATCGTCCTGGACGATCCACCTTATCGTCCTGGATGATCCACGTGTCTGTAGCTGGACGATTCAAATTTGGCCCATCCAATGCATTTATTATATATCATCTTGGATGATTCGCCTAATCATCTTGGATGATACTTTTCATCAAAGGTCGTCCAGTTGGACTCCTCGGGATTATCGCCTGTGTTTAATCATCCTGGATGATATCTGATCATCCTGGACGATCGGACTGCATTTTTGACCAATCGTCCAGGCCTTTATTATTGCACCTATCATCCTATACGATCCTGCAATCGTCCTGGACGATCGATCCATTTTCTTTATATACAGCCCCTCTTCACCAAATTTTTCGCTCCACTTCTTCCCTCTCCTCACTTTCATTTTGTTTTTCAAGGCTGGTGGTAAAAGATCAAGGCATCATGGTGCAAGTTCATCTTGGGGAAATGTCGATCCCCGCTTTCCTGAGATAGCCAACCGGGCTGCCTTCTAGCATTACCTTGACGTTGGAATCACTCATTCAAAGATCGTTCGCCCCCGCACTCTTATATACCCAGTACTGGATCTATTTTCCCATACCTCCCCTACCTTCATTCTCACCTTGGCCTTCCCCTTTAGCTCTGAACTTCTTAGGGTCTTTTTTACCAATCTTCACATCACCTCTGATTACTCTACACTGCACTCCTTTGTAAATCAGAGACCGATAAAATTGACCACACATGATTTTCACAATATCCTTCAACTTTCAATCAATAGTGATAAAATCCACAGCATAGTTTATGATCCTGATTTTGATTGGAGTGCCGTCAATCATTTCCTTTGAAATACCAATGCTCACTACCACGATAATACATGTTCTTCCCTACTTAAGGATTCCCGTACAATTCAACATGTCCTTCATTGCTCAATCATCCCAAAGGCTGGGGATCACATCCACATCGCACCTTTACTTTCCCTGACTACCTACTATATCATGGCCCATCGGGATTTCAATGCTACTAATCTTTTCTTTCGATACATCAAACATCTCACTAGCATTAGGGATCCGGGCCATAGGAGACGCCCAAATCTTGCCCTATGCCACCTCATTGCCTATGCACTTGTGTCAAAGTATAATCTGTAATATTCGGTTCCTACCGATGTCCCACCTTCCTACTACACAAATAACTCCTTTCATGTCCTCCACAGTACCCGAATTCATCCGGAGTACACCGTGAATATTTAGGAGGAAGAGGAAGAAGTTGTTCCTGTACCTACAACACCTGATACACCTGCTCCTCTTAGTATTGCATCAACCTTTGATCATCTGGTGCAGCATTTCGACCAGTGGGAGGCCCATTTTGACTCCTACGTGACTATCTAACGGGAGCAGCACGACCAGAACATGACCGGGCTTGGAGAGCAATTTGCCACCATTCACAGTTACTTTCATCCACCACTACCGCCTCCATCTGATCAGGATCCACCTCTTTATTAATTTGTTTTATTTCAATTTATTGTGCTATTTTTTCATTTGCTGTTGTTTATTTGTCTTTACTGTTCCTCCTTTTTGTGATGTCAAAAGGGGGAGTAATTTTTGTGTTATAGTAGTTTCATTTATTATTTTTGTTATAGTTGTGTCCTTTGTTATATTGAATGTCACTAGTTATTAATGATTAGTAAAATTTATCTTCTCTCGCCTGTGCTTTAATTACTGCAATCTGGTTGATTTGAAATTACAAAATTAATGTTTGCCATCATAAAAAAGGGAGAGATTGTTTCAAACCTAGATTTAAGGATTATAATTTTAATGATAACAAACATTTCAGTGTTCTGCTTTGACTGGCTAACATCTCAGGTACAAAAGATCAAATGCAATTCAAGCCAACTCCAGGTCGGGTTTGCGTGTGTTTAATTGTAATTTTTCCCATTCTTGGGTCAAATGTAATGTAATTAATCGTATAGCTAAGTAACCTTGCACACACACACTCAGGGGGAGAGTTCATTTTTTATTCAGATCATTCTGGACGATTTTCACATCATCCTGGATGATCCAATGAAAATAGAAACCCTAATTAGGGCGACAAAGATAAGTCGGTCTAATTAAGCAGATCATCCTGGATGATCCTATGATTGTACAGGATGATAGGCTCAAATTAAAAATTCTCAGCCGCCAGATTAGGTTAGGCAAGTTTTTATTTTTAGATTTTTCGTTTGATTGTCCAGGATGATACATGTATCGCCTTGGATGATCCATTATAATCATGCCTAAATTAGTCTGGTGATTAAGGAAAGTAATTAAGGTTTAATTGATTCGATCATATCATCCTAGATAATCGCGAGATCGTACGGGACGATATGTTAAAAATCTTGACCGTCTAGTTCCTATCACCTGTACGTCCAAAGCTGTGTGCAGGATGATTTTGTCATTTTTAAACTAATCATACCAGATGATAGACATATCGTCTGGGACGATCAAGTCATTTTAAAATCATCCAGTATGTACTGACCTGTATATCCAGAGTTGTGTGTACGATAATTTTGTCATTTTTGAACTAATCGTACAGGATGATAGACTTATCATCCTGGATGATCAAGTCATTTTGAGATCGTCCAGCACAAGTTCCTCTAGATGACCAGAGCTATCTTCTGGATGAAATTCTTAATTTACACTAATCATCCTGGATGATCACAGAATCATACGAAATGATCAAAACAAATTTATTCTACTGATTATCAAGAGGATCCCAATCATCCAGGCTGATACATGTGATTTTGAACTTGTCGTACAAGACGATCAATTGATCGTCCTGGACAATCCTTGATGACCAGTTGAGATTTAGGGCAATTTTTGAGCCCTCCTATTTAAGATATTTTTCTTTCAACAAGAAAAATCTTTTGCCACTTTCCTTTCCAGAGAAAACCTTGAGAGAGAGAGAGAGAGAGAGAGAGAGAGAGAGAGAGAGAGAGAGAGAGAGAGCTTGGGAGAGAAATAGAGGATCTTATGAGGGGGAGTTTGTGAGGGATCTATAAAGGTTGCTCCAAGCAAGGATCTGAGTCGTCTTCTCTGTTTGTCATCTCTTATCTTGTCGGTGTCTCTATGGGAGGATCATTCCTAGGAAGATCCGGGTTCTCTGCCTGCTTCAGGAGGAAGAGAAAGGAGTCCAGGTGCTCTTCCTGCTTCAGGAGGAAGCAAAAAGAGTCTAGGTTCTCTGCCTGCTTCATGAGGAAGCGAAAAGAGTTCAGGTTCTCTGCCTCACCGGGTTAGTGGAAAGAAGTTTTTGTACAGGCTTCTCCGCCTTGCTGTTGGAGCAGAAGGATAATCACTTAGTGTTAGTGCAATACCCGGAGGGGAGGCTCTGGGGACTGGACGTAGGTCAAGTTGACCGAACCACTATAAAATCTGGTGTGTTCTTTCTGATTATTTTTTTCATTTACTTTTCTGTTGATGATTGTGTGCTTGTGATTATTATTCTGTTATCATTGAATATCTACACATCATCGTGTAACTATAAAAGTTTTAAAAGATTCAAAAAGATTTTCTAAATCATTGTTTTGCTCTCGAATTTTTAAAACTACCAATTCACCCCCCCTCTTGGTTAGCCTCGGGACTAGTTCATAAGGGCTTACATCCCTATCAAACTTTTAATCAGATGTCCTAAGGACATATTTTTCTTTCTCCTATTATGAGGCAATCTAATATCAGAAAGTTTATATATGTAGTCCATGATTAATTGGGCTACATCTATAGGAGTTTCGGTCATAATTAGGTATGTGATGGTGGACAAGAGAGGAGTCATCTTTATATGATCACCAGCTTTTGGAATTATAGAGCTCCTCAAAATATGCTGGATGATCCTAGCATTCTGGTTTAAGGTATAGACACGAGGAAGATAACTAACTTATTTAACACCTCTAAGTATTAGGTTTACATCAGTCCAATCATAATTTACTCTAGATGTCATTGTATGTGGTCTAACTCCTAGAGCCCTAAGGTGAAGAAAATTTCCTAGATATTTCTTGGTTATCTCAGCTCATTACTTAAATACAAAAGAAGTCATCCTAGTATGATCTTGATTCATTTTCATATTTACAAGGAACATTTGAAAGGTTTCATGATTGTAGGCATAAATGAGGGTAAGGATGAAAGAAAATTGGGTTGAGGAAAATAGGGCCATGACAGAAAAGTGAATGTCACTTTGTATTAGTAGTCTAGAAGGGGTAATCTTGGCTCCAACATACCTAAAAAAAGCTTCCACATTTTATATAGATAGAAAATTATCATCCCTATCAGATTTAGAAGAAGATCCCTTTGAGGTGCGAGGTCATTTGCTACTGCTTGCCATTCCTAAGATGTGGGCTCTAGAAGGTTTGGAACGGATGAAAAAGTGAAGAAAATCTTATCTAAAGACCCTTCTATCTTAAGAAAAATGACCTATCATATAATACAAAATTTTGATCGTACATACGATTAAAAAATTATACGGGACAAAAGGATTTTCATAAATACAAACGGATAAGGACAAAAATGAAATGGCTTTTCATAAAATGCCATTTTCGAGGCATACTTTCGTACAAACTTTTTTACCAAATGATCGTACAAACAAATACGTGTTCGTCTGAGATGATCAAAAAATTAAAGATCATTTTTATGATGGTTATGTTCATCCCCCCCCAAGGAACTGACAATAGAATCGTATAGACACAATTATTTTCATACATATGATTTATCATTAATAACTGACATTTTCTTGAATATTGCCCCTAATTATGCAGATAAAACAACATACATTATAAAGTATAATGACATCATCATACGGTATGAGATCCTATGAAAAATAAAGTTTCATGTTCTCAACTCAGAACTTGATCATGTACATGCTATAGAATTCATACAATACGAAAAAAATTTGTATAATATGATAAATAGAAAACCTCATCAAACAATATGACATGCTTCCAACAAAATCAAAAAACAAAGCAAGCACAAAAATAACAAATGAGAAAACAATCAAGAAATAAACAAACCAACAAAAACAAAATACAAACAATAAACATTTATAATCAACCTAAGAAAACAAACAAACATATAATTACATAATAAATCAAGTTTGTAGAATTTCAATTTAAGCATTAAGATCAATCACACCTAATCTGGTCCTTAAAGTGAAAATGTTTACAAGTTGATTTATTAATACAAAGTGATGCAATCTAATCTTTCCTTTAGCTATATGATCTCTAATGAAGTGATGTCTTATGTCTATAGGCTTGGTTCTAGAATGTCAAATAAGATTCTTTAAAATATATATGGCACAAGTATTATTATAGAAAATTGGAATTATGCCAATAGAAAATCCTAAGCAAATCAATTATTATTTTAACCAAAGAACTTTTTCCACATAACTAACTAAGGCAATATATTCTGCTTCAGCAGTAGAAAGGGCTACTGAATTTTGTTTCTTACTGGACCAAGAAACTAAAGAATTTTTGATGAATTGACAAGTTTCAGATGTACTTTTCTGATCAACCCTACATCCTGCAAATTTTGAATCAGAATATCTAACTATTTCACAAGAGGAACTGTGCTTATGATACCAAATCCCTATGTTTTAAGCTCACAAAAGATATCTCAGTATTCTTTTAACTTCTATCAAATGTGATTCCTTTGGATCAAATTGAAATATTCCACACAAATAAACACTAAATATTATGTCTGGTCAACTAGCAGTCAAGTAAAACAATGACCTAATTATTCTTCTAAATTTCTTTTAATCAATAGATTTTTCCTTAGGGCCCTTATCTAACTACACTAATGAACTCATTGGTGTAGTTACTGGTTTAGCATTATCTATTTCATATTTCTTGAGGATGTCCTTAATATACTTTGACTAATTAAGAAAAGTTCCTTCCTCATTGTGCTTTATACTAAAACCAAGAAAATAACTCAAATCACCCATCAAACTCATTTTGAATTAACTACTCATTATTTTTGAAAACTCATCACAATGATTTTTATTGGTAGATCCAAATAAAATGTTATCAACATATATTTAAACAATGAGTATATCTTCTCTTATCCTTTTTAAAAAGAGAGTGGTGTCAACTCTTCCTTTAACAAATGATCTATCTAACAAAAAAGTGCTTAACCTCTCATACCAAGCCTTTGGTGCCTATTTTAGTCCATACAATGCCTTTTTTAATTTAAAAATATGATTAGAGAAATTTAGAATTTTCAAAACCTGGAGGTTGCTCAACATAAACATCCGTTTGTATCACCCATTCAGAAAGGCACTCTTAACATCCATTTGATATAATTTAAAACCTTTAAAACTTGCAAAGGCTAACAAAATCCTAATTACTTCAAGTATGGCTATAGGGGCAAAAGTTTCTTTAAAATCAATCTCTTCTATTTGATTATACCCCTTGGCTACCAATCTAGCTTTATTTCTAACCATATCTCCCAAATTATGCATTTTATTTTTGAACTCCCACTTAGTTCCAACAATACTTTGATCCTTAGGCCTTTTAATCAATTCCTAAACATCATTTCTTACAAATTGATTCAATTCTTCTTGCTTGGCTAAACTCAAAAATTCATCCAAAAGTGCTTAATTTATATTAGTGGGTACAATCATCGATATAAAAGCAGGAATGATTCACCTCTTTGGTAAGTACATGCCTAGTCCTGACACCCTCACTAGGTTCACCTAAAATATATTCCTTAGGGTGATTATTAGAAAATCTCCATTCTCTTGGCAAAGGGTTTTCTTTTTCTATATTCTCTTCCAAATTTATCTTTTCAATTTCACGGGAGATATTCTCAATATGATCTTCTTCCAACCTTAGCTCTTTCGATATGCCAGATTCATCAAAACAATATGTGTAGTCTCATCAACTACCAAAGCTCACTTGTTAAAAACTCTATAAGATTTTCCAACACTAGAAAATCTAAGAAAAATTCCTTCATCAGATTTTGGATCAAATTTTCCATAAGGAGTTTTACCATTATTATGAATGAACATCTTACTTCCAAAAATATACAAATGTGAAAGATTTGGTGTTCTGCCCTTAAGAAGTTCATAGGGTGTTTTGTTTAACTTGGATCTAATATTCACCCTATTCAGAATATAACAAGCTGTACTAATCGCTTCAGCCCAAAAATATTTTAGAAGTGACTATTCTGCCAACATGGCTCTAGCGACTGCTACTAATATTTTGCTCTTTCTTTCAACAACCCCATTTTACTGAGGGGTTCTGGGTGCTTAAAAATTGTGACTAATTCCTTATTCTTTACAAAAATATTTAAATTTCTCATTTTTAAACTCTCCTCCATGATCACTATGAATTGATAAAATTTCACACCCTAGTTTCCTTTGAATCCAAGTAGAAAAACTTCTAAATTAATCAAATGATTTACTCTTATGAAATAAAAATTTAACCCAAGTGAATCTTGAAAAGTCATCAACTATCACAAATCCAAGCACTTTACCTCCTAGACTTATAGTGCTAACCGGTCCAAAAATATCAATATGAATGATTTCAATTGATTTGCTAGTTCTAATATCCTTAATGGAATGAAAGGATGACTTCACCTATTTTCCTAATTAACATGCAACACATAGGTAATCCTTAGTAAAGTCTAGCTTGGGTATGTTGCGACTCGAACTCACAAGTTTATATTTTTGATGTAACAAACATTTTGGCTCATATTTTTATGTCTCCTAGGATTTTCATTATATATGTGTTTGTGTGTTCACTAACATTTTAGGAACACCTTGCACCATTCAATGAAGTATCAGAGCTTAAGATTAGGTAGAATAGGTTATGCTATAAAGAGTCTGTAATATTCATTGATGTAATTTTTGATTTCTTAAGTTAAGTCCTGTAAAGGTGTTTGCTAGCTTGGTGACCATACACACACACACTCAAGGGAGTGAGATCTAGTCAAAATAAAAAGTTCAATTTTTGAACTAATCATACTGGATAATTGTTATCATCCAAGAAGACCATCTTTTTGAACTAATCATACAAGTTGATTTCTATCATCCAGGATGATCAACTCTTTGAACTAATCATACTAGATGATTTCTATCATTGAGGATGATCCTTTATAATCTTGAAAAATAGCCGCCAATGATAATTTAGGCAAGGATTTAAGATTCAAATTTTTTTCTAATCATCCTGGGCGATCAAAATCATCTGGATGATCAATACAAATTATGCCTAAGATGATCTTATGATTAAGGGACTAATTATGGTTAAATTATTCAATCAAATCATCCTAGATAATCTATATATGATACTGGATGATTTGTTTAAAAATTGTACTGATCATCATGGACTATCCTAATATCGTCCAGGACTATCAGGTTAAATTATACACATCATCCTGGATGATCCTGAGATAATACTGGACAATTATTGGTAGCAGAATTGATTTTTTAGGGTTTTTTATGCCCTCCATCTAAGCACATCGTCCTAGATGATCATGCGATTGTCTTGGATAATCTTTTCCTACATAATTAATTTTTTTTAAGTTTTTAAAGCCCTTTATTTAAGCTTTCTCAAGGCACTTCATAAGTGCCTTTGGAAGCCATTGAGGCTTTATTTTTCTTGAGAAAACTTGAAGAGAGAGCCTTGAAAGGGAGAGAGGAAAGGGTGGAGTTTGATAGTGGGAGAAGATCCTTGGAGGGGGTTTCAAGGGAGTGTGAAGTGGGTTTCATACGGTTTCTGAGGCAAGCATGCACCTTCGTACCATCGGATTCAATATTTATCTTGAGGGAAGTTTTAGGAAGAAGAAGATCTCTTTGGTGTCAACGGACTAAGTTCTCTGCCTTCACTAGGAGGGTGAAAAAGGATTCTAGGTTCTTTAGCTCTCCAGAAGGCTGAAAAGGATTTCAAGTTCTCTACCGCACCGGGGAACATGAAATAGATTTTATAAGGGCTTCTCTGCCTAGCTATGGGGGCTAAAGGAGAGTCACTTAAGGTTTAGTGCAATACCTTGAACGGGAGGTTCTGGGGAGTGGACGTAGATCAGGTTGGACCGAACAACTATAAATTTAGAGTGTTCTTTCCTTTTATTTTTTTTTTGCATTTAATTTATGCATTTTATTTTTATTACGATTAACTGCTTGGGTGAAATCTCTAATTTATCTTTTAATTATTGATTTAATTTATTTTTGCTATAAGAAATAAAAAGATTTTTCTTTTTATTTAAAGAAGTTTTTAAATTTCTAATTCACGCCCATCTTGGTTACCCTCGGGACTAGTTTATAAGGGCTTAACAACCCTAACAAACTTTCAAGTTATATCAGAGCACTTTCAAGTGGTATCAGAGCATGATTTAAAAATTAAGTTTTTGAAAACTTTTGTGTTTTGATCAATAGCTAATTTTGGAAATCATAATATTATGGAAGGATTGTCAATCACCCAATTACCTTTATTTGAAAATATTTCTTTTAATTTTTGGAAAATCAATATGTCTACTTTCTTGAAATCAATAGATTATCACATGTGGTTATTAATTCAAGAAGGATACTCTGCACCTTCTCATTTTTAAATGGCATCAGAATTGATATTCCTTTATCTGAATGGAGAGAGAAGAAAAAATTTATGCTTAATTGAATGCTAAATCTTTGTGTTATTTTTTCTTTGCTTTAACTTCTGAAGATTATATGATTATTTCTACATGTATCATCGACAAAGAAGTTTGAGATAAATTATGCACTACATATGAAGATACTAGTGAAGTTAAGCAATCTAAATTGAACATCTTAATGCATGATTTTGAACTATTTAGCATGAAACCTTATGAAATAATCTTAGCCATGTATACTAGGTTTACTCAAATTGTGACATCATTACATGCTTTAGGTAAAGAATTTTCAAAATTTAAAAAGGGCAATAAAATTCTATGTTTTCTACTTGATAAGTTTGATGCCAAAAGTTATTGCTATTTGTGAATCAAAAAATTTGAATCAATATTCTTTTGATAATCTAATTGGCTCCCTCATTACTACGAGCAAGGTTTGGGTCAAAAGCTTTTGGATGCAAGTGAAACTATAGTACTGAATGTTGAAGACATGGATGAAAGTGGCTTAGTAGATAATGAAAGTAAAAAATTAACATCAATAACGAGCAAATTGGAAAGTCTACTAAAGCACAAGCAAAAGCATCAACAAAAGTGGAACAAATGTAAAAATGGTAAGAATATTAAGATTTCTTCTGACGTTATTTTCTTTGCATGTAGGATACCTGGACAAATGAAAAATCAGTGACCTAATTTGCAAACTCTTCCTGTAAAAGAATAGGGTAAAGCTAACCAAATTGTAAAAAGGGCAAATAATGAAAAGAAAAAAATCTCTTGGGAAGACCTAGCTTATGAATCATTAGATCAAGAGCAAGATGATGCTTAAAGCTTTATTTGTGTGTTTATTTTTTTTTATTTTTTTTTTGTGCGTGTATGTTTTTTATTCATTGTATTTTTGCTAATTTTTTCTGTTTTCTTTGTGTTTTATTTCTCTTTTTATTTTTATATTTTTTTATTTAGTCTCCATATTATTTGTGTAGTTTCTCTGATCAAAACACACACATCACATTTTGTTTTGTATATGCTTAGAAAATCAAATCATTTTTTAAAGATCATTTTTTCTAAAAATGAAAAATTTACTTCCTATTTCCTTAAAATTTTATGTAAGTTGTGGTTAACTTCTCTAAAATAAGTTAAAGGAAGGAAACTCATGATTTTGTCTCTCTATCTTTTTTCTTTAATGAGGCTATTTCACTTTTGATTCAAAACATTCATCAAATTAAAAATTAAATTTAAAAATTGAACTTTTTTCATCTTCTTACATTTTATCTAGTTCATAGGGATCTTTTGTAAATTATTTAATCTACTTCATTATTTTCTTATATATGCTATTAATTTTTGTCACTAGATTGGGTTTGCTTTAGTCTTTAAAACGGCAGAAAGGAAGTATATTTGTGAAAATAAAAGAGGCACAAAATGAGCCCAAAGTTGAAAAGATACACAATGTTACCAAAATGAAAAGATACATAAAGAGTATTAAAAATCAAAAGATGTGTAATGTCATCAAAATGAAAAGATACACAAAGTGTATTAAAAATTAAAAGATGTGCAAAGTACTCCAAAAACTAATAAAGAAACACAAAATGAGCCCACAATGAGTTAGCTTACCTTTCTTGTACTTCTTAAATCTTAACAAAACCCTTATATCTATTGATATTTTTTATACTTAAGTTTGAAAATCATGACTTTTGATTCTCCTTTTTGCATTAATCTTCTATAAGATATATTACATGCATGCAGTTTTGAAAAGATTATTTTTTCCTTTTTTAATTTGTTCCTTGATTTAGATATTTGCTTTTAAAGTTTTATAGCCTTAAGGAACCTAATCTTGGATTAACAATTTCTGAATCTCTCATCTTTCTGAGATTATGTGTGGTCAATATATGCCTTACTAAGTTTCTGAATACAATCAAGAGGTAACTTTCTCATTCCAAGAAAATTTAAAATTTCAAACTGATTCTTCTAAAAACATCATCTTCACTAGATTAGGGATCGTATGATTT
Source organism: Dendrobium chrysotoxum (assembly GCA_019925795.1). Taxonomy (NCBI): domain Eukaryota; kingdom Viridiplantae; phylum Streptophyta; class Magnoliopsida; order Asparagales; family Orchidaceae; genus Dendrobium; species Dendrobium chrysotoxum. Next base: position 52,567,766 of record CM034315.1, read on the forward strand.
TTAGTCTGTTTTTACTACTTTTTTTTGTGCTTCTCTTCTTTTTGATAATGTTAAAGGGGAGATGGTACTGTTGTATTTGTATTGTGTTTAAATATACTATTATTTTTGTGTTTTATTTATTTAGTTTATCTTTTTATCTAGTTATTTATTTTATTTTATTTTAAATTTTTTTTTGTTTTCCCCTATTTTTAAAATTATTTATCTTAGTGAGGGCAGATTAGGAGAAAATACCTTTAGTTTGCAAGTTCATCAGTAATATTTGCCATCATTATAAAGGGGGAGATTATTGCGACTCAAACTCACAAATTTATATTTTTGATGATAATAAATATTTTGGCTCATATTTTTGTCTCCTAGGATTTTCATTCTATATTTGTTTGTGTGCAAACTAACATTTCAGAACACCTTGCACCATCCAACAAAGAATTAGAGCTCATGATTGGTTAGAATAGGTTATGTTGTAAAGATTCTGTAATATTCATTGATGTAATTTTTGATTTCTTGAGTCAAGTCCTGTAAAGATGTTGGCTATCTTAGTGACCATGCACACCCACACTCAAGGGAGTGAGATCTAGTTAAAATCAGAAGTTTAATTTTTGAACTAATCATACTAGATGATTTCTATCATCCAAGATGACCAACTCTTTCAACTAATCATACTGGATCATTTCTATCATCTAGGATGATCAGTTCTTTGAACTAATCATACTGGATGATTTCTATCATTTAGGATGATCCTTTATAATCTTAAAAATGGCTGCCAATGATAATTTAGGCAAGAATTTAAGATTCAAATTTTGTTTTAATCATCCTTTAAGATTAAAATTTCCTTGGATGATCAATATAAATCATAGCTAAATTGAACTTGTGATTAAGGGACTAATTATGGTAAAATTATTCAATCAGATCATCATGGATGATTTGTATATCATACTAGATGATTTATCCAAAATTTGTACTAATCATCCTAGACTATCTTATGATCGTCCAAGACTATCACGTTAAATTCTACACATTATCCTGGATGATCTTGAGATTGTACTAGATGATTCTTAGTGATAGAATTGAGTTTTTTGGGTTTTCTGAAGCCCTCTATTTAATCACATCATCCTGAAAGATCCTGCAATCATCCTGGATGATCTTTGCCGCCATATTTAATTTTTTTTAGTTTTTAAAGCCCTCTATTTAAGCTCTCAAGGCACTTGTTAAGTGTCTTTGGCAGCCATTGAGGCTTCATTCTTCTAGACAAAACTTGAAGAGAGAGCCTTAAAAGGGAGAGAGGAAAGGGTAGAGTTTGAGAGTGGGAGAAGTTCCTTGGAGGGGGTTTCAAGGGAGTGTGAAGGGGTTTTCTCACAGTTGCTCAGGCAAGCTTACACCTTAGTACCATCGGATTCAATGTTTATCTTCAGGGAAGTTTTGGGAAAAAGAAGATCTCTTTAGTGCCAAAGGACCAGGTTCTCTACCTTCACCATGAGAGTGAAAAAGGATTCTAGGTTCTCTGCCTCACTAGGAGAGTGAAAAGGATTTCAGGTTCTTTACCGCGTTGTGGAAGGTGAAGAAGATTTTCTAAGGGCTTCTCTGCCTAGCTCTGGGGGCTAAAGAAGTGTCACTAAAGGTTTAGTGCAATACCTAGAACGGGGGGTTCTTGGGAGTGGACGTAGGTCAGGTTGGACCAAACCACTATAAATTTGATATGTTCTATCCTTTTATTATTTTTGCATTTAATTTCCACACTTTATTTTTATTGTGATTAACTGCTTGGGTGAAATCTCTAATTTATCTTTTTATTATTGATTTAAATTTTTTTTTGTTGCAAGTTATAAATAAATTTTTCTTTTTATTTCAAGAAGTTTTTAAATATCCAATTCACCCCACCCCCTCTTGGTTAGCCTTGGGATAAGTTTATAAGGCTTAACAACCCTAACAAACTTTCAAGTGGTATCAAAGCACTTTTAGGGTATCCCTCTAACCAACTCTATCTGGGTAATCTTCCTAAGATTTTTCTTGCTTTGGTGACAATGTCTTCTATGCTATAACCATGATTCATCAGTGATCATTTTGTGACAAAAAGCATTAGAAGATTTTACAAAATTTAAATCAAGCATGTATACATTATTTACCCTATTACCATGCAACATATCAATTCCATTTTGGCTTATAATGCATCTTGTGGGAAAAAATCTAACACCATAACCATCATAAAAAAGCTGACTAATACTCAACAAATTATATTTTAAGCCTTCAACCAATAATACATTTTCTATGAAAAATTTATTCTTGTTGCCAATCGTGCTTGTACCTACGACTCTCTAAGTGGTATTATCTCCAAGTGTTATCTTTCCTCCGTTTCTGGCTTCCAACGTTATAAATTAATTTGCATCTCTAGTCATATGCTTTGAACATCTGCTATCCTGGTACCAAATGCTTTTATGAGGCCTTATATGAGAGCATTTTTATAAAATGATCAAATGTTAGCCTTGGGAACCCAAACAAGTTTGGGTTCACCTCTTGGTAATGATAAACCAGATGCATGTGTGATATGCTATGATTTATGCATTTTTGGTCTCCACATTAGGTATGTTCTACTATGAATTTTATAAGTGTAGGATATGTCCTAACATTCCACATGAAAAACATTTCACTCTAGGAAAAGGATTTCTTAATCAATATGAGTTATCATTTCTCTTCCTAAGTTTTGCTCTTATCTGCTTTTATTTAGACTCATAAAATTATTCAAGCGTGGGAGTGAGTCTATTCTCCATGATAGCTTTCATATTTATTTTTAGATAAGAGTTTCTATTTTTTAGAATTGAATTTTTAAGTTTCATGTCAATTTCCCTATGTTCAGATTCCTACATAAAATATTTAAAATTATTTTCAAGTTCTGTGTGTGATAATTTCAATAGTTTATATTGTTTGTTCAAATCATCAAACTCATCCAATAAATTCATGTGGTTACTATCAGTTGATGCATGATCGTTCCTAAGGATTTCATGCTCTTTTTGTAATTCTAATAATTCTATATTCATCCTGGCATGCAACTTTTTGAGTTTCCTATAAGCAGTATATACTTTCTTAGAAACCTCAAGTAACTCTTTATAGGTTAAGTCACATACCTCTTCTTGATCTAACTGATCAAGCTTATTAGCCATTAAACACAAATTAGTGACTTCCTCCTCTGCCTCTATTTTTGAGGAATCGGAAGTTGAGTTCGCTTAGAATGCTTTCTGTAATTTCTTCTTGCCCTTCCTAACATTGCTCTTCTCCTCAACCTTCTCCTTGCTAATATCATCTTTGAGATTCAGGCAATCAAATTTGATGCGACCAAGCTTCCTGCATTCATAGCAAATTACATCATTAGAAGCTTTAGCATTTTTGTTGAACTTACCCTTCTTCCACTGCTGACTTCTCCTCTGCTTCCTCTTAAGGAAACTTTTGAATTGCCTTGTCATTAAGGCAATATAATCTTCATCCTCAGGCTGAGAATAATCACTACTCAAGTCATCCACTTTCAATGCAATATTTCTCTCCTTCCACTTGTCACCTGCATTAATCTGTCTATGAGTCACTCCTTGCTCGTAAGCAATTAGTAATCCAAGAAGATTATCAATAGAATAAATATTTAAGTTTTTCAATTCCGTTATAGCAATTATCTTTGCATCACAAGCAATAGGCAAACAACGAAGAATTTTATTTACTTTTCCAGCATTCATTAGTTCCCTACCTAAACCATACAATAAAGTGACAATCTGTGTAAAGCGAGTATACATGTTACTGATTGACTCATTTGAATTCATGTGAAAAAGTTCATAATCGTGTAATAAAATGTTCAATCTAGATTGTTTCACTTCATTTGTTCCTTCATATGTAATACAAATTCTATCCCATATTTCTTTTCCAGATTTATCGGTTGAAACACACATATAGTCCTCAAATTAAAGTGCATAGAAAAAACTACTTAAACATTTAGCGTTTAACTGAGCTAGGTATTTTTCTTCTATTATCCAGTCAGTAAATGGTGTTTTGGTTATAATGCCATCTACAAGTCTAGTTGGTCTAGTGTAGCTTTCCTATACTAAAATCCATATATGATAGTCAAGCGATTGAAGAAAAGTAGTCGTATGTGTTTTCCAAAAATCAAAAGGGATGTTATCAATAATGGGGGTTTTGTGATCGATTATCCTTCGGGTAAGTTACGATTTCCAAAAGTAACCATGATCATTTGAAAAAGTTATTTAAACCTTAATTTTTAAAACTACGCTCTGATATTACTTTAAAGTTTAAATAGGTTTTTTAGACCTAGTACGTATATCCCAAGGCTAACCAAGAGGGGGGGGGGGGGGGGGGTGAATTGGTAATTTAAAAAATTGATTTAAAATTTTACTCATAATGATTAATTTTCTCAAAACAAATTTTTCAACAATAAATAGTAAAAGTGCAGAAAAAATAAAAATGCAGTAAAAATAAAGATAGAACACAAATTTTATAGTGGTTCGGTCCAAGTAGACCTACGTCCACTCCTTGAAGACTCCCTCTTCAGGTATTACACTATACCAAAGTGACTCTCCTTTTGCTCCCACAGCAAGGAAGAGAAACCCTTACAATAACCTGTCTTCCACCCAAACCCAGTGTGGTAAAGTACCGTCATCCTTTTTCACCCTCATGGTGATGGCAGAGAACCAGCATCCTTTCACACTGTCATGTTCTCGGAAGAGTACAATTATCCTTTCTCACCCACCTAGTAATGGTAGAGTACCAGTATCATTTCACACTCTCACAGTGTCGGTAGAGTACCATCATCTTTTCTCACCCTCCTTGTGAATGCAGAGGATTGAATCTCTTCCAAAGATCTTCTCTTAAGAGTCTTCAAAGAGGTAGTGCAGATATTTGAAATACATACAATGAGATCCTTACCTTTAGGTAACCTTGTGAACCCTTCACAATTTTCACTTGTAAGATCTCACAATTCTCACTGCAAAACACTCTCCCAAAATTCACTCTCTATCACTCTCAAGATAAAATTTGCAGAAGGATTCAAGATAATCAGTTTTTAGGACCCTTATATACAAAGGACAAGAAAAATCATCCTGAAAACTAAAAATTTTATGTTTAACGGACTTGGACCGTACAATATAATCATACTTCATACATACGAATAATTCAAAAATGATGTACAATGTTTTACAAACTTATTTCATACTCTGATTGATGTCCGTACGAACCAACATCATACAGTACTGTCAGTTCAAAATTATTGAGTTAGTACGGGACAAATGGGTATGAACCTAATTTCATTCTCTAACCGGCATCCAAGACGAACCGACTTCGTACAATATGATTAGTTCAAAATTTGTTAAGTTCATATGGGACAAATGGGTACGAACCTGATTTCGTACTCTAACCGGCATCTAAGACGAACCAACTTCGTATAATACAAATAGTTTAATCAAATCATGTTTTTCCTTGTATGAAAGTGGACATCACCATTTCCTTCTTTGTGAGCCATCTGTATGAAAATAGATCCTAGAGGATAAACCTAAGATCATACAGTATAAATAGTACTTAAAAAATTTTCCTGGCATTATTTGATTAACATTATTTTGGGAGGAACTACCAAGATTAATCACCCAATATGACTTTAAAATTATACAGTATGATTAGTTTTAAAATTTAAGTTTTTAAATCACTCCCTTAGTATGTGTGTGAACATTTATCCAGTTACAATCATACTCTCTCAGACTCACAAAAAAAATAGAAAAATTGCAGACTTCAATTACAAAAACCCTAATCTAATCTATCTTGAAGTCTTTGATAGTCTGGAGTATGATTTCCCTGAAACATTATTACACACAAGAAATACAAACAAAATGTATCCAATAAATATTAGGAGAAATAATAATCAACACAATAATATTTTGGTATCATCCAAAACTCATACATAATATAAAAACATAGTTTTGAAAATGAATTTGCAACATCAGGTAGTTGTTATTTCCAAGAAATTTGATACTTTGGAAGTTAGGGTTGGAAAAATAGGAATAATATTTACCCTAACTTAGGTGGTGGTCCAAAACATATAAACGTTGTAATTCCGTATCATGTTGCGCCACAGTGTTACCCTTCGGGTATTAAAAGTTTTTATCATGTTGGGGATTGGAAGTTACCATTAGAATATAGTATTAAGTATGTAGGAATGCAACTATAATGTCATTCTACTTCTCATAGAAAAAAAGATCATAAAGGGTATCTTCCTAGATTTATTAAAAATAAAAATTTAAAGAATAATGTAATAATATCCAACTTAGAAGTGGGAAAGATTGGGAGACCCCTATAAGGATAGAGATTTACCTCAAAAGAATATTGAAGAAGGAGAACATCTGGAAAGTGAATCATTCATTGAATAACCTTACTCTATAAAGGAACCCAAAAATCTAATTAGGAAGGTTGTGAAGAGGCCTCCACCACCCTTTCGTCAGAGATTGATTAAAAAAAATCTTGATAAATAATTCTCTAAGTTTTTAGAGGTGTTTAAAAATTAACTATCAATATCCCTTTCTCTGAAGCCCTAAAGAAGAAGCCCACTTATGCAAAGTTTGTAAAGGATATTTTAAATATGAAAAGGAAACTAGGGGAATGTGAAATTGTAGTGTTAACTAAAAAATGAAGTGCAATTATTCAGAAGAAACTTCCTAAGAAAATTAAATATCCTTGTAGTTTCACCATTCCTTTATCTATAGGTAATAAATTCTCTGGGAGAGCTTTATGAGATATAGGATCAAGAATCAATCTCATACCCCTTTCAATCTTCAAAAGATAGATATAGGAGAGGTTCAACCACTTATATTACTCTTTAATTAGTTGATTGTTCATTCACTTATCCAAGAGGGGTAATAGAAGATTTATTGATTAATGTTGATAAATTCATTTTCCCTGTTGACTTTATTTTACTTGATAGGGAAGAAGGTAGGGAAATACCTCTCATTTTAGGAAGACCTTTCTTAGGCACTAAGAAAGCCATAATTGATGTTCAAAAAGGGAAATTAATTATGAGGGTTCAAGATCAAGTGGTTACTGTTGATGCACTTAAATCTATAAAATTCTATTTAGAAAAAAATTAAGATTGCATTAGAGTTTATTTGGAGGACATAGTAGTATAGAATTTAAAAGAGGAATTGCTAAAAGAAAATTCATTGGAAAAGAAGTATTTAAGGAGAATTGTGAGAGTTTAGGAGAATCTATTTCAGCAATTGAAAGTAATTTATAATTGATTAGAGAGCAGTTAAAAGTTTTAAAGACTACATCTTTGGGTAAAACTTTAAGACTGTCAATGGATACAGCTCCTGACTTAGAGCTTAAAATTTTACCCAGCCATCTTAAGTATGCTTTCCTTGGTAACAAGTCAACTCTTCTAGTAATCTTTCTACAAACTTAAAAAATATTAGGAAAGTAAATTGATAAGGGTCTTATGTTACTTTAAAATAGCTTTTGGGTAGACGATTGCTAATATCAAAAGAATTAGCCCTTCAATTTGTATGCATAGAATTTTAATGGAAGCTAATTTAATACCAAAAGTTGACCCTCAAAGAACACTTAACCCTTCCATGAAAGATGTTATTATGAAAGAGATTACTAAATGGTATGATGCTTGATTATCTATCCAATTTCAGATAGTTCTAGGGTGAGCCCCAATCATTGTGTTCTTAAAAGGGTAGCTTAACTGTTATATTAAATGTTCACAATGAATTTATTCCTACTTGAACTATCACTGGGTGGAGGATTTTTATTAATTATACGAAATTAAACTAGAAAAGATCATTTTTTTCTTACCTTTCCTTAATTTGATGCTTGATTGGTTAGCATGGCATTAATTTTATTTTATTTTAGATGGATATTCAGGTTATCATCAAATTTCTATTGCACCTAAGGACCAAGATAACACTATCTTCACTAGTCCTTATGGAACATTTTTCTTTAGGAGAATGTCATTTGGTCTTTGTAATGCTCCTGCTACTTTTCAAAGATGCATGATGTCAATTTTTTCAAACCTAATTGAACAGGGTATTGAAATCTTCAGGGATGACTTCTCTATATTTGGCACTATATTTGATTCTTAATTGAGCATTTAACTTCTATATTGAAAAGATGTGTACAAATAAATTTAGTGCTAAATTTAGAGAAATATCAATTCTTAATTACTGAAGGCATTGTCATAGGGACTAAAATTTTAATGAAATGATTATAGGCAGATATTACAAAAATTCAGATTATAGAAAAATTACCTCCTCCTAATTCAATAAAAAGAATTAGAAATTTTCGTGGATATACAGGATTATATAGGAGATTTATTAAACACTTCTATAAAATTTCTAAACCTTTATGTCATTTATTGGAGAAGGGTGTTCCTTTTATCTAATACTGCATATCTTTAGGCTTTTAATATTTTAAAATAACATTTGAATAATGATCCAGTTATTATTACTCGCGACTGATCTATACCTTTTATAGTGATTTGTGATGTAAGTGACATTGATGTTGGTGTTGTTCTTAGTCAAAAGTGAGATAAGAAATACCATGTTAATTTTTATTCTAGTAGAATTTTATATTTTGCATAATCTAATTGCACAACTACTAAAAAAGAATTGCTAGATTATTTATGCTTTTGATAAGTTTAGATCATATTTGATTGGAACAGAAGTAATTATTTATACTAATCATTCTGCCATCAAATATTCTATTACAAGAAAAGACACTAAACCAAGATTGGTGAGGTGGATTATTCTATTACAATAATTTGATGTAGACATTTTGTATAAAAAAGATTTTAAAAATCAAATTCCTGACATTTTTGAAAACTTTATATTAAAGAGCAGCATCAGCTGAGCTTGAAATAAATGAATATTTCTCTGATAAACAAATATTTGGTTTGCATATGAACAAACTTCCATGGTATACATATATAATTGATTTCATTTTTTGTGGATACTTCCATATGATTCATCTTCAATCCAAAAGGGAAAATTTTTGCATGATGCCAAACATTATTTTTGGGATGAACCATATTTATTTAAGTCTTATAATGATCAAATTATTAGAAGTTGTATCCCTGAGGAAGAAATAGAACCAATCATTATGGAATGTCATGATTCCCATTATAGAGGGCATTTTGGAGGTTTTAGAACTACTCTAAAATCCTCCAATCTAGGATTTATTTGTCAACTCTATTTAAGAATGTTAATGAATAAATTAGAAAATTAGTTTAATATCAAAGAGTATGTAATATTTCAAAAAGAAATGAAATGCTTTTGATGTATGTTTTAGAAATTGAGATATTTGATGTTTGGGGAATACATTTTATGGGACCATTTATGCAATCCCACGGAAGTCAATGTATTATTATTATTATGGATTATGTTTTGGTGAAATAGATAAGGATATTATTAGTAGAATTCAAGTTGGATGGTTGAAGTGGAGGAATGCATCGGGCTTATTGTGTGATAGAAAACTACCCCTCATACTTAATGGAAAATTCTATAAGATGGTGGTTAGACCTTTATTGCTTTATGCTACAGAATGTTGGCCATTAAAAAAGAAGCAAAATATTAAGTTAAGTAATGCAAAGATGAGGACGATCAGGTGGATGAGTGGCTTTACTCTTAGGGATAGGATCCAAAATGAGCATATATGAGAAAAGGTTGGAGTAGCTCCAGTGGAAGATAAGATTAGAGAGGGTTGTCTTAGATAGTTTGGTCACATAAAATGACAATCTTCTGATGACCTTGTTAGTATAGTCGATGTATTAGATTTGACTTATGTTAAGAATGGTAGAGGTAGACCTAAAAAAACTTGGTTAGAAAATATTAGAAATGAGCTTTCTTTATTAAATTTAAATAAGAGTTTAACGTTTAACAAGCACATTGGAGAAAAAGGATTTATGTAGTCAACCCCACATAGAGGGATAAAGGCTTGATGTTGTTGTTATTGTTGTATTGTGGAATACATCTCAAAATGGATTGAAGGAGTGGAAACCACTAGAGCTGATGCTAAGGCGGTGATTAGAGTTTTAAAGAAAAATATGTTTTCTAGATTTGCAATGCCTAGAGTTCTAATATATGATAGGTGAACTCATTTCTACCATAAGAGAATAGAAATAGTAGTAAGAAAATGTATAATTCATCATACAATTTCCACTACTTATAATTCCCTAACTAGTGGACAAGCTAAGATTAGCAATAGGGAGATGAAATAGATTTTGGAAAAAAAACTATCAGTTTTAATAAGAAGGATTGATCTATTAAATTAGGTGATACATTATGGGCGTATATAACTATATTTAAGACACCTATTAGTAATTCTCCTTATAAGTTAGCTTTTGGAAATGCTTGCAACATTCCTAAAGAATTAGAGCATAAGTAATATTGGGCTATGAGAGAATTGAATTTCAATTTTAAGGAAATAAAAGGGAAAAGAATAATATAATTGTATAAATTGAAAGAAATAAAAAATGAGGCTTATAAAAATGAAAAAAAAAGTATAAAGATAAAGTTAAAAATTGGCATGATCATAAGCTTCATAAGAAAAAATTTATCTCTGGATAGGATATTTTAGTTTTTAATTCCAGGCTTATGTTATTTCTAGGAAAATTAAAATCCATGTAGTCAGAGCCATTCACAATTATGAGAGTATTTAATTATTGAACTGTGAAATTCAAGATATAAATGTTTGTATGTTTTAAAACTTAATGGGCACTTGGTGAACCTATTTAGGCGAGGACTTTAACCGGTTCAGAAATATAACTAAATTGGTTTATACTAAAATATAATAATTTGTATGGTCTGGCTCAGGACTACAAACTTAGCACTGATGGGAGGCAACCCACTTTTGTTTATTATTTTCAATTTTTTTAGTACTCTGTGGATGATTTGTATTTGTTTTACATCTTATTAAATTTCTTATATATAAATTATTGCATATTATCCTTTTATAGTTATTGAACTTGATTTTTATTTAGCCAAAATAAAAACTATAATTAAAATTTATGTAAAATTAGGATAAAAATAAAACCCTAGATTATAGTTTTAATGAATTTCATATTACTCAGCGCTCTGTTCTGGCTTCTGAGGTGATTACAAGGCGATTTAGGGTTCCTTCTCTCTCATGTTTAATTTTGCCCTCTTTTCTTAGTTTTTTTGCATTTTTTAGTTTAATTACTTTCTCTTCACTTCTTTCATGTTCTTTTCTTTGTTAGTTTTGAGGTTTTTTTTAGTTTTCGGTGCTGGGAGATGATGATTCCCTCGTCATCTAACCTGCCAAATTCTTCTCTTTTTGAGGGGAAAACTCGGTCCTTCAAAGATGTACTAAATGGTTCTTCGTCATCTTCTCCTAAACTATCATTTTTTCATTCTTCATTTAAGGGTTGTCCGACCTTTTTGTTTGAGTATTCTGTGGTTGCTAAGTTAGCTGCTCCGTATGCCTTCACGCTGATGGGTAAATTCATTCTTAGACGGCCGAATCTTGATGTTATACAAAATTTTTTTCTTAACTTAAAGCTTTCTGAGTCATTTCATATTGGCTTATTAGATAAAAGGCATGTTGCTATCCAACTCTCTAATGATCTTGATTATAGCTGTATATTTGCTAGAAAGTCTTACTATGTAAAAGCGTGTCAAATACGTTTGCTCAAATGGACTACGAATTTTGACGTTAGGGAGAAATCTCTTATTGCACCAATTTGGATTTCCTTCCCTAGTTTGAGACTTCATTTGTTTAATCAACAAATCTTATTTGGATTGGCTTTGATCTTGGGCAGGCCGTTGCAAATAGACCAAGCTACTGCTTCTAATTTGCGGCCTTCTGTGGCTTGTGTTCTAGTTGAATTAGATGTTTCTAAAAAAACACCCAAATGAGATATGGATTGGTCGGAAGTGAAGGGTTATTTCCAAAAATTGGAATCTGAAAATTTACCTATCTTTTGTTCATATTGCAAGATGCATGGTCACGGTATTAACAACTATTCTCATAAGCATCCCCATCTTCATAAAGAGAAGAATTCAACAAAACAAACGCATGGGGATGAATCCAATTGGATTTCTCAAGATGTTACTACTCCTAACCCTATGATTTTAGAGGGCATTACCTCTAATTCAACTCAAATTATTGAGGAGCCTTTGGCTTTAGCTGGTGATGATCTTGTACCAACTGTTCCTAAGGCTATTTTCTTGAATATTGATCAGGAAGTCAATGCAAAAACCACTTGTATTTCTTATGCTAATTGTGATAATAGGGTGGATCAAACTTTGACTAACATTGCTATTCAAAATGATGCTAATGTTGATTCCATCCGTCCTTGTATGATTAATAAAAATTTATTGGATTTGAATGGTAATTTACTTTCTAACACTCTCCCTAATCCCTCGAATGAACAGGAAAATGAAATTGAAGTTAATGATGCCATTCAATTACCTTATAAAGATCATGAGAGGAATGATATCCTATTGGAGGAAGGTGATTAAGCTTCTATGGAGGTTTGCCCTACTCTTGGAGAATGTATTGAAGGCCTTGCTGTGAGGTGTAAAGGTAATATGGAGGATGATGGCTTGTTTATGGAGGATGAAGGTCCTCAACAGATTAGTCAAGGGGTCCATCATAGTAAGTCTCCTTAAACTTTTCATTATAATATTGATGCTTTTACTGATAATGAGGATATGGGTATTGTTGCTAAATGTTTTTCTAAGGATGAACTTAATAGTAGTTTTATTAAGGTTCATAGTAAAAGAGGTAGGAAGAAAACACATATCAAATTGCAATCCCCTTGGACCACTCGCTCGTGTACTTCTCATTAATTTTCTTTTTTATGTTTAATTCTATTATATGGAATGTGAGGGGCATTGGTTGTCCCTCTTCTAGAATTTATGTTAAGAATTTATGTCGTGTTCACAATACTTTTATTCTTATTTTTCTTAAGCCTCTTATTTCTTCTACTAGGTTGATTAGTACCTCTCAATTTTTGGGTTTTAATTATGCTATTTCGAATGTGGCTAACAAGATTTTGGTTTTTGGAAAGGACTGGTTAAAATTGATGTCATTGGTGATTTTACTCAAGTGATGCATTGTAAAGTTGAGGTCTTTAATTTTCATTGTTATGCTTCCTTTATATATACTACTTCTTCCCGTTATATTAGGAAATTGCTTTGGGATCAAATTATTAATTTTTATAATATTTGTAATTTACCTTAGCTTGTTGGTGGTGATTTTAATGCTATTACTAACCCTTCTGAGAGGATTGGTGGTTCTTCTCCGTCTTATCATTCTATAGAGGATTCTAGTAATATGATTCTGGATTGTAATCTATTAGATATTAGTTTTTTTTATTATAACTTCACGTGGAATAGGGGTCACTTATGGCAACGTTTGGATCATGTGCTTTTTAATGACTCTTGTCTTAATTTTTTCAATTCTATTAAGGTGCAGTATCATAGTAGAACTTTGTCTGACCATTCTCCTTTGGTTATTAGCCTTAATTTTAGACAATTTAATGCTTCCTCTCAATTCAGATTCTAGAACATGGGGTTACTTCATAACTCTTTTTTAGATGTTGTTCAAAATAATTGGCAAACTCCTTTACATCCTGATAATTCTTGTTTTGGTATGAGGAGACTTTGGTTTAAGCTGAAAAGGCTTAAGATAGTCTTAAATTGGTGGAACCATAATGTTTTTTGAAATCTATTTTCTAATATTTTGGAAGCTGAACAACTTGTTGATAACCTTGAATCTACTTGTCAACTTGATCCTTCTGATGCTAATTTCACACTTCTTAACAATGCTAAAGAGGAGCTTTACAAATTCCAAGCTCAGGAAGAGGTCATTTGGAAGCAAAAAGCTATTGCTACGCACTTTGTTGAAGGTGATAACAATACTAAATATTTTTATGCGTTGTTTAAGATAAAAAGGGCTAAAAATTATATTAATAAATTTCAACGTGAGGATGGTTCTGTTACTTAGAATACTGTGGAGATTGATAATTTAGTTGTTCATCATTTTCAAGCCCACCTCAATAAGAATTTTAACCCGGCTCAGATTATTGATCATTCTTTTATTCCTAGCCTTATAACCCAAGAGGAGAAAGTGACTCTCTCTACTCCCCCTTCCTTCGAGGAAGGTAAAGAGACTTTGTTTGGAATTAATAGTGACTCTGTGGATGGGCCTGATGGGTTTACCACTCAGTTTTTTCAAAAAACCTGGCACATTGTTAATAATGATATTTTTGCTGCTATTCTGAAATTCTTTGCTGGTAACTCTATCCCTAAATTCTTTAGTTCTACTTCTACAGTGCTTATTCCCAAAAATAACTCTGTCAACACTTGGAATGATTTTAGACCTATTAGTCTTTGTACCTTTTTTAACAAATTAATCTCTAAAATCATCATGAATTGTCTTACTTCTATTTTACCTAAAATTATCTCTCCTTCCCAGATGGGGTTTGTGAAAGGAAGGGCCATTGTGGATAATATTTTGTTGGCTCAAGAATTCTGCCAAGACCTGGATGTCAGAGTGAGAGGGGGGAATATAATTCTGAAGCTTGATATTGCCAAGGCTTATGACAATATTCATTGGAACTTTTTTATCATATGTTAGAGTTATTTAGCTTTAATTCTATTTTTATTAAGCTTATTAAGAATTTTATTGAAGATGTTTACTTCTCTATTATTGTTAATGGTTCCATTAAGGGCTATTTTAAATCCTCTCATGGCTTAAGGAAATGTGATCCTATTTCTACTTCCTTTTCATTATTGCTATTGAATTTTTATCTAAGGGCCTTAACAATCTTTTTGAGAATGCTCTTAGTCTTTACTTTGGAACTTTTGGTGGTTTTCCCATATCCCATTTATGCTTTGAGGATGACTTTATTGTTTTTACTAATTCTTCTATTAAGAGGATTCAAAAACTTATGGACTTCTTTTATCAATTTGAAATGGTGAGTGGCTTATCTCTTAATTAAAAAAAAATCTGTTTTATTGCCTCTAAGAGGATTACTAATGTATATTATGGTGTGTATAGAGAGAAGCTCCTAAATTCTAGAGAGAGAAGTAGCAAGATTCAAATTTTCTTCTTCCCGGGTTCTTGCGGTTTTCCCGGCTGAGGCTTCAGGCATGGCGGCAAGTGGCCGCTGGCCATCTTTGGCTTCGGACTTAGATGGCTCCGCCGTCCCAAACGTAAAACTAGAAGTTTTTGGTAATTTGAATGGTGTTTAGAATGAGAATGGACGAAATCTTGAAGTAGGTCCTCGCAGCAAATCTAATGGAGGTATTTTCATTCTGAGCCATCAGTTTCTCGCATTACCCCATTAAAACATGTGGAAGGTAAGGGCAAAGGTATCTCGTTGGATTTAGATTGTAATACCCCTCAAATTAAGAAAAATTCTGCTATTTCTCCGAAAATTATGGATCCCGATGCTTCTTCTTTGAGCATGAGCATTTTTGTTAATCGATTTGGACATTCAAATGCTGTCCCTGTCCATGGAAGTAAGATAAATGTGAATGATCTGAATGTGGTAAACAATAATACTCATGATCTAATTGGGAAACCTAGTGATTCAAAAGGAATAGCAGGGAATATAATCGATGGCAGTGCGTTGCAAGTGTCTGAGGTATTGCCTGGTTACATGAGTACAGTTAATGTCGGGGATAATCCTTGGAAGAAACAAGCTTATATCAAGATCAACTTTGACAGCAATAATATAATTCTATCAGAGGACGGGAAAGCAATTAAGCTAAATGAAGCTGCTGAAATGGAGAATGCCAACAAACTAGAATTTTCAATAGTTGCTAAGGTGTTTGGAAGTGTTTTACCATCTCATGTGGTAGCTTGGAATCTGAGAAGGCAATGGGCTTCTTTTGGAACGTTTCACTTTACCACTCTTGGTAAAGGCTGGTACTTGTGCTCCTTCAAGACAATGGAAGCAATGGATGGTGTTCTTACAGGTGGGCCTTGGTTTGTCAATAACCATATTGTAGGAATGGAAAGATGGTCTACTAAGTTTTCTCCAAACTCTTTAAAAGGTTTGTCTTCTCCTATTTGGATAAGAATGCCCCACTTGCATTTGCATTGTTGGGATGAAATTAATGTAGCTTTGATAGCATCTATGGTGGGAACTCCTTTGATGATGGATGGGAATATGTTTAGCTGGGGAAGGAGAGAATTTGCAAGGGTATGTGTGAGAATGGATTTAGACAAACCACTTCCTGCAGAAGTTTGGGTGGAAGGCTTGGCTGGAAGGTTCTACCAAAAATTAGAATATGAAAGGATTGATTCTTTGTGCTATGAATTTGGTTTGATAGGTCACAAATCAGAAGAGTGTAAGAACAAGAAGGTAGTTGAGGAGAAGGGAGATATTGTTCCCTCTAGACAACCTGAGGTGGACATTGCTATAGAAGACTGAGACATGGGAACTGTTGGTTCCTATGGACCTTGGATTCATGTGAATCAAGGTAGGAACAAGAGTAAATTCAATCCTTTGAATGTGAAGGGACGGGCTATGACAAATCTTGGAACATTTACTAGTATTCCTATTGAAAATAAAGGAAAGTCTGATTTTATGATCAAAGTTGTAAATAAGAGACAGGGGAACATTCTACAGCATAAACAAGTTGAGGAAGGAAACAATTCTGAAGGTATTAAGATGGTTCAGGAGCAAAAATCTTTGAGCTTGAACAATAAATTCCAAACCCTTTGTGATCAAGAGGAGGAGGACCAAGGAAATTCCAGCAATGTCAAAGTGAGCATTGATCAAGACACAAATCTAGTTCGTGAACTGGAAGTTGAGGAAGGGGAACTAATCTTGGATAATCCATCCAGGAGTTCTGAAGATGCTTTGCCATTAAAAACATTTGGGACTGTCACTATTAGGAAATCTGGAATAAAGGAAGCTGACAAGGCCACGGGTAGTGAAGCTCTGGTTCAGCCAGAGGATACTGAAACTGTTAATGAAGCGGCTTGTGCTGAGGAGCAGGAGACCTTAATCTGTAAATCAGATACGTTTGGGAAGGGATGCTTGCGAACTCAGGTAATTCATGTTGGATTATCTGCGAACTCAGGTTCTCCCTATCAAAAATCTGAATTTAGACTTCATAAGGAATTGCAATCCTTGGGAAAAAATAATGTTATCAATCATGGTAGGAAGGTTGGTAGTAATGTGAAGAATAGGAAAGGGAGCAATCCTAGTTCCTACTATTAATGGCTGCCATTGCTTTCTGGAACAGTAGGGGGGCTAGGAAGAAGGAGGCCTCCCATTATCTCAAGGTGTTTGTAAAAGATTTTGATGTATTTCTTGTTAGATTGGTAGAGACAAAATGTTCTATTGTTAATAGAGAGGATGCTAATAGGTTGATTGGAAAAGATTGGGATTTCTTTAATGTTCCAGCAGAAGGCCTTTCAGGTGGTATTCTTATTTGTTGGAATATGAACTATGGTGACTTTTCGGTTATTCATGCCTCTTCTCAATTGGTTGTGGGTTGGTTCAAAGCTCCAAGCAAAGGGGATTGGTTGGTGGCTTTTGTATATGGGAGCAGAGATATTTACAATAAAAAGCATCTGTGGGATACCTTAGAAGCTTTTTCAAATACTCAACTTCCTTTTATAGTGGGGGGTGCTTCAATTGTATTTTGTCCCAAGAAGAAAAGAGGGGAGGAAAAAGGTTTGTCTTCACCCAAGGACCTCAAGATATGAAAGAGTTCATGAATAAATGCGATCTAAAGGATATTGGGGTGATTGGACCTAAATTCACCTGGTGCAATAATAAAATAGGAGGGGCTCGTATTTTGGAAAGGTTGGACCGTTGCCTCCTTAATCAGGTGGCCTTGGCTAAAATAAATCCTGCAGTAGTACGTAATCTTGGGAGGATCACTTTAGATCATTGCCCTATCATTTTAAAACTCTTTAATTCAGGTTTTAAGGCTTCTAAAATTATGATGTTTGAAGATGTTTGGGTCTCTTTTCCTGCCTCTAACTACATTGTGGCTAAATCTTGGAGTAAACCGGTTGGGGGAGACGAGGTTGGGGTGCTGAATTCAAAATTCAAGAGAGTGTTGAAGGCTCTTTTCCATTGGAGCAAAGCAAAACACTCAAATCTAAACAAGTTAAAAGAGAGGTTAAAGAAAGAAATAGGGGAATTGTAGGAAGAAGAAGCCAATGTTGGGACTTTATCTGATTTTCAAATCAGCTTGTTGAAAGCAAAGGTTTTGGAGCTTAATTCGACCTTGGGCCGCCTAAATTCCTAGTGGAGACAAAGAGCAAAGGTCAAGTGGATGAGGGAATGTGATTCTAATTCTAACTACTTCCACTTGGTGGCAACGGCTAGGAGAAACAACAACTTTATTCATCAAATTAAAGATGGCAATGGAGCTTTGATTGAAGATCAAGGGCAAATTGAAGAAATTATCTTGAAGTATTTCTCTAACAAATGGATGCTTTCTAAGAGTGTTCCTAACAGGTGGCCAACAATTACTAAGGTTCTTGAAGACGGTGATATCAGAGGGCTTCAAGCAGATTTCGAGATCGAGGAGCTAGAGTCTGTTGTCCGCCAGCTTGAAGGTAATATTGCACCTAGTTTGGATGGCATTACGTACTCATTCATTAAAAACTATTGGTCTATTATAAAAGATGATGTTTGGAGGGCCATTAGTTTTTTTCTCAAAAATGGAGTTATGTGTGAAGAATGGAGGGAAACGGCTGTAGTGCTTATTCCAAAATTGATAAATCCTATGTTGCCTTCTAATTACAGGCCTATTAATCTTTGTCAATCTATTTACAAGATAGTTGCAAAGATGCTCATGAATAGGTTGGTAGGGGTTATTCCTAAGCTAGTCTCGAAAAATCAGGTGGCTTTTGTTAAAGGGAGATCAATGTCTCGGAGTATCTTGCTAACCCAAGAGGTGTTTAGCAAATTTAGGTTCTCTAAAGAAAAAAAGGGTCTTATGGCTATTAAAGTATATATGGAACAGGCTTATGATAGTATGGGCTGGATGACTTTGGAAATAGTATTGAAGGAGGCTGGGTTCCCTATGAAGTTTTCTAATTTGATATTGCAATGTGTAAGGGATACAAAGTATTCTATTTTGTTCAATGGTGTCAATACAAGCTGGATTCAGGCTAAGTGTGGCTTTAGGCAAGGATGCCCTCTTTCTCCTATATTATTCATTTTTTGTTCCCAACTTTTGACTGAAGCTTTCAACCAAAGGGCAAAAAATATTGGTATCAAAATTTCTCCTTCAGTAGAGAAAGTATCTCATTTACTGCATGCTGACGACATCATAATTTTTTCTGAGGCAAGACATAGAAATGCTAGGAAGATCATGAAAATTTTGAAAGACTATAGCGGCTGGATGGGGCAAAAGGTAAATATGCAGAAATCATCTTTAATTTTTGGTAAGTCGGTAAGGAGGAGGACTTCCAAAGCTATTTCCAAAACTATGGGCATTAAAGTAGTTAAAGAAATGAATTATCTGGGTGTTCGTATGGCTTTGAGAAGGTTAAATTCTGCAGATTTTCAATTCCTGATCGAGAAGGCTTGTGATAAATTTAATCTTTGGGGTAACAGGTGTCTCACTTTAGCAGGAAAACTTGTTCTCATCAAATCTTCCATCTTAACATTGCCCATCTTCCTTGCAACACATTCCTTGGTTCCAACGGGGGTGTTGAAGGAACTAGACAAGTTATGTAGGGACTTTATTTGGAGGAAGCAAGACAAAAATAAGGGCCTTCACTTTATTGACTGGGAGACGTTGTGTAAACCCAAGAAATTAGCTGGCCAAGGTGTTGTTTCATCAGTAGACAAAGTTGATTCTTGGAGGGCCAAGTTTGCTTGGAGCTTTACGTCCGATCCTGGATCTTTGCTAAACAGAACTCTTATTTCCAAATATGGCAATGATCTATGGAATGCAAAAATTAAGGTTGGGAATTCAATCACCTGGAAGGTAATTATGAAGGGAGCAAAAGTTTTGCATCAGATTTTGAGATGGAAGATAGCTGATGGAAGTTATGTTAACACTTCCAAAGACATATGGATCTTAGATAAGAGTATCGAAAGGAGGCCTACCTTTGTGGCTGTGTTAAACGAAGATCAAGGAAGCTTGAATTACTTCATACATCATGATAGCTGGAATGATCAAAAGCTGAAGAAGGTTTTCGGAAGGGATCTCATGGATCTGATTAAGTCAGTTCCAATTCATAGCAATCTTGCCTTTGATGACATAGAATTATTGTATAATCATACAGGGAAGTCTTTGGCTGCCATTATCTCGGATCATAGCAGATTTCAAGATCAAGAAGATAAAAATTGGAAGTGGCTAAGGAATTTAAAATTGAGGCCTCGGGTGGAGCTATTTTGGTGGAGGTTGGACCACAATGCAATCCCTTCATTTGAGTTCTTGATGCATAGGAGGTTGATCAGCCATAATGGCTATCCTAGAGGTTGTAGGAAGTGGAAAATGCTGATCACATTGCAGTCCATTGCAGTTACCTTCAGAAGGTTTTGAAACAGCTTAATAACTGGGGTTATAACATGCCTGTTTTTCGTAATCTACAGGACTGTTATAAGGAATTAGCTGGTTTGTCAAAGTCTAATCAATTTATGGGAAATCTCTACTGTTCAGCAGTATTCATCACTTGGAAAAGTAGAAATAAATTGGTACATGGAGACAAAGAGGAAAGTATAAATGTAATTGCAGGGAATGCTATCAGCTTGGCTGCAACTTCTTTTTCCTTTAATCCAATATCGGTTAACTGGGATTCTAATCAGCGAAAGCTGTCTCCAACTTCTTGGAATCCCCCTCCAACCGATTGGATTAAATATAATGTGGATGCTTCTCTAGATGGCACGTACCAAGGAGGAGTAGGGTGTGTAATAAGAGACTGTAAAGGGAGATTTCTTTTTTTCTTTTGGATGCAAGTGTGTGCATTGGAATAGCTTGGTTTTGGAGCTGCGATCCATTCTATCTTTGGGCAAAGTGGCTAAAGATGGGATGTATGAAGCTAATGGCTTCATCATTGAAGGTGATAATTTCAATATCATCAAGTATGTGCAAAGAATAATGAATAAGTAGGTCAAGTTGCCAGCTGGATCCTACCAAGAAGACTTTTTCTTTGTTAGAGGTTTAATCAAGTTAGTATTCAAGATGTGAATAGGGAATGTAATAAGTTAGCTGATTATTGTGCTAACATAGCTAAGTCCTCTGATTTTGTTTGGGATAGTTTAAATGATTATAACATTCCTCCTTTCTTGTTGTTAAAGGAGGAGTGTGATAATTGTCACTTGTATTAGGCTCCTTTTTATTTTCTTTAATAATATTGCTTCTAGCATTCTCTTAAAAAAAAAAGAGGATTACTAATGATCGTATTTTACCCATTAAAGATTTAACTGGTTTTATTCATGATCAATTTCCCATTAAATACCTTAGTGTTCCTCTTTTTAAAGGTAGAAGGAAAACCTTTATTTTTTATGATCTTATTGCCTCTATTCAAAATAAACTTTTATCTTAGGATTCTAATTTTCTTAGCTTTGGTGGTATATTTACTCTTATCAAAAGTGTTCTTTGTTCTTTACCGGTTTATAGTTTTCAAAATATTCTTCCTACTCAAGCTATTTGTAATAGTGTGCGTAAGCTTAACAATAATTTTTCTGGAAAGGTGCTTCTACTATCTCCAAAATTGCTTGGGTTTCTTGGGATAAATGTTATGGTGTGGTGGCTAAAGGGGGCTTAGGTTGTAATAATATGAATGACTTAGCTTTGGCATTCTCCTTTAAATTATGGTATAATTTTGGTGCTAAAGTTAGCCTTTAGGCTAATTGTATGTATGCCAAGTACTATGTTGGTAAGCATCCTACTACTTGTCACTTTAAGCAAGGGTATTCTAGAGTGTGGAAAAGGCTTTGCAAGGTTAAATGGGAGGTTGAGCCCTACATTTATTGGGGCCTTGGTGAAGGTAACGCTTTCTTTTGGCAAGATCGCTTGTTGGGTAAACATTCTATTGATTCCATTATGAACGCTTCCCCCATTGCTTCTATTAAGGTTCATTCTTCTTTTACTGATAATTGTTGGTACAATGAGAAGCTTTCTAATGTTATTCCTAATTGCAATATGAATCAAGTTTTGAGTTTGCCTATCAATACTACTACTAAGGATGTTATTTTATGTGATTTGTTGAAAGATGGTAGCTTTCACTTAAGAATGCTTGGCATGTTTTAAGATCTAGGAGAAATACTAATAATATTTTCTCTTTGATTTGGCGTAAGAGTATTCCTACTATTGTGGCTATCTTTGCCTGTAAAATTTTACATAAATTCATTCCCACGGATGATAATCTCACTAGAAAAGGTTTTATTTTGGTCTCCAAGTGTCAATGCTGCTACCATATGGAGAATATGCTCCATGTCTTTCTTGTGGGACCTGTTGCTATTAAAACTTGGGTTTATTTTGATGATTTGTTTTAGTTGAACTGTTTTAATGCTCATTTATCCCTTAAGTCTATGCTTAATGCTTGGTTCATGAAGTCTAAAGGGCACATCAAAAATGTTATTCCTTCTCTCATATTATTGTACTTATGGTTGGAGAAGAATAATTCAATTTTTAATGGTGTTAGGATGAATCATCATAACATTATTCAGAAGGTGGTGGATAAGATTTTGTCTCTTATTTCTGTTAAACTGCTTTCTTTGAAGAATTTTAAGAACTATTACTTTGTTTGGACTGCTTTAGGCCTTACTTTGGAGGGTGATCCTATTTCTTTAAAGGATACTATTATTTATTGAACCAAACCCCCCATAAATTTTTTTTAAGTTGAATGTGGATGGTGTTAGCAGTGGTTCTTCTGTGGGATGTGGTGGAGCTATCAGAGACAGTGATGGTTGTCTTATTACGGCTTTTGCTAGTCCTTTACAGAATGGTAATACTTTTGTTGCCACCACCATGGCTATTCTTTATGGTCTTAAGATGAGTATTTATCTTTATTTAACAAATATTATTATTGAGGTTAATTCTGATTATAATTTTCAATTCTTATATGTTGTGGATGATATGTGTTGCTTTCCTGATCTGTTTTATCAAGTTAGGGAAATTAAAAATCTATTGATTTTTCTGAATTACTCATTTTATCATATTTGTAAGGAGGGTAATGCATGTGCTTCTTGGCTTGCTCATTGGGGGTGTAATCTCAATTGTATTTCTGATGTTATTGGGTCCACCATTCTTGTGGATCTTAAAGGTATTCTTAGACTTGATGCTCTTAGTCTTCCCTATGTTAGAATTTAAGTTGGTTGTCTGGTTGTTTTATTCTTCCTCTCTATTTTTTTGGGCTTTTGTGGATGTCCTGGCTATTGTGGTGGGTTTTGAGGTGGATTCACTTTTGTTTGGCTGGTTTTAAGTGTTCTCGGTTTGCTTTGGTTGCCTTGACTTATCTGCTGGTGGTTGGTGGTCTTTGGGAGCTATTATTTTGACTGCTAGAGTTTTTGTTTGATTGCTGCTTAGTTTCCTATTGGGTTGGTTGGTTTTTCTATCAATTTTTGGTCTTCCACGTGGTGTGTGGTCTATTTTTTATATTGGATTGTTTTCATGGTCGTCTGGTCTAGTGCTTTTTTGTGATGACAAGTGAGTTATTCCAGGTGGGGTTTGTTTCCCCTTTGGAGGTTTCAGTGGTGCTCTGTGCTTGTTTCCTTTCTTTTCCATTCCTATTTTTTGCTTTTACCAAATTAATAATGGCATTTCTCTATGGCCTTAATTTTAGTTGTTGTATTTTTGGATTTAGGCTTGAGCTATGATGGCACAGGTTATGTAGCTGATGGTTTATCCCACTGTTTCTCTCCTACCTTCAGGTTGCTATTTTGGCAGGCTGGGGGTATTGATGGGAGTTTGGCTGGGTTTTGGGGCTATCCTTGTTCAGCTATCAGAGTGGAGGTTGCCTGAAAGATTTTGTTTGTCTCCTGTGGTCTTTGGAATTTTGTTTGGCTTCTGGATTATATGCTCTTATTGTATAGCTTGGGGCTAAATTTTGAGCAAGGTGTTGGTGATAACCCGAAGGTTTTGTACTACTACTCTTTGGGGTATTTTGAGTGGGTGTTTTGGTTTGCTCTTGATGATAGGATGGAGTGGCTTATGGATAACATTAATGAGGCTTATTGGTTTAATTCTACCCTGAGCTCTATTAGTCTTCATCTTTTTTTTGGTTTAATGTGGTGGCATGGCTGGGATCTATGGTATGCTAATTATGAAGAATGGTTTCTATTGCTTGGGTCTCCTTGACTTCTGCAGCTGTTTGTATATTTGTGAGTTGGTGATTGGCCATCTTCTTCATTGTCCTGCTCTGTTGTCTTTGGTTTGTCTGTATTTTGTTTTTACTTATTCCTGCAACATTATTATTATTCACTTAACTGATATTTATAACATGACTAGTAACTTGATGATCTTTAGGGATGATAAGCTGCAGATGGATGGTATCCTTTGGCTTTTTATTTTGATTAGCTCTAAACCTGCATTTTTCCTGGTTTACTTGTTTTGGTTTTGTAGTTTAAATTTTTTGCAGATTGAAATGTTTGGGAACAAGAAGGGTATTTTTTACAGGAATATTGTGTTGAATTTGCTTGCTTTTTTCTCTCTTTTTTGGGTTCTGTCCTCTGGCAGACCTAGAATGTTATTAGATATTTGTGTACATTGTAGAATAGGGAACTATTGGCTCTTAGGTTTTCTTTTGATTTGTTTTGTATCACTTTCGAGCAGTAGTGAGCTGAAGGATCCCATTAAGGACCTTGTAATCTATTTTTATATTAACGCGTAGGCCCCTCCGTGGGTTTTCCCCCCCAAAAAAAATTTCCTATTTTGAAAAACCTAACATATATCTAATCTAGATCATTTAAGTTAATGATATAACTTTAAAATTTTAATCTATTCATTAATTTATATTGACAAATAAATTCAAAATGAATAAGTAAATTTGATAATTAGATACAAGTAAGCTTAAATCAGGTAAATCATAGATAAACTTGAAAATGTTACTAGAAAAATTATTGAATCCTAAAATTAATTCAAAAGGATTGCAAAAGAAGAAAACAAAAAATTGATATTCAAAATCATTAAGGATGTACTTCACAAAAGAAAGAAAGGAATGTGAACATAAAAAAATTAAAAAAAAAAAAAGAAATGGTCCCAAATGAAAAGATAAGTACATTCAAAAAGTAGTATCAGTGGCAGCTTGATTTTAATTGCACACTACTTTGTAACTAAAAAGGGATAAAATAAGTAATAAAGTACATGGGCTAGTGCACTTATGAATTCCATATTTAAACTACGAGTAACTAATCCCTACATTACATTATTCATTATATTTTTAGAAATCAATCTTATATTCTTAGAAATAGTAGATAAATTAAAAAATAAGTAATAACAAGATAGTCAAATTGGGATAAATGTTATGTTGGTTTCAAATCGGAATTATAACCTATTCAGTCCAAATTACTTTTAAATAAAGTTGTATCATCCAAGATTTTAATAACTTTTAATTATCAAATTTTTCATTGGCTATTAAGTTGATCAGGTAGTGAATGTGAATATTTCTTGAGGACAACCAAGAGTTTAAGATGGGGGGAATTTAATAAATACAAATTATGTATGATTTTTTTATGGTAATAAAATAAAAATGTGTTATTTTAGTTATATTTGTATATGAGCTGTGTAGGAAAAAGTCAAATATACAAGCGTTGGCCAATGCCGACAAGATTCACGTTACAGTGTAGTATCGATCAATACCAAAAAAATATGGTGGCTCCAACCTTCTTAGTTTACAAGCACCGTGGTGTCACAAATGTCAGCACTACAATGCATTACAGAGTCACTGCACCAAAAATCAGTGCCATAGTATAGGATCTCTCTAGAAAATTCATACAGGCGTTCCACCCTTACCAGCACCACAATACCAAAAAGTCAATTCAAGCACTGCAGTGCTAAAATTTTGTCGCACTATGGTGGAGTAGTTACAATTATTTAGAGCCATGCTGACTAACTAAGAGACTCAACGATTTAGGCTATAAAACAAATATCAGGTATAATATGTTTGGTGATTGATGCAAAGCTATATTGATGATAAAGACATGCAATGGACCTATAGTCACCTACCATTGAAGGTGAATAATACCCCTTTTTTTTATTTTAACTTCATTTTTTTACATAACTAACGAGCACCACATAATTCAACAAGTACATCTATGATAATCATTAAAGCTTCATATTTATTAAGATAGGTTAAGAAAATCTAATAAAAATACCATCAATATTTAGTGCCATTAAGCAATGCATAAGAGAGAGATCTCATCTTGATAAGGTTGGAAATCAATTTTTCTTGAGTGAGTTTTCCTTCTTATATGTAGAGAATGAAGGGTTTTCACCAATCCACAAGTTCATCAACCATAGTAAGAATAATCTTTCCCTTGACAGGGAACTTCTTATTTTTGTATTACAAGTCCATAAGAGACAAAACATTACACCCTTATACTTAAATAAAAATGGAGTCTTCTTCTAGACAAGCCAATTCTCTTACAAGATTTGTTAGGGAATCAACCAAAGAATTTCTTCATTGTGATATCCAAGACAAACTCATATTATAAATCTACTCAAGGAGTTTCATCATATACTGATAATACATAATAAGTTTTCTCTTCAAAACTTTATAGATTCTAGTAACCAATGTAATAACCAATAATGAATCTCCAAAGATCATGATTTCTTTAATCTCATTTAAGTTTACTAATTCTAAACCAATTATCAATAAATAATACAAAGTTTTATTATTTATATAGGCTTTGATAAATTGTAAGAATAGTATTACATACTTTTTAAGGGTTATAAAAGCTAACCTAATCTAATATTTTCTTGGAATAATATCTCACAATCCTTTGTATCTTTGACTAGACACAACACCATTGAAATATAACTCCAAGGTAGAGCTTTCCTTCGTCTCTAAATTAATAATTTGTTTATTAGGCAATTCATCTTTCAATGATGAGACAATTTTAATTGAATGTGTTACAAGGAAGTTAGTTAGGGCTTGCACTTTCCGAGTACATATGGGTATGAATTTTATATAAAATTGTAGCATAATCATTATTCTTCATGCCATACATCATGAGAAGTTTGGAAAATTCATAAGATATTGCAGGGGATTGATGTGGGATATTAGATTAACCTTATAATATAACATGTAATGCCATAACATTTTTGGAAGAAAAGATTAAGGCCAAACATTTTTTTTCTTAGTAGATTGGTATTTTAATTCAATCATGAATGCAAGCAAACCCAAATAATGGTGCATTTGCTCTTTACCTTCCTTGTTAGTTTTGCCAAATAATGTGCCAATAGATTCATTTAGATCTATGCTATATAAAATTAAGAATTTTCCTTAGATAAGAGTAGTTAAGATTAGAGGTTTCATCTAGTATTATATTATACTTCAAAAATCCTTTTGATATTTATCACCATAATAAAATCGAGCATCCTTTTTTCACAAGGCTTCAAACGGTTGTCACCTTCCAAAAAGATTAGAAATGAAATGTCTCATATATGTTAACCTATTTTGGATGTACCTCAAATGAGTGAGAGTTATAAAAGGTTTAATATCTAAGATAACTTTTATTTTTAAAGAATTAATTTTGATTTCCTAGTATCTTATAATAAAACCTAGAAACTTCCTTATGGTGACACTAAAGGTTTATAAATAAAAGTTTTTAAAAAAGGAAAGGTACACTTCAAAGGACTCATTCCTAAATTATAGTGACATAATCACTCAAATATATTTCTCAAATCATGATGTTAGTCCTCCTTTATACATTATTTGATAACTATAAAATTGAATTGAAAATCTAATTCTTGGTGGATAAGTATGTTAAAGATTTGATTCATAAACTACTGGTTTATTGCTCCAACATTCTTAAGTCTAATGAAAAAACCTTATAGTAGAAGATTGATATTTGTGTTTTAAATGCAGTGAATTTTTTTTCATCAAGAACCATCGTAATCATATTATATATGTATGAACCATCAATAAAGGAGAAATTATATGTAAAGAGATGATGTCTATCTCAAGCTCCAGTATAAGAAATTGAAACTCATCTTTAGGACATACCTTATTTGACTCTTTGAAGTGAATGTACATATGAATTTATCCTTTCTTATTTTTAATCAAAATAATATTGGTCAATCAAATGGGATATTTTTCCTCTTTAATAAAGCTTGTGTCAATCAACTTTTTTATTTTAGCTCAGGCTTTTTTTTATTACTAAATCCATATGTTGAGAAGCTTGTTTCACATGAACCATGTTAAATTGGATTTTGTGTTTATGGACTAAATTAACCTAAGATAATATAAGTATTTTGTCATAACTTGAAGCAAAATAGTCTTTAAACACTAAAAATAACTTGACCAAGTCATTTATTTCATCCTCATTCAACAATGAATTAATGAAAATTTGATTAGGGAGTTTTTCATCACGTAAATTAATTACTTTTATTTTATCAATAGTAGAATTAACTTCCTCTTCAAGTTAAAAGGGTCTATTCTAACTGTAATGTCATCCATATCATCTAAAGCCTCTAAGTAAAGTTTGTTAAGAGATTTAATATTCCTTATAAAGAGATTATCTAACTCCATATTATTTGAAAGAATTAGGAAATATTCATCATCATCTACTGGACCAATAATATCAGATAGAACACCCACTTTTGTTTTCAATTTATAGTATTTCTTATTCCATAAATTTTCAATTTTATGAACTTCACCTTTGGCCCATGTTGATGGTGTTAAACCTTACTTACCTATGTTTTTTGCACATGAGTGATACCAGTCAAGAAGGAGTTCTACTATTTTATTTGTTAGCAAATCATCATGTTTTACATCATACTTTAAATGAAGAAAAACAACTTAGTAGGTTTATAAATTGTACTAAGAGCTATTATAACTTTAACTATCAACCTGACTATATTATCCTTAGATAATGGGGTTCGTGTTTTATACTCTACATGGTTTTCAAGCTTATCAAAGGTAGATGTATCTTTTTCTCCTTCAATTATTTCGTAGATGCTATCTTTATCACCGTCTACTATTTAGAGAATATTGCGTTCTTCTTAGGTAAGTAGCATCCTCATTAATTCTAACTTCATGAATTGAGATAGGTCTCACTTAATAAGGATTTCAATACCATCACGAGACTATTTGTTACACTGAAGAAGGGTGAAGGGTGAAGGTAAATGAACCTAAAGCCCTCTTACCTTTTAAATTGAATCCTCACAAAATTTTTTTATCAATTCGTCATTTTATTAAAATTGAGTTTCTAAGTATCCACCCCTAAATAAGCAAGTTCTTAAGATTCATAGTGTTGACCAATTCTCCCAAATGAATAAGGACACAATAAAGATTTCAATTATCCACATATTTCATAAATATATAATTGATGATTATGATCAGTAGTTCCTAATACTAGATCCTTAGGAGAAAGCTATCCCTAGAACCTCTTCAAAATTTAATGCTTCGTCAAGTTGTACTATAGCTAATTTATCCATACAAATTTTTTGATCAAATAAAGCTTTGTTTAAAGGAATTCTCATTTCTTTGGACATGTATAGTGTGTTAAATACTTAGTTTGTCAAACAAGTTCCTGCAAAGAGCTAACAAATATATGTTAACCTTGGACACTTTATAAACAATTTCATCCTTGATAATAAATGCTAATATGGCAATTAATATTCAAGATTATCCAAGATCTATTCTCCTTTATGTTCAATAGATATCCATGGTGGTAGAATTTTACCACAATGACTGTTAGCTTGCATTACCTCTTCATGATAAAAATAGGACAATTATCTATATATTCTTTATTTATTCACAAGTTTTGTTCTACTAGACTATAATAATCTAAATTCTCTACTTTGATACTAATAAGAATACCTTGAATATTTATAATAGGGACATCACTTTCAAAAAAAAAATCTAGGTGACTAATTATGTTCATTAAGATTAATTTATTTATTTAGGGAAATATCATCTAACATGTTATGCATGTCATCTAAAATATTATCATAGAAAATAAACAAGATGTACATAGAATCCTTCTTCATTGATCCTTTAGTCCTTTAGTCCCACATAAGATAAAATAAAACTCAGATAAAGTAAGCAACACAAGGGATTTAGCTCTCCTATCATTATAACAACTAGCTCTATAGTCTGCTAAATACTTCCTTAGATTACCAATTCCATCAAAATTAATAAGATCAAAAAAAAAAACCAATCTGAATATGGTACTAAGTCATAGTCATTTTAGATAAGGTCTATCTCTTAAAATAAATAAAGTGCATTGGAACTATGCTAAAGCTTCCTTAACTCACTTTTCTATTATTCAATTCATATTTAGTGTTTATCTTAAGTCTCCTTCTTATTTTACCAGTAACCATCATCACTTATAATTTCTCATCTATTGTAAAAATTTATTCTTTTTTTCTTTAATTAATTAAAAAATACATTATGTCAAATCCAACACCCTTAACCTTAACTTCTAATAAGTTAGATTTAGAGGCTTATTCTTATTGACCTGACATTTGTATGAGGACAATTTTTAAAGCAGCACTTTCTCTCATGGTGCTTAATTATTGAGTTCCATTCAATCACTAACATGTATTCAAACCTTGATTTATGTCGTAGCTTGACTTCAACTTATCTACCAATTAGTTAGGCCAAACTCTTTGTAGTGTTCATTTTAGCATATTAAAGACCTTTTGGCTTATTTTATCCTAATATAATAATATTTTTTCTTAAACTATGCCACCTAGTCAAGCACTTATAGCTATATTTATACTTATAATATTTATAATCTTATTATATTTATGATATTTTTATTGTTCTATTCTTTCATGCTAAAACTCTTTTGAACCAAAAATACCATAAATTTGGTGATAATCTTTTTGAACAAGTTGATTTCTTGTACAGACATGCTTTATTAGATATTTTTATTACTATGTATTCATAGTATTTTGATTTTATCTACTTTTAATTTATTCATGCATTTTTGGCAAAGTCTTAATTTATTCACACCCTTTTCGCTAGAATTATCCTTAACCATGTTCATGCCCTTTGCTATTATTACCTAGTATAGTTATGATTTTTAGGTTATACTAGTTTTGATATTTAGCATTTCATTATAAACTTTTCTAGACTAAGGTATGCCCTATTTATTGAGTTCTATCATGACTTAGTGAAGCATTATTACAAAATAATTTTATTATTTAGCCATCATTATGGTTAAACACCTTATATTTTTTGTACGCACATATACCCAAATCATATCTTATGTGTAAATGTTAAATGAAAATTATGTATTGTTTTATTATGTTAAATACCAGTGAAAATGTTTGTTTTTAGTTTATGTTCTGTAGGAATATCTCAAGAATTGGAAGAAAATTTACAAGTTTTGAACTAATGTTTTAGCATCCCAACACCCAGACACCAGATTCAAACATTATAACACTGGTATCTCAAGAAAATTTCATGAAAGTCAACACCACAGCAGAACCAAGGTCAGCACCGTGGTACTTCCCAACATTATAGTGCTAGAAATAATGAAATTAGATAAGAAATTTTAACTCTCACTTCACCCTACTTGCCACTTCGCGCCTCTCATTTGGAGAATATTTCTAAGTAACTCAATGGGACACTATCATGCAATACTCTTCTTACAAACAAGTGTCTTAATACATTGGGTGACTCAAGAAGAATAAAAACCTTCTGAACTCACCCAAGGAAGCAATCAGCTCCTCAACCCTCTTAGCTACTAGATCAGCTAGGGTCTTATTTCAAACCCCTTTAATTGATGTTAGAACCTTGTAGGAGTAAGGAATAAGAAGAGGAAATATAGAAATAGTGTGCAAACCACTATCCTACAAAACCCTAGCAATATGACCTTTCAATCTACCCAAAAAAATGGAGCTGCAAGTTTCCCCTATAAAAAAAATACATTTATACCAAAAGGCTAACATTAAAAAGAAAGACATGTCTTCTTTCTCTTTCTTTTCCCTCTATATACCATAAAATGATGTAGCACAAAATAGATGAATGCTTGGAACCACGCCGGCCATCAGAAGGTATGCTCTCCCTCAAAAAAGTCATCTCATGGAATATCACAATCTCAATAGATGCTAGTGAAAGTTCGAAAGGGATGTTAAGCCCTAGTGAACTAGTCCCGAGGCTAACCAAGAGGGGGGGTGAATTGGTTATTTAAAAATTTCACGATAACTACAAAAATCTTTTCGATACTTAGCAGCGGAAACAAGTAAACAATAACGAAAAGATCAACCAACGATATTCACCCAAGCAGTTTATATTGAAAAGTAAAATGCAAAACTGAATCAGAAAAGCAAACCAGATTTTATAGTGGTTCGGTCAACTTGACCTACGTCCACTCCCCGGAGCCTCCCCTCCGGGTATTGCACTAAACGAAAGTGACTCTCCTTTTGCTCCCACAGCAAGGCGGAGAAGCCTGTACAAAACACCTCCTTTTCACCACACGGTGAGGCAGAGAACCCGACCTCCTTTCGCTTCCTCCTGAAGCGGGCAGAGAACCCACGAACTCCTTTCGCTTCCTCCTGAAGCGGGCAGAGAACCCACGAACTCCTTTCGCTTCCTCCTGAAGCGGGCAGAGAACCCGGATCTTCTTGCGAACGATCCTCCCACGAAGAACACCGACTAGACGACAGACGACGAGCGGAGAAGACGACTCTGATCCGTGCTTGGAGCAACCTTAGTGAATCCCTCACTAACTCCCCCTCACAAGATCTCTTCTCTCTCTCCCAACTCTCTCTCTCTCTAGGATTTCTCAGGGAAGGAAGGCAGCAAAAGGATTTTTCCAAATCTAGGAAAAAGTTCTTTTAAAGGAGGGCTTAAAACTTGCCCTAAATCTCAACTTGTCGGCCAAGATCGTCCAGGACGATCGGTAGATCGTCCTGTACGATCAGTTCAAATTCAGCTGTTTCAGCCTGGACGATCTGGCTCTTCTGGACGATCAGTGGAAAAAGTTGTTCATATCGTCCCGTACGATCCTGCGATCGTCCGGGACGATTCGTTCAAATTGAAGGAAATCGTCCAGAAGACAGTTCGGGTCGTCCAGAGAAATCTGTGCTGGACGACCAAAAAATGACTTGATCGTCCCGGACGATAGGGTAATCGTCCGGTACGATTAGTTCCAAAAGGCCCCAAATCGTCCTGTACATAGTTCTGGACGTACAGCTGAAATGCACAAGACGATCACGATCGTCCGGGACGATCCTGCGATCGTCCAGGACGATGTGATCGTATCAATTAAATATTAATTGCTTTCCTTAATTACCAGACTAATTTAGGCATGATTGTAGTGCATCGTCCAGGACGATACATGTATCGTCCGGGACGATCAGACCAAAATACTTAAAATAAAACTTGCCTAACTTAATCTGGCGGCTGGAAATTTCTGATTTGAGCATATCGTCCCGTACGATCCAAAGATCGTCCAGGATGATCTGCTTAATCAGACCCTCTTAACTTAGTCGCCCTAATTAGGGTTTCTGTTTTAACTGGATCGTCCAGGACGATGCTACTATCGTCCAGGACGATCTGAACAAAATTTTAACAGAAACTCTAATTCACTCAATCTCTCTCCCTGAGTGTGTGTGTGCAAGGTTACTTAGCTAGGGAATCAGTTACATTACAATTGACTCAATAAAAGAAAAAATCATACATTTGACACACTTGGACCCGATCTTGAGTTGGCTTGAGTGGCTCGCGGTCTTTTGTGCCTGAAACATATTAGCCAAGCAAAACACACTGGAAACATGTTTGTCATCATCAAAACCAGATTTGCAACAATCTCCCCCTTTTTGATGATGGCAAACATTTGTAAATTAGTCTGAAAACAAAGGTAAACTAGCAGATCAAACAAAACAAACATTTTTTTTTTTAATTTTCATTTAACAGCTTAAACAATACAGAAAATATGAAATAGAAAATAGAAACAGACACGACACGACTACAACTGACTCCCCCTTTTGACATCACAAAAAGGAGGAGGGAAAAACAGAACACTGAAATAAAACATAACATGGAACAACTACAAAAGCAGGAAACTAAAACAGAGGTGGATCCTGATCGGAAGGAGGAGGCGGTGGTGGAGGATTGAGGTAATGGTGAATGGCCTGAAAGTGAGCTCCAAACCAGGCCATGTCCTGGTCGTGCTGCTGCTGCTGCTGCGCAGCATAGTCCGCGAAGCGTTGGAGGTCCTCGTTGTGCTGCTGCTCCTGGGCAACCACGTAGGAGTCAAAACGGGCCTCCCACTGGTCGAAGCGCTGCACCAGGTGGTCAAGGGGAGAGGCAATGCGAAGCGGTGCAGGTGCCTCTGGTGCAGCAGGAACTGGAGCAGCCTCTTCCTCTTCTTCCTCAACATCCGGGGCAGGTTCCGGATGTAGGCGGGTGCTGTGTAGGACGTGGAATGAGTTGTTTGTGAAGAAGGAAGGAGGGACATCAGGAGGGACAGGATACTGAAGGTCATATTTTGTCTCTAAGGCATAGTGAATGAGATGACCTAAAGCTAGATTTGGGCGACGCCTGTGGCCCGGATCTCTAATGGTGGTGAGATGTTCTATGTATCGGATGATCAAATCAGAGGCATTAAATTCTCGACAGGCCATGATGTAGTAGGTGGTCAAGGACAGAAGCGGGGTAATGTGAATCCGATCCCCCGCCTTTGGAATGACGGAGGAACGAAGGACGTGCTGAATGGTCCGGGCGTCCTTGAGAAGGGAAGAGCAAGCATTGTCGTGATAGGGTGCGTTGGTATTGCGAAGGAAGTGATTGGCGACACTCCAATCATAGTCAGGATCGTTGATGATCGTGTGGATCTTGTCGCCAGTGATAGACAAGTTGAGGATATTGTGAAAATCGTGGGTCGTGAGTTCCACGGGGCGTTGATTTACGTAGGAGCGAAGAGTGGAATAGTCCGCGGAAATGCGCAAGTTGGCAAAGAAGATGCGAAGGAGTTCCAGATTGAAGGGAAAGGCTAAGGTCAGAATGAAGGTGAGCGAGGTGTGTGCGAACAAGTCTAAAACGGGATACGTGAGAGTGCGTGGATTGACAATCTTGGAGGGCGTGATACCTACATTACGATAGCATTCGAAAGCCGCCTGATCGGCGGCATTCGGGAAGCGAGGATCTACATGTCCCCGGGACGAACTGGCACCCTTCTGACGGGAACGCTTGCCACCAGCCATGAGGATTTGAGAGAGTAAGGAGGAGAGGTGGAGTGGAGAAAATCGGTGTGAAAAAGCTCAAGAAATCTGCTGTTTATAAAGAAAACGGACTGATCGTCCCGTACGATCGATACATCGTCCGGGACGATCGGGACATTTATGTCGGCCTGTACGATTGGTCAAAAAGGCGGTCCGATCGTCCAGGACGATCAGATATCGTCCGGGACGATTAGACACAGGCGATCGTCCCGACGAGTCAGCTGGACGACCGTTGACAAAAAGGTATCGTCCCGGACGATTAGGTGGATCGTCCAGGACGATTTACAATAAATATGTCGGATGGGCCGAATTTGAATCGTCCAGCGGCTTGACAGGTGGATCGTCCGGGACGATAAGGGGATCGTCCGGGACGATGGGCAATAATTGGCGCAATCTCAGTCGTTTGATCAGATCAGGAGGATATAGATCATATCGTCCAGGACGATGTGAGTATCGTCCGGGACGATCACCAATAATTGGAATTTTTCAACAGCTGGAGCAGTGAAGGGGCGATTCTGAATGAATCGTCCAGGACGATGTTTATATCGTCCAGGACGGTGTGGATCGTCCAGGACGATATGTGGATCGTCCAGGATGATGTGAAGAAAACAGAACAAGATGGATGATGAAGATGACCAATCAGGATTCCAAAAACACAATTATGTAAATCAAAATGCCACACAGAAAAAGAAACTCACAGAGGGGAAAAAAAACATGAAAAAGCAAAGTTTTTTTTTTTTTTTTTTTTTTTTTTTTGATCAATCTGCTCGAGTAAATCAGAATTTTTCCTTGATTTTATATTCAAAAACCAATAAGAGAACGATTGACAACGCTGAAATCCAGAAAAGGTTGAAAAAATCGACTTTCGTAACTCCGACCCCGGGCACCTTATCGATGTAAACCTCTTTCAAAATAAAAATCCGATTCAGAAGAAAAGACATTAGATTTGAAAAGAGATCCTTTCAAGCCTCGTTCCAGAAAAATATCTGATATAATAGTGTTACAAAGTAAAAAATCAGAAATCAAGATTTTCAAACTCAAGCTTTTTGAACGTATTAAGTGACACACGAGTTTTTTTCTAAGACATTTAAAGATCTGAAAGAGAAGAAAGCTTAGGTTGGGCTCATTTTGTGCCTCCTTTTTTTTCAACTTATTTGGCGCACTGCGCATCTTTTGATTTTTTGATACACTTTGTGTATTTGGCATTTTCGCATCTTTTCAGTTTTGGGCTCATTTTATGCCTCTTTTTCAATTTGGTTGGCGCACTGCGCATCTTTTGTAAGCTTTCTCCTTTTCATAATCATTAAAGAGTCTCAGCTGTGAATCTATCTTCCAGACATAGGAGATGACTCTCCACGGTAGGGAAGAATGATTCACAAAATAAAAAACCACACATCATATGATAAATGCAATCACTTGGTTTTAGAAAATCAAACTAATGACTCAAGACTTTGAAAAATACTATTGATATGAGGCAGATTACTGTAGGAAGATAAAATAATCTCTATTTCAAAAAACTAACATTTTAATTTTGAAGAAGATTTTTATCCAAAAGAAACCATACACCAGTAAAGGAGTTAGAGGAAGAGAAACAATCATCAATGTTTCTTCCCTTTAACAGATTCAATGGAATCAATCACTGCTTACCAGCTTCCAAATCAAAACAAGGTAAAAACTCCCAGTCAGAAATTCAGATTATCAGAAGTAGTGAGCGGTGATCAGATTTTGAAAAACATAAAAAAAACAGGTAGAAAATCATAGCAAAGTAAATACTCAAATCAAACTAACAATAAGGCTAAAACAGAAATTAGCAGAAGAATTAAAATCAACTGAAAATAAAATAATCAAGGCAAAAACTAACTAACAGGAATCAGAAATCACAATACAAAAACTAACAAACATAAATCAGAAAACAGAATACAAAAAACTAACTAGCAGAAATCAGAATACCAATCATAACAATCATAAATCAGCTGTCATCAGAATCAAGCATTTATATCAATCACTCCTAATCTGGTTCTCAAAATGCTGAATGAGTCAAAGGCCAGTGGTTTAGTGAATATGTCAGCCAGCTGATTTTCAGTTGCTACATGATGTAGCTCAATGTCCCCTTTTGTAACATGGTCCCTAATGAAGTGATGCCTAATGTCAATGTGTTTGGTCCTAGAATGTTGGATTGGATTCTTAGAGATACAGATGGCACTAGTATTATCACACAGAACAGAAATTGTGCCAACAGGTACTCCTAAATCCAAGACTTGCTGCTTCAACCAAAGAACTTGGGCCACACAACTTCCTAAGGCAATGTACTCAGCTTCAGCAGTGGAAAGTGCAACTGAGTTCTGTTTTCTACTGGACCAGGAGACTAACGACTGTCCTATGAATTGACAAGTCCCAGAGGTACTCTTCCTATCCACCCTACACCCCGCAAAGTCAGAGTCAGAATATCCAATGATCTCAAAAGAGGTGCTGTGCCTAGGGTACCAAATTCCTAGGTTTGGGGTCCCTAAAAGATATCTAAGAATTCTCTTAACAGCAGTCAGGTGGGACTCTTTAGGATCAGCCTGAAACCTAGCACAAAGACAGACACTAAACATGATATCGGGTCGGCTAGCAGTCAGGTAAAGCAGTGAACCTATTATCCCTCTATACTTCTTCTGATCAACAGATTTTCCATTTGAATCCTTATCTAACTGAACTGAGGAGGGCGTGGGAGTATTGATTGGCTTGGCTTTGTCCATTTCATATTTCTTCAAAATGTCCTTAGTGTATTTTGATTGATTGAGAAAAGTTCCATCATCTGTTTGCCTTATGCTAAACCCCAAAAAGTAGGACAATTCTCCCATCATACTCATCTCAAACTCCTTACTCATTGTTTTGGAAAACTCATCACATAAATATTTATCAGAAGATCCAAAAATTATATCATCAACATAAATCTGGACAATGAGTAAGTCATCTCCTATTCTCCTCAGAAAAAGGGTGGTGTCTACGCTCCCCTTAACAAACTCTCTTTCTAACAGGAATGTGCTAAGCCTCTCATACCAAGCTCTTGGTGCCTGTTTCAATCCATATAAGGCCTTTTTTAATTTATAGACATGACTTGGATATTGGGAACTCTCAAAACCTGGGGGTTGTTCTACAAAAACATCTTCTTTAATTACCCCATTTAAAAAGGCACTCTTGACATCCATTTGAAACAGCTTAAATCCCTTATAACAGGCAAAGGCTAGTAGCACTCTAATGGCTTCCAATCTAGCTACAGGGGCAAAAGTTTCCTCAAAATCTATCCCTTCTATCTGATTATACCCCTTAGCCACCAATCTTGCCTTATTTCTCACCACCACACCAGAATCATTCATCTTATTCTTAAAGACCCACTTGGTTCCCACAATACTTTGGTTTCTAGGTCTTTCTACTAACTCCCAAACATCATTCCTTACAAATTGATTCAATTCTTCCTGCATAGCTAAAATCCAAAACTCATCCGACAAGGCTTGATTGATGTTGGTGGGTTCAGTCATTGAGATAAAGGCAGAATGGTTTACTTCCTTCCTAAGTCCATGCCTAGTCCTAACACCTTCAGAAGGGTCTCCTAAGATCAGTTCTTTAGGATGACTCGAAGAATATCTCCAATCTCTAGGCAATGGGGTTTGAGGTTCTACCCTTTCCTCCAAATTTGTATTTCTCACTCCTTGGGTAACCTCAACAATCTCTTCATCTTCTACTTCAGATCTAGACTCCTTAGGATCAGATTCATCAAACACTACATGGGTTGTTTCTTCCACCACCAAAGTCCTCCTATTGAACACCCTAAAGGATTTCCCCACACTTGAATATCCTAAGAACACTCCTTCATCAGATTTGGGGTCAAATTTTCCTAAGGGTGACTTCCCGTTGTTTAGAATGAAAACCTTACAGCCAAAGACATGGAGGTGGGACAGATTTGGAGTTCTACCCTTAATGATCTCATAAGGTGTCTTGTTCAACTTGACTCTCACATTTACCCTATTCAGCACATAACAGGCAGTATTCACCGCTTCAGCCCAAAAGTATTTTGGAAGTGAATACTCAGCAAGCATGGCTCTAGCGGCTTCCACTAAGGTCCTGTTCTTCCTTTCAGCTACCCCGTTCTGCTGAGGGGTCCTAGGAGCTGAAAAATTGTGACTAATCCCATGATTCTCACAAAAACTTCCAAATCTTTCATTTTCAAACTCCCCTCCGTGATCACTATGGATGGCAATAATCTCACATCCTAACTTCTTCTGAATCCAAGTAGAGAAAGATCTAAACTCATCAAGTGACTCAGATTTGTGTGACAAAAACTTAACCCAAGTGAACCTTGAATAATCATCAACAATCACAAAACCATAGACTCTCCCCCCTAAGCTGGCAGTGCTAATGGGTCCAAAGAGGTCCATGTGAAGAACTTCTAAAGGTCTAGAGGTGCTAATGTCCTTAACTGAGTGAAAAGAGGACTGGACTTGCTTCCCCAACTGACAGGCACCACACAGGTGATCCTTAGTGAACTTAAGCTTGGGCACACCTCTAACTAAGTCCTTTTGGGTGACTCTCCTAAGGGTTTTCATACTGGCATGACACAATCTCCTATGCCATAACCAAGACTCATCAGCAGCAGTTTTTAAGCAAATTGAATTATCAGATTTGATGCTACTTACATCCAGCTTGTAGACGTTGTTGATCCTTTGCCCCTGCAAAACAACTTCATCATTTAAGCTTAAAATGCAGCCAGTGGGCAGGAATTTGATGCTGTATCCCTTGTCACAGAGTTGACTGATGCTCAGCAGGTTGTGTTTCAGTCCATCTACAAGCAAAACATTATCAATCATAAAGTTCTTTGAATCACCAATTATACCTGTGCCTACCACCTTCCTGGTGGTGTTATCTCCAAGTGTAACCTTGCCTCCAGCTCTGGCCTCCAGCGAAATGAACTGATTTGCATCTCCAGTCATATGTCTAGAACATCCGCTGTCCAGGTACCACATGCTCTCACGAGGTCTTGTGTGAGAGCACACCTATAAAATCATCAAATGTCAGTCTTAGGAACCCAAACAGGTTTGGGTTCCATCTTATGAAAAGAAGAATGCGATGCATGTGTGCTGTGCTGTGCAACAGGTAGTTTGGGTCTCCACACCCAATGTGTACTACGGTGAACAGTACAAGTGTGTGATATGTGTCCTAACATGCCACATGAAAAACATCTAACACCAGGAAAAGGATTAACTAAACGTCGTGAGTGATAGTGCCTCTTCCTAGTAGTGTATGAAACATGCTTTGAAGAACTTGCAACAGAATTTTTAAAAGGTGGCGGTGCATAAAATTGTTCAAAAGTAGGCGGTGTTTTGTTATTTTCAAAAGAGCTGATTTTTACTTTCAAAAACTCAATGTGTTTGTTTAAACTTCCAATTTCAAACGTTTTTGCACTTTCAGTACTTTCTAACTCAGATGCTAAATCATTCACTTTCTTAAAAGCAAGTTCTAATTCAACATGCGCTGTTTTTAACAAGTTATGCTCAACAATTAAATCAGAATGCTTTTTATTCAGTTCATCAAACTCATCTAGTAAAGACATGTGATTGCTATCAATGGTGGAATGATCCTTAATCAACACTTCATGCTCTTTTTGCAAAGTCAGATAATCTAGTTTCAAACTAGCATGGGTTTTCTTAAGCTTCCTATACGATGTATGAATCTTTTCAGAAACTTCAAATAACTGATCGTAAGTAAGCTCACATACCTCTTCTTGGTCGGACTGACCAGGGTGATCATTAGCCATCAAACACAAGTTTGTTTCCTCCTCTTCAGCTTCAGTCTCAGAAGAGTCGGATGCAGAGTCTGCCCAGAACGCCTTCTGAATCCGCTTCTTGTCCTTTCTGTACTTTGGTTTCTCCTCACCCTTCTCCTTGCTTGGGTGAGCTTTAAGTGTTGGACAATCAGCCTTAATGTGTCCAGGCTTCCTCCATTCAAAACAAACCGATTCAGATGAACCCTTAAAGTTTTTATTGAACTTACCCTTGTTCCACTTCTGATGGTTCTTATGTTTCTTCCTTAGAAAGCTTTTGAATTGCCTTGTGATTAAGGCAACATCATCGCTATCAGACCCGGAAGTGCTAGCATCTGAATCTTTGGCCTTTAGTGCCACTGTCTTCTCTTTCTTGCGTTCACCTGCATCAAGTTGCCTTTGGTTCACCCCTTGCTCGTAAGCAATGAGTGATCCAAGTAAGCTGTCAATAGAGTAAGTATTTAAATCTTTGGATTCAGTAATAGCAGTAATCTTAGCATCATAAGAAGCAGGCAAACATCTAAGAATCTTGTTCACTCTTTCGTAGTTGGTAAGTTCTCTACCTAAAGCATGCAAAGAGGTAACAATCTGAGTGAACCTTGTGTACATTTCTGAAATAGTCTCACTAGGTTTCATGCGAAAAAGTTCGTAATCATGTAACAAGATGTTTAACCTAGACTGTTTGACTTCAGTTGTACCTTCATATGTTATACATAATCTATCCCAAATCTCTTTTCCCGTTGTACAAGTAGAAACACGCATATAGTCCTCAGATTTTAAAGCACAAAAGAAACAGTTCAAACATTTGGCATTTAACTGTGCTAAATCACGATCATCAAACGTCCAATCAGCAAACGGCAATTCAGTTTTCACATTGTTAACCATTCGAAAAGGTGGTTCGTATCCGTCCTTAACTAACATCCACATGCGATAATCGATAGACTGAAGAAAAGTAGACATGCGTGTTTTCCAAAAATCAAATGGAATGTTTTCAAACAACGGTGGTCTAGTTATAGAATAACCTTCAGCAGTATTACGATTGTTACAGTTAGCCATTGGATCAAATTCAAAAGTTTTTAAACAGAAATTTTGAATCCCGCTCTGATACCACTTGAAAGTTCGAAAGGGATGTTAAGCCCTAGTGAACTAGTCCCGAGGCTAACCAAGAGGGGGGGTGAATTGGTTATTTAAAAATTTCACGATAACTACAAAAATCTTTTCGATACTTAGCAGCGGAAACAAGTAAACAATAACGAAAAGATCAACCAACGATATTCACCCAAGCAGTTTATATTGAAAAGTAAAATGCAAAACTGAATCAGAAAAGCAAACCAGATTTTATAGTGGTTCGGTCAACTTGACCTACGTCCACTCCCCGGAGCCTCCCCTCCGGGTATTGCACTAAACGAAAGTGACTCTCCTTTTTCTCCCACAGCAAGGCGGAGAAGCCTGTACAAAACACCTCCTTTTCACCACACGGTGAGGCAGAGAACCCGACCTCCTTTCGCTTCCTCCTGAAGCGGGCAGAGAACCCACGAACTCCTTTCGCTTCCTCCTGAAGCGGGCAGAGAACCCACGAACTCCTTTCGCTTCCTCCTGAAGCGGGCAGAGAACCCGGATCTTCTTGCGAACGATCCTCCCACGAAGAACACCGACTAGACGACAGACGACGAGCGGAGAAGACGACTCTGATCCGTGCTTGGAGCAACCTTAGTGAATCCCTCACTAACTCCCCCTCACAAGATCTCTTCTCTCTCTCCCAACTCTCTCTCTCTCTAGGATTTCTCAGGGAAGGAAGGCAGCAAAAGGATTTTTCCAAATCTAGGAAAAAGTTCTTTTAAAGAAGGGCTTAAAACTTGCCCTAAATCTCAACTTGTCGGCCAAGATCGTCCAGGACGATCG
Source organism: Dendrobium chrysotoxum (assembly GCA_019925795.1). Classification (NCBI taxonomy): domain Eukaryota; kingdom Viridiplantae; phylum Streptophyta; class Magnoliopsida; order Asparagales; family Orchidaceae; genus Dendrobium; species Dendrobium chrysotoxum. The sequence goes on from CM034315.1 coordinate 52,610,801, forward strand.
GTAGATCGTCCTGTACGATCAGTTCAAATTCAGCTGTTTCAGCCTGGACGATCTGGCTCTTCTGGACGATCAGTAGAAAAAGTTGTTCATATCGTCCCGTACGATCCTGCGATCGTCCGGGACGATTAGTTCAAATTGAAGGAAATCGTCCAGAAGACAGTTCGGGTCGTCCAGAGAAATCTGTGCTGGACGACCAAAAAATGACTTGATCGTCCCGGACGATAGGGTAATCGTCCGGTACGATTAGTTCAAAAAGGCCCCAAATCGTCCTGTACATAGTTCTGGACGTACAGCTGAAATGCACAAGACGATCACGATCGTCCGGGACGATCCTGCGATCGTCCAGGACGATGTGATCGTATCAATTAAACATTAATTGCTTTCCTTAATTACCAGACTAATTTAGGCATGATTGTAGTGCATCGTCCAGGACGATACACGTATCGTCCGGGACGATCAGACCAAAATACTTAAAATAAAACTTGCCTAACTTAATCTGGCGGCTGGAAATTTCTGATTTGAGCATATCGTCCCGTACGATCCAAAGATCGTCCAGGACGATCTGCTTAATCAGACCCTCTTAACTTAGTCGCCCTAATTAGGGTTTCTGTTTTAACTGGATCGTCCAGGACGATGCTACTATCGTCCAGGACGATCTGAACAAAATTTTAACAGAAACTCTAATTCACTCAATCTCTCTCCCTGAGTGTGTGTGTGCAAGGTTACTTAGCTAGGGAATCAGTTACATTACAATTGACTCAATAAAAGAAAAAATCATACATTTGACACACTTGGACCCGATCTTGAGTTGGCTTGAGTGGCTCGCGGTCTTTTGTGCCTGAAACATATTAGCCAAGCAAAACACACTGGAAACATGTTTGTCATCATCAAAACCAGATTTGCAACAGCTAGCAACTCAATAAATAGAATGGACATTACAATGATAGATTAGAATAAATATGCGACCTATATCTTTAACCTAATCTATTTCTCCTCTCATAAAATTTATTATTTCATACAAACAAGATAACATTGCCTCGAAAGATAATGATCACATCATTAACAACAAAATGCTAAAGCCACTATTGGCTAACTCCCCCTATTGTGAAAAGCTCCATAATGAGTAGAGTGTGAATCCATAATAAAAGGAAAGTGTTAAGTTCCCTGGCACTATAGGCAACTATAGAGATCATGCCATTATCAACTATAGGTTGTACCTCCCTTCTTTCTATGACATCCTCCACAAAAGTAGCATGTGATCCCGTCTTAGTCAATGTAGTCTCACACCTTAGATGATGGAAGTGAATAGCATTGATGGGTGATTACCTCTCCTTCTAAAGCAACCAGTAATGTAAAAAGTGTAGAGAATCCCTCAGCCAACTAGTCTTTACGGTTACCTCTATAAAAAATAAGAGTAAGGCATCAAGAAAGGTCGATCATAGGTAACTTTTCATATAAGCAATGAACCCGCTAACAACTAAGTCAAGAGGGTCAACTTGTATCACCAAAAAGGGTTCAAAGTTAATATTCTTCACAAAAAGCTCTATAGGCTTAAAGTTAGTATACAAAAATTAATTATTATCGCTACTCAGGTACGAGAAGCTATGAATAATAATTGAGTAATAAAAGAATCTTCTTATATCTATATGCACATTAAATCAAAAGTATAGCAAAAGTACAAAATTATAGTTGATGTGCTCTTTTGTTAGTGCACTCATTCTTTCACTATCTTTTTCACACTATCAATAAATTCATTGAAGAAACATGAAGGACCCTTTAATGAAGAAAAGGGCTCACTACTAGCCACCTGTCTAGAAATGTAATTGGTGACCCAAGTAAAGTAACAGTCACCCAAAAATGCTAAAATTCACTACCATATATAATGCAGAGGACCTCATCAACCTTCCCATTCAACTAAATATGGCTGCTTTAACTAGTTCCTTGGCCTTTAAGATAGCCACAAAACTAGTAGTAGCCACCTCAGCCCATTGTTTGGCATCCACGGCTGTCATTACTACACCCTTTATATATTTTAATTCAAATTAAGGTTGAGTCATTAGGCATAAGATCTTCTCCTCCATCAGGCTCATCTTTTCATAATATCCAAATGTTATTTATTTCTTCATCCAGGTTAACTTAGATAAAATTCTTCATATCATTCAAACACAGCTCTGTAAATCAACTAAGATAATATTTGCTAAGAAGAAAGACCTTCTAATAATAATCATCCATTGGGTTCATGGACAAGTAAACCATCCTATAAGGATCAATCTTCTATATATACTTCTCTAGTATAGCATTACAAAAAAGCTTATACTTCATGAAGCACCAACTAAATACAATATCAGGATTATGATCCTCACTCTCACTATAGTTCTAACTGGAGGGTGAGGCCTCATAATCCTTCAATGGCTTGTAACCCTTAAACTCCTCAAAGGCTTTTGTGCATATGATAGACTCTTTCCCTTTGCTCGGGGAAACAGTCTCTCACCTTTGGCCATAAGCTTGGTAGGAACCCCCTCCCTACTAGAAGATTATGAGGTTTCTTTTCCCTTACATGTAGGGGATTATAGATCTACCCCTTAGGCACTCATAGTCTCATTTCCATCATTACCATGGAACGCACCCCTATATTATCATCCTTTTGCTTATTCTATCATACTTCCTAATAAACATCAAAAATGATGAAAGAAGGCTTATAATTCAAAATCATCTCCCCTATTGTAGCCATCTTTAGAGACATGGTTTATGGGAAAAGTGAAACCCATAACCTCCCTTACAAAGACATATAGAGAATTAGAAAAAGTAAAAGAATTTATCTCACCAGGATATGTGAGTCACTTACCATAGAAAGTCCTAAAAATATTCTGATATGTGACATGGTATTCAACATCAATGGTTCATTCTTCACATGTGCCAGTAGACCCACCTACTTAGAAGATACTGCTGTAAGGAATAAATTCTTTTTCCTCATCACTATTGGAGGAATTATCACTGAAAGTTCGATAGGGATGTTAAGCCCTAGTGAACTAGTCCCGAGGCTAACCAAGAGGGGGGGTGAATTGGTTATTTAAAAATTTCACGACAACAATGAAAATCTTTTCGATACATAGAAGCAGAAACAAGTAAACAAGAATGAAAAGATTAATCATAGATATTCATCCAAGAAGTTAATATCAAAAAAGTAAAGTGCAAAACTGAATCAGAAAAGCAAACCAGATTTTATAGTGGTTCGATCAACTTGACCTACGTCCACTCCCCGGAGCCTCCCCTCCGGGTATTGCACTAAATAGAAAGTGACTCTCCATTAGCTCCCTCAGCAAGGCGGAGAAGCCTGTACAAAAACCTCCTTTCCACCACACGGTGAGGCAGAGAACCCAACGTCCTTTTGCTTCCTCCTGAAGTAGGCAGAGAACCTTCAAACTCCTTTTTCTTCCACCTGAAGCGGGCAGAGAACCCGGGATCTTCTTGCGACAATCCTTCCAAGACAAACACCCACTAGACGAAAAATGACGAGCAGAGAAGACTACTCTGATCCCTGCTTGGAGCAACCTTAGTGAATCCCTCACTAACCCCCCCTCACAAGATCCTCTCTCTCTCTCCCAAAACTCTCTCTCTCTCTAGGGTTTCTCTGGACAGGAAAGTGGCAAAAGATTTCTTCTAAACAAAGAAAAAGATCTTTTATATGAGGGCTCAAAAATAGCCCTAAATCTCAACTGGTCGGCCAAGATCGTCCAGGACGATCGATAGATCGTCCTGTACGATCCATTCAAAATCAGAAGATTCAGCCTGGACGATTTGGCTCTTCTGGACGATTAGTTCAAAATGTTGTTCATATCATCCCGTACGATCCTGCGATCGTCCGGGACGATTAGTGTAAATTGAGGAATTTTGTCCAGAAGACAGTTCGGGTCGTCCAGAGAAACTTCTGCTGGACGACTCAAAAATGACTTGATCATCCAGGACGATAGGTATATCGTCCTGTACGATTAGTTCAAAAAGTTCCCAAATCATCTTGTACACAGTTCAGGTCGTACAGCTAAAATGCACTAGACGATCATGATTGTCCGGGACGATCCTGCGATCGTCCAGGACGATATGATCGTATCAATCAAATATAAATTGCTTTCCTTAATTACCAGATTAAATTAGGCATGATTATACTAGATCGTCCAGGATGATACACATATCGTCCGGGACGATCAGACCAAATACCTTAAAATAAAAACTTGCCTAACTTGATCTGGCGGCTGAGAATTTCTGATTTGAGCATATCGTCCCGTACGATCCAAAAATCATCCCGGACGATCTGCTTAATCAGACCCTCTTAACTTGGTCGCCGTAATTAGGGTTTCTATTTTTACTGGATCGTCCAGGACGATTTGACCATCATCCAGGACGATCTGAACAAAAAATAAACAGAAACTCTAACTCACTCAAGCTCTCCCCCTGAGTATGTGTGTGCCAGAATACTTAGCTAGGGGATCAGTTACATTACACTTGACTCAAGAAAAAGGAAAATAGTACATTGGACACACTTGGACCCGATCTTGAGTTAGCTTGAGTTGTTCGGGATCTTTTGTGCCTGAAACGGGTTAGCCAAGCAAAACATAATAGAAACATGTTTGTCATCATCAAAATCGTATTTGCAACAATCTCCCCCTTTTTGATGATGGCAAACCTATGTTTAGTAGTTTTAAAAAATTCAAGAGCTAGGAGATCAAAAAGAAATTTTTTTTTTAATTTTTAATTTTTATTGAACAATCAATGTAGTACAACCACAAGTATAGAACATAACAGGAACAAAGCTATTACTTACTCCCCCTTTTTTAAAAAAGGAGGGTAAATAAAATCAACAGAACCAGGCATGACAAAAAAAAGCAGTGCAAACAAAAATAAAAACAGCAACTACACAACAAAAAACTAAAACTGAGGCGGATCCTGATCGGAAGAAGGAGGTGGTAGTGGTGGTTGAGGTAATGGTGAATGGCCTAAAAGTGGGCTCCAATCCAGGTGATGTCCGGGTCATGCTGCTGTTGCTGCTGCGCAGCATAGTCAGTGAAGCGCTGGATGTCCTCGGCGTGCCGCCGCTCCTGGGTAGCCACATAGGAGTCAAATCTGGCCTCCCACTGATCGAAGCGCTACACCAGGTGGTCAAAGGGAGAGGAAATGCGAAGGGGAGCAGGTGCATCTGGTGTAGCAGGGACTGGAATGGCCTCTTCATCCTCTTCCTAAACATCTGGGGCGGGCTCCGGATGTAGTTGGGTGCTGTGTAGGACGTGGATTGAGTTGTTTGTAAAGAAGGAAGGAGGGACATCAGGAGGGACATGATATTGAAGGTCATATTTTTTTTCTATGGCATAATGAATTAGATGACCTAAAGCTAGATTTAGGCGACGCCTGTGACCCGGATCTCTAATGGTGGTGAGGTGTTCTATGTATCTGATAATAAGATCCGAGGCATTAAACTCTCTACGGCCATGATGTAGTACGTGGTCAAGGACAGTAACGGGGTGATGTGAATTCGATCCCCCGCCTTTGGAATGACAGAGGAATGAAGGACGTGCTGAATGGTCCGTGCGTCCTTGAGAAAAAAAGTGCAAGTGTTGTCATGATAGGGGGCATGTGTATTGCGAAGTAAGTGATTGGCGACACTCCAATCATAGTCAGGGTCGGTGACGAGCGTGTGGAGTTTGTCGCCAGTGATGAAAAGTTGGAGAATGTTGTGAAAATCATGGGTAGTGAGTTCCATGGGGCGTTGATTGACGTATGATCGAAGAGTATAATAATCTGCGGAAATGCGCAAGTTGGCAAAGAAAATTTGAAGGAGTTCAAGATTAAAGGGAAAGGCTAAGGTTAGGATGAAGGTGAGAGAGGTGTGGGCGAACAGATCAAGAATGGGATAGGTGAGGGTGTGAGGATTTACGATTTTAGAGTGCGTAATCCCCACGTCCCGATAGCACTCGAAAGCATCCTGATCGGCTGTATTTGGGAAGCGAGGATCAACATGGCCACGGGAAGAACTGGCACCCTTTTGACGGGAACGTTTGCCACCAGCCATTAGAAATCAAAAGTGTAGGGAAGTAGAAGGAGAGTGAAAGAAAGAGTGTGAAAAATCGTTAAGAAAACTGCTGTTTATATAGAAAACGGCCTGATCTTCCCGTACGATCGCGACATCGTCCGGGACGATATGGGCATTTATGACGTCTTGGACGATTGGTCAAAAAAGCGGTCCGATCATCCAGGATGATTAGACACAGGCGATCATCCCGAGGAGTCAGGATGGACGACCGTTGACGATGTGAAGAAAACAGAAAAGATGGAGGATGGAGGTGATAGATCAGGATCCCATTAAAATAAAACAAAAATGAATAAAGCTCACAGCAAAAACACATAAAAGCATTTTTTTTTATTAAGCTACTCAAGTTAATCAGAATTTTTCCTTGATTTTAGATCCAAAATCCAATAAGAAGATGATTGACAGCGCTAAAATCCAGAAAAAGTTGGAAAAATTGACTTTCGTAACTCCCACCTCGGGCACCTTATCGATGCAAATCTCTTTCAAACCAAACATCCAATTCAGAACAAAAGAAATTAGATTCCAAAAGAGATCCTTTCAAGCCTCGTTCTAGAAAAATATCTGATATAATAGTGTTACAAAGTAAAAAATCAGAAATCATGATTTTCAAACACAAGCTTTTGAACGTATTAAGTGGCGCACAGATTTTTCTAAGACCTTTAACGATCTGAAAGGAAAGAAAGCTTGGTTGGGCTCATTTTATACCTCTTTTTCAATTTATTTGGTGCTTTACACATCTTTTCATTTTTGATACACTTTGTGTATCTTTTAGTTGGTGACATTTCGCATCTTTTCAGCTTTGGGCTCATTTTATGCCTCTTTTTCAAGTGATTTGGCACACTGCGCATCTTTTGTAAGCTTTCTTCTTTTCATACTCGTTAAATAGTCTCAGCTGTGAGATTACCTACCAGATGTAGGAGATGCTCTCCACGATAAGGAAGAGTAATTCACAAAACAAAAGCCAGACGTCATATGATAAGTGCAATCACTTGGTTTAGAGAATCAAAATAATGACTCAAGACTTTGAAAATACTATTGATATGAGGTAGATTACTATAGGAAGATAAAATAAATCTCTATTTCAAAAACTAAAATTTTAATTTTGAAGAGGATATTTATCTAAAAGAAATAATACACCAGCAAAGGAGTTAGAGGAAGAGAAACAATCATCTATGTTTCTTCCCTTTAACAGATTCAGTGGAGTCAATCACTGCTTACCAGCTTCCAAACAAAAATAAGGTAAAACTCCCAGTCAGAAATTCAGATTATCAGAAGTAGTGAGCAGTGATCAGACTTTAAAAAGCATAAAATAATAAGTGTAAGAGATGAACAAGTGAATAAAGACAGGTAGAAAATCAAATCAAAGTAAATACTCAAATCAAACTAACAACAGGGCTAACACAAAAATCAGCAGAAGAAATAAAACCGACTGAAAGCAAATAATCAAATCAAAAACCAAAAAACTAACTAACAGAAAACAGAATAACAATCAGAATAATCAGAAATCAGCAGTCATCAGAATCAAGCATTTATATCAATCACTCCTAATCTGGTTCTCAAAATGCTGAATGAGTTAAAGGCCAGTGGTTTAGTGAATATGTCAGCCAGCTGATTTTCAATTGCTACGTGATGTAGCTCAATGTCCCCTTTTATAACATGGTCCCTAATGAAGTAATGCCTTATATCAATATGTTTGGTCCTAGAATGTTGGATTGGATTCTTAGAGATGCATATGGCACTAGTATTATCACACATAACAGAAATTGTGCCCACAGGTACTCCTAAATCCAAGACTTATTGCTTCAACCAAATAACTTGGGCCACACAACTCCCTAAGGCAATGTACTCAGCTTCAGCAGTGGAAAGTGGAACTGAGTTCTATTTTCTACTGGACCAGGAGACTAACGACTGTCCTATGAATTGACAAGTTCCAGAGGTCCTCTTTCTATCCACCCTACACCCCGTGAAGTCAAAAACAGAATATCCAATGATCTCAAAAGAGGTGTTGTGCCTAGGGTACCAGATTCCTATATTTGGGGTCCCTAAAAGATATCTAAGAATTCTCTTAATAGCAGTCAGGTGGGACTCTTTAGGATCAGCCTGAAACCTAGCACAAAGATAGACACTAAATATGATATCAGGTTGGCTAGCAGTCAAGTAAAGCAATGATCCTATTATTCCTCTATACTTCTTCTGATCAACATATTTTTCACTTGAATCCTTATCTAACTAAACTGAGGAGCTCATGGGAGTATTGATTGGCTTGGCTTAGTCCATTTCATATTTCTTCAAAATGTCCTTAGTGTATTTCGATTGATTGAGAAAGGTTCCATCATCCGTTTGCCTTATGCTAAACCACAAAAAGTAGGACAATTCTCCCATCATACTCATCTCAAACTCCTTACTCATTGTTTTAGAAAACCCTTCACATAAATACTTATCAGAAGATCCAAAAATTATATCATCAACATAGATCTGGATAATGAGTAAGTCATCCCCTAATCTCCTCAGAAAAAGGGTGGTGTCTACACTCCCCTTAACAAACTCTCTTTCTAACAGGAATGTACTAAGCCTCTTATACCAAGCTCTGGGTGCCTGCTTCAATCCATATAAGGCATTTTTTAATTTATAAATATGATTTGGATATTAGGAACTCTCAAAACCTGGGGGTTGTTCTACAAAAACATTCTCTTTTATCACCCCATTCAAAAAGGCACTCTTGACATTCATTTAAAACAGCTTAAATCCCTTATAACAGCCAAAGACTAGTAGCACCCTAATGGCTTCCAATCTAGCTACAGGGGCAAAAGTCTCCTCAAAATCAATCCCTTCTATCTGATTATACCCCTTAGCCACCAATCTTGCCTTATTTCTCACCACCACACCTGAATCATTCATCTTATTCTTAAAGACCCACTTGGTTCCCACAATACTTTGATTTCTAGGTCTTTCTACTAACTCCCAAACATCATTCCTTACAAACTGATTCAATTCTTCTTGCATAGCTAAAATCCAAAACTCATCCGAAATGGCTTGATTGATGTTGGTGGGTTCAGTCATTGAGATAAAGGTAGAATGGTTTACTTCCTTCCTAAGTCCATACCTAGTCCTAATACCTTCAGAAGGGTCTCCTAAGATCAGTTCTTTAGGATGACTCGAAGAATATCTCCAATCTTTAGGCAGTGTGGTTTGAGGTTCTACCCTTTCCTCCAGATTTATATTTCCAACCCCTTGGGTAACCTCAACAATCTCTTCATCTTCTACTTCAGATCTAGACTCCTTAGGATCAGATTCATCAGACACTATATGGGTTGTTTCTTCTACCACCAAAGTCCTCTTACTGAACACCCTAAAGGATTTCCCCACACATGAATATCCTAAGAACACTCCTTCATCAGATTTGGGGTCAAATTTTCCTAAGGGTGACTTCCCATTGTTCAGAATGAAAACCTTACAGCCAAAGACATGGAGGTGGGACAGATTTGGAGTTCTACTCTTAATGATCTCATAAGGTGTCTTGTTCAGTTTGACTCTCACAATCACCCTATTCAGCACATAATAGGCAGTATTCACCGCTTCAGCCCAAAAGTATTTTGGAAGTGAATACTCGGCAAGCATGGCTCTAGCGGCTTCCACTAAGGTCCTGTTCTTCCTTTCAGCTACCCCGTTCTGCTGAGGGGTCCTACGAGCTGAAAAATTGTGACTAATCCCTTGATCCTCACAAAAACTTCCAAATCTTTCATTTTCTAACTCCCCTCCGTGATCACTATGGATGGTAATAATCTCACATCCTAACTTCTCCTGAATCCAAGTAGAGAAAGATCTAAACTCATCAAATGACTCAGATTTATGTGACAAAAATTTAACCCAAGTGAATCTCGAATAATCATCTACAATCACAAAACCATAGACTCTCCCCCCTAAGGTGGCAGTGCTAATGGGTCCAAAGAGGTCCATGTGAAGAACTTCTAAAGGTCTAGAGGTGCTAATGTCCTTAACAAAGTGAAAGGAGGACTGGACTTGCTTCCCTAACTGACAGGCATCACACAGGTGATCCTTAGTGAACTTAAGCTTGGGCACACCTCTAACTAAGTCGTTTTGGGTAACTCTCCTAAGGGTTTTCATACTGGCATGACACAGTCTCCTATACCATAACCAAGACTCATCAGCAGCAATTTTTAAGCAAATTGAATTTTCATATTTAATGCAACTTACATCCAGCTTGTAGACGTTGTTGATCCTTTGCCCCTGCAAAATAACTTTATCATTTAAGCTTAAAATGTAGCAAGTGGGCAGGAATTTAATGTTGTATCCCTTGTCACAAAGTTGACTGATGCTCAACAAGTTGTGTTTCAATCCATCTACAAGCAAAATATTATCAATCATAAAATTATTTGAATCACCAATTATACATGAGCCTACCACCTTCCTGGAGGTGTTATCTCCAACTGTAACCTTGCCTCCAGCTCTAGCCTCCAGTGAAATGAACTGATATGCATCTCCAGTCATGTGTCTAAAAGATCCGCTGTCCAGGTACCACATGCTCTCACGAGGTCATATGTGAGAGCACACCTACAAAATCATCAAATGTCAGTCTTAGGAACCCAAACAGTTTTGGGTTCCTTCTTATGAAAAGAAGAATGCAATGCATGTGTGCTGTGCTGTGAAACAGGCAGTTTGGGTCTCCACACCCAATGTGTACTATGGTGAACAGTGAAAGTGTGTGAGATATGTCCTAACATGCCACATGAAAAACATCTAACACCAGGAAAAGGATTAACTAAATGTCGTGAGTGATAGTATCTGTTCCTAGATGTGTATGAAACATGCTTTGATGAATTTCCAACAGATTTTTCAAAAGGTGGCGGTGCATAAAACTATTCAAAAGTTGGTGGTGTTTTGTTCTTTTCAAAAGCACTGATTTTCACTTTCAAAAACTCAATATGTTTATTTAAACTTGCAATTTCAAAAGTTCTTGCCCTTTCATTACTTTCTAAATCACATGCCATATCATTCAATTTCTTAAAAGCAACTTCTAATTCAACATGCGATGTTTTTAACAAATCATGCTCAATAATTAAATCAAAAAATTTTTTATTCAACTCGTCGAATTCATCAAGCAAAGACATGTGATTGGAATCAACAGTGGAATGATCTTTAACTAAAACATCATGCTCTTTTTGCAAAGTCAAATACTCTAATTTCAAACTAGCATGAGTTTTCTTAAGCTTCCTATACGATGTATGAATTTTTTCAAAAACTTCAAATAATTGATCGTAAGTAAGCTCACATACCTCTTCCTGGTCCGACTGACCAGGGTGATCATCAGCCATCAGACACAAGTTTGTTTCCTCCTCTTCAGCTTTAGTCTCAAAAGAGTCGGATGCAGAGTCTGCCCAAAACACCTTCTGAATTTGCTTCTTGTCCTTTTTGAACTTTGGTTTCTCCTCACCCTTCTCCTCGCTTGGATGAGCTTTAAGTGTAGGACAATCAGCCTTAATGTGTCTAGGCTTCCTGCATTCAAAACACACAGTATCAGATGAACCCTTAAAATTTTTACTGGACTTACCCTTGTTCCACTTCTGATAGTTCTTAAGTTTCTTCCTTAGAAATCTTTTGAATTACCTAGTGATTAAGGCAACATCATCGCTATCAGACCCGGAAGAACTAGAATCACTCTCGTTGGCCTTCAGTGCCACTGTTTTCTCCTTATTTTGTTCACATGCATCAAGATGCCTTTGGTTCACCCCTTGCTCATAAGCAATGAGTGATCCAAGTAAGCTATCAATAGAGTAAGTATTTAAATCTTTAGATTCAGTGATCGCAGTAATCTTAGCATCGTAAGAAGAAGGGAAATATCTAAGAATTTTGTTCACTCTTTCGTAGTTGGTAAGTTCTCTACCTAAAGCATGTAAAGAGGTAACAATCTGAGTGAATCTTGTGTACATTTTTGAAATAGTCTCACTAGGTTTCATGTGCAAAAGTTCATAATCATGTAACAAGTTGTTTAACCTAGACTGTTTGACTTCAGTTGTACCTTCGTATGTCATACATAATCTATCCCAGATTTCTTTTCCCGTTTTACAAGTAGAAACATGCATATAGTCTTCAGATTTTAAGCACAAAAGAAATAGTTCAAACATTTTGCATTTAACTGTGCTAAGTCACGATCATCAAAAGTCCAATCTGCAAATGGGAGTTCAGTTTTAATACCATTAACAAGTCTATGTGGTGCTTCATAACCATCCTTAACTAACATCCACATACGATAATCAATATATTACAGAAAAGTGGACATGCGTGTTTTCCAAAAATCAAAAGGAATATTGTCAAACAATGGCGGTCGTGTGATTGAGTAACCTTCAGCAGTATTACGATTGTTATAGTTAGCCATGGATCAACTTCAAAAGTTTTTAAACAGAAATTTTGAATCCCTCTCTGATACCACTTGAAAGTTCGATAGGGATGTTAAGCCCTAGTGAACTAGTCCCAAGGCTAACCAAGAGGGGGGGGTGAATTGGTTATTTAAAAATTTCAAGATAACAATGAAAATTTTTTCGATACTTAGCAGTGGAAACAAGTAAACAAGAACAAAAATATCAATCACAGATATTCATCCAAGCAGTTAATATCAGAAAAGTAAAGTGCAAAATTGAATCAGAAAAGCAAACCAGATTTTATAGTGGTTCGGTCAACTTGACCTACGTCCACTCCCCGGAGCCTCCCCTCCGGGTATTGCACTAAACAGAAAATGACTCTCCTTTAGCTCCCTCAGCAAGGCGGAGAAGCCTGTACAAAAACCTCCTTTCCACCACACGGTGAGGCAAAGAACCCAACGTCCTTTTGCTTCCTCCTGAAGCAGGCAGAGAACCTTCGAACTCCTTTTGCTTCCACCTGAAGCAGGCAGAGAACCCGGGATCTTCTTGCGATGATCCTTCCAAGATAAACACCCACTAGACGAAAGACGACGAGCGGAGAAGACGACTCTGATCTGTGATTGGAGCAACCTTAGTGAATCCCTCACTAACTGCCCCTCACATAATTCTCTCTCTCTCTCCCAAAACTCTCTCTCTCTCTAGGGTTTCTCTGGATAAGAAAGTGGCAAAAGATTTCTTCTAAATAAAGAAAAAGTTCTTTTGTATGAGGTCTCAAAAACAGCCCTAAATCTCAACTGGTCGGCCAAGATCGTCCAAGACGATCAATAGATCATCCTGTACGATCCATTCAAAATCAGCAGATTCAGCCTGGACGATTTGGCTCTTCTGGATGATTAGTTCAAAACGTTGTTCATATCGTCCCGTACGATCCTGCGATCGTCCGGGACGATTAGTGTAAATTGAGAAATTTCGTCCAGAAGACAGTTCGGGTCATCCAGAGAAACTTGTGCTGGACGACTCAAAAATGACTTGATCGTCCAGAATGATAGGTATATCGTCCTGTACGATTAGTTCAAAAAGTGCCCAAATCCTCCTGTATACAGTTCGGGTCGTACAGCTGAAATGCACTAGACGATCATAATCGTCCGGGACGATCCTGCGATCGTCCAGGACGATATGATTGTATCAATCAAATATAAATTGCTTTCCTTAATTACCAGATTAAATAGGCATGATTGTACTGGATCGTCCAGGACGATACACGTATCATCCGGGACGATCAGACCAAATATCTTAAAATAAAAGCTTGCCTAACTTGATCTAGCGGCTGAGAATTTCTTATTTGAGCATATCGTCCCGTACGATCCAAAGATCATCCCGGACAATCTGCTTAATCAAACCCTCTTAACTTGGTCGCCCTAATTAGGATTTCTATTTTTACTGGATCGTCTAGGACGATTTGACCATCGTCCAGGACGATCTGAACAAAAAATAAATGGAAACTCTAACTCACTCAAGATCTCCCCATAAGTGTGTGTGTGTGCCAGAATACTTAGCTAGTGGATCAGTTACATTACACTTGACTCAAAAAAAAGGAAAACAGTACATTGGACACACTTGGATCCGATCTTGAGTTAGCTTGAGTTGTTCGTGATCTTTTGTGCCTAAAACGGGTTAGCCAAGCAAAACACAATAGAAACATGTTTGTCATCATCAAAATCGTATTTGCAACAATCACCTGCCATCTCATTATAGTTATAATAACAAAAAAACTTTACCTTCCAATTCCACACCATATTCGTCAAGCCTATTATTGTGTCAAACAATTGCAAAAATTAGGTGAAGCATTCATATGATGCTTTCAGGCCGATCTGCTTAATCGGACCGACTTAACTTGGTTCTCCTAATTAGGCTTTCTATTTTCACTGGATCATCCTGGATGATGTGAATATCAGCTAGGACGATCTGAACAAAAAAATGAACAGAAACTCTAATTTACTAAAACTCTCCCCCTGAGTGTGTGTGTGCAAGGTTACTTAGCTAGGGGACCCTTCAAATTACATTTGACTCAATAAAGATGAAAACAATACATTGGACCTGAACTACAAAACATACTGACTCGATCATGGGCTGGCTTGAACTTGCAATTAATCTTGCAGACCTAAAAGATTAGACAATCAACCAGAAATAGAAATGTTTACTATCATCAAAATCATAGTCCTTAAAACCAGATTTGTAACAATCTCCCCCTTTTCTTTTATGGCAATATTTATTAATAATTTCCAAAATAGTAATTGAACAACAAGTGAATAATATAAGAACATTGAACTAACCCAAAACACAAGAACTACTACTCCCCCTTTTGACATCTCAAAAAGGGAAAATAATATATAGAAACATTTAAAACCATTACAAGTCGAACCAACGAGAACATTAAAAGGATGAAATAAAAAGGATTTTTTTTTTAGATCAGCTCCAGTAAAATAGAATTTTTCTTGATTTTCAATTTAAAAGCCAACAAGAAGAAGATTGACAATGCTGAAATATAGAAAAGTTAGAAAATTGACTGTCGTAACTCCTACCTCGGACACCTAACTGGTTCAAATTTCTTTCAAACAAAAGTCTAATTCAGAAGAAAAGAAATTAGATTTAAAAAGAGATCTTTTCAAGCCTCATTCCAAAAAAATATCTGATAAAATAGTATTACAAAGTAAGGAATCAGAAATCATGATTTTTCATCTCAACCTTTTAAAAGTATTAAGTGGCGCATAGATTTTTCTAAGACATTTAAAGATCTGAAAGGGAAGAAAGCTTATTTCTATGTGGGCTCATTTTGTACCTCTTTTTCAATTTGTTTGGCGCTTTGCGCATCTTTTAATTTTTGATACGCTTTGTGTATCTTTCAGTTTGGCGACATTTCGCATCTTTTCTGCTTTGGGCTCATTTTGTGCCTCTTTTTTAATTTGTTTGGCGCACTGTGCATCTTTTGTAAGTTTGCTTCCTTTCATAATCATTAAAAAATCTTAGCTGTGAAATTACCTTTCAGACATAAGAGACGACAAAACTCACTCTCTACAGTAAGGAAAAGTAATTCACAAAACAAAAAATCATACATCATATGTTAAGTGCAATCACTTGATTAAGAAAATTATAGCAATGATTCAATGCTTTGAAAATATTATTCATATGAGGTAGATTACTGTAGGAAGATAAAATAGATCTCTATTTCAAAAACCAACTTTTTAATTTTGAAGAAGATTTTTATCTAAAAGAAATAATACACCATTAAAAGAGTTTGAGGAAGAGAAACAATCATCAACGTTTCTTCCCTTTAACAGATCCAGAGGAGTTAATCACTGCTTATAAGCTTTCAAACAAAAACAAGGCAAAACTCTCAGTCAAAAATCTAGTTTATCAGCAATAGTGAGCAGTGATCTGATTTTGAAGTGAGTAAACAGTAAACAAAATAAGAAGGAAGAAAAACAAACACGTAAAAAATAGTAAATGAAAACTCGCAAATGAGAATCAGCAGGAAATAATCAAATCTAATAAGCAAATCAAACAACTAAAATCAAGAGGAAAATAAAAATTCTAAAGTAAAACGGACAATCAAAATAAAGAAAACCTATAAGCAAAATGAAGAAAATAGAAAAACATCAGAAGTCAGTAATCATCAGATTCATGTATTTATGTCAATCACACCCAATCTGGTCCTCAAAATGCTGAATGAGTCAAAGGCCAGTGGTTTAGTAAAGATGTAAGCTAGTTGATTTTTAGTTGCTACATGATGTATCTCAATGTCCCCTTTCTAACATAGTCCTTAATAAAGTAATGCGTTATATAAATGTGTTTGGTTCTAGAATATTAGATGGGATTCTTATAAATATAGATGGCACTGGTGTTATCACATAGAACAGAAATTGTGCCAACAGGTAATCCTAAATCCAAAACTTGTTGCTTCAACCAAAGGACTTGGGCCACCAACTTCCTAAGACAATATACTCAGCTTCAGCAGTGGAAAGTGCAACTGAGTTCTATTTTTTACTGGACCAAGAGATTAAAGACTGTCCTATGAATTAGTAAGTTCCAGAAGTGCTTTTTCTATCCACTCTACACCCTGCAAAGTCAAAATCAGAATATACAATAATCTCATAAGAAGTGCTGTGCCTAGGGTACCAGATTCCTAGGTTTGGGGCCCCTAAAAGATATCTAAGAATTCTCTTAACAGCAATCAGGTGGGACTCTTGAGGATCATCTTGAAACCTATCACAAAGACAAACACTAAACATAATATTAGGTCGACTAGCAGTCAGGTAAAGCAGTGATCCAATTATTCCCCTAAACTTCATCTGATCAATAGATTTTCCATTTGACTCCTTATCTAACTGAACAGTGGAACTCATGGGAGTATTGATTGGCTTGGCTTTGTCCATTTCATATTTTTTCAATATGTCCTTAGTGTATTTTGATTGATTCAGAAAGGTTCCATCATCCATTTGCCTAATGTTAAACCCCAGAAAATAGGATAATTCTCCCATCATACTTTTCTCAAACTCCTTACTCTTTGTCTTAGAAAAATCATCACATAAATTTTTATCAGAAGATCTAAAAAGTATAACTTCAACTTAAATCTGGATAATGAGTAGATCATCTTCTACTTTCGTAAGGAAAAGGGTGGTGTCTACGCTCCCCTTAACAAACTCTCTTTCTAGTAGGAATGTGCTAAACCTCTCATACGAAGCTCTCGGTGCCTGTTTCAATCCATATATAGCCTTTTTTAATTTGTAAACATGATTTGGATATTGGGAAATATCAAAACCTGGGGGTTGCTCTACAAAGACATCTTCTTTTATTACCCCATTTAAAAAGGCACTCTTGACATCCATTTGAAACAGCTTAAATCCCTTATAACATGCAAAGGCTAGTAGCACCCTAATGGCTTCCAATCTTGCTACAGGGGCAAAGGTCTCCTCAAAATCAATCCCTTCAATTTGATTGTACCCCTTAGCCACTAATCTTACCTTATTCCTAACCACCACACCATAATCATTCATCTTATTCTTAAAGACCCACTTGGTTCCCACAATACTTTGATTCCTAGGTCTTTCTACTAACTCCCAAACATCGTTCCTTATAAATTGATTCAATTCCACTAGCATAGCTAAGATCCAAAACTCATCAGAAAGAGCTTGATTGATGTTGGTGGGTTCAGTCATTGAGATAAAGGCAGAATGGTTTACTTCCTTCCTAAGTCCATGCCTAGTTCTAACACCTTCAGAAGGGTCTCCTAAGATCAGTTCTTTAGGATGACTCAAAGCATATCTCCAATCTCTAGGAAAAGTGTTTTCAGGTTCTACCCTTTCCTCCAGATTTACATTTTTAACTCCTTGGGTAATATCTCTTACATCTTCTTCTTCCTCAACTCTAGTCTCCTTAGGAACAGATTGATCAAACACCATATGAGTTGTTTCCTCCACCACCAAAGTCCTCTTATTAAACACCCTAAAGGATTTCCCCGCACTAGAATAGCCTAAGAACACTCCTTCATCAGATTTAGGGTCAAATTTTCCTAAGGATGATTTCCCATTGTTCAGAATGAAAAACTTACGGCCAAAGACATGGAGGTGGGACAGGCTTGGAGTTCTACCCCTAATGATCTCATAAGGTGTCTTATTCAGATTTGATCTAACATTCACCCTATTCAATACATAACAGGTAGTGTTCACCACTTCAGCCCAAAAGTATTTTGGAAGTGAATACTCAGCAAGCATGGCTCTATTGGCTTCCACTAAGGTTTTGTTTTTTCTTTCAGCTACCCCATTCTATTTAGGGGTCCAAGGAGCTAAAAAGTTATGTCTAATCCCTTGCTCCTCACAAAATATTCCAAATCTTACATTTTTAAACTCTCCACCATAATCACTGTGAATAGTCAACATCTCACAACCTAACTTCCTCTGAATTCAAGTGGAGAAAGACTTAAATTTATCAAATGACTCAGATTTATGTGATAAAAATTTAATCCAAGTGAACCTTGAATAATCATCAATAATCACAAATCCATAGACTGTCCCCCCTAAGCTCGCAGTGTTAATGGATCCAAACAAATCCATGTGAAGGACTTCTAAAATTCTAGAGGTGTTGATGTCCTTAATTGAGTGGAAAGAGGAGTGGACTTGCTTCCCTAATAGACAAGCATCACACAGGTGGTCCTTAGTGAACTTAAGCTTGGGGACACCTCTAACTAAGTCCTTTTGGGTGACTCTCATAAGGGTTTTCATACTGGCATGACATAATCTCCTGTGCCACAACCAAGACTCATCAACAATAGTTTTTAAGCTAATTAAAATATTAGTTTTAAAGCAGCTTACATTTAGCATGTAGACATTGTTGATCCTTTGTCCCTGCAAAATAATTTTATCATTTAAGCTTATAATGCAGCAAGTGGGCAGAACTTGATGTTATATCCTTTGTCACAAAGTTGACTGATGCTCAACAAGTTATGTTTCAATCCATCTATAAGCAAAACATTGTCAATCATGAAATTGTTTGAATCACCAATTATACTTGGTCCTACCACCTTCCTGATGGTGTTGTCTCCAAGTGTAACCTTGCCTCCAGCTCTGGTCTCCAGTAAAATTAACGGATTTTGATCTCCAGTCATATGTCTTGAACATCCGTTGTCTAGGTACCAAATGCTCTCACGAGGCCTTTTGTGAGAGCACACCTACAAAATCATCAAACATCAGATTTAGGAACCCAAACAAGTTTGGGTTCCTTCTTATGAAAAGAAGAATGCAATGCATGTGTGCTATACTGTGAAGCATGCAATTTGGGTCTCCACACCCAATGTGTACTACGGTGAACCTTTCATGTGTGTAAGATATGTCCTAGCATGCCACAAGAAAATCATCTAACACCAGGAAAAGGATTAAGTAATCTATGTGGGTGATAGTGCCTCTTCCTAGGTGTGTATGAAACATGCTTTGATGATTTTGAAATAGATTCTTCAAAAGGTGGAGGTGCATAAAATTGTACGAAAGTATGAGGTGTTTCATTTTTCTCAAAAGAACAAATTTTCAGTTTTAGAAATTCAGTTTCCTTTATGAGACTTGTAATTTCAAACTTCAAGTAATGCTCAACACTAGCTAAGTTACAAGCCATGGTGTCCAGTTCTTTATAAGCTTTTTCTAAATCAACATGCAATATTTTGAATGACTCATGCTCAATAATTAGTTTAGAATGCTTTTTGTTCAATTCATCAAATTCATCAAGTAAGGACATGTGATTGCTATCAAGTGTAGAATGATCCTTAATCATAACATCATGCTCTTTTTGCAAATTCAGGAAATCCAATTTCAGGCTGGCATATGTTTTCTTAAATTTCCTATATAATGAATGAATTTTCTCAGAAACATCAAGCAATTGATCATAGGTTAGCTCACATACCTCTTCTTGATCAGACTGACCAGGATGATCATCAGCCATCAGACACAAATTTGTAATCTCCTCCTTAGCTTCAGTCTCAGAGGAGTCGGATGCAGAATCTGCCCAGAATGCCTTCTGAATCTACTTCTTGTCCTTCCTGAACTTGGGTTTCTCCTTACCCTTCTCCTAACTTGGGTGAGCCTTAAGTGTAGGAAAATCAACCTTTATATGTTCAGGCTTCCTGCATTCAAAGCAAATTGTATCAGATGAACTTTTAAAATTTTTGCTATTCTTACCTTTGTTCCATTTCTGAAAGTTCTTATGTTTCTTTCCTAGAAAGTATTTGAATTTCCTAGTGATTAAAGCAACATCATCGCTATCAGACCCGAAAGAGTTAGTGTCAATATCATTGTCATTCAGTGCCACAGTTTTCTCCCTCTTCTTCTCACCTGCATCAATTTTTTGTTGGTTCACTCCATGCTCGTAAGCAATGAGTGACCAAAGTAAGTTATTAATAGAATAAGTGTTCAAATCTTTGGATTTAGTAATTGCAGTTATCTTGGCATCAAAACAAAAAGGCAAACATCTCAGAATTTTGTTCACTTTTTCATAGATTATAAGTTCTCTTCCTAAAGCATGTAAACAATTTGAGTGAACTAGTATAGATTTCAGAAATTGATTCACTAGGTTTCATGCAAAAGAGTTCATAGTCATGAAGTAAGATGTTCAATCTTGATTGCTTAACCTCAGATGTACCTTCATAAGTAATGCATAATCTATCCTAGATTTCTTTACCAGTGGTGTAAGTAGAAACACGCATGTAATCTTCAGATTTCAGTGCACAGAAAAAATAGTTCAAATATTTGGCATTTAGTTGGGCTAAGTCCCGATCATCGATAGTCCATTCAGTGAAAGGCTGTTCAGTTTTAACATTATTAACCAATCTAAAAGGTGCTTCATTGCCATCCTTAACAAGCATCCACATGCAATAATCTATTGATTGAAGAAAAGTGGACATGCGAGTTTTCTAAAAATCAAAAGGTATGTTATAAAATAATGGTGGCCGTGTAATTGAATAACCTTTTGTAGTATTACGATTAATTTTTAAATCTCGCTCTGATACCACTTGAAAGCTTGATAGGGATGCTAAGCCCTTATGAATTAGTCCCGAGGCTAACCAAGAGGGGGGCTGAATTTGTAGTTTTAAAAATTCGAGAGCAAAACAACGATTTAGAAAATCTTTTTGAATGTTTTAAAACTTTTGTAGTTATGCGATAATGTGCAGATATTCAATGATAACATAATAATAATCACAATCACACAATCATTAATAGAAAAGTAAAAGCAAAAAATAATCAGAAAGAACACACCAGATTTTATAGTGGTTCGATAAACTTGACCTACGTCCACTCCCCGGAGCCTCCCCTCCAGGTATTGCACTAACACTAAGTGACTCTCCTTTTCCTCCCACAGCAAGGTGTAGAAGCCTGTATAAAAACTCCTTTCCACCAACCCGGTGAGGAAAAGAACCTAAACTCTTTTCGCTTCCTCCTGAAGCAGGTAAAGAACCTAGACTCCTTTCGTTTTCTCCTAAAGTAGGTAGAGAACCTATACTCCTTTCACTTCCTCCTGAAGCAGGCAGAGAACCTGGATCAAGTGGTATCAGAACGAGTTTTGAAATTTAGATTTTAAAATCTTCAAGAAAATATAAATGGCACATTTTGGTAATCAATATACTATGGAGGGTTATTCAATAACTCATCCACCACTATTTGAGAATATATTATTTAATTTCTGGAAAATTTGCATGTCTAATTTTTTACAATCTATTAATTATCATATGTGGTTTTTAGTACAAGAAGGTTATTCTACACCATCTAATTTGATTAATAACATTAAATTGAATTACCATTTAACTAATGGAGCAATGAGGATAGAGACTTAGCTCAGTTAAATGCTAAATGCTTGAACTATTTTTTTATGCTTTAAAATTTAAAGATTATATATGTGTATCAACCTGTACAACTGGAAAGGAAATCTGAGATAGACTATACATATCATATGAGGGAACTAATAAAGTAAAACAATTTAGGTTAAATATCTTACTAAATGACTATGAATTATTTTGCATGAAACCTAGTGAGTCAATATCTAAAATGTATACTAGGTTCACACAAATAGTGACATCTCTACATGCATTGGGTAGAGAACTCTCGTACTAAAAAAAAGTTAATAAACTCCTATGTTGTTTGCCTAGTACATAAGATGCTAAAATTACTACAATCATTGAATCTAAGGATTTGAATGTCTATATTATTGATAATTTTCTTAGGCCACTTATTGCCTACGAGTATAGCATGAGTCAAAGATTGAATGTTACCGATGAAAGAAGAAGAAGAAAATTGTAGCACTTAAGCAAATAAGTAAGTGATTACTCTACAGATGAAGGATAGGATGACAACTCACTGATGACATGGTAATTCAAAAGCTTTCTAAAGATAAAACAAAGTCATCATTAGCAGTTGAATAAAGGTAAAATAAATAAAAAATTCTAAAATGTCAACTAATGTTTTTTGTTTTAAATGCAGAAAGCCAAAATACTTGAGAACAGATTGCCCCAACCAAAAAGCTCACTCAAATAAGGAGAAGGGTAAAGAGAAGCCAAAGTTAAAAAAGGGTAAGCATCGACTCAGAAGTTTTTTGGGTAGACTCTAGTTCAAACTAATCAAAAATAAAAGTGGAAGAGGAGGTAACAAATTTGTGCCTTATGGAAAATGGTTGTCTTGATCAGTCTCATCAAGAGGAGGTATGTGAGATTTCTTATAATGAATTATTTGAAATTTCAAAAAAAAATCATAATTCATAGAGGAAGTTCAAGAAAATGCATGCTGATATTAAGTCTAATTTTTTAAAATAGGAAAAAGAGCATGATTGTCTTAGAATAGATCATTTCACTTTAAATAGTAATCATATGACTCTACTTGATGAATATAATGCATTAAAAAAGAACCATGTTGAATTAACTACTACACATGAATCCTTGGAGAAAAATTATATTGAAATAGAAAAATCATTCAAAGAATTAGAAGCATGTGCATCTGGAATAGATGAAAGTGAGCATGCATTAAAAATAAACATATTTAATTTAGAAAGTACAAATATATTTCAATAAGGAAAAATAAAAGAACTTCAAAATAATAAACCATCACCTACCTTGGCACAACTTCATAGCCCTTCATCACAGCGTGCATCACATAACCCTATGAAGAGGACCCATAACCCACATAAATTAGTGAATATTTTTCCTGTTGTTAGGTGTTACTCTTGTGGCATACTAAGACATATTGCCTGCACTTGCACTATCCACCATAGAATACACCTAGTGTGGAGGCCAAAATTGCATTCATCATAGTATGGCATGCATTCATCTCATTCTTTCAACCATAAGGTGGAACCCAAACTCACTTGGGTTTCCAAATCTAACGTTTAATGGCCTTTGAAGGGGTGCTTTCTCCAAAGACCTAGTGAGAGCACATGGTACCTGGACAGTGGATTCTCAAGGCTTATGACTGGTGATCTGAAGCAATTCATCACACTAGAGGCCATGTCTAGAGGGAAGGTAAAATTGGGAGACAACACCACTCGGAAAGTGGTTGGATCAAGTATAATCATCAATTCTAAAAGCTTCATAATTTAAAATTTTTATTATTTGATGGTTTAAAGTATAATCTACTAAGCATTAGTCAACTATGTGATAAGGGTTTTGACATCAAATTTCTTTCTCCAAAATATATGATTAATCTAAATGGAAAATTAGTGCTAGAAGGAAAATGAATGAATAATGGTTACATGCTAGATTTGACTTATATTGGGTATTCTAACTCCTTGTGTCTGAAAATAATAATTAATGAATCTTAGCTGTGGTATAGGAGACTATATCATGCAAGAATGAAGACCCTCAGGAATATCACCCAAAAAAATTTAGTTAGAGGCATACCTAAGTTAGACATCACTACGGACCACATATATGGTGCCTGTCAACATGAAAAATAAGTTAGGTCCTCATTTTGTTTAATCAAAGATATCAACACCTCTAGGCCACTAAAAAATCTTCATATGGACCTATTTGGACTTGTAAGCACAACCAACATAGGAGGAATGACATGAATTTGTGATAGTAGATTACAACTCTAGATGTACTTGGGTTAGATTCTTAGCACATAAGAGTGAGTCATTAGAGGAATTTAGAATTTTCTCCACTAGATTTAAAGGAAATTAGGATTTGAAATTTCAACCATTTATAGTGATCATGGTGGAGAATTTGATAATGATAAGTTTAAATCTTTCTATCAAGAAGTTGGAATAGAACATAACTTCTCTGCCCCTATGATCCCTTAGCAGAATGGAATAGCTGAGAGGAAAAATTAAACTTTGATAGAAGCTGCTAGGGCTATGCTAACTAAATATTCTCTCCCTACATATTTTGGGCAGAAGCAATAAATAATGCTTACTTTATTTTAAATGGGGTGAATGTTAAATCTAAGATAAATAAGATAACCTATAAATGAGAGAGAGAGAGTCCAATTTTTTAGAGAGAGAAAGTCCAGTTTTTTTAAATTTCATATTCTTCCTCTAATTTGGCAAGTTTCTCACATATGGCTGCTACGGCAGTGACGCCCTCCATTGATCATCGGGGTTCTCTTGGTGGATCGTCGGATTCCTCCAGGCTATTAGGTGGATCAAAACCATCTCAGGTTGGGACTCCACTATTTCTGAAGGTGGTTTCAAATGGCTCCTTGGTTATCAGAGAACCTTCTTCTACATGTTTGAAGGTGGCTCCAATATTCATTGTCAAAGGTAAATGCATCACAGAAGATAATGGTGTGGTTTTCAAGACTCCACATTCTTCTAGAGTTAATTCAATTATTGATAGGCCTAATAAAAATGATGCTTCTTCCTCGTTGGATATGAATATTTTGGTTAACAGGTTTGGTGGTGTGAATGGCAAGTCAAATGTTTTGCCTAAGAAGGTTTCACCATTGAAAAATAATTCTGTTAATAGCTCATCTGTTTAATTTAAAGCTTCTGGGGAGAATGTGGATTTGATGTCTTCAGGAAAAGTTTTGGAAGATATCAAGAGGGAAATGGAAAATGGTTATCCATGTAGTAAAAATTTTGGTAAACTCTTGGGTGAAGAGGCCAAATATTAAGATTGAATTTTCTGGAGATACTTCCTTTATTGCCGAAGATGAAATGGGAGTAAAATTGCATGAACCTAGTGTCTTATCCAACTCAGAAAGGTTACAATTTTCTGTAGTTGTCCAAGTTTTTGGGAAAGAAATTCCTGCTTATGTAGTTGCAGGAGAGCTACGTCGACAATGGACACAATTTGGTAAATTTTATCTCACCAATCTTGGTCTAGGGTAAGTGCTTTGTTCCTTCTTCTCGACTGAAGCAGTGGAGAATGTTTTATCAGGTGGGCCTTGGTATGTTAACGGTCATATTATAGGGATTGATAAATGGAGCCCAAGCTTTTCTCCTACTTCTTTAAGAGGTTTATCATCCCCAATTTGGATTAGGATGCCACACCTCCCGTTAATTTGTTGGGATGATATAAATGTTTCAAGGATAGCTTCTTTAATTGGGACTACTCTATTGATTGATGGCAATATGTTTCAATGGGGGACAAGGGTGTTTGCATGAGTTTATGTTTGGGTTTGCCTAAACAAGCAACTTCCGCATGGTGTTTGGGTGGAGAGTTCTTCATGCAGGTTCTTTCAAAAGATCCAATATGAGAAGATTTCCAACATCTGTTTCAAATGCGACAAAATTGGGCATCTTTATAATGAATGTTTGGTGAATGAAATATCAACTGGTGGGCATGAAGCATTAAAATCTAAAGGAGTGGAGAAAGAAGCTGATTATGGTCCTTGGGTCCATATTAATTATAATTTGAGGAAGAAGGGGGTGGCTCCAACTAGTAAAGGCAAACATGGTTATGGCCATGGTAACAATAAGAAGACTACTGCTTCTAGTGGAATGTTTGTCCCAGTTAAACAAATTGTTCTTCCTTCGGTTGGCCTCGAGGCTATCAAGGAGGTTCAAGATAAAAGTTCTTTTCCTATGGTGCTTAAAGAAGGAGAGGTACAGGAGGTTGCTGATTGTCAAAACATGGATGTTTCTCTTATGGACCCAGAGGCTTTAAGAAAATCTGGAGGAGCAGCGGATGCAAGTCTGAAGCCTGGGGTGGATCTCATTCTTTCTTCTATAAATGTGTTTAATGTACTGAATGAGGTTGGTGATGATTTGGGTTTGGAACCTATATGCAAGGATGGAGCTTCTCTGGAACTAAATTCTAATGATAAAGTTGATTGTGGGGATTCTTTTGTTAAAGAAACTGAAGCTTCTTCAGCTGGTAGCAAAGTAAAACTCCAAAAGGAAGTAAAATCTCTTGGTCCTATAAGTATTCGTACTCATTTAAGAAAGAATGATGTGGTGTCTAAAAAAAGGAATGGGGGTCATTCCCCCTAGGTTTCTTAATGAAGTATATTGTTTTTTGGAATTATAGAGGGGTGAAAAAGAGGAAGGCCTATCTTTACTTAAAAGAAGTGGTGAAAGATCATGGTGTTTTCTTTGTGGGGCTTGTTGAAACTAAAATATCTTTTTTGAATAGGGAGGAGGTTAATAGGTTTTTGGGGTGGTGTAGGACTTTTACTTAGTTCCCACTATGGGATTATCTGGTGGAATTATTATGTTTTGGAGGGCCGATTTGGCTTCATTTTTTATGAAGGTTTCCTCATCTCATTTGGTGATGGGAGAATTAGATATTTAAGGTAAAGGTCTTTGGTTAGTGTCCACTATTTATGCTAGTTAGAATGTTTACAAAAGGAGGGATTTATGGAGTAGCTTGGAGGTGGCGTCTTCTAACTGCATTCCCTCTTTATTGGTGGGTATTTTAATTCTATTTTTTCTCAAGAAGAAAAGAGGGGAGGGAAGAAGTTCATGTTTTTGAGTAATAATTATTTTCATGATGTGAATTATTTGGGACCAAAATTCACTTGGAGTAACAACAAAAGTGGGAATGCTCATATTTTGGAAAGACTTGATAGGTGTCTTCACAACTCCAAAGCCTTAAACTTGGTTCATCTTGCAATTTTCTGCCATCTTCCGAGGGTGGCATCTGATTACTGTCCTATTGCTTTGGAAGTTTTCAACACAAATGTCCAACAGAAAAGAAGGATTATGTATGGGGATGTTTGGTCTTCAATTCATGTTTCGACTGGGGTTGTTCCTAAATATTGGAACAGGCCGGTTCATGGTGATCCTTTTTAAATTTTGAATCTGAGGTTCAGCAGGACCTTAAGAGCAATTTCTTTTTGGAGTAGAGCAAAGCTTCACAATTTGTTTGAATTAAAGGATTCATTGAAGGCTGAAATTGCTTTGTTGTAATTAGAGGAGTCTAATGGAAATTTATCGGAGGACAAGCTGTGGGTGTTAAGGATGAAAATTCATGAATTAAATACTACCCTTGCTTGGTTGAACATATGGTGTAGGAAAAGGGCCAAAGCTAAATGGGTGAGGGAAGGAGATGCTAATACTAAATTCTTCCATGCCTCTGCTAGTGCTAGGAGGAATGCTAATTGGATAAAGCAAGTTAAGGACAATGATGGTTTGCTTGTAGAAGATCAGAATTTAATTGAGGGTATCTTCTTTTATTTTATAAAGACAAATCGAAAGAAAAAAATTTCTTGTTGGAAGGATGGCTGGAACCTGTTCGTTCACTTGAAGGTGAAGATTTGATGTGTCTAAACAAGGAAATCTCTAAACAGGAGCTTAATTGGGTGGTTGATCACCTTGGGAGCAATATCTCACCGG
Organism: Dendrobium chrysotoxum; assembly: GCA_019925795.1. NCBI lineage: Eukaryota > Viridiplantae > Streptophyta > Magnoliopsida > Asparagales > Orchidaceae > Dendrobium > Dendrobium chrysotoxum. The sequence continues at coordinate 52,638,557 of CM034315.1, forward strand.
GTATTGATGGAATTACAAATTCTTTTATCAAATTTTACTGGCGAATCATTAGTGAGGATGTTTGGAGGGCAATCTCTCACTTTTTTTCTTCTGGTAAGATGTCTCCTTCTTGGAATGAAATGCTGATTGTTTTAATTCCTAAAGTTAGTAATCCACTGTTTCCCTCTAATTATCAGCCTATAAGTCTTTGTTTGTCAAACTATAAATTGGCGGCTAAAGTGTTATTGAATAGACTTGAGAAGGTAATTCACAAAATCATTTCAGAGGAACAAGGTGCTTTTATCAAAGGTAGATCCTTATCTGATCATGTTCTGGTTAATCAAGAAGTGTTCAACAAGTTTAGAATTTCAAAAGCTAAAAAAGGATTGGTAGTCTTCAAAATAGATATGGAGCAAGCCTATGACAGTATGGGATGGTCCTCCTTAAGGCAAGCTCTGAGGTACTTCAACTTTCCTCCTAAATTTTCAAATTTACTTGTGGAATGCATGGTGGATGCCAAGTATTCTCTATTAATTAATGGAAATAATTCAAATTGGAATGATGCAAAGAGTGGTTTTAGATAAGGCTACCCCTTGTCTCTATATCTTTTTATTATTTGCTTCCAACTCTTGTCTGATGCATTCAAACAAAAAGGAGGTAACCCTGGTATTAAAATTGCTTCCACTGCTCCTAGGATTTCCCACCTCCTATATGTAGATGATATTCTTATATTTTTTAAAGCAAAGGTGAAGTATGTGAAAAAAATTAATCCATTCTTTCCAAATACTACAGTTGGTCGGGGCAAGTAGTCAATATGCAAAAATCGGTTGCTCTGTTTTGAAAAGCTGTCAAGGTGAAAAATAGGAAGGCTATTTCCAAGATTTTAGACTTCAAAGTTGTTAAGGATATGACCTATTTGGGAGTTAAAAAAGCATTAAGGAGGCTTGTTGCGGCAGACTTTCAGATCATACTAGAGAAAGTTCTATCCAAATTTAATGTTTGGTCTAATAAGTTTATTTCTTTAGAAGGATGAATAGTTCATGTAAAATCTGTGTTGCTTGCAATTCCAATATTTCAAGCTGCTCATTCTCTTGTACCTTAGGGAATTCTTTATGAAATTGATAAGATATGTAGAAGCTTTATTTTGTCATAAGAAGGATGGAAAATTTAGACTTCACTATGTGGTGTGCGATGTGCATTATAAACCAAGGAGTCAAGGTAGTCGAGGGCTTCATTCTTCTACTTCCAAAGTTGGTCCAATTATTGGCAAATTTGCTTGGAACTTCATAGAGAAACCAGATTCTCTTCTAAACTGGAATTTGAAGGCCAAGTATGGGAACAATATCTCGAGTGCTCATATAAAAAGTGGTAGTTTAAGTACATGGAGAATTATTATGGATGCAGCAAGGTCATTGCATTCTATTGTGAGACGGGATGTTGTTAATGGGAATTCAATCACACTCTTAATGATATATGAATTCTGGATAGAAGCTTGATGATGTGGCCAACCTTTGTGGCTAATTTAGAAGAGGTAGGCTATGATGTTAACTATTTTATCAGTGAGGGTGACTAGAATGTTTCCAAGTTGGAGAAATGTTTTGGTAAGTCTCTTGTAGACTTAATTTGTCAAGTGCATATAAAGTCTAAATTGAGTGATGACCGATTAAAGCTGAAATCAAAGATGACGGGGAAAATAATTACTAAAATCATTACAGATCATATGGTTGATTTCTTTGGTGAAGAGGTTCATTGGAAATGGATCAGATATTTTAAACTTCAATCCCATGTAGATCTGTTTTGGTGGTATTTGTTTTTAACAGCAGTACCTACTTTTTATTTTTTAAATAACAAAAGACTCTCAGAGCAGTTTCTTTGCCCAAGAGGCTGTGGGGTAATTGAGGATGAAACCCATGTTGTGGCTGCTTGTTCTTTCTTGATTCTTGTTATTAAATGTCTCAATAAATGAGGCTTTCAAGTGCCTATTTCTTCTTCATTCTTTGATTGTATTAACAAATTGGAATTCTTATCATTCATTAATCCTTTTTTGGGAAATTTAGACTGCTCAGCAGTTTTTCTTTCTTGGAAAAGCAGAAGTAAACTCGTACGTGAAAAAAAAAGATGGTGTGACAAAGATTGATACAAATACTGTGTATTTAGCTTCTGTATCTTCCATTCCTTATTTTCATTCGACAAACTGGGATACTAATCAGCTTCAGTTGTCCTCTACTTCTTGGCATCCTCCTCCTCCCGAGTGGATAAAAGTGAATATTGATTGTTCCGTTTTGAAGTCTAATAGAGCTGGTATTGGTGGGGATGTTAGAGATCATAAAGGAAGATTCTTGATGGCGTTAGGCTTTATGGGTATTCATTGGGATGTTGCTCAAGTGGAACTTATGGCTTTCCTTTCATTGAAAAGGGTAATTCAATTTTGGATGCAAGAAGCTAAAGGTTTAATTATTGAAGGGGACAACATCAATGTAATTAAATACATTCGGAGCTCTTTTGAAGGTGTCAAAGCTATGTCAAAGCATTCATTGGATAGTCAATTCTTGTTTCCTAAAGAATTTGATCAAGTTATTTTTAGTTTTTCAAATAGAAGTTGTAATAAGTTAGCCGACCTTTGTGCTAACTTTGCTTTATTTAGTAATTTTGTTTGGAATGACATTTCTAGTAGTGATATTCCTCCTTCATTTGTAGAATTGTTAAAGGAGGAATGTGTTGGATTGGATAAAATCCATTAGGTTGTAAGATTTTCTTTCATTTTAATTCTATTGGCATTTTCTTCAAAAAAAAAGAGTAGTACACCCAACCTTTCTCATTTACATGTCTTTGGGTATAGATGTTTTATTCTAATCAATACAAAATCACCCTTAGGAAAATTTGATCCCAAGTTTGATGAAGGTTTCTTCTTAGGTTAGTCAACTATAGGTAAGGCATATAGAATCTTTAATACGAGGACCGTGTTAGTAGAAGAGTCTACCCATGCAGTATTTGATGAATCATATAGGACCTCATAATCTAGACCCGAAGAAGGAGAAGAACTAAAGGCCATTCAAGGCATAAATACCATTGCCATAGGAGATAGAGTAGAACCTTAGGAACCATTGCCTATAGAATGGAGATATTCTTCTAGTCATCCTAAAGAACTGATCTTAGGAGACCCATCTGAAAGTGTTAGAATTAGGTATGGACTTAGGGAGGAAGTTAGACATTCAGCTTTTATATGCATGGTAGAACCCACTAATATAGACCAAGTCCTAGCTGATGAATTCTTGATCCTAACAATTCAAGAAGAGCTAAATCAATTTATTAGAAATGATGTATTGGAACCAGTCAAAAGACCAAAGGATCATAGTGTGGTTGGAATAAACTGGGTGATTCAAAAATAAAATGAGTGACATTGGAATAGTGATAAGAAATAAGGCCAGAATAGTAGTTAAGGGGTAAAATTAGATTGAAGGAATTGACTTTAAAGAAATCTTTACCCCTATAGCTAGATTAGAAGCAATTAGGGTACTACTAGCTTTAGCCTGCTTTAGGTGATTTATATTATATCAAATAAATGTTAAGAGTGCTTTCCTAAATGGGGTGATTAAAGAAGATGTTTATGTTGAGAAACCCCTAGGCTTTAAAATACATAATCTCCAAATCATGTATTCAAGTTAAAGAAGGTATTATATGGACTAAAATAAGCACCTAGAGCATGGTATGGAAGGCTAAGCATATTCCTACTAGATAGAGCCTTTGCTAAGGGTAGCATAGACACCACTCTATTCCTCAAAAAGGTAGGAGAAGAATTACTCATGTCCAAATTTATGTTTTTTTGATATCTCATTTGGATCCTTAGATAAAAACCTAAGTGATAAATTTTTAAAAATAATGAGAAAAGAATTTAAAATGAGCATGATGGGAGAATTAAACTATTTTCTTAGATTTAGCGTGAAGCATATGGATGAATATTTTTTTTGTCAATATAAATACATCAAAGACATCCTAAAGGAATATGACATGGAAAATACAAAGGTAATAAACACTACCATAAGCTCAATTGTTCAGTTAGATAAAGACCTAAATGGAAAAGTTGGTAAATTAAAAAAAATATAGAGGGATAATTAGATCACTTCTCTATTTGATTGCTAGCATACTAGATATAATATTTAGTGTGTATCTTTGTGCTATACTTTAGGCTGATCCAAAAGAATTTCATATAACTTCTACTAAGGGAATTCTTAGAGACCTATTTGGCACCCAAAACCTAGGTATTTGTACTCAAGGCATTTCATCCTTTGAAATCAAAGGATATTTAGATTCTAATTTTGCAAGTTATAGGGTTAAAAGGAAAAGCACTTCTGGGACATGCCAATTCATAGGACAATCTTTAGTTTTCTAGTCCAGTAGAAAGTAGAACTCAGTAGCCCTTTCCACCATTGAGCCGGAATACATTACTACATGAGGCTGTGTTGCTCAAGTCTTATGTCTAAAGTAACAAATCTTAGATCATGGACTGCATGTAAGCACCATTCCTATCTTGTGTAATAATACTAGTTCCATTTGCATATTTAAAAGTCTAATTCAACACTCCAACACAAAGCATATAGACATTAGGCATCACTTCATAAGAGATCATGTAACTAAGGGAGATAAAGAATTGCATCATATAGTCACTCTAGACCAATTTGTAGACATCTTCACAAAACCCATAGCCTATGACACCTTTAGCACCTTGAAATAAGATTAGGTGTCATAGACATTCATGCATGAATCAGGATGACTTAAAAATTTAGAAATATGAATATTTTCTTTTGTTTCTTATATTGTCTTTAGTGTTTTATTTTTTGCATTTATGTTTGTGATATATATTTTATTTTGCATGTCATTTTTCTCTTTATGAAGTCACGTAGATCACTACTCACAACAGTAGTTCTTTTTCTTTAAATGGAGAACTTACCTCTATTTTACATAAAATATTATGTAAATGTGGTTGACTTCGGTTGACTCCTCTGAACAACCCCTCATTCTTGTAAGAAGGAAAATTCTCTTAAAATCAAAATCTATATCAAATTAAAATTGGACTTAGAAATAAAAATCTTCTTCATCTTCCTTCAATTTTCTATCTCATAGGCATCTTTTGAAAACTGATGAAGAATCCACTTCATAATTTTCTTAATCAGGTAGTTCATTCTTATGATAAGATTGGCTATGCTTTGTAGTTTATTCATCCTTATATAAGAGAGTGCATCTTCTTCTCTTTTATCTGGAAGATGATCTTATAAATAAGAAAATTTTCTTTTAAAGATTTAGAAAGGAAGCAAATTACAAAAATGAAAAGTGGCACAAAATGAGCCAAAAGTAAAAAGATGTGCAAAGTATGCTAAAATAAAAAGATGTCTGCCAAAATTAATAAAGAGGCACACAATGAGCTAAAAATAAATTCGCATACCTTTCTTGTAAATCTTTAAATCTTAAAAAACCCATATGTCAATTGATAGTTTCAATGCTTTACTTTGAAAATCATGATTCCAGTTTCATCAATATGCAATGATGCTCTTTTAAATATATTTCATGTAAGAAGATGGAAAATGGTTAAATCTCTTTCTCTAATTTTTTCTTGAATTAGATCTTTGTGAAAGTCATTTCTTACTAAAGCTTGAGCTAGGTTAGGTGAAGCCAATTCATTTCTTACTAAAGTTTAAAAAAAGGGGTAATTTTCTCATTACAAGAAAAGTTGTTAAAATTAATCAATTTTTCCAACCAAGGAATGAGTCGTATGTATTCTTGTTTTGAAATTATTTTATGAACGCTTATATTGTTGATTTCATCTTTATTTGAAAAAAAAATTTTGTAATGTATTTTTCTTTTAAATTTGATTTATGATTGTTTATCTTGATTCTTTTGTTTATCATAATTTGTTTTATGTTATTCTTTTTGGAGCATTCTTGATCATCACAAACCACTTTCAAAATTTTGTTAAAATCTTGCTGTACAATCTTATATCATACTGTACGATCTTCACAAAACACTAAATCTCTGATCACAACACATCAAATGGCTAATATTGATCAATCCTTGCTGATCGTACTATACAAACATCTCTTTTATATTGTATGATGCATGTGGGTCATATACGTTGGATAAATTGAATTCGACTGGTATGATATTTAATATTGTATCGTACTATGCAAACACCTATTTATACTTTACGATCTGACCAATCAAAGGTCATCCAAATTGACTCCTCGGGATGAATGTTTGCTCTCTAATTATCTAGTATGATTCTTATCGTAGTATACAATAAGAGTATGATAAGACCAACTTCTTAATTTATTGGACTGGATGAATTGATAGCATTATATTGTAGTATAAGATATTATATTGTATAATTATTTGATTGAAAAAGTGGTGTTAGAGTTTTTAAAAAGATTAATCTTCTTTAGGAGAATTTAATTTCTGGAATTTTTATTTTGAAATTGAACACTTCATTAAGAATTATATATCTCCTTAGGAGGCAAAAAATATTAATCTCTAATAGATTCACATTACAAAACTTTGAATTTATCCTAATCATCATAATCAACTCAGGGAAAGATAACATATGATCCCGATGGATGAAAATGGTGTTTGATTGAATGTTTGATTATAATGATTAGGATAAGAGATTATTAATTTCATAATCAAAATCATAATAGATAAATAGATCTTCCTAGAGAAAGAAAATATTATTTACTATCATTTATTTAAAAATGACAATAATGAATGTCAAGTGTGATTTTTCCCAAAGATAACTATTTAAATTTTTAAAAAGATTAATTTTTAAAAAATTTGTTTGATCTGGAGTTCTAAATCTCCTATAAGAGCAAGCCCTTATAGTTAATTACATCATAGGAAATCAGAGTTTCCTATGAATACTCTCGATTAAAATAATAATAGAAATTTAATTTTTGAATTTTTAAAGATTGATATCAAAGGAAGCGAGGTTTGAAATTTAATAAGGATTGGATCAAAGTGGAAGACTTATTTCTAGAGGTCAACGGAGAAAATGTATGAGGTACTTTGGGATTCTAAAACATTTTAGAAGCACCCCAACCAATCCTAAGTCTTGGGCTTAAATTTGGATTGGAAGAGATTTATGTTTGACTTATCAATTTTATTAGAAAATTGGAATTCCATTCTCGAAGGTTGAGGTATTATATCTTGAGCCTACCTCAGAACCTAAATATAAATTAGGTACTAAAAATCATTCACCCAAACCTAGCTAATGTAGTATAAACCTGGACTTACCCCAGCCAAGATTAGTGAGCCAGCTAACCACCTAGGCGCTTTAAAACTATGAATTTGGTCTTTAATGAAAGAGTGGGTAAAAATGTTTAATTAAGTTAAGTTTGAGGAAATGAGGCCAACATCTAGAGTAGATCCTAATTTGGCCACTTGACTGATATTGGGTAATATGAGACTTAAAATAAAAATGCAATTAAGTTTTAAACTCATTTAAATTTATTTCTAATATAATGCATGCAAATTGACTCGATTAAAATGCATAAATTTGAATGAAGCAATTTTAAAATCAGGCTTAGAAAATAGATTTTATCCTAAGAAATATATAACTTCCCCTTGACAGGACTGCACCCTAATAGGTCAGGTGGCCTGCTGGAACCCACAAGCAAGGAGGTGTCTAATAAGGTAGAGAGAAATTCAAAATTAATGCATTCGAACTCTAGGTGAATCTGAGCTTACTTCTTAAATTTGTTAGAGTTTTTATGTGGGCTTAAAAATTTTAATTTAATTAAAGTAGAAAATATTTTTAAGCGTACCCTCATGAGCCTCCGATCAAGTTCTAGGATAAATTAATGATCAACATGCAAAATTACCAAAAAAATACTAAAAGCATGCAATCCTAATTGCAAAGCAAGAACATCAATAAATAAACAAATCAATTAAATTAATATTCTAATTAAAAGTCCATGTGGTAAGTGTCACTTAATATTATAATCCAAAATTATAAAAATTAATGTGGCCACGTACCACTAACAACAAGCTAAAATTTTTAGTCTTAAGATACAACTGTCTTTTAGAATGGGTTTTCTTAATCTTCACTTCATCATGCGATCCTCCTTGATTCGTTGGGTATCCAAATGAAAGGAAACTCCCTCCATAGGGTGTTATCCTTTCCCTTTTGTTATTTAAAATAATCCTAATATGAATCTTCAAATAAAGAGGGACTCTCCCTTAAAGGGATGTCACCCATTCTTTGAATTTCAGATTGGACTCATGTCCCATCTCAAATGTCACTTAAAAATTTATAACTCAATAGACTTGAATTACATTTAATGAAAATTAAAAATCTAGACTCAATAAATTGTAGGGTTATCCTAATAAATTAGCATTTAAATAATCCCACGCAGTTATATTTAAAATTATAATACTCAAACCAGCCACACTTGGCCATGCTTTTTTAATTTTAAAAGGGGGACTTAGTGCAACTAGCACCTCTAGCAATTTAATATTTATGATTTTTCCCTCTTTTACTTTTAAATGCCCTTTATGAGCATGACCACCTGCATAATATTGAATTAACTAATAAATCATCCCTAACCTAGGGGTAATCTAATGCACAATCAATCACATTATAGAGCACATCAATTAAATAAATAATCACATCAATATACTTTCAATCAGCATGCAATAAAATCTTGAAAACCTTACATACAGTAGAAAAGTAAATTCCAGCCTAGCCTATATCTAGAAGTGGTGCCCTAACAAACCATCTAAAGTGTGTGAGGTAGGTTGTGTGGCTTAGATATGTCCTATATAGGATGCTTAATTGATGTTGCTTGAGGTTCAGGTTGTTTGAAAGGCTTATGAAAAATTTTAATTAAAGTTTAAATATTAATAATTTGAAATTGATTTTAAAGAATATTTTTTTAACGTTAAATGGATGCCACCTTTGTTGCTCACCAGGACCGTGAAGTTTATTTCTCCTTCCTTGGGGCTAAGTTAATAACCTTGTAGGCCCGAGTAACCTATGTGCAATCGGAATAATTAAGTGAATTGAATTGATTAATGTTTGATGGTTGAAGAATTTTAATTATAATTAATTGGTTGCTGGTTTTTTCTTAAGGTTGGATTAAGGTTTTCTAGAATTTTGAATAATTATTAAATTTTTTGTTTTATTTGAATTATTTAATGCATTAATTAAAATGGTAAAAATTTAACATTTTGATTATGATTAATTTCTAGAAAATTAATATTTATATTAAATAATAAACCTTAATATGAGTGATTAAACTATAAATTTGCTAGATTTGGATTTTTCTACAACTAGTTATGAATTTTTGATGTTTTGGTTTGATTTTGACTCAAGTTTAACCAAATTGTTGACTTTAAATTTGAATTATTTCTAGTGGTTTTATATTTTTAATAAATATTAGACCCAAAATAGAGTCCAATTCCATTGAGTTTATAATTTGCAATTTTTTTAAATTAGTTATGATTTTTAGAAGTTTATGTATTTATTTAAATTTTTAAAATTATTTTAATTAAAGGGCTTTTAATGATTTGAATCCAAATAAATTCCAAACTTCTTAAAATCACCTCCAAAGATTAGAAATGATCTAAGGAGGTGTTCTCAAGCGTTTAAGAATTTTTTAGAATTTTAATTATTTTTAATTCATTAAATTAGCTAAATATTAGCTTTTAATTAAACTTAAATTTGATGTCAAATCAAGGGGCTTTTAATTTTATTGAGTTAAGGTTTAAATTCTGGTTAATTTGAGGAATTATTTATATTTTTTAGATTTAAATTTGATTTATTAAAATTTTGAAAAGTTTAATGCTTTATTAAGGGTTTAATATTAGATTAATTGATTAAGGGGCTTAATGACTTCAAAAATTAGTAAGAAATTTCCTATCGGCTGGAGGTGTCACTAAGTTTAAATGATTTAAGTTTCATGCCTATTGCATCTGTATATATAAATTTCTAAAATTTTTCTAAGTTCACTAATTAAGTCTTCAATTTGTGTCCTTAAGGAGACACTAAGTTTAAGTGGGTTTAAATAAATGCCAGTAACCCTTCACCACATATACATGCACACACAATCACAATCAATTCCTAAATCTAGGAAAGCCTAAGCTAAGTGTAAATGTGTGCACCCTATATATGCTAGAATAAGAACAAGAATAATCATAAATAAATAATGAATGGATTAGTGAACAATTGAGACAAGATTGTTCACTAATCACCTCCCCATTAATTCAATTTAATCATACTGAAGCTATGTTTAAAGTTTCAACGACACACTCAAAGCTCCTAAAAGATTTAACATATATAACTTTAAAAAAATTAATTTTAAATATGAAAAAAAGATCGATTTCTAACTTAAAAAAAAGATAATTTCAAAATAATTTCAAAATAATGTTGAAATATTTTAATAATTTTAAAATATTACAAAGTTAAGTCTCTAATTTTTTTTAATTATTTAAGTCAAAAATTAATTAAACATTAATTAACTATTTAATTATTTAAATAATTTTGATTAATTAAAATAGTTAGAATTTCTTAAATTAACTTTAATTTTAAATTAAAAATATTATAAAATAAAAATTTTAGCTTTCATAATATTTAATTAATTATTAATTAAATATTAACAAAATTATATAACTTGAAGTTAAAAAAAAAATAAATTTTAAATTTTAAATTTAATTTAAAATTAAAATATTTAAAATTTTAAAAATTTGTTATATTACTTTAATTTTTCTTATTTGAATTGAATTTCTTTTGAATTTTTTAAGCTTTATGTTAATTAAAGTATCTATATTAATTTAAAATTAATTAATATTTAAAATAATTCTTAAATTAAATTAAATTCAATTTTAAATGTTTTCTCAAAATTTTAAGTTATTTAAAATAATTTACTTAAATTTTCAAAAATTTTTGAATTTAATTTAATTTAATATTAATTTAATATTTAAATATATAATGAATTAAAAATTATTTAAAATATAAAATATATCTTAAATTAATTTGAAATTGAAATTAAAATATTTTAAAATAATTCTTTAAATATTTAAAATACTTTAATATAAACTTAAGAAATTTTGAAATATAAACTATTTAATTATTTAAATATCAATTAATTACTCAATTATTTAAATAATATATGATACTTAAATTATATTAAATATTTTGTTTTAAAATTTTTTATTTTAAATATTCAAAATATATTTTCAAATTTAATTGAGATATTTAAATAACTTTTTTTAAATTTTGAAAATATTTTTTTATTTTAATTAAATATTAATTTTAATTATTAAATATCTTATATTTAAATAATTTAAAATATTTATAATATTTTAAATTAATCTTAATTTTAAATTAAAGAGGATTAAATTTTAAAAAATTTAGTATAATGTATATTTTTTAGATTTAAAAATATTTTTAATGAATTTTTAAATATTCTGGTAATTAAAAATTAATTTAAAACTAACTTTGATTAAAAACGGTGGCCAAAAGATGCATGGCATCGTCTTCTTGGCTATTCCAAACTATGGCCGGTGGTGGCATTAAATGTTGATGATTACGCTATTTATAATCATCAATATTTAATGCAAAAAGATAGTGGGCTCACGCTTTTTCCCATAATCCGAGTTAGCTCGCGATGGCATCCTTCTAATCCTTTGCTATCTGGAATCAACGGTTGTGGTCATGTCAGGTGGAGATCATATTGATCGAGGAGTATACATGGTCTGGAACAACTTCGGTTTGGCTAGATTGAGACTGTTGATTAAAAGATCAATGGTCCAGATCTTACTTAACTAAGAGGTTACATAAACTGAGCCCTAGAGCTCCTTTTTGAGCTCGTTCTCCTAATACACTCAACTACATTAAATGAAATTTTAAATAAAGATTAAGATAGTTAAGAGCATTCATGGGGAATTAAAAGTGCACTTAAAATGAGCTTAACCAAAAGCTAATTTATCCTAAGTGTCCTAAGCTAGAGTTTAGGATTTTACTCAATCTAACAAGTCAATTTGGCTGATCTTGGGCTCTCTAAGCATGTAGATTGTCCACGCTTAATTTCTTAGTTGAAGTTGTGGCCTAAAATGCTTCAAATCGAAATATCGAGCCTAGACGAATTTGGGCCTTGGTTAACCAAAGAAGACACTATCAGTGGCCTTGATCAGTGGAGTTTTATTGAGGATGTTAGGAGGAGAGTTTGTAGAGATCAAATGAAAAAGAATTGGGGTCCAGGAGGGCTTGAGTGATGAGATCTTAGAACTTGAGTGAATGAGGTCTTTCTTAATATTTTGTGTAATTAAAAACCTTAAGGGTTTAGGGGACGATTGAGATTAACTTGGACTCTCATCATATGCTTGCCACATGTCCTAAGGTGGTTAGAAAGGTAGGAGAAGGATAAGGGCAAGGCCATGACATGAAAAGCTCTCCTTGCTTTCACATGGGGAGGGGACCATAGGATTGAGCTTAATGTTAAACCAGGGATTAAAACCTAATTGAAAACTTTCTAGAGAGCCTTTAGGCTACTAGAAAGATTTGATATGGAGTGGGTTAACTCATTAGAGCTAATTTGACCATTTAAAGCCCATTTGCTTATTTATTGACTATGTTGACATGTTAACAATCCAATTGCTGCTGAGGTGATAAGGGAGTGGTCTTAAGTGCTGGTGAGATGATTTAAAAGAAGTATAAGGCCATGTAGTTGGGATGTGAATGGGAGTATGGGAACTCAAATGGTTTTAGTAAGCCTCAATGAGTTGACCAAGTCAACTCCATTATGGCTTGATTTGTAGTGTGCTAAAAAAGTTCAAAGCATGAAGTAAAATAAATTTAAAGGTTTTGAAAGCATTAATGTTGAAGTTTGAATCGAACGGCCTATAGTTTAACCAAAGACTAAGATTTGACCAAGCCAAATCAAGGTGAGTCGACTTCAAATATGTTTGAATGTATTTGAATCACTCTTTGATGTGAGCTTGAGGGTTTGGAGATTTAGGGGGCTTGAATTGAATGGTTGAGATAATTTTGAACCAAATAAGTCAAGTTTGACCAAATTTGGGCTTATTTGACCGAGTCAACTATTGACTGGGTCAATGGGTCTAATCAAGTCCAAACCATTGGGGGATGTGGCCAAAGGAATTTGTGTGGGTTTGATGATGGTTTGGGGTTTGATTCAAAGTAAGAGAGCTTAAGGGTTGATGGTCAACCTAGGTTGACTTGCTAAACCAGGTTGAACTAGGGATAGGGTTTAGGCTTGATAGGTTTAATTTGATATTTTGAGACCAGTGGAGGTGGTCTCACAGTCTAGATTGGTCATTTAACTGGAAATGGACAATTTGACCCTTAAAGGGCATTTAGGTAAACCTTGGTTGACTTGGTCAACCAGGTTGACCCAAGGTTTGTGTCTAAGTTCAATAAGTTCGAAATGATATTCTGAGATAGTTGGGGGTGGTCTTAAGGGCTATGGAGGTTAATTCAATCAAAAATAACTATTTGGACCCTAAAGGGCCTATTTGGTTAACCAAGTTGACCCAGGGCCTGGGTTTGGGTTCAACAAGTTTGGTTTGATATCTGAAATTTGCTGGAAGTGGTTGCATGTAAGGAGGAGGCCATTTGGTTTCAAATGACTATTCAAACCCCTAAGAGGTATTTTGGTCAAACTTAGTTGACAAGGTCAGGGATTGTGTCTAATGCAGTCCTAATAGTGATTAGGATGCATTAAATGAAGTTCTGATGTCTAATTTAGATAGGCCAAGTTGAAGTCTAGAGAAAACTTCAAAATTTCCCTTAAGGGGTATTTTTGTCATTTTGAGCCCTAGCCAACTAGGGGTCAAAGTAGGTTCACCAAAGTACTGTTTATTACTCAGTATATTATGCTTAAGGGTCTAGATGTGATTAGAGGCCTTAGAGAAAGCTCCAAGGTCAGATTCCACTAAGGTGGCAGGTTCAAGGGCATAGGCCATAAATATTTGAAGGTTTTATAGTCTTTAGATTTCAATCCAGTTTTTTGGGTTAGAGGCCATAGATTGAGCTAAAATTTGAAGGGTGGACTCTAGGGACATACCTAATCAAAATGTAATTGATAGATAAAAAATTAGAGGTTATTTAACTTGGGTTTAAAATATTTAAAAAATCACTAAAAAAGACTTTTAGGACCTAGGTCTTTAGCCTTGGATTTTAGTCTGAAAATCTAGATTTGAACTAGATTTTGGATTTGATTGATTAGAATTGAATTATCCAAATCATTTATGATCATTTGGATTATCATAAGTGGTTGGATATGGTTGAAGCCAGATTAGAAGTAAGATTAAGGTTTAAGCTAGAATTATGATCTAGGTAGATTTAAAATTTGGATAAGTTTAAGGTTTGAATTTGTTTGAGATCTAGATTTTTTTGAATCTAGATTAATCTAAGATCTAGGTTGATCTTATGGTCTAGGTAGATATAGGGACTAGATCCTAGGGTCTAGATAGAGCCTAGGGTCTGGATAAATTTAGGGTCTGGATAGATCCTACGGTCTTGATTGATCTTGGGTCTAGATAGATTATAGAGACTGGATTGGTCCTAGTGATCTCATACAAAAATGAAGTCAACAATAGTATGATCTATCTAATTTCTATTTAAAGAGAGGCAATTCAAAGTTTTTTCAATCAATTCATTTCAATCTTCTTCCCTTCTCTCCTAAGATCTCAATCTTTGAAATGGCTAGAGGAAAGCATTCACGAGCCTTAGTAGGAAGCTATTCTTGACACCCCGTGGATCCCCATTTTGCTAAAGCCATTGATGAGGAGGCTTACAACTGGTACAAAACTACTGGGATCACACCTTCCAAATCATAAACCTGGAAGTTTTAAACATCCAGGGGCTCTCTTTTTTTAGTTGCACAACCCTCCAGTTTATTCTCACACTTCCCTATGCATTCAACTCTAAACTTCTCTTTAAATTTTTTACCATTCTCTTTATTAATAGTGATGGTACTGCCTTCTAATATTATGTAAATAGGACTCCTGTAGAAATTACCTTTCAAGATTTTCATGAATTCCTCCATCTTTTTACAACTGGAAAAAAAAATCACCTTATCGCTTCAAACTCTGACTATGATTAGACTTATGCAAACACCATCCTTAGGGAATCAAATATTAGATACCACATTCCCCATGTCAATATCCTAGTACAAGATGCTTGAATCATCCAGCATATCCTTCACAAATCCATAATTTGAAAAGATGGGAATCACATTAACATCACACCTCTTCTATCCAATACTCCCAACCTTATAATGGTTGAAATAGATTTTAATATAGCTGATTTAATTATTAGAAATTTGAACCCAAGTACTACAATTTTGATGTTAACAAACATTATTATTTCTTTATCACTAATATTCTTATATATCTATTTTGTTGCCCTACTCACTAACATTTCAAGTCCACAAGTCCACTGGCAATGTCAATCAACTCAAGATTGGGTAGACTAGTGTTGAGTATGTCTATAATTTTAATTCTAAATAATTTTTCCTTTCTTGAGTTAAATCGTGTATCTGGTTGACAGTAAGCTGAGTAATTTTACACATACACACTCAAGGGAGAAAGTTGGTGAGTTTGAGAAATTTCTTATTTTTTGAACTAATCGTACAATACGATTTATATCATACTTGACGATCAGTTGAAAATAAAAAACCCTAATTTGGGTACACCTATTAATTGACAATTAATTAAGTTTTTCATTATTTTTCCTCTCATTTTACTGGTTTAATTGAGCTTTACTGTAACCTAAGGCCTTTGGTTTAATCGGGAGGTCCCCTTAACTACTTTGTACTCTTTTTTTGATATTAATACATATGCCCGTTTATGGGTTTCCCAAAAAAAAAAGAGTGATTAAACTAATCATACTATACAATCCATATCATACAGGATGATCAGTTAAGATTGTGAAAAATAATTGAGATTTTGTTCTAATCGTACAGGATGATGCTAATAATCCTTGATGATTGAAGACAAACATGCCTAAATTGATTATATGATTAAGTAATTAATTGTGGTAAAATTGCTAGATCATATTATATTAGATGATCAATTGATAATCAACTTTAAGTTTTTTGTTTTTTTTTTCTCTCATTTAACTAGTTTAATCAGGAGTTACTATAACCTAAGGCCTCTGGGCCTTTAGTTCCATGGCAACTGATCCATTATCTGTGGCTCCTTCCCTACGAGAGTACCTTCGTCGGGCTCTATTGGAGTCAATAAAGGATTCCATTATGCTTCTAGTAATGAATCTAATCTGAAGTCTTATTCCTTTTGTGACAACCTTATGGGGATTTCTTCTTCGAAAGAATCATATTTCACTTTTTCTAATATTCTATTAAGGGTTTTCCTACTTTCTTGATTTGTGATGAAGTTATCTTGAAACTGGCCTCTTTTTACCAGTTTATGCTGGTTGGGAAGTTTTTGTTATGTTGCCCTAACCTTGATTCTCTCAGGTCATTTATGGCATTCTTAAACTTTCTGTGGTGTACTCTATTGGATTGTTGGATGCTAGGCATGTGGCTATTCAACTTTCCAATGACTTGGATTATAGTAGAATATTTGCTAGAAGTTCTTATTACATCAATAGTTATCAAATGAGATTATTGAAGTGGACTCCTTACTTTGATAACAAATAGGAGTCTCCTATAATACCAATATGGATTTGTTTTTTGAATTTGAGGTTACATTTCTTTAATTCTCAGGTTTTACATGCTTTGGGTTCCATATTTGGTAGGCCTTTACAAATAGACCAAGCGACTGCTTCATGATCCAGACCCTCTATTACTTGGATTCTTGTGGAAATGGACATTACCAAGAAGCATACTAGAGAGGCTTGTCTTGGATCAGAAGCTTATGATTTCCTTCAAAAGGTTGAGTTTGAAAATATGCGCAATTTTTGTTCTCATTACAAAGTGCATAGTCATTCGTTTAGTGATTGTTTTGTGGTTCATGCTAACCTTAAAAAAGGAGTTAAGGAAGGGAATGTTGGGAACCTTTCATACAAGAAGAATTCTAATGATAATGAACATAATGTTCCTTTACAAAAGAGCAATGATTTTACAAAAATCAGGTTGACATTCAAACTTACCTTTATATAATCCTAAAACTTTAATCAATCCGACTAGTGACTAGGAAACTAATGTTGATAAATTTGCTCTAAGGGATGATTCAATTTTTTAGAACAACGAAGGTGATTCAATGGTTATTATTATGTCACATGTGGAGTTAGAGGTCCAAATTGATAACAATAAAAATGAACTTCACAAGGAAGGGGATGATGTTGCTTTAATTCAAAAATAGTGTACTTTAAATCATATCAATGGAGAACAATCTGAGAATGATGATGAAGGAAGGGAAAATCACATGGAGGAAGGTGAATTTGGGCCTAACATGTCTCTCAGAGGAAAACTGAAAGTTTCAAATGATGTTTCCATGGTGTCGACGCCTTAGAATCAATTTGCTAAGGAGAACGAGAATGTTTATTCCAAAGTTGGAAAGAAAAAACTAAAAGTAATAAGCACTCAGATGGTTAAACATCCAGAGTTACTAGAGCTTCTAAAATTTCATCTTCCAATGGTTAAATCCCTTATTTGGAATATTAGGGGTGTAGGTAATCCTCCTTCTAGGGATAGGGTGAAAAACTTATGCAAGATTCACAATATTAACATTTTGGTTTTATTGGAGCCTTTAATTTCTTCTTCAAAGATGGATATGATTCATACTAATTTGGGTTTTGATTACTCCTTTAGTAATTATTCTAACAAAATTTGGATCTTTTGGAAGCATTGGATTACTATGACTATTGCTAACGATTTCCCTCAAATTTTTAAGACTAGTATTAACTTTCTTCAATTTTCTTATTATGCTTCCTTCATTTATGCTTCTTGCTCTAGAAGGGATAACAAAATTTTGTGCGCTCAAATCCAAGATTTCTCCTCCAATTTATCTGAAACTTAGATGGTTGGTAGAGATTTAAACACTATCACTAAAGCTAATGAGAGGGTTGGTGGGAAACCACCAAACTTTCAAGCCATGGAAGAATTTAATGATACGATCCTAAATTTTAATTTACATGATATAGGTTTTTCTAGCAATGCTTTTACTTGGAATCAAGGTACCATGTGGCAACGGTTAGATCGTATTCTTTTTAATAATAATTTGATTTCTAAGTTTCATGTTACTCATACTGAGCATTTATCTAGAACTTTATCTAATCACTCTCCTCTTCTTTTTAATATTTCCTTGCATCATACTAATAATCATTCTCTATTAGATTTCATAACATGTGGCTTCTTCATGAGTATTTCCTTAGCATTGTTGAAAGTAACTGGCAGGCTCCGCTTTTTCCTACTAATAACTATGTTGGCATGACGAGACTTTGGTTTAAGCATAAGCGACTTAAGCAGAAGTTGAATTGGTGGAACAAGTGTGTTTTTAAGAATTTATTTTCTAATAGTGTGCAGGCTGAAAATCAAGTTGTTTTGGCTGATAGCAATTATTTGAATGATCCTTCGATTGAGAATCTTTCCTCTTTAAATGATGCTAAAGATACCCTCTTCAAACTTCAAGAACAAGAAGAAGCTTTTTGGAAATAAAAAGCTGATTCTAAATTTATTGTGGGGGGGGGGGGGGGGGGATAGGAACACTAAATTTTTCCATAACATAGCTAACCATAAGAAGGTTTCTAGTCACATTCATAAAATTATTAACCCTGATGGCTCTCACATAGATTCTCCTAATTTGATTTATGAGTCAGGTATTGATTATCTTGAGAAGTTTTTTAACAAAAACATTAATTTGTTTTTGGATTTGGATTTTATTTTCATTCCCTCTATTATTTTTGAAGAGGATAACAATATGCTTACTAAAATTCCTATGCCTGAGGAAATTTGGTTAATCATCAAAGAGATGAATACTGATTCGGTTGCAGGCCCTGATGGCTTTACCACAAATTTTTTAGAAAACTTGGCATATTATTAAAGAGGACTTAGTCAATGTTGTTATTGATTTCTGTAATGGAATTCCTTACCCCAAATTTTTTACCTCTACTTCTGTTGTTTTAATTCCTAAAAGCAATGTCATTAACTTTTGGAGTGATTTTCGTCCTATTAGTCTTTGCTCTTTTTAAAAAGCTTAATGCCAAGTTGCTTTTGGACATATTAGGTTTACTTCTTCCTAAAATCATATCCTCAGAGCAAATGAGTTTTGTTAAAGAACGTTCTACATTTGATAATATTTTATTGGCTCAAGATTAGTTCATGATTTGGAGGCTAAGATTGCTGGTGGTAATGTTATTTTTAAAACTGATATTATTAAAGCTTATGATAATCTCAATTAGAAATTTCTTTATATCATGCTTAATTTATTTGGTTTTAATAATGACTTTATTAAAATCATTAAGAATAGTATTGAGCATTATTTCTTTTCAATCATTATCCATGGTAAGAGTCATGGTTTTTTTTATTCTGCCCATGGCCTTAGGCAGGGGGTCCTTTATCCCCTACCTTATTCATTTTGGCGGTGGAGTTTTTTGTCTAGAGGTCTTAATGATCTTTTTTTGGAAAAATCCCAACTTACAGTACATGACTATTGGTGGTTTTCTCATGTCTCATTTAAGTTTTACTGATGATTTTATTATTTTTACCAATGGTTCTAAAAATAGGCTAAAAATTCTCCTCAGATTTCTTAAGCAATTTCTAAATGCTATCAGGTTGATCTTTAATCCTCTCAAAAGTTGCTTTATAACTGCAAAATCTATTTCTAATCAGAAAATCAAATATATTCAGAATAGTTTTGGTTTTATGCATAGACATTTGCCCCTTAAATACTTATGAACTCCTCTCTTCAGGAGTAAGAAGAGGTCTCACTTATTTTGGGATATCTTTTCTAACATTCACAAAAAATTCCCTACTTGGGCTTTTAATTTTCTCTCTTTTGGGGGCAGATTAGTGTTAATTAAGAGTGTCCTTTGTTCCATTCCTATCTATTTATTTCATACATTATATCCTACTATCAATGTTTATAGCAGGCTTGAAAGAATTTTCAACAAATTTTTGTAGGGAGCCAAGGAGGGAAAATCTGCCATTTACTGGGCTTCTTGGAACAATTATTCTAGTGTTCAAGATGAAGGTAAACTTGGTTTTAAGAATTTGAGTGATATGACACTAGTTTTTCTTATAAACTTTGGTTTAATTTTTGATCTAAGAAAAGTCTTTGGTCCAAGTTTATCATCGCTAAATACTGTGTTAGCAAACATCCTCTCATATGTTCTTTCAAGAAAGGGGACTCCATTAATTTGAGAAGGTTGTGCTCTATTAAATGGGATGCTGAGAATTTCATTCAATGGGGTTTGGGGTTGGGTGACATCTTTTTTTGGCAAGACAATTGGTTAGGATTTTCCTTTATTGATAATCTGCATAATACCCATGCTACTAGTGCTTGTAAAGTTTCTCATTTTATTCAAGATGGGTCATGGAATGTTGATTATCTTTCTGATTTGGTGCCTCATTTTGTCATCAATCTCATTCTGCAAGTTCCTCTACAACTTGATAAGGAAGATTGTATTTTGTTCAAAAATTCTAAGGATGACAAATTTGTGTACAAAGAAGTTTGGCACTTTATTAGGAACACTTAGGCTAATTCTCAAATTTTCTCTACCATATGGAAAAAAGGTATCCCTGCTTCCTATTCTATCATGACTTGGAGAATTATTAATAATTACATTCCTGTGGAACTATTTTAATTAAAAGGGGTTTTTATATTGTTTCTAAATGCCAATGTTTTTTTCACTTGGAGAATTTGAACCATGTTTTTGCTAATGGTCCTATTGCTTTGAAAGTGTGGTTATTTTCTTATAATATTTTTAATACCCAATTCTGTAAGGATTATAACAGCATTAATAATATTTTCCAAGATTGGGTGGTTCCTACTAGGAGACATATTTGTAATACTTTACCTATTATTATTTTTTGGTTCTTGGGGAAAAGTAGGAATGAGCCAAAGCATGAGAACATTACTATGAATTTCATTACCATAATTATTAAAATTAAGGATAAAGTGAGAGTTATATTTGGCTAATTTGCTCAATAGAGAATTTTTTAAAAGTTGCTTTCATATTGCTGAGCACTTTGTTATTAATATTGCTACTAATACCCAATCTCATGGTATTCTTTTGACTAGATGGACTAAACCTATTCAGGGTTGCTACATACTTAATATTGATGGCTCTTTAAAAAATTCTAAAGATGGTTATGCTGGTTTAATCCAGGATTTTAATGGCCAAATTGTGGTGGCCTTTTTGGGTCCCTTGGATGGCCATACTGCTATTATGGTTGAAATTCTAGCCTTAAAATTTGGGTTACAATTATGCATCTCTTTAGGGATTACTATTGGTTGGATTGAAGTTGATGTTATGCTGGTGATTCATTATATTACTGAAAAATTCAATGCTAGTCCTTCTTATTTCTATACCATTAGAGAGATTAAGCAATGGTTGTCGCTTACCAATTTTTCTATATCTTATATTTATACGGAAGGTAATGCTTTTGTTGATTTTTTAGCTAATTTTGGCTGTAATATAATGGATTATGTGCAGTATATGGGGCCTTCTCATACCTCAAAACTTGTGGGTTTAGCAAGGCTTGACCATATAGACCTTCCATATGTCAGAATCCTATAGTTTTGGCTTTTCCTAATTTATATTGGGTTATTTTTTATATTTTTGTCTAATTTGGTTCTCTTGGCTTTAGTTTCTTCTTATAATTTGTGTCATTTCTTTTCATTTAGTGTGATTCTTATGAGGATGATCTTTTGTGCTGGGGGGTCTGCTTTACTTACTTTTTGTATGTGGGGGCTCTCTTTCTTGTTTGGTTGTGGTAATTATTGGGGGCTACCTACTATTGGAACCATCCTCTATATATGGTCATGGATATCTATTGTTACTCTTCTTCTCTTAGGGAGAATTTGTTTAGCAGGCTGTGTCTTTACCTACTTCTGATTGGTTAGAGTGATTGGCTAGATTTGTTGTTGGGTAGGGGGTATTGGATTTTTGGATTGGCCTGCTGCTGGAATCTAGATTACCTGTTATCTGTTATTTTTAGGTCTTATTTTTATGCTAACTTTTATTTGTACTTCTATTAGGGTTGGGAGTGGCCTGGTCTTTCCATTGTGGTTATGTTGGTGTTCATTTCTTTTACTTTCTTTGGGATAAGGATCGAGCAGCAATGGGGTTTTATTCATGATGATTGCTTAGGTAATTTCTTCCTTAGTTCAACTAGCCCACATCATTTTTTGTTGTTGCTCTGGTTGTTAGCCATTTTGGACTTGATGCATGGGTGCCATTGTTGCCCTATTTCTCTCTTCTAACTTGGTGTTTTTTTTATTATTTATGCTCTGGGTTCCCATTTTCCTTGTGGTGGCTCTGGAACTTGGAGGTTAAGTTGCTATGTATTCCCTCTGACTATTTGTTGGCAGTTTGGTATAGATGTTGAGCTGCCTTTATTTTTGGGCATGTTTTTAAGGCCTACTGGGTTGGTCAGTGGGTGGTGTTTGACTTTTTATTTAGTGTATGTTTTCTCTTATGGTATGTTCTTCTGGTTTATTTCGTGGGGTTGGATGTGCCCTGGTGTTGCCAATTTATTTGTGTTGCATTATAGCCTGTATTTATTTCCTTTTAATCTCTTTGGGGTTAGAGTTGACTGGCATTGGGGCTATCATCTTGATGTGTGCTATGATAATGGTATAGTCTACTGTAGCTGTGGTGGCCTACTACTTCTCAGTTTTAATTATGTTAAGTGTATGACTATCCTTAATATATTATGTCTTCTCATGCAGTTAGTTGGCTTAACTTTTTCTTAATTTGTAGGTTGCTTTGCTTGCATAGTGTTTTTACTTTTTTAGTTCTTTTACTTCTTTTGTTACCACTTTTATGTTACTTTTAACTGTTTATTTAATCATCCTTGCAAGCCTTATTTATAGGTTTTTTGAGACTTGTTCTCATTTTGTGTAGAGCCCATTTTTGGTTAGAAAGGCTAAGCTGAATGGTTACAATTTCTTCCTTTCCAGTTGGGTTTTTAGAATGTTACTAGGCATTCTTGTAAGTGTGCTTAGTGGGGATATCTGGCTATTAGGTTCTTTTCTTACTTTTCTTGTAGCTCTTTAGAGCAGTAGCGAGCTGGAGGTCCCCTTAAGGACTTTGTACTCTTTTATTAATATTAATACGTAGGCCTGTTGGTGGGTTCCCCCCCACACCCCCCCCCCCCCCCCCCCAAAAAGAAAAAAAGAAAAAAAGAGTGATTAAACTAATTTGTTGCTCGGAGGAGTCCCTTCGGGGAGTGGACATAGGTCAAATTTGATTGAAACACTAAAAAAATCCTTTGTGCTCATTCTTTTACATTTTCACATTTTAATTTTTGCATTTTTCTATGATTTACTATATGGATGAAAAACTTTGTTTTTGTTATTATGAAGCTGATCTGCTTACACATTAAGGGTTTTAATTTTTGTTAAAGAATTTCTAAATTACCAATTCACCCCTACTCCCATTCAGTTAGCCTCAAGCTAGTTCTTAGAGGCTTAATAACCTTCACAAACTTTCATTAATAATTTGAATCTTGAAATCTAAGTTGCATTCGAGATCCTAGACACAAAAGAAAGCCAAATCTTGCCTTAGGTCATATAATTATTTTTATCCTCGAGTCCAAATATAACTTTACATACCTTACACCACTAGATCACCTTCTAATTTTCTATTCTAATAGCTCTTTCCACGTCCATTACATCACTCACCATCACAATATTCACTATGTAATGAAGAGCTAGTGGAAGCATAGCCAGATCCATCTCCAGCACCTGTTCCACCACTAGCACCTATCCACCAGCAATCTCAGTACGAACTACTAGTTCAAAGATTTAACTAGTGGGAGGCTTATTTTGACTCCTACATAGCAGTGTAGCAACAACAACATGAAAATGATATGGCTTGCTTTAATAACTATGTTGCACAGCAGCATCAACATAACGACAGTGATATGGCCTAATTTGGAGAGCAGTTTGCCTCCATTCATTGATACTTCCAACCACCACCACTGAAAGTTCGTTAGAGTTGTTAAGCCCTTATGAACTAGTCCCAAGGCTAACCAAGAGAGGGGGGGGGGGGGGGGGGGGGGGTGAATTGGGATTTTAAAAATTCTTGCGTAAACTAAAAAAATATTTTTGTCTTATTGAATTTTTGAAACACAAATAATGAAAGCGGATGCAGATGACCAAAATTAGATTTTCAACCATAGATCATATCATAAAAAATATGAGGAAATTAAAATATATAAAAATAAATGAAAAGAGCACACCATATTTATAGTTGTTTGATCAACTTGACCTACGTCCACTCCTCGGAGCCTCCCCTCCAGGTATTGCAATAAAACAGTTTAGTGACTCTCCTTTTTCAACCACAGCAAGGCGGAGAAGCCCTTACAAAATCTTTCCACCGACACCGATGAGGCAAAGAACCTTGACACCTTTTTCTTCCACTTGAAGCAGGCAGAGAGGCATAGAACCTCAGACTCTTTTTTCTTCTTCCTGATGTAGGCAGAGAACCTAGATCTGTTGCTAATGATCATCACCCTAGAGCCACCACAGAACCAAGGACGAAGAAGCAAGATGATGATCAAATCCTTTCTTGGAGCAACCTTTATGAATCCCCTCACAAACTCCCCCTCATAATATCCTCTCTCTCCCAAACTCTCCTTCTCCTTTAAGCTCTCTTGGAGTGGAAAAATTAGCAAACAATTACTGAAGAGATGGTTAAAGAGCTTAAATAAAATGCCTAAAAAAATGCCTTGAAATTCAATTTGTCGACTATATCATCCAGGACAATCTGTCGATCGTACTGTACGATCAATACAAAATTAGCCATTTTGCTAGGATGATTGCCATGGCCTAGATGATTAGAAGAATTTTTTCTATATATCATCCAGGATGATTTTACGATCGTCCGGGATGATTAGTTCAATTTGAGTGGAAAACAACAAATCGTCCAGATAATTTCTCAGGATATCCAGGACGATGTCCTGGATGATCAGAAGAAAATAGGTGTTTTCATCCTCGACGATTTCACAATCGTCCAGGATGATCAGTTAATTTTGGGTGGCAATCAACAAATCATCCCAAAAATGTCTCGGGATGTCCAGAACGATATCCTGGATGATTAGAAGAAAATTATGGTTTTTTTCTGGGATGATTTGAGATCATCCCATGAAATATAAAGGATCATCTGGGACAATCGGGGATGATCCTCTTATACGATGTGAATGATCAATTAAACCAAAATTGTTCTGCTAATCAAGGGGTCTTTTTTGGCAAAATTGTAGTGAATTATCCAGGACAATACATGTATCATTCCGTACGATCATACCAAATATCTAAAAATAAAATATTTCCTAAAAATGTGATTGGTGGCTGATTTCTGAGTTTAAACATATCATCTAGGATAATGTGAGGATCACAGGATGATCTGCTTAATCAAACTTACTTAGCCCAGATGCCCTAACTAGGGTTTTTGATTTGAACCAATCGTTCAGGATGATTTGAGATCATCTTGTACGATATGCTCAAAAATTAGAAGACTCTCAAACTCACCAAATTTCTCCCCACAGTATGTGTGTGCAAGGTTACTTAGCATCAGGATTCATCTTAATACATTTGACTCAAGAAAAAGGTAAAAACTAATTGAAATTTAAACTTATAGACTAACTCAGTCCTAGTCTACCCAATCTAGAGCTGGCTTTGATTGCAATTGACTTTGTGAACCTAAAATGTTAGTAGGTATGGGCAACTAAAATAGATATGCAGTAGTAGCATTAAAGAAGCAAAAATATTTGATATCATCAAAACTACAATGCTTGAACCTAAATTTTCAATAATCTCCCCCTTTTTGATGATGGCAAACATTTGTTAGGCAATTTCAACTCAAGCAGACAAAAAAAATAAACACAAAGCAAAGAAAAATAATATAAACAAAGTAAAACAAATTTTACTAAAAGTAAGCAAACAATACAGCACTAGTAGGTGGTGAGTGGAAGGATGGGAGTGATGTAGATCCTATCTCCAAGTTTTGGAATTATAGAGTTGCGAAGGATGTGCTGGATTGTGCATGCATCATTTACTAGGGAACTAATAACTGAGTCATGAAAAGGTGCATTGGTTTCCCTAAGAATGAGGTTGACAAGGGTCTAGTTGAAATTAGGATCAGAGGCTAAAAGGTGAAGCTTGTCCCTAATAGTGGATAATAGAATAAATTCATAAAAATCTTGGTACATAATTTCGATAGGACGTTAATTAACGTAGGACTGGAGGGTGGTGAAATCAGCATTAAAACAAAGTCTTGCGAAAAACTTAAAGAGGAGATCAAAATTAAACAGAAAAGCTAGAGTGAGAATAAAAGTCAGTGTGGTGTTGGCGAAGTGATGTAGTAGCTGAAAGTTTAGGGTGGCTTGATTGATGATTCGTGAGGGGTTGATGCCTGAAGATTTGAACTGGGCATAGGCTGCTTTATCAATAGCTTCAATAAAGCAAGGATCAACGATGCTCCTAGAAGAGCTTCCAGCAAGTGCACGTGAGTGTTTCCCATTGCCAGCTATAGCAAGAGAAGAGGTAAAGGTGTAGTGAGGAGAGGAGAGAATATGGTGAAGAATTGGAATGAAGTGGCTGGTTTAAATAGATCTGAGAATATAATCCAGGACGACCATGGGATCATCCAGGATGGTGTGTGCAATTATTATCATCTAGAATGATTGGTCAAAAAGGTGGTCGGATCGTCCAGGATGCTCAGATATCATCCAGAATGATTAAACACAGACGACCGTCCTGAGGAGTCTTTATGGATGATTTTTGACAAAAAGTATCATCTAGGATGATGAGGTGGATCGTCTAGGATGATTAGCATTGATGGATCATACCAACCAAATTCAAATCATCCAAAAATGTTTTAAATACGTATCATCCAGAATGATGAGGTGGATTATTTGGGATGTTTGATGAAGGGTGATTTGATCACATCATCTAGGATGATTTGGATCATCCAAAATGATCTGAACAAAAAAAAATGACAATTTGAATGATGGAGAGGAATGATAAGAGGAATGCAGAAAATAAGAAATTTGAATCAAAACACAAAACATAAACTTATGAAAAATAAGAAATTTCTTTTATTTTATTTGGAATCAATCAGCTCTAGTAATTTAAAAATTTTCATTAATTTCCAATTTAAAAGCTAATAAGAAGAAATTGATGAATTAAAAACTAGAAAAGTTAGAAAATTGATTTTTATAAACCCTACCTCAGACACCTTGCAGGTTTAAATTCCTTTTAAATAAAAATCTAATTCAGAAGAAAAGAAATTGGATAAAAAAAGTGATCCTTTCAAACTTCATTTTAGATAAATATCTGATAAAATAGTATTTCAAATTAAATAACCAAAAATCATAATTTTTTATCTCAAGTGTTTAAATATATTAAGTGGCACATGAATTCCTTTAGGATTTTTAATGATTTGAAAGAGGAGGAAGCTTATTTCTTTGTGTGCTTATTTTATGCCTCTTTTTCAATTATTTGGTGCACTTTGTGCATCTTTTGATTTTTTGATACACTTTATGTATGTTTTTAATTTACTAGCAAACATTATGCATCTTTTTAATGTTGGGCTCATTTTGTGCCTCTTTTTTCTAGTTGATTGGAACACTTTGTGTATATTTTGCAAGCTTCCTTTCTTTCAAGACCTTTAAAAAACTCTCAGTTGTGAGATTATCTTCCAGATGTAAGAAAAGAAAAACTCACTCTATTAGATAAGGAAAAATAATCCACAAAATAGAATCATTCCCATATGATAAATGTAATTACCTGATTAAGAAAACATGAAAGTGATTCAATGATATGGAACACTACTCATATGAGATAGATTGCTTTAGGAAGATAAAATAAATCTCTATTTCAAAGTCCAACTTTTTAATTTTGAAAAAGATTTTTATCCAAAAATATAAATAAACTATTAAAAAAGTTAGAGGAAGAGAAAAAATCATCAATGTTTCTTCCCTTAACTATTTTAGAGAAGTTAGTCACTGCTTACAAGCTCCTAAATAAAAATAAGGCAAAACTCTCATTTAGAAATCAAGTTTATTAGCAGTAGTGAGTAGTGATCTGATTCTGAAGAAAATAAATAAGAAATCAAAAGAAAAAAGAAAGTGCATAAAAAGAAATAACCAAATCAAATAAACAAAAAATAAGCAGGAAATCAAAAACACATAACAAGAACCAGGCAGCTAAATCAAATAAAACTAAGTGCTAAAACATAAATAGCGAGCATCAATCTCAAGCATGAATATCTATCACACCTAATCTGGTTCTTAAGGTGCTAAATTTTTCGAAGACCGGTGATTTTGTGAAGATATGTGCCAGTTGGTTTTCATTGGCTACATGATGTAGCTCTATGTCTCCTTATGTAACATGGTCACTAATGAAGTGGTGCCTGATGTCTATGTGTTTGGTCCTAGAATGTTGGATTGGGTTCTTAGAAATGTAGATGACACTGGTGTTATCACATAAGATAGAAATTATGCCTACAGGAAGTCCTAAATCCAAACTTTATTGTTTCAGCCAAAGGACCTGGGCCACACAACTTTCTGAGGTAATATATTCAGCTTCAGTAGTTGATAGCGCAACTGAGTTCTATTTTCTACTGGACCAGGAGACTAAAGATTATCCTATGAATTGACCACATTCCAATGGTGCCCTTTCTATAGACCCTATATCCTATAAAGTCAGAATCTGAGTATCCTATAATATCAAAGGAGGTGTTATGCCTAAGATACCAGAATCCTATATTTTGGGTCTCTAAGAGATATCTAAGAATTCTCTTAACAGCAGTCAGGTGGGACTCCTTTGGATCAGCCTGAAATTTAGCACAAAGATAAACACTAAAAATAATATCAGGTCTGCTAGCAGTCAGGTAAAGAAGTGATCCAATTATTCCTCTATACTTCTTCTAATCAACAGATTTTTCATTTGAATCCTTATCTAACAGGATATTGAAGCTCATGGGAGTGTTGATTCGCTTGGCTTTATCCATTTCATATTTCTTCAGGATGTCCTTAATATATTTTGATTGATTAAGAAAAGTTCCATTATCCATTTGTTTTATGCTAAATCCAAGAAAGTAAGACAATTTTCCCATCAAACTCATCTCAAATTTCTTACTCATTATTTTAGAAAAATTATCACATAAATTTTCATTAGAAGATCTAAAAATTATATCATCAACATAGATCTAGATAATGAGTAACTCATATCTTACTTTGCTCAAAAAATGGGTAGTGTCTACGCTCCCCTTAACAAACCCCGCTTTCTAGTAGGAATGTACTAAGCCTCTCATACCATGCTCTGGGTGCATGTTTTAATCCATACAAGGCCTTTTTTAATTTGAAAACATGATTGAGAAATTGGGAATTCTCAAAGCGAGGGGGTTTCTCTACAAACACATTTTCGTTTATTATCCCATTTAAAAAGGCACTCTTGATGTCCATTTGGAAAAGCTTAAATCCCTTATAACAGGAAAAGGCTAGTAGCACTCTAATGGCTTCAAAACTAGCTACAGGGGTAAAGGTTTTCTCAAAATCAATCCCTTCTACTTGGTTATACCCCTTAGCCACTAATCTTGCCTTATTCCTCACCACCACACCAGAATCATTCATTTTATTCTTAAAAACCCATTTCATTCGTGCTACACTTTGATCCTTAGGTCTTTCTACCAGCTCCCTATCATCATTCCTAACAAATTGGTTTAGTTTCTCTTACATTGCTAGGATCGAGAATTCATTAGAAAGGGATTGATTGATATTGGTGGGTTCAGTCATTGAAATGAAAGTAGAGTGATTTACTTTATTTCTAAGTCTATGCCTAGTTCTAAAACCTTCAGAAGGGTCTCCTAATATCAGTTCTTTAGGATGACTCGAAGAATGCCTCCACTTTCTAGGTAGCAAAACTTCAAGTTCTATCTTTTCTTCCAGATTAGCAAATTCTACTCCTTGGGTGACTTCTATAACCTCTTCTTCTTTTGCCCTTGACCCTCCAGAATTATCAAATTCATCAAACACAACATGAGTGGTCTCCTCAACAATCAAGGTTCTTTTATTGAAGACTCATTAAGATTTTTCAACACTTGAGTAACCTAGGAACACTCCTTCATTAAAATTTGGGTTAAGCTTTCCTTATTGAGACTTCCCATTATTCAGAATGAACACCTTATAGACACAGAGGTAAGAGAGGTTGGGTGTCCTACCCCTAAGAATTTTATAGGGTGTTTTGTTCAACATAGATCTAAGATTTATCCCATTCAGAACATAACAAGATGTATTCACTGCTTCTGCCCAAACGTATTTAAGAAGTGAGTACTCAGCAAACATGGCTTTAGCGGCTTCTACTAGGGTCCTGTTCTTCCATTCTGCTGAGGGGTCCTATGAGCTAAAAAATTGTAATCTATCCCTTACTCCTTACAGTAGATTTTAAACTTCTTATTTTCAAACTCTCCCCCATGATTACTATGAATAGTCACAATCTCACAACCTAGCTTCCTCTAAATCCAAGTGGGAAAAGAACTAAACTCCTCAAATGACTCACTTTTATGAGACAGAAATCTAACCTAGATGAACCTTGAATAATCATCAATAATCATATACCTAAAGACTTTCCCTCCTAAGCTTGAAGTGCTGACAGGTCCAAAGAGATCCATGTGTAGGACTTCTAAAAGTTTACTAGTGTTTATGTCTTTGATTGAATGGAAGGAGGATTTGACTTGCTTTATAACTTATAGATATCTCACAGGTGGTCCTTAGTGAACTCTAGCATGGGGACACCACTCACTAAGTCTTTTTAGATGATCTTCCTAAGGCTTTTTATACTTGCATGACACAATCTCCTACGCCACAGCCATGATTTATCAGTAATTAATTTTAAGCAAATAGCAATATCAGCTTTAAAGTAATTTAAATCCAGCATATAGACATGGTTGATCCTTTTTTTCCTTATAAAATAATTTTGTCATTTAAGCTTATAAGGCAGCATGTTGGCAGATATTTTATGCTGAAGCCTTTATCGTAGAGATGGCTAATGTTAAGCAGATTGTGTTTCAGTCCATCTAAAAATAAAACATTGTCAATGATGAATTTTTTTGAATCACTAATTATACTTGATTGTTGCAAATTTGGATTCAAAAAGTATAGTTTTGATGATGACAAACATGTTTGTATTCTATTTTCTTGGCTAACCCATTTTAGGTACAAAAGATCAAAAGCAACTCAAGCTAACTCAAGATTGGGTACAAGTGTGTCTAAATGTAATGTTTTCCCTTTCTTGAGTCAAATGTATTATAACTGATCTCCTAGCTAAGTAACCTTGCACACACACACTTAGGGGGAGAGTTTAGTGAATTAGAGTTTCTGTTCAATTTTTGTTTTGATCATCCCGGACGATATCCACATCGTCCTGGACGATCCAGTGAAAATAAAAACCCTAATTAGGGCGACCAAGTTAAGTCTGTCTGATTAAGCATATTGTCCTAGATGATTCATTGATCGTATGGGACGATAGGCTAAAATCAGAAATTCTCAACTGCCAGATCATGTTAGGCAAGTTTTATTTTTAGAGATTTGATCTGATTGTCCCGAACGATACATGTATCATCTTGGATGATCCATTACAATCATACCTAAATTAGTCTGGTGATTAAGAAAAGTAATTAAGGTCTGATTGATTCGATCATATCATCCCGGATGATTGTAGGATCGTACGGGATGATGTGTTAAAAATCTTGACCGTCCAGTGCCTTTCTCCTGTACGTCTAGAGCTATGTGCAGGACGATAATCCCGATTTTGAACTAATCGTACGGAACGATACCCATATCGTTGCGGATGACTAAGTCATTTTGAAATTGTGCTGCATGTTTCACCTGTACGTCTATAGTAGTGCTCAGGACGATTTTGAACTAATCGTCCAGGATGATAGGCATATCGTCCTGGCCGATCAAGTTATTTTGAGATCGTCCAGTATAAGTTCCTCTGGACAACTAGGGCGGTCTTCTAAATGAAATTCCTGATTTACTCTAATCATCCCGGACGATCGCAGAATCGTACGGGACGATCTGAACAACTTTTTTTACTAATCATCTAGAAGAGCCAGATCATCCAGGATGAAACAAATGATTTTGAACTGATCATACAGGATGATCTAGCGATCATCTTGCATGATATTAGCCAACCAGTTGAGATTTAGGGCAAATTTTGAGCCCTCCTATAAAAGATTTTTTTTTCTTCCAACAAGAAAAATCTTTTGCCACTTTCTTTTCTAGAGAAACCTTGAGAGAGAGAGAGAGAGAGCCCGAGAGAGAGATAGAGAGGATCTTGTGAGTGGGAGTTTGTGAGGGATTCACAAAGGTTGCTCCAAGCAAGGATCAGGGTAATCTTCTTCGTTCATCATCTCTCGTCTTGTCAGTATTTTCTGTGGGAGGATCATTCGCAAGAAGATCCGAGTTATCTACACGGTTCAGGAGGAAGTGAAAGGAGTTCAGGTTCTCTGCCTCACCAGGTTGGTGGAAAGGAGTTTTGTACAGGCTTCTCCGCCTTACTGTGGGAGCAGAAGGAGAGTCACTTTTGTTTTAGTGCAATACCCAGAGGGGAGGCTCCGGGGAGTGGGCATAGGTCAAGTTGACCGAACCACTCTAAATCTAGTGTACTCATTCTGATTATTTTATGCACTTTATTTTTCTGTTATTATCTGCTTGGGTGAAATCTTTGTTTGATCTTTTCATTTCTGTGTTTACTTGTTTCCACTGTAAATTATCAAAAAGATTTTTCCTGTTGCTCATAATTTTTTTAAATAAATAATTCACCCCCCCTCTTGGTTAGCCTCGAGACTAGTTTATCAGGGCTTAACATCCCTATCAAACTTTTAAGTGGTATCAAAGTAGGGATTCAAAAATTAAGTTTAAAAACTTTTGAATTTGATCCAAGGCTAACTTTGGTAATCTTAATACTGCTAAAGGTTATTCAATTACATGATCGCAATTGTTTGATAACATACCTTTTGATTTTTGGAAAACTCACATGTCCACTTTTCTTCAATCTATAGATTATCGCATGTCGATACTTGTTAAGGATGGCTATGAACCACCTTTTAGAATGATTAACAATATTAAAACTGAACTACCTATCACTGATTGGACTTTTGATGATCGTGACTTAGCCCAACTGAATGCCAAATGTTTGAACTATTTTTTCTATCCCTTAAAATCTGAGATTACATGCGTGTTTCTACTTGTACAACTGGTAAAGAAATTTGGGATAGATTGTGCATCACTTATGAAGGTACAACTGAAGTCAAACAGTCTAAGTTAAACATATTACTTCATGACTACGAACTTTTTTGCATGAAACCTACTGAATCTATTTTTAAAATATATACAAGGTTCACTCAGATTATCACTTCTTTGCATACTTTAGGAAGAGAACTTACAAACTATGAAAAAGTGAACAAAATTTTGAGACGTTTGGCTTCTTCATTTGACGCTAAGATAACTGCAATTATTGATTCGAAAGATTTAAACAATTGTTCTATTGACAAATTACTTGGGTCACTCATTGCTTATGAGCAAGGGGTGAACCAAAGACAGCTTGATGTAGGTGAGAAGAAGGACAAAATTGTGGCACTGAAGGCCAACAATACTGATACTGATTCTTTCGGGTCTGATAGCGAAGATGTTGCCTTAATCACTAGGCAATTCAAAAGCTTTCTAAGGAAGAAACATAAGAACTTTCAGAAGTGGAACAAGGGTAAGTCCAGTAAAAATTTGAAGGCTCATCTGATACTGTTTGTTTTGAATGCAGGAAGCCTAGACACATTAAGGCTAATTGTCCTACACTTAAAGCTCACCCAAGGAAGGAAAAGGGTGACGAGAAACCCAAATTTAGGAAGGATAAGAAGAGGATTCAAAAGGCGTTCTGGGCAGATTCTGCATCTGATTCCTCTGAGACTAAAGCTGAAGAGGAGGAAACCAACTTGTGTTTGATGGCAGATGATCATCCTGGTCAGTCTGACCAGGAAGAGGTATATGAACTTACTTACGATCAATTATTTGAAGTGTCGGAAAGAATTCATACATCGTATAGGAAACTTAAGAAATTACATGCTAGTCAGAAATTTGATTTCTTAACCTTGCAAAAAGAGCATGATTCTATAGTTAAAGATCATTCCACACTTGACAGCAATCATATGTCTTTACTTGATGAATTTGATGAGCTGAATAAAAGGCATTCTGATTTAATTATTGAACATAATTTATTGAAAACCTCGCATGTTGATTTAGAAAAAGCGTTTAAACAATTAGACAATCTGGCATTTGAAGTGGAGAGTAGTAAGGGAGCATTAAAATTTGAAATTGCAAGTTTGAAGAAAGAAAATGAATTTCTAAAAGTTAAAATCAGTGCTTTTGAGAAAATGAAACACCTCTTACTTTTGCACAGTTTTATGCACTTCCACCTTTTGAAGAATCTGTTTCAACATCATCAAAGCATGTTTCATTCAAACCTAGGAAGAGGCACTATCACCGACGTAGATTAGTTAACCCTTTTCCTGGAGTTAGATGTTTTTCTTGTGGCATGTTAGGACACATCTCCCACACCTACACTATTCACTGTTGTACATATTGGGTGTGGAGGCCCAAATTGCCTGTTTCACAACACAGCACACATGTATTGCATTCTACTTTTCAGAAGAGGGAACCACCAAACCTGTTTGGGTTCCTAAATCTGACATTTGATGATTTTGTAGTGTGCTCTCATACAAGACCTCGTAAGAGTATGTGGTACCTGAACAGCGGATGTTCAAGACACATGACTGGAGATGCAAATCAGTTCATTTCGCTAGAGGCCAGGGCTAGAGGCAAGATTTCACTTGGAGACAACACCACCAGTAGGGTGGTAGGTTCAAGTATAATTGGTGATTCATAGAATTTTATGATTGATAATATTTTTCTTGTAGATGGATTAAAACACAACATGCTAAGCATTAGTCAACTCTGTGACAAAGGATACAACAGCAAATTCCTGCCCACTTACTGCATTTTAACGTTAAATAATAAAATTGTTTTGCACGGACAAAGGATCATCAATGTCTACATGCTGGATGTAAGTTGCTTTAAAGCTAATGTTTTAATTTGCTTAAAAACTACTGCTAATGAGTCTTGGCTGTGGCACAGAAGATTACGTCATGCCAGTATGAAAACCTTTAGGAGAGTCACCCAAAAGGAGTTAGCTAGAGGTCTCCCCAAGCTTAAGTTCACTAAGGACCACCTGTGTGATGCCTGTCAATTAGGGAAGAAAGTCCAGCCCTCCTTTCTCTCTGTTAAGGACATTAGCACCTTTAGACCTTTAGAAGTCCTTCACATAGATCTCTTTGGACCCATTAGCACTGCCAACTTAGGGGGGAGGTCTATGGTTTTGTGATTGTTGATGATTACTCAAGGTTCTCTTGGATTAAATTTCTATCACATAAATCTGAGTCATTTGATGAATTTAAGTCCTTATCCACTTGGATTCA
Source organism: Dendrobium chrysotoxum (assembly GCA_019925795.1). Lineage (NCBI taxonomy): Eukaryota > Viridiplantae > Streptophyta > Magnoliopsida > Asparagales > Orchidaceae > Dendrobium > Dendrobium chrysotoxum. Next base: position 52,674,204 of record CM034315.1, read on the forward strand.
GAGGAAGTTAGGTTGTGAGATCTTGACTATTCATAGTGATCATGGTGGAGAATTTGAAAATATGAAGTTTGAAACTTTCTGTGATGAGCAAGGGATTAGTCATAATTTTTTAGCTCCTAGGACCCCTCAGCAGAACAGGGTTGCTGAAAGGAAGAACAGGTCCTTAGTGAAAGACACTAGAGCCATGCTTGTTGAGTATTCACTTCAAAATACTTTTGGGCTGAAGCGGTGAACACTGCCTGTTATGTACTAAATAGGGTGAATGTTAGATCCAATCTGAACAAGACACCTTATGAGATCATCCCACCTCTATGTCTTTGGCTGTATGGTTTTCATTTTGAATAACAAGAAATCATCCTTAGGAAAGTTTGACCCCAAATCTAATGAAGGAGTGTTCTTAGGCTATTCTAGTATGGGGAAATCCTTTAGGGTGTTTAATAAGAGGACTTTGGTTGTGGAAGAGATAACTCATGTGGTGTTTGATGAATTTGATCCTAAGGAGACTAGAGTTGAGGAAGAAGAAGAGGTATGAGAGATTACCCAAGGGGTTGAAAATGTAAATCTGGAGGAAAGGGTAGAACCTCAAAGCACTTTGCCTAGAGATTGGAGATATTCTTTGAGTCATCCTAAAGAACTGACCTTAGGATACCCTTCTGAAGATGTTAGGACTAGGCATGGACTTAAGAAGGAAGTAAACCATTCTGCCTTTATCTCAATGATTGAACCCACCAACATCAATCAAGCCCTCTCTGATGAATTTTGGATCGTAGCTATGCAAGAGGGACTGAATTAATTTGTAAGGAATGATGTTTGGGAGTTAGTAGAAAGACCTAGGAATCAAAGTATAGTGGGAACCAAGTGGGTCTTTAAGAATAAGATGAATGATTCTAGTGTGGTGGTTAGCAATAAGATAAGATTAGTAGCTAAGGGGTACAATCAAATTGAAGGGATTGATTTTGAGTAGACCTTTGCCCCTGTTGCTAGATTGGAAGCCATTAGGGTGCTACTAGCCTTTGCCTGTTACAAAGGATTTAAGCTGTTTCAAATGGATGTTAAGAGTGCCTTTTTAATTGTGGTAATAAAAAAGGATGTTTTTGTAAAATAACCCCTAGGTTTAGAGAGTTTCCAATATCCAAATCATATTTACAAATTAGAAAAGGCCTTATATGGATTGAAACATGCACCCAGAGCTTGGTACGATAGGCTTAGCACATTTCTATTAGAACGAGATTTTGTTAAGGTGAGCGTAGACACCACCCTTTTTCTGAGGAGAGTAAGGGATGATTTACCCTTTATCCAGATCTATATTGATGATATAATTTATGGATCTTATGATAAATAATTATGTGATGAGTTTTCTAAAATAATGTGTAAAGAAGTTTGAGATGAGTATGATGGGAGAATTGCCCAACTTTTTGGGGTTTAGTATAAGACAAATGGATGATGGAACCTTTCTCAATCAATCTAAATACACTAAGGATATTTTGAAGAAATATGAAATGGATAAATCCAAGCCAATCAACACTCCCATGAGCTCCTCAGTTCAGTTAGATAAGGATTCAAATGGAAAATTTGTTGATCAGAAGAAGTATAGAGAATAATTGGATCACTGCTTTACCTGACTGCTAGCCGACCTGATATTATATTTAGTGTTTGTCTTTGTGCTAGGTTTCAAGCTGATCCTAAAGAGTCCCACCTAACTACTATTAAGAGAATTCTTAGATATCTTTTAGAGACCCCAAACCTAGGAATCTGGTACCCTAGGCATATCACTTCTTTTGAGATTATTGGATATTCTTATTCTGATTTTGCAGGGTGTAGGGTGGATAGAAAAAGCACTTCTGGAACTTGCCAATTCATAGGACAGTCTTTAGTCTTCTGGTCCAATAGAAAACAAAACTCAGTTGCACGTACCACTGCTGAAGCTGAGTACATTACCTTAGGAAGTTGTGTGGCTCAAGTCCTTTGGTTAACGCAACAAGTTTTGGATTTAGGATTACTTGTTGGCAAAATTTTTATTCTGTGTGATAATACTAGTAACATCTACATTTCTAAGAATCCAATCCAATATTCTAGAACCAAACACATTAATATAAGGCATCACTTCATTAGGGACCATGTTACAAAAGGGGACATTGAGCTACATCTTGTAGCAACTAAAAATCAACTTGCTGACATATTTACTAAACCACTGGCCTTTGACTCATTCAGTATTTTGAGGACCAGATTAGGTGTGATTGACATAAATGCTTGATTCTGATGACTACTAATTTCAGATTTATCTGTTTTTATTTAGTTTTTATTAGTTAGTTGTTTGATTTGATTATCTGTTTCCTATTGTTTTGTGTTCTTCTGCTGATTTTCATTTTAGTCTTGCTGTTGTTTTTATTTGAGTATTTAATTTGATGTGATTTCCTACTTGTTTTTTTATTTACTATTTTTTTCCTTTCAAAATCAGATCACTGCTCACTACTGCTAATAAACTGGATTTCTAACTGAGAGTTTTGCCTTATTTTTATTTGGAAGCTGGTAAGCAGTGATTGACTCCTCTGAATCTATTAAAGGGAAGAAATGTTGATGATTGTTTCTATTTTTCTAACTCCCTTTAATGGTGTATTATTTCTTTTGGATAAAAAGCTTCTTTAAAATTAAAAAGTTAGTTTTTAAAATAGAGATCTATTTTATCTTCCTACAGTAATCTACCTCATATGAATAGTATTTTCAAAGTTTTGAGTCATTATTATGATTTTTTGAACCAAGTGATGGCACTTATCATATGATGTATGGTTTTTGTTTTGTGAATTACTTTTCCTTATTATAGAGAGTGAGCTTTTTCATCTCTTACATCTGGAAGGTAATTTCACAGCTAAGATTCTTTAAAGATTTGGAAAGGGAGAAAGCTTATAAAAGATGCGCAAAGAGCACCACAATGAAAAGAGGCACAAAATTAGCCCAAATTAAAAAGATGTGTAATGTCGCCAAAAATTTAAAAAGATACACAAAATGTATCAAAAATAAAAAGATGCGCAAAGTGCGAAAAAAATTGAAAAAGAGGCACAAATTGAGCCCACAAAGAAATAGGCTTTCTTCCCTTTCAGATCTTTAAATGTCTTAGAAAAATTCATGCACCACTTAATATTTTTAAAAGCTTGAGAAGAAAATCATGATTTCTGATTTCCTACTTTGTAATACTATTATATCAGATATTTTTCTAGAATAAGGATTGAAAGGATCTCTTTTCGAATCTAATTTCTTTACTTCAGAATTGGATTTTTGTTTTGAAAGGAATTTGCACCTATAAGGTGTCTGAGGTGGGAGTTACGAAAGTCAATTTTCCAACTTTTTTGGATTTTAGCGCTGTCAATCATCTTCTTATTGGTTTTTGGATTCAAAATCGAGGGAAAATTCTGATTTATTAGAGAAGATCAATTCAAAAAAAAATTGTTATTTTTTGTGTGTTTTTGTGTTTCTCGTTTCTAGTTTTATTTACTCTGCTTTTATTTTTTGTTTTATTATACGTGTTTTTGGGATCCCTGATCTTTCCTCTCCATCCTTCATATGGCCTGGTTTGGAGCCCATTTCGCTGCCATTCATAGCTACTTTCAGCCACCACCTCCTCCTTCTGATCAGGATCCACCTCCTTTTTAGTTTTATGTTTTATGATGTTTTTTACTTGTATTGTTGTCTGTTCCTTCTCCTTTTTGTGATGTCAAAAGGGGGAGTTAGTGTTTTGAGTGACTAGTAGTTTCCTGTACTGTTTTATTTGTTTAGTAAAATTTGAAATGATATTTGTTTTTCATATGTGCATTGGTTAACTCTTGGTTATTTTGTTTGAAACTACTGCATCAATTTTTGCCATCATCAAAAATGGGTAGATTGTTACAAATCTGGATTCGAAAAGTATAGTTTTGATGATGACAATCATGTTTGTATTCTATTTTTCTTGGCTAACCCATTTTAGGTACAAAAGATCAAAAGCAACTCAAGCCAACACAAGATCGGGTCCAAGTGTGTCTAAATGTAATGTTTTCCGTTTCGTGAGTCAAATATAATGTAACTGATCTCCTAGCTAAGTAACCTTGCACACACACACTCAGCGGGAGAGTTTAGTGAATTAGAGTTTCTGTTCAATTTTTGTTCTGATCGTCCCGGATGATATCTACATCATCCTAGATGATCTAGTGAAAAAAGAAACCCTAATTAGGGTGACCATATTTAGTCTGTCTGATTAATCATATTATCCTGGACGATCCATTGATCATATGGGATGATAGGCTAAAATCAAAAATTCTCAGCCGCTAGATCAAGTTAGGCAAGTTTTATTTTTAGAGATTTGATCTGATCGTCCCGGACAATATGTGTATCATCCTACACGATCCATTACAATCATGCTTAAATTAGTATGGGGATTAGAGAAAGTAATTAAGGTCTGATTGATTCGATCGTATCATCTCGAATGATCGTAGGATCGTACGAGATGACGTGTTAAAAATCCTGACCATCTAGTGCCTTTCACCTGTACATCCAAAGCTGTGTGCAAGACGATAATCCCGATTTTGAACTAATCATATGGGACGATACCCATATCATCCCGGACGATCAAGTCATTTGGAAATCATCCTACATGTTTCACCTGTATGTCCAGAGCAGTGCTTAGGATGATTTTGGCACTTTTTGAACTAATCGTCCAGGATGATAGGCATATCGTCCTGACCAATCAAGTCATTTTGAGATTATCCAGCACAAGTTCCTCTGGATAACCAGATCGGTCTTTTGAATGAAATTTCTTATTTGCACTAATCATCCCGGTTGATCGCAGAATCGTACGGGACGATCTGAATAACTTTTTTCTACTAATCGTCCAGAAGAGCCAGATAGTCCAGGATGAAACAGGTGATTTTGAACTGATCATATAGGATGATCTAGCGATCGTCCTGGATAATATTGGCTGACCAGTTGAGATTTAGGGTAAATTTTGAGCCCTCCTATAAAAGATTTTTTTTTCTTCCAACATGAAAAATCTTTTGCCACTTTCCTTTCTAGAGAAACATTAAGAGAGAGAGAGAGAGCTTGGGAGAGAGAGAGGATCTTGTGAGGGGGAGTTTGTGAGGGATTCACACAGGTTGCTCCAAGAAAGGATCAGAGTCATCTTCTCCTTTCATCGTCTCCCATCTTATCGGTGTTTTCTATGGGAGGATCGTTCGCGAGAAGATCCGGGTTCTCTACCCACCTCAGGAGGAAGTTAAAGGAGTTCAGGTTCTCTGCCTGCTTCAGGAGGAAGCGAAAGGGGTCCAGGTTCTCTGCCCGCTTCAAGAGGAAGCGAAAGGAGTTCAGGTTCTCTACCTCACCGGGTTGGTGGAAAGGAGTTTTGTACAGGCTTCTCTGCCTTGCTGTGGGAGCAGAAGGAGAGTCACTTTTATGTTAGTGCAATACTCGAAGGGGAAGCTCCGGGGAGTGGATGTAGGCCAAGTTGACCGAACCACTATAAAATCTGGTGTGCTCTTTCTAATTATTTTCTGCACTTTATTTTTCTTTTATTATCTGCTTGGGTGAAATCTGTGTTTGATCTTTTCGATTCTATGTTTACTTATTTCCACTGTAAATTATCAAAAAGATTTTTCCTGTTGCTCATGAATTTTTTAAATAACCAATTCACCCCCCTCTTGGTTAGCCTCGGGACTAATTCATTAGGGCTTAACATCCCTATCAAACTTTCACTAATCCCACTACTCTCCTCATGGTGTTGTCTCCAAGTGTAACCTTGCCTCCTGCTCTAATCTCCAATGAAATGAATTGATTTGCATCTCCAGTCATATGCCTTGAACAGCCACTATCTAGGTACCACATGCTCTCACGAGGTCTTTTGTGAGAGCATCCCTACAAAATCATCATATGTCATATTTAAGAACCCAAATAGGTTTGGGTCCCTTGTGATGAAAAGAAGAATTCGATGCATGCTATGCTGTGGATTTTGCAATTTTGGTCTCCACACCCAATGTGTACTATAGTGAATAGTGAAAGTGTATGTGATATGTCCTAGCATGCCCCAAGAAAAACATCTAACACCAGGAAAAGAATTTACTAATCTACATGGGTGATAGTGCCTTTTCCTAGGTTTGGATGATGCATACTTAGATGATTGTGTATGAAATTATTTAAGTGATGGTGATTGTTCATTTTTCATGAAAGCAGTTAATTAAGAGTCAAAAAATTTATTTGAACTATTAATAATTAAATTTTTCACTCTCAATGCATGCTCCCTACTCTCTATTTCAAATGCATGAGTTTCTAATTCCTTGAATGCAATTTCTAATTCAACATATGATGTTTTCAGTAAATCGTGCTCAGCAGATAAATCAGAATGCTTTTTATTTAATTTATCAAGTAATGCCATATAATTGCTATCCAAGGTGGAATGATCTTTAATCAAAATTTCATGTACTTTTTGTAAGTTTAAAAATTCCAATTTCAGGCTAGCATGCAATTTTTTCAACTTCCTGTACCATGTATAAATTTTCTCAAAAACTTCAAGTAATTGATCATACGTTAATTCACATAACTCTTCTTGGTCAAAGTGACCAAGATGATCATCCGCCACCAAACACAAGTTAGTTACCTCCTCTTCATCTTCCATTTTAGAGAGCTAGATGTTGAATCAGCCTAGAAAGCCTTTTGGATCTTCTTCTTGTCCTTCTTGAACTTGGGTTTCTTCCCACACTTCTCCTTGCTTGGGTTAGACTTAAGTGTAGGGCAATCAGACTTTAGATTCCCAAGCTTCCTACATTCAAAGCAAATAACATCTGATGAGCCTTTAAAATTCTTACAAGATTTACCTTTGTTCCACTTCTGATGATGCTTTTGTTTCTTCCTCAAGAAGCTCTTGAATTTCCTTGTAATTAAGGCCATGTCATCATCATCAGAACCTAAAGGGCCATAGTCAAATCATTAGCCTTCAAGGCTACGAATTTCTCCTTCTTTATCTCACCTGCATCAAGCTGCCTTTGGTTTATTCCATGCTCGTAATCAATTAGTGACCCAAGTAAGTTATTAATTGAATAATTATTTAAATATTTTGATTCAGTAATTGCAATAATTTTAGCATCAAAGAAAGAAGGAAAATATTATAAAATTTTGTTCACTTTTTCATAGTTTGTAAGTTCTCTTCCTAAGGCATGCAGGGAAGTGAAAATCTGTGTAAATCTAGTGTACATCTCAGAAATTGATTCATTGGGTTTAATGCGAAAGAGTTCATAATCATGCAAGAGAATGTTCAGTCTAGATTGTTTAATCTCATTAGTTCCTTCATAAGTGATGCACAATCTATCCCGAATTTCTTTACCAGTTTCACATATTGAAACACGCATATAATCTTTAGATTTCAACACATAGAAAAAATAGTTCAAACATTTAGCATTCAATTGAGCAAGATCACAATCATTAGTTGTCCATTCAACGAATGGAATTTCAGTTTTAACTCCATTAACAAGTCAATAGGGTGCAACATAACCTTCTTTAACAAGCATCCATATGCATTAATCGATCGATTGCAAAAAGGTAGACATGTGAGTTTTCTAAAAATCAAAAGTAATATTATCAAATAAAGGTGGTCGTGTGATTGAATAACCTTCCATAGTATTATGATTTTCAAAATTAGCCATGGATCAAAATTCAAAAGTTTTCTAAAACTTTATTTTATGAATCCCGCTCTAATACCACTTAAAAGTTTGTTACGGTTATTAATCCCTTATGAACTAGTCCCACGGCTAACCAAGAGGGGGGTTGAATTGGTATTTTAAAAGTTCTTGCACAAATAGAAAATATTTTTGTCTTTTTGAATATTTGAAAAACAAATAATGAAAGTGGAAGCAGATAAGCAAAATCAAATTTTCAACCTTAGATCAAATCATAAAAAATATAAGGAAATTAAAATAGAGAAAATTATATAAAAAGAGCACACAAGATTTATAGTAGTTTGTTCAACTTGACTTACGACCACTAGAGTGACTCTCCTTTTGCTCTTACAGTAAGGTGGAGAAGCCCTTACAAAATTTTTCCACCAGCATCGGTGTGGTAGAGAACCTTGACTACTTTTGCTTCCTCTAGAAGCAGGCAGAGAACCCCAAAATCCTTTTACTTCCTCCTGAAGCAGGCAGAGGACCTCAGACTCTTTTTGCTTCCTCTTGAAGCAGGCAGAGAACCTAGATTTGATGCTGATGATCGTCTCCCTAGAGCCACCAAGGAAACAAGGATGAAGAAAAAAGACGACGACCAAATCCTTGCTTAGAGCAACCTTTGTGAATCCCCTCACAAACTCCCCCTCACAAGATCCTCTCTTTCTCCCAAACTCTACTTCTCCTCTAATCTCTCTTGGAGTGGAAAAATTACCAAAAGATTGCTGAAGAGATGGTTAAAGAGCTTAAATAGAAGGCCTCAAAAAAATGCCTTAAAATTCAATTTGCCGACTATATCGTCCAGTATAATCTATCGATCGTCCTGTACGATCAGTGCAAAATTAGCCATTTTGCTAGGATGATTTCCATAGTTTGAATGATTAGAAGAAATATTTTCTACATATCATCCAGATAGTTTCTCGGGATGTCCAGGATGATGTCCTGGGTGATAAGAATAAAATAGGTGTTTTCATCTTGGATGATTTCACAATCGACCTGGACGATCAGTTCATTTTGGGTGGCAATTAACAAATCATCCAGAAAATGTCTCAGGACATCCAGGACGATATCCTGGATGATCAGAACAAAATTATGGTTTTTGTCTGGGACGATTTAAGATCACCGCATAAAATATAAAGGATCATCCGGGACGATTGAGGACGATCATCCTGTACGTTGTGATTGATCAATTAAACCATAATTGTTCTACTAATCAAGGGGTCTTTTTTGGTAAAATTGTAGTGAATCATCCAGGACGATATAGGTATCATCCCGTACGATTAGTCCAAATATCTAAAAATTAAATATTTCATAAAAATGTGATTGGTGACTGATTTCTGAGTTTAAATATATCATCCATGATGATGTGAGGATCATCCAGGATGATTTGCTTAATCAAACTTCTTTTTTTTAAGGAGAAACCCACGAAGGGGCCTACGCATTAATTAAAGGAAAAAGTACAAAGTCCTTAAGGGGGACTCAAGCTCTCTAATGCTCAAAAGAGCTTCAAAATTAAAATCAAAAAGCCTATGAGCTCAAGTCCCGTATTAGGCAAAAGTAAAAAAATACCTAGGTACATTCTACTGTGCACAAGAAAGAGCACCCAAAAAGAAGGAAGACAGCAAAAAACAGCAGTGAGCTCCAGCTTCCTATCCAAAAAATCAACACCATGATCACCTGCACTAATTTAAATCTGCAAGGAAAGGTGAAGGCCACAACAATAATAATACAGGAAAGGATAATCTATAAAAGGAATATAATACCACCAAATATACTTGTTGCAGATAGAATAAGGCCAACAAGGAAAGATATCCCAATTCCAAACATTATCTGTAGAATAACCTGAGGCAAGAAATGACTCCTTATGAATAATGATAATAGAGCCAAAATAAAAACAAGAAGAAGCACCACAAATGTTAACCTCAATTAAAATGGGTAAGGGAAAATACAAAAAATAATCAATTAGAAAACCAAAAAAGCCGATAGCCACCACCTTCATGATTAAAACCCCAAAGCCGCTCAATTCTAAACCCATAAAAGCTTAAGCTCCAGAAGAAATTAGGAAGAGGAGACCAATTTAGCCTCACCAATAAAAAACTAACAGACCAAACCCACCATAGCACAAAGACCTTACACCTCCAGTAGAACCAGCTATAGGCCCCCCAAAAAGTAATTAGCAAAGGCACAGCAACCAAGGCTCAAGAATTCCCCAACCAGTAGCCACCCAAAATATAAATCCCATAAAGGAGACTCAACTTCCCCCGGAGACAACAGACGGGCCAGCAAACACGGCAACAAAGGTTCTAGAACTCCCCATCCAGCAGTCACCCAAAATAGAAACCTAAAAGCTCCAGGAAAGCATAAAAGCTGGGCCAGTCAAAAAGACACAATGCCATATAAAAACTACATGACAAAAGTAAGAAAATCCACCTTGGAATAGAAGAGCAACAAAGGGGCTTTAATTCATGATCTTTTACATGCCAATCATTGCTCAACTCCCCAACAAAAAAAACACAGCAACTTAAGCAAGCAAAGGCTAAAAGAACTAACAGGACCACAATAACCAAGAGAACTAAAAACCATGGATTCTCACTCTCAGTGGCAACCAGGACATAAAGACGAAAGTAACAAAGCCAAGAAGGACTGGAGCAGCACACAGCCTAAACCAGTAACATCAGACAGTATAATCAACCACCACATCAAACTGAACTAAGTAAAACTCCAACATAATACAATAGCCAGAAGCAAAAGCCACCACCAAACAACTAATCAAACCCCCAACCATCCAGTATACCCACCTGAAAAGAGTAAACGTAGGACACAGGGCCAGGAAGACACCATTACACAAACTAGATAAACAAAACTGAAATAGATTAAATCCTAACATAAGGTAAACAAATTTTGTCCAATCTTAAAAGGCCTTTTAAAGGGATCAGAACATTGGCTTCCAAGAAATCAATGAAACATTTAATCCCAGATTCAAAATGAGCCAACCACTTGGCACAAGCATTACCTTCCCTAAACACATGGGAGAAAGAAACATTGATAAAAACCATCAAAAGTTTAATATCTCTAACAATATAAAAAATCTCAGAATTACAAATAGAATCAACACCTTCAAAAATGCACTGAATGTTATGAGTCGACTCAGCCTCAATACCAATTTTAGAAATGCCAAGAGACATACAAATTCCCAACCCATAAAGAATTGCATTAAGAAATGCCAGATGAAAATTAACATTATGCAAAGGACCCACAAACGCAAGAATAACATTACCATGGCAATCCCTAATGAGGCCACCACACCCCATGCTGTTAATCTCATGAGCAACACCAACATTCAGCTTGAAGCAACCCAAAGAAGATTTAACCCAAGAGAAAAAATGAGGTGAGAAGAAAGAAAATGCACCTCCAACCTAATACCTAAGTCAATAGCAACATTATAATAAATTTTGAAACTTTTGGAAGAAAGCAACTTAACAGAAAACAAACTGAACAATTTGTCCTTCACCTTCATAACAACCCTCTGAGAGTCCATTCTAATACCATTAAAAAGAGAATTATTCCTCTCCATCCAAAGAAACCATGAAATAAGAGAAGGGATAACATTTCTAATATGGCCTTTAGAATTCACAAACCAAGCATTAAGAAGAGCATTAATAGACAAGTTCACATTAAAATAGTTTAATTTGAAGAGATCATCAAAATGACACCAAATTTTAACAACTAAAGGACCCGAAACAAAAAAATGATGCATACTCTCCATATGATAATAACATTGACACTTAGACGGGAGGATAAAACCTCTTTTGATCAAGTTATCATCTGTAGGAATGAATCTATGTAAAATTCTGCAAATAGAATAGGCAATAGTAGGAGGGATGCTTCTATGCCAAATCATTAAAAATATGGTAGTATCAACATTTTAAGTTCTAAAAGTGTGACAAGCATCTTTTAATCTAAAAACCCCATCATTAGCAAAATTACATAATAAAATATCATTAGACTCCAAATTCAAAGGAAGACTGAGAATTTTTTTAATAATAAAGTTAGGAATCACATTAGCAAGCTTATCATAGTCCCAACAATAATCATTAATGAAAAATTAACCTTAATCACAGTAGTAGAATTAGAATAAATAAGAGAGTCAATGGAATGATTACCTAACCATTGATCCTGCCAAAAGAAAATGTTGCCACCTCTAAGACCCCAAGAGAGATGAGGCTCCACATCCCACTTAACCTTGCACAGCCTCTACCAAACTTTAGAATCACCAATATTAAAAGAACAAGTAGTAGGATGCTTTCCCACACAGTATTTGGAAAACACAAATTTAGCCCACAAAGAAAAATTTGCATGAAAAGTAAACCATAATTTGAAGGAAAAAAGCAAGAGCCAAATCTGCCATGCTTTTACATCCCAAGCCCCCCTGCTTCAAAACCCCACAACACTTGTCCTAGGAAGCCCAAGCAATTTTAGTGTTACTACTAGCACCTTTCCAAAAAAATTATTAAGGATCTTATCAATTCTATTACAAACCATTTTAGTGGGAAGCAAAATTTGGAAAGAACAGATAGGGAGAGAATAAAGAACACTTTTAATAAGAGTAAGCCTACCTCCAAAGCTCAAAAAATTAGAATCCCAAGACAAGAGTTTAATTTGCACAACAATGGTTAAATCATCAAACAAAAAAGATTTCCTTCTACCTTTAAAAAGAGGAATACCAAGATACTTGATAAGTAACTAACCATGCACAAAACCAGTAAGGTCTTTAATAGCCATGATACGAGCATTAGGCAACTTGTTAGAAACAATGAAACAATATTTCTGATTGTTCAAAGAGAGGCCACTAACAGTTTGAAAATTGTAAAAGAAATCCAAAATCTTATTAATCTTATTACAAGAAGCATTCATAAAGATAATAAAATCATCAGCAAAAAATAAATGAGATATAAGAAAACCCCCCCTAGTCCTGAAAAAGAAAGTGAGGTGGTTTTCAAAAAGGTTAGCAAGACTTCTAGAAAGATAATTAACCACAATAATAAAAGAGCTGGAGACATAGGGTCTCCCTGCCTTAAACCATGAGAAGATTTAAAAAAACCAGGGTCTTGCCATTGATAATAATAGAGAAGAAAGAACCTTCAATACAATTTCTAATAAGGTTAATAAACACCAAGTTAAAACTAAATAATTGCAGGTTGTTATAAATGAATTGCCAACTAATGTTATCATAAGCCTTAGAGATGTCAAGCTTGAAGATATTGTTACCACCCCTCACCTTGACATCAAAATCATGGTAGAATTCCTGGCCCAACAAAATATTATCAGAGATAGCATGACCTTTAACAAAGCCCATTTGGAAAGGAGAAATAATTTTAGGAAGAACCATAGTTAAATGATTCATAAAAATTTTAGAAATCAGTTTACTAAAAAAAGTGCAAAGACTAATAGGTCTAAAGTCATTCTAATTGCTAGCATTATTATTCTTAGGGATAAGAATAATAGAGGTAGAAGAAACAAATTTAGGCAAAGCATGGCCAGCAAAAAACTCCAAAATAGTAACATAAAGATCATCATTAATAATACCCCAAGATTTTAGAAAAAAATTGGTAGTGTAACCATCCAGACCAGCAACAGAGTCGCCATTCATGTCAAAAACAATATCTTTTAAATCATCTAAAGAGGGAGGTTTAGTGAGCAAATCATTATCCTCATGCAAGATGAGATTAGGAATAATAGAAGGGTTGTCAATATTACCAGGGATAAAGTCCTTATTAAGCCGATCCTAAAAATGTTGAATAGCCAACAAGGCAATTTCCTTAGCATTCTCTGTAACAGAACCATCCTCACATTTGATTTTATTAACGGAATTCTTAGCATGTTTCCTTTTAACCAAAGCATTAAAATATTTCATATTATTATCACCTTCCACCAGATGTTTAGCAGTAGCTTCTTGTTTCCAAAAAGTTTCTTCTTGAGCATGTAATTTAAAATGACAATCCTTAGCCTCTCTAAGAAAAGCAAAGTGAGTATTAGAAGGAGAGTTTTGACAATTATGCTCAGCATTATTAACAGCCTCTTTAGCACTTAAGATATTAGAAAAAAGATTTTTAAAGACATTGTGATTCTACCAATTTAAAAGTTGTTTAAGCCTTTTCAATTTGAACCAAAGTATTTTCATGCCAATGACAAAATCATCCGGATGAAGATGGGCATCCCAATTATCCTGAACAACACTCAAAAAAGCGTCATGCTGTAACCACATATTTTGAAAATGAAATTGAGGAAAAGAGTTCACATGTCTAATGTTAAGAGCAAGAAGCAAAGTAGAATGATCAGAGAGAGTATGACTAAGATGCTCAATAGAAATGGAACTAAAAGCGTTAAGCCAGTTATATTAAATAAAATACGATCCAGGCTTTGCCATAATCGCCCCCGGTTCCAAGTAAATCTATTACTAGAGTAGCTAATATCAATGAGATTACAATCCATAATTATATTATTAAAATCCTCCATAGAATGCAAAATAGGAGAGGACCCCCCAATTCGTTCCGAAGGATTAGAGATGGTGTTAAAATCACCACCCACCAACCATGGCAACTTACAAATACTATAAAAGACAAATAACTGCTCCCAAAGAATTTTTCTAGCCCCACAAGAGGAGGCAGCATAAATGAAAGTGGCATAACAATTAAGATTTAAAAATTCAATGTTACAATGCAAAACTTGAGTAAAATTGCCAAGAATATCAATCCAAACTGGATCTTTCCAAAATAGCCAAATTTTATTAGCACAATTCATAGTGGCATGCTTAAAATCTAAAATTCTAGCAGTATTAAGTAAGTTAGAGACATTGACAAGCAGTTCAAGTAAAACAAGAATAGAAATATCATGGATACAACGTAAATTCTTCACCCACAAGCAAAAAGAAGAACACCCATACCCCTAACATTTCAAATAATAGGTTTAAACATAAGAAATATTGCTAACGACTAGTTTGTGAACTGGTATTTCTACCCGATTATAAAATAAGGTTCTTGCTTTTTCTACCATGCTTATTTTGAGCTTTAATGATACTAGTATCATTGTCATCTTTAGCGAAGCATTTAGCAGAATATTCCAATTCATCAGTATCAGTAAAAGCATCACTATTATAATGGGAGGTAGAGGGTGACTTACAGTCAATAATCAAATCCTTTTCCTTACCCATTTGAGGAAGCTCACCTTCTTCCAATGATTATCCATCCTTATTAGAATTACTATTCAAGAGAAGTGCTACATTCTGTTTCTCAATCAAGTACTTTTCATTAGGCCTCAAATTATTGTTTCTACTGTTCCTTTCATTTTCAGACACATAACCCTGAACATGAATAATACATAGAGAAGCAACGACATTAGAGGATTTGTTAGTATTCAACAAACAGTCCATAACTGATAACTTAGAAATAGCATTATTTAGAGGAAAATAAACAGTTATCCCTTAGTTCTCCATGTTATCACAATCATGGGGACAACTAGCCAAAGTGTTAATAGCAATAACCTACACACAGGGATGAACATTTATAATGGCAAGATCCAAGGAGGTATGAATGGGGAGGGTCAACAAGCACAGGTAAAGGGGAATCACCCAAATTGGATGTATTTCCTTCAATCTCAACAGAAGGCAAATTATCATTCTCAAGAAGAGGCCCATCGTTTCGTTGAGGTTATTTGGACACAGCTTTATCTATAGGAAGTTGAGGATGTAACCTAAAACATTCATCAACACCATGGCCATGCATTTTATAGTTAGAAAAAATGATAAGAAGATTTTCAAATTCCACTTTTTGGAAATATCCATTTAGCTCAGAACCTATCCAAACTTCACTAGGATGTTTTTTAGAAACATCAAGTTCTACAAGAACACGAGCCACAGAGGGTCGAGAGATAGAAGCAGTGGCTTGATCCATTTGTAAAGGTCTCTCAAAAATCGATGCAAGCCTAAACAAGATTTGAAAATTAAAAAAAATGAAGTCTCAAGTTAGGGAATGAAATCCAAACAGGTGTAATAGGCGATTCTTCCCAGACATCAAAGTTAGGCATCCATTTGAGTAAACGCATTTGACAAGCTTAAATATAGTAGGACCTTCTTACAATGATACGGCTATAATTAAGATCATTCATTAATTGGATCGCAATATGATGAGGGTCTAGCAAACCCACATGAAAGGCACCTGAGAGTTTCAAGCATACAAAAAATTTTTAGATAACATCCAAATTAGGCCTACACAAAATAAATTTACTAACAAGTGTAAGCACAAATGGGGTAGCCAACTGAGAGACCACCGATTCATCGAACATAAGAGCCGGGCAACCTTTGAAAGAGGAGAGCACAAAGTTGAGCTTAGGTGTAAAAGAAGAAAAACCAGAAATGACATCCTTGAAGGATCGAGAATAGCCATCAGGGATGGACGTTATCGGGGGGTTAGATGATGATGGAGTCATCATCTCCCAAAGCCAAAAATTGAGAGAAAACCTAAAATAAATGCCCCGAAAAGATCAAATGAAAGCCAAAGATTAGAAATGTTAAACCAAAACAAAACTAGATCGCTAGGGCAACGAAAGCAAACTCCCGACAGCAAGCCCTAAATCACCCAAGAATCGCCTCCAGAGCAGAGCATTGGATTGAAATCAGTATTTCCTTGGTCATTCCTTTGATCTGCTTAATCAAACTTACTTAGCCCAGATGCCCTAATTAGGGTTTCTATTTTTAACTAATCATCCAGGATGATTTGAGATCGTCTTGTACGATATCCTCAAAAATTAGAAGACTCTCAAACTAACAAAATTTCTCCCCACAGTGTGTGTGTGCAAGGTTACTTAGCATCAAGATTTATCTTATTACATTTGACTCAAGAAAAGGTAAAAACTATTTGAAATTTAAACATACAGACTGGCTCAGTCCTACTCTACCCAATCTTGAGCTGGCTTTGATTACAATTGACTTTGTGAACCTGAAAAGTTATTAGGTATGTGCAACTAAAATAGATAGCAGTAGTAGAAGTAAAGAAGCAGAAATGTTTGATATCATCAAAACTATAATGCTTGAACCAAGATTTGTAACAACCACCTCGACCTGATCAGGGTCCTTATGATTTTTTGTTTGTTGTGTTTTGGTGATTTTTCTTATGTTTCTGCTTTGTAATGTATTTTCTATTTTGTTATTTTATTCAGTTTTTTTTCTCCTTTTTGTGATGTCAATGGGGGGGGTGGTAGTTTTTTGTTAGATGTTTACACCTTCATGTAAATGAAGCCAGTTTATTATTTTTCTAATGTTTGCCTTGCTAAATGTCTTTTTCTTACATTTAAAAAAACTCTCCTTATTTTCAAAAATTCATCTTCTAAGGGGGAATTTAGGCAATATCAAAACTATTTGAATATCTTTAACAACAATATTTACCATCATTTAAAAGGTGGAGATTGTTATAAATTTGGACCCAAGTATTATGTTTTTAATGATAACAAATATTATAGTTTCCTTACTGCTATCTCTTGTTAATTATTATTATTGCATATTTGTTTTGTTTCTTGAGCACTAACATTCTAGGTCCATCATACACTATGCAACTATTCAGCCCAAGACTGGGTAGAATAGGGTTGAAAAGTCTGTATTCTTATTTTTCCTTATTTTACTTTTCTTATGCCAAAAAATGTATTTGGTGGATACTAGGCTTGGTAACCATGCACACACACACTCAAGGGAGTGAGTTAGTGTCAATATTAGAAGTGAGATTTTCTGAACTAATAATACTGTACGATTTATATCATACCGTATAAAAAATTAATCAGAAAATAATTAAAATGGCTAATTGTGATAATTAAGGAAAGATGAACTAATCGTGATGTATGATCTACATAGTATAGGATGATCAATTAAATTTATCATCCTAGTCGCCAATCACAATTTAAGAAACATTTTGATATTTCTAATTTGTATTGATCGTATGGTGTGATATTTATCATATTGTATGATATAATTAAATTTTGCCTAAATTAATCTTGTGATTAAGAAACAAATTTGTATTAATTGATCCAGACAGATCATACTGAACAAACCAATTCTTATATAAGATGATAATTTATCATCACCTATCATATTGGATGATAATCCAATTTTTATGAACTAATCGTACTGGATGATGTTCTAAATTATCTAGGACGATCAGCTCATTTCTTTGAATTGATCATACAACATCTATCTCTTCATATAATATTAATAGGAGTACTTTAAACTAATCGTGCAGTATGATCTTGTATCATACAGGATGATCAGAGTCGCTAGAATTAAAATTATGGCTTTTTAGAGGCCTTCTATTTAAACCCTCACATTATCTTATTTCATAGATTTTTAGCTGTTGAGTGTTCTTGAGAGGGAGTTTTGAGAATAAGTTCTAGGAAAGCTTTGGGAAGAAGAGGGAGAACTTGAGTGTGAGGGAGAAGTTGTGTGAGGGGTTCACATGGTTGCTCCAAGTAAGTGTCTTGCCTTATTCCTCCAAGTGCCTGTCTAGGGTTCATGGGTTGCTCTGGGGAGAAATTCTTCAGTTAAAAGTCAGGGTTCCCTACCATCTTCAGGAGGAAGAAACAAGAGTTCTTGATTCTCCGCCATCACTAAGAGGGTGAGAAAGGAGTCTTGGTTCTCTTCCATCACCAGGAGGGTGAAAAGGGAGTCTGGGTTCTCTGCCTTCTCTGGGAAAGAGAAAAAGGAGTATGAGGTTCTCTGCCTACTCCAGGAGGAAGTAAAATGATTAAAGGTTCGCTACCATCACCAGCAGGGTGACAAATCTTCTAGCTCTATGCCACGCTTAGTTTAGTGGAAGTGATTGTATAAGGGCTTTTCTGCCTTTTTATGGGGTCAAAAGGAGAGGCACTATAGTGATAGTGCAATACTCAAAGAGGAGGACTCCGGGGAGTGGACATAGGTCAATGGTTGACCGAATACTATAAAATTTTGTTATACTTTTCCTTTTTGCACTTTTATGTTTTTTGCATTTTATTTCTGTGCATTCGCTTCCACAATCAACTAGAATTTGGTTTTTTCATTTTTTAATTAAGAAGTTTTTTAAAAATTACTAATTAACCCCCCCCCCCCCCCCCCCCCCCCCCTCTTGGTGTGTCTTGGGTTAGTTCATTGAGGTCTCACAACCTCCTTGAACTTTCAAATTACTTAACCCATCTCACTCCAATGGGGCAACATTAGATCGGCTTCCTACCAGTGCAAACATAATCTCCATTTTCTCGTAGGTTTTCCTTACCCACTTATACTCTCATGAGATCACAACAACTCTAGACACAGCCAACTGAGCTATGTCTTAAGGTTATAGTATAACTCATATATTCCATGAATATTATACTACAACTCTCTAAGCCCTATAAATAAGAGAACACTAAAAAAGTAGTGGATATACAGGAAGACGAAAGATGAGAGAACACTAAAAAAATAAAAGAGGGCTATATATAGAGATATAGTGCTCATTTTTCTTAGATTTTAGCTTGACCTCTACATGATTTGGCCCACACTACTATTATTCTTGTATTTCTCGTTGGGATGGTAAAATATATTTAAATCCATATTTTTCTCTCCTCTCTCCCTCTCTCAAATTTTTTTCTCTCTACATTCTTAATTTTCACCTACAAGCTCTTAGCTTATAGGCTAACACATAAAGTATAATCAAACATCATCCATTGAATAAATCTAGATTTTATAAGTCAGTTGGGGTTCTAATAAAAGAATTCCACTAGAGAAACTTATTACAATTTTTTAGAATAAATATAAAGTAGAAAAATTTTTGTAGGCAAAGGGTTAGACTTGGAAAGTACCTAAGCGGTGTTATCAAAAAATAGTTAACCAGTGCTTTAAGAAAAAGTTACCTAAATGTTGGGATGTAAAACTAACCATGGGAATATATAAGGAATAAGAAGATTTAAGTAAGTAAAAGGTTAGTTTATAAAAAGAAGGTACCTAAGAGGTGTTATCCAACACTAGTTAGTCCAAGTTTTATAAGAGGATGTGTAAATGTTAGGACTTCCAACTAATTTTGAGAAAAAGATGGCAGCAAGAAAATTCAAGCAAGAAAGGGGTACTAGATGAAGAAATCGAAACACCATAATTACTCGTATGAAGAATTCAATAAAGTTTAGCAAGTTTAACATTTAAAAGCTAAAATTTATTCATTTAGACCTATTTAATCATGAAAGCATAAACAATACCAATAATTTATATATCAAGAATCTTATATTTATTGAGAAACCTTATTTTTAATAAAATTATGTATAATATTTCTTTATGTATCATCCATTTACATCAATCATAGGATGATCCCCTTTATAATTAACAAGTTGATAAGATCTTTCTTGGTAGACTATCACTACAACAAATGAACCTTCTAAAAATTCATGAAGGTTATTAAACCTTATGGAACTAGCCTGAGGCTCACCAAGAGGTGGGGGGGGGGGGGTGTGTGAATTGGTAATTTAAAAATTTTCTTAACTTAAAAATAATAATGATAATATTTTTCAAATATTTCCAGAAATTGAAAATACTAAATTTTAATTACTTGCAGAAGCGAACGAGTTTATCAAAAATATAAATTTACCTATGATGCTATCTTAATTTATGAAACTAAGTAATAATCACCAATCTTCCGAAGCAGTTATAACAGAAATAAAATGTAGGAAATATAAATGTACAAAAAGCAAAAAACACGAGATATTTTTATATTGGTTTAGTCAACCTTAACCTACGTCCACCCCCCGGAGTCCTCCGCTCTGTGAATTGAACTAAAATAAAGTGACTCTCCTTTTGCTCCTACAGTAAGGTGAAGAAGCCCTTACAGACTCACTTTAACTAAATCTGATGCGGTGGAGTGCTGGATGTTATGTCACACTCATGGTGATGGCACCGGACCTTGACTCATTTTTCCCCCTCCTAGAGAAGGCAGAGATTTTCAGATATTTTTTCTCCTTCCTGGAGAAGCCAAAGTACCTCAAGGATTTGACCTAGAAGCCTCTCTCCCTAGAGAGCTTCCAAAGACTCACCAAGGCCACAGGAGGAGTGAGGGTGTAGCTAGCCAAGAGCAACATTGTGATCCACTCACACTCCTTCTCCTTCACACTCAACCTCACCTTCTCCTTCCTCTCCAACCCTGAATTTCTCCAAAGCTTCTCTCTCAGAGTACCTTTAGTAGCCATATAATTTGAATGTTTGTGATGGTTGTTAAACCGTATGGAATTGTCCCAAGGCTAACTATGAGGTGGGCGAATTGGTTATCTTAAAATATTTCTTGGAATTTTTAAAAACCATTTCTAGAAAATTTAATTAATGATCCTTAAATTTATAGTTGGTTGAATATAATTTTTACAAAAGATTTTTCAACCACGGAATATTAAAGTGCTTAAAATAAAATATAAAAAATAAAAAAGAACAGAAGAACACCAAATTTTATAGTGGTTCGGTCCAACTAGACCAACGTCCACTCTCTGAAGACTCCTTCATCAAGTATTGCACTAAGTAAAAGTGACTCTCCTTTTACTCCCACAGTATGGTGGAGAAGCCTTTACAAACTCTCTTCCATCAAACCAATGTGGTAGAGGACTGAAGCCTTTTACACCCTCCTAGTGAAGGCAGCATACCATCACATCCTTTTTCACCCTGCTAGTGAAGGCAGAGAACCCATGTCCTTTTTCACCCTTCTGGTGAAGGTAGAGAATCCACATCCTTTTTCATCCTCCTGGTGAAGGTAGAGAACCTAGACACAATGTTGAAGATCTTCTCTCAAGAGTCTCCAGAGGAGATGGGCACAAACTTGAAGAAGCTAAAGAGATCCTCACTTTGGGCAATCATGTGAATCCCTCACTTGATCTCTTACACTCCACTCTCACAATTTCTACTAAACACTCACACTCAATGGTCACACTCAAAAAATTTTCATGGAAAAGGTCCTTTCAGTTAGCTTTTAGGACTACTTATATAGGAAACACAAAAAAATCATCCAGAAATTAAAAATTACATGTGAAATGACTTCATATTGTACAGCACGATCATGGATCATCTATATGAATAGTTCAAAATAATCTTGAGATGACTCTGTATGAACCTAAAATCATATACTATTAGTCGCTTGTACAATTTTAGTTTATCTGGATGAACAGTTTAAGTTCATCTGGATGATCTGGTACAGACTGTATTTCATGCACTATCAGTCGTCTGTATGATTGTAGTTCATCTGGACGAACAATTTAAGTTTATCTAGATGATCTAGTATGAACTTTATTTCATACTCTGCTTGTCGTCTGTATAATTTTAGTTCATCTAGAAGAATAGTTCAAGTTCATGTATTCGATCTGGTATGAATTATATTTTATAAACTATCAGTCGTTTGTATGAACTGACATCGTATGGTATGAATATGGTTAAAAAAATTTAATTTCAATTTTAACACTCTCTCCTGTGTGTGTGTGCATAGTTACCCAATTATAATCACACTCTCTCAAACTCAAGAAAATAAAAACTTACAGACTTCATTACATGAAATCCTATTATACTCTATCTTGAAGTCATCTGCAATATGGAGTATGATTTCCCTAAAATGTTAGTACACACAAAAATAAATAAAAATCTATCCAATGTATGTTAAGAGAAAAAATATTAATATCAGAACAAAAATATTTTATTATCATTAAAAAAATCACATAACGTATGATTCAAACTTCATTTCTAAGTAGCAACAATCTCCCTCTTTTTTATGATGGCAAAACAATTATTGTTATAATTAAAATTAAAAGTTCTTTTTCTCCTAAGCTCCCCCTCAATGAATGCAAAATTAAAAGCAAGGGATTAAATTTCATCTGAATCTAAAAACACAAATGATCACAAAAGACTTACAAACATAAGTACATGACAGAAGAAAAAACACAGGACCAAAAATAATTCAACCAAAAATAATTCAATCAACCAAATCAAAAAAACCAAATAATAATACTTCAAATAAATAATACTTTAAACAATCAAACAATGACTCCCCTTTTTCATAATAGAAAAAAGGAAAGAAATCTTTGAAAGAGAAAGTTGCTATTGACTAATCTCATAGATGATGATAAAGAGAAATTTAACCTATTTGCAAAAACAACATTAATGGCCTGATGCTAAAAGGATAGTCTCATATTTTAAAATAAAAAATAATTAAGATAAGAAAAGTTAACCAAGTTCACTGTTCATTCTAGATCTATTAAGGAAAATAACTATTGTAAAAAAGATTAAATAAAAGAACAATTAGTTTCAAATTCAACAGATGAGATTATTGTTGATTGTATGGATTTTTGTAAGAATTTGTGAGATAAAGGAAAAAACTTTCGATTGGCAACCATTGCACATTTTTTCAAATTTTGGAACGCTTTATACATCCTTTCAGTTTGGGCTAATTTAGTGCCTCTTTTTATTTTTGGTGAACATTGCACATCTTTAAAGATTGTGGCACATTTGTGCAACATTTCAAATTTGGGCTAATTTTGTCCCTCTTTTTCATTTAGTTATTTTTTATATCAACAAATCTTAAAGCAAAACCCAATAATTAACAAAGAAATCAACAAATTGAACAAGAAAATAAAAGAAAATTAATTCATCTCTTTTGCAACAATTTTACTATAAAATAAGTATCTAGAAGAACAAGGAAATTATCTCCTTATCTATATCTAAACACAAATTCATTTAAATTTTGAGAATTTCAAATTTTGCTAGGAGATTAAGTTGTAGTAGTGCAAAATATTTTAAAATTTCATTCCATAGTTCAACTATATTTGATTAGTCTATAGGAACTTAGAACAATTTAAGAGCATTAACACCGAAAATATAAGAAATATCATTTCATAACAAAATAATACATCAAAAATAAAGCATAGATCACATGAAAGCTAAAAATAATGCATACATCAAGTACAACAGAAAATAAAACTAATATGTTGGAGGATCCTGATCTGGAGGTGGCTGAGGAGGATTGAACAGTAAAAAGTAGTTGTTGATTGTAGCTACTTGAGTATTTAGGGAGTCAAACTATCCTCTCACCCAGCCTATGTCTTTATGATATCTCGCATCCTGCTATTCTAGGTGAGTCTCGATATGATCAAAATGAGACTCGAGTCAGTTGAGTCATTGGAACATTTCTTAGTAGAAATGCTGCTCGAGTCCAGGAGGAGGTGCAGGTGCAGGTGTAAGAGCTGGAGCCTCTTCTTCTCCTCCCATTTCATCTCCCTCATCCCCTTGATCCCAATGAAAAAGAGCATGAAAGGAAGCATAAGGAAAATTGATTGGAAAATTATTTGGGGTTTCAAGATGAATCAAATTCTTGCAATTAGGTGTCATAAAGCCACATTTTTCTTCATTTTAGTGGTAGGAAGTCTAATATCGGTTAGATTACTGATGTAGTCCAGAATCAACTGGGATTCATCAATTAGAGTGTTTGTCATTATGAGATATATGATAATAGAAAATAGAGGAGTAAGGTTGTTTCGATCACTAGCCTTAGGAATGATTGAAGTTCTCAACACATGCTTAATGATTCTGGCATTTTGGTTTAAAGTGTGCACATGAGGTTGATGATAAACTTAAGGTGTACCTCTAAGGGTTTGATTTATGGTAGACCAGCCAAAATCCTCTCTAGAGGTCATCATGTGTGCCCTTACACCCTCAATTCTAAGGTATAGGTATGTGCCTAAATCTTCCTTAGTTATCTCTACCCTTTATTTAAAAACATAAGATAACATGACTGTGTAGTTCTCCCTCATTTTCAAATTGGCTAGAAAGTAATATAAGGTATGAGAATGAAAAGCATGGATTAAAGTGAGAATGAAAGCAAATTGGGTAGAATTAAAGAGAGGCATTAAAAAAATATTGATGTCTTATTGAATCAGAAAATGAGAATGAGTTATTTTTGCCTTAATGAAGTGATCATAGGCAGCTTCATTCTCTTTTGATAGAAAAATTTTTGTCTACTTAACTTGATCGAGATGAAGAGCCTCTTGAGAGTCGAGCTCATTTACCGCAAGTACTTGCCATTTGAACACAAGAAGGTTTGAAGGCAAAGGAATGGTGAAATATTCAAAGAATGGCTTTCAATTTAAAGAAATTAGGCTTGATCATACAGTACGATATGGGTTTCTTACGTATGATATTTACTTCATACAGTACAAAAAAAAATTCATATATATAAATGGAAACAGTCAAAAATAGTTATGTTGATGAAACGACTTTTCATAAACATAATTTATGAGGAGTCATATCGTATAACTTTTTAACCAAAATGATCATACAGATGAACACATGTTCATCTAGGACGAACATGTGATAATGTTTGTACCTAATGGTTTAGATCTTCTGTATGCAAACTGACAACTCAATCGTACAGATAAACTATTGGTTCATACAGATGATCGTTTCTAATGGATTATACCGTCCTCATTCATACACATGAAAATACATTGATTGTGCAAACAATGACATCATCATATAGTATGATATGTTTTAAAAAATCACATTTTCATCTCACCCACTTAGAAAAAATACCCTATAACCTCTATTGAATTCATACATACGAATGGAAAAGGCACTTAAGATATGATAAAGAAAACACTTTTCAATAAATAAATCAACCAAGATCTATGAAACACAAAAATGAAAATAAAAGATAATACAATGACAAAAATAAAACCAAACTGGAGAAATAACCAACATTTATGAAATACAGAAAAAGAACAAACCATAAACACCAACAAACATGAAATACAATACACATGCAATTTGCATATTTTTAATTTATTAAGCTTAAATATCAATAGCACCCAATCTGGTTCCTAAGTTGCTAAAAGTTTCAAAAGCTAATTGTTTTGTGAAAATATCTGCAAGTTGATTTTTTGTTGCTACATGGTGTAGCTCAATTTCTCCTTTGGTGACATGATCCTTAGTGAAGTGATGTCTAATTTCTATATGTTTAGTCCTGGAGTGTTGGATAGGATTCTTTGAAATACAAGTGGCACTTATATTATCACAAAAAAATTGGAACAGTGCCAATTAAAAAAATCTAAGTCCCCTAGTTGTTGTTTTCACCATAGAACTTGTGCCACACAACTCCCTGAGGCTATGTATTCTTCTTCAGCAGTAGAAAGAGCTACTAAATTTTACTTTCTGCTAGACCAAGAGACTAAGGCGTTCCTTATGAATTAATAAGTCTCATAAATACTCTTTCTATCAACCCTACACCCAACAGAATCTTAATTAGAGTATTCAATGATTTCAAAAGAGGAGCTATGCCTAGGATACCAAATTCCTAAATTTTAAGTTCCTAAAAGATATCTCATAATTCTTTTAACATCAATCAAGTGAGAATATTTTGGATTAATTTGAAATCTAACACATAGATAAACACTAAACATGGAATCAGCTCTGCTTGCAGTTAAATAAAGTAATGATCCAATCATACCTCTAAATTTCTTTTGATCAACTGTTTTTAATTTAGAGTCCTTATCTAACTGCACTGAGGAACTCATCGGTGTACTTATTGGTTTAGCTTTATCCATTTCATATTTTCTAAGTATGTCCTTAATATATTTTGACTGACTCAAAAATTTTCCATCCTCTTTCTGCTTTATGCTAAAACCAAGAAAGTAACTCAAGTCTCCCATCAAGCTCATTTCAAATTCACTACTCATTATTTTTGAAATTCCAGTATAAAGATTTTTATTAGTGGATCCAAACAAGATATCATTAACATATATTATAACAATGAGTATGTTATCTCCTACTCTTTTTAAGAAAAGAGTGGTGTCCACACTTCTTTCAACAAATAATCTTTCTAATAGGAATGTACTTAGCCTTTCATACCATGCCCTAGGTGCCTATTTTAGTCCATACAATGCCTTCTTCAATTTTAACACATGATTAAAAAATTCAGAATTTTTAAAACTAGGGGGTTGCTCAACGTAAACATCCTCTTTAATCACCTCATTAAAAAAGGCACTTTTAACATCCATTTGAAATAATTTAAATTCTTTAAAACAAGTAAAGGCTAAAAGCACCCTTATTGCTTCATGTCTGGCTACAGGGGCAAAAGTTTCCTCAAAATCAATTCCTTATATTTGATTGTGCCCCTTGGTGACCAATCTTGCCTAATTTCTAACCGCTACACCTGAATCATTTTTCTTAATTTTGAAAACCAACTTAGTTCCAACAACACTTTGTTCTTCAAGCCTCTTTACCAATTCCCAAATATCATTTCTAACAAATTGATTCAATTCTTCCTGTATTAGTAAAATCTAAAATTCATCAGAAAGTGCTTGATTTACATTAATGGGTTCGATCATTGAAATAAAAGATGAGTGGTTCACTTCTTTGCTCAATCCATGCCTAGTTCTAACACCTTCACTCGGGTCTCCTAAAATCAATTCTATAGAATGACTTTTGGAATATTTCCACTCTCTAGGCATTGTAATTTCTATTTTAACCCTTTCCTTAAGATTTGTATTATCAATTTCATGGGTTATTTATTTAACATCTTCTTCTTCCAACTTAGACCCTCCAAAAATATCTGATTCATCAAAAGCTATATGAGTGGTCTCCTCAACTACCAAAGTCCTTCAGTTAAAAACTCTGTAAAATTTGACAACACTAGAATATCCTAGAAATATTCCTTCATGAGAATTAGGATCAAATTTTCCTAAAGGAGTTTTACCATTATTATGAATAAACTCCTTACATCCAAAGACATGTAGATGTGAGAGATTAGGTGTTCTTCCCTTAAGAAGCTCATTGAGTGTCTTGTTCAACTTTGATATAATGTTTACCCTATTCAGAACATAACAAGTTGTACTAACCGCTTCACCCCAAAAATATTTAGGAAGAGAATATTCAGCCAACATGGATCTAATGACTTTTATCAATATTCTGTTCTTTCTTTCAACAACACCATTCTATTGAGGGTTTCTAGGAGCTGAAAAGTTGTGATCTGTTCATTTCTCTTTACAAAAAACTTTAATTTTTTCATTTTCAAATTCCCTTCTATGACTACTTTGAATTGTAAGAATTTTACATCCTAGCTTCCTCTGAATCTAAGTAGAAAAGTTTCTAAACTCATAAAATGATTCACTCTTATGTGATAAAAATCTAATCCAAGTGAATCTTGAATAATCATCAATAATCACATACCCAAAAACTTTCCCTCCTAGACTTACAATGCTAACTTATCCAAAAAGATCCATATGAAGGACATTTAATGGTTTACTAGTTCTAAGATCCTTAGTTGAATGAAAGGAGGATTTGACTTATTTTCTTAATTAACATGCATCACATAGGTGATCCTTAGTGAAGTCTAATTTGGGTATGCCTCTGACCAATTCTTTCTGGGTAATTTTCCTAAGATTTTTCATGCTTGCATTACAAAGTCTTCTATTCCATAACCAAGTTTCATCAGAGATATTTTTGAGACAAAAAGCATTAGAAGATTTAACATAATTTAAATTAAGCATGTAAATATTATTTACCCTATTTCCAAGCAACACATCAATTCCATTTTGGCTTATAATATAGCTTGTAGGAAAAATTGTTTTGTTAAAACCCTTATCATAAAGCTGACTAATAGTTAGCAAATTATGTTTTAAGCCTTCTACCAATAATACATTTTTAATAAAGAAATTATTCTTGTTGTCAGTCATACATGTTCCTACTACTCTCCTAGTGGTATTATCTCCTAGTGTTACCTTTCCTCCATTCCTAGCTTCCAGCATTATAAATTGATTTGTATCTCTAGTTGTATGTTTCAAAAATCTATTGTTTGGGTACCAAATGTTCTCACGAGAGCTTGTATGAGAGCATTTCTACAAAATAATCAAACGTTAGACTCGAGAACCCAAATAAATTTAGGTTCTCCTCTTGGCAAAGATAATCCAGATGCATGTTTAATATACTGTGTTTTATGCACCTTAGGTTTCCATACTAAATGTGTTCTACTCTTAATAGTGCAAGTGTGGGAAATATTCCCTAACATGTCACATGAAAAACATTTCACACCAGGAAAAAGATTTTTTGTTAATCTATATGAGTTATAATGTCTCTTCCTATGTTTTGAACTTGTGTGCTTTTATTTAGACTTATAAAATTGTTCAAGTGTGGGAGTCAGTCTATTTTCCATAATAGCCTTCATTTTTATTTCTAGATATGAATTTGCATTTTTCAAAATTGAATTTTTTATTTTTAAAACAATTTCTCTATGTTCAGCTTCACCCATAAAAAGTTTAACATCACTTTCAAGTTCACTATAAGATGTTTTAAAAAATTCATGCTTCTTATTCAATTCATCAAATTCATCTAATAAAGCCATGTGGTCGCTATCTATGTCTGCATATCTTTCCTATAATTTTCATATTCTTTTTGTAAATTTAAATACTCAAGGTTAAGATTAGCATGTAATTTTTTGAGTTTCCTATATGCTATATATATTTTCTTAGAAACTTCAAATAGTTCATTATAGGATAAGTCACATACCTCATCTTGATCTGAATAATCAAGATTGTCTGTCATTAAGCACAAGTTGGTGACTTCCTCTTCTGCTTCTATTTCTAAAAAATCTGAGGCTGAGGTAGCTCAGAAAGCTCTATACAGTCTTTTCTTGCCCTTCCTTACATTAGTTTTCTCCTCAAATTTATCCTTGTTAGGATTAACTTTGAGGTTTGGGCAATCATTCTTAACATGTCCAGGCTTCCTCTATTCATAATAAATGACATCATTAAAATTTTTTGTGTTCTTGTTGAATTTACCCTTGTTCCAATGCTGGTGTCTTCATTACTCTCTTCTTAGGAAACTTTTGAATTGCTTGGTCATGTGTGCAATGTCTTCTTCATCCTCAGGCACTGATTGATCACTTCCTAAATCATCCACTTTCCACACAAAATTCTTCTCCTTCCGCTTGTCACATGCATCAATCTATCTTTGATTCACTCCTTACGTGTAAGAAATTAGTGATCCAAGCAGATTGTTAATTGAATAAACATTCAGATCTTTTGATTCAATTATGGAAATTATCTTTACATCAAAAGTAGTAGGTAACCAACATAGGATTTTATTTACTTTTTCTGAATTAGTTAGTTCTCTACCTAAAATCATGCAATAAGGTAACAATCTGAGTAAAATGTGTATACATGTTAGAAATTGGCTCATTTGGTTTCATGCAAAATAGTTCATAGTCATCTAATAGAATATTCAATCTGGATTGTTTCACCTAATTAGTTCCTTCATAAGTTATGCAAAATCTATCCTAGATTTATTTTCAAGTTTTATAGGTTGAAACATGTATATAGTCTTCTGATTTCAATGCACAAAAAAACCTATTTAAATATTTAGCATTGAGCTATGCCAATTCCCTTTCTTCTACATTCCAATCAGTAAATGGTATTTCAATTTTAATGCCATCTACAAGTTTATTAGGTGCAATATAACCATCTTGTATTAACATCCAAATGCGATAGTCAAGTGATTGCAGAAACGTATACATGCGAGTTTTCTAAAAATCAAATAGAATGTTATCGAATAATGGTGGTCTAGTGACCGAATATCCTTCAGTAGTGTTTCAATTTCCAAAATTAGCCATGATTAATTTTCAACAAGTAATCTAAACATTAATTTTTGAAATAAGCTTTGATACCACTTTAATATTTGTGACGGTTGTTAGACCGTATGGAACTATCCCAAGGCTAACCAAGAGGGGGGTGAATTGGTTATATAAAAAAATTTCTTGGAATTTTTTAAAATCATTTCTAAAAAATTTAATTAATGATCCTTAAATTTGTAGTTATTTAAATATAATTTTCACAAAAGATTTTTCAACCATAGAAAATTAAAGTGCTTAAATAAAAATGAAAAAAATAAAAGAGAATAGAAAAACACTAAATTTTATAGTGGTTCGATCAAACTAGACCTACATCCACTCCCTAAAGACTACTTCTTCAGGTATTGCAATAAATAATATTGACTCTCCTTTTGCTCTGACAGCAAGATGGAGAAGCCTTTATAAACTCTCTTCCACCAACCCAGTATGATAAAGAACCGACACCTTTTACACTCTCCAAATGATGGCAGTACACCGTCATGCCGTTTTTCACCCTCCCTATAAAGGAAGAAAACCCACATCCTTTTTTACCCTCCTGGTGAAGGCAAAGATCCCACATCCTTTTTCGCCCTCTTAGTAAGGCAGAGAACTCATGTCCTTTTTTAGCCTCCTAGTGAAGGCAGAGAACCTAGACACAATGTTGAAGAACATCTCTCAAGAGTTTCCAGAGGAGATATGCAAAAACTTGAAGAAGATAAAGAGATCCTCACTTTGGGCAATCGTATGAATCGCTTGCACTCTCTGCTCACTTGATCTCTCACACTCCACTCTCACAATTTCTCCCAAACACTTACACTCAATGGTTACACTCAAGAGGATCTTGTGGAAAAGGTCCTTTAAGTCAGTTTTTAGGACTACTTATATATCAAACACAAGAAAAATCATCCATAAATTAAAAATTACAAGTGAAATGATTTCAGATCATACATTACGATTATGGTTCTTCTATATAAGTAGTGCAAAAAATCTTGCTAAAACTCTGTATGAACCTAAAATCATACATTATTAGTCATCTGTATGATTTTAGTTCATCTCGATGAATAGTTCAAGTTTGTCTGGGTGATTTGATACAAACTATATTTCATACACTGTTAATCATCTGTATGATTTTAGTTCATCTGGATGAATAGTTCACGTTCATATGGATGATCTAGTATGAATTGTATTTCATACACTGTCAGTCATCTGTATGATTTTATTTCATCTGAATGAAAAGTTCAAGTTTGTCTGGATGATTTGGTATGAACTGTATTTCATGCTCTATTAGTCATCTATATGAACTGACATCATACAATATGAATAGGGTTAATAAAATTTTCAATTTTAACTTTAACTCTCTCCCTCTGTATGTGTGTGCACAGTTACCCAATTATAATCACTCTCTCAGACTCAAGAAAATAAAAACTTACACACTTCATAACACGAAATCCTATTCTTCTCTATCTTGAAGTCTTTAGAAGTCTGGAGTATGATTTCCCTAAAATGTTAATACACAAAAAAAATAAACAAAAATCTATCCAATATATGTGAGGAAAAATAATAATAATATCAAAATAATAATGTTTTGTTATCATAAAAAAATCACATAACGTATAATTCAAACTTCATTTCTAAGTTGCAACATAATCCTCTCCACATTACAAAGAGAATCTTTAAAACTTGCTTAAGCGTTGGGCTTTAAGAAACCCTAAAAAATCAAGTAAGTCATCAATATTCGTACAGTACGATTAGAGTTCTACAGTATAATTAGTTCAAAACTTGTCCCATCTAATACGATTTAAATAGTCGTTCAAATGAACTATTCAAATTTTATGAACACATTATCTAGTACGATGCATAGATCATCCAGTATGATCTATTCAACTTCCTATATTTGTACTGGATGATTCATAGGATGATTGAAAATCATCTCTGCTAATCGTTCCATACTGCTCTCATTGTATAGTACGGTTAGTTGATTTCAAGTAATTCGTCCAATACGATATGAATATCGTACGGTATGATTAGTTCAAAAATCATGGTTTTGTTTGGTACGATCTTTGGGATGACCAAATTTATCTCTACTAATCTTTTGGTATGAACGATATCATATAGTATGATCGGTGATCATTAATTAAACAAAGATTTGATTGACTAATTATAGGTGTTAATTTTAGCAAGATTTTAAATATTCATACAATAGAACTAATATCGTATTAGTTCAAAAATTAAATTTCAAAATATTAATTAAATTAATCTTGTGCTAGGGTTTTCAAATCATAATGAATCATACAGTACGATCAAGATCATATAGTATGATTAATTCACATAAAGTAATTTTTGAATTAGTCGTTAAGCCCTATTTTTTTATACTGATAGTATAGAATGATTGTAAGTCATACAGTATGATTAGTATAAAAATTTTAACTTTAAAATTTATATCACTCCCCCTATGTGTGTACAGTCACCCATTTACATACACTCTTATATGGCCAGCCTCAAGAAATAAAAGATAAAGAAAAATAAAATAATAGACTTTATTTGCATGACATTCCTATTCTATCCATTCTTGAGCTTTCAGAAATCTTGAGCAGTGTATGACTTACCTTCAATGTTAGTACTCACAAATAAAAAAAATATCTCAAATATTTAGTCAGAAAAGTAATAATTCAATCAATAATATTTGTCACCATCAAAATCACAAACTAGGGATCCTTGATTGCAACAATCAACCCCTTTTTGAAGATGTCAAACAATGTTAGTTGATAGGCAAGATAAAAATACTTTTCTCCTAAGCTCCCCCTCACTAGTTGATAGTTTTACAAATTGGGGGTTGCAAAATTTTTTTATTATTATTTCTTTGTTTTTAATGAAATGTAATAAAAAATAAAGTAACATAAACATAAAACTTTATTAAGTTGAAATATAACAAAACATACATTTTCTCCCCCTTTTGACATCACCAAAAATAGGAGGAATAACAAATAAAGTGAACATTTCAAGAAATAAAAATAATAGAAACATAACAACAACACACTAAAAGTAAGGCAAATCCTGAGCAAGTGATTGTGGTGGTGGTTGAAAGTATTAATGGATGGAGCTAAATTGATTGCCAATCGAGGAAAACCTTTCTCGAAACCATCTCATATCATCCTCATAATGCTGTTGTTGTTGTTAGATGTGATAATCAAGCTGGGTTTCTAATCACTCGAGCTACTGAATTATGTCATCATGAGGGTATGTAGGGTAGGTAGGTGTAGGTGGTGATATTGATGGTGGTGGAGGTCTACCTACAGGACCAGCTTCCCCTTCTTCATCAAATTCTGCATACTCGTGCCCCTAATGGAAAAGGATACAAAAGGAGGCATCCATATAAAAAATAGGAACATTATCAGGTGGAGTAGGAAAGTTGAGTTGGTACTTTTTATCTAGGATATATCCTATGATGTGTCATAAGAAACATTTTATTTTCTTCTGGTATTTGGATGTTGAATATGAGTCAAAGTTTTGATATAATCTAGAATTATTTGAGCTTCATAAAATTGGGTATTTGATATGATTATATAGGTGACTACAGAAAGAAGTGGAGGAATATTAACCAGACCCCTAGCTTTGGGTATAATTGAGGTTTTTAAGGACATGCTGGATGACCTAAGCATTTTGATTTAAAGTGTGGACTTGTGGTTGATGTTGGTTTATGGGCACATTCCTAATGATCAAGTTTATAGAAGTCCAATCAAAGTCATTTAAGATAAGGGATTGAGGGCAAGGTCCTTTAGTAAAAAGATCGATATATTCTGCTAAATCAGCCTTAATAATTTTTACATTTTGACAACAAATAAAAGAAGTCATGGTAAAGGTTTATAAATTTAGCCTAAGGTTGGCTAAGAATTCATAAAGAAGTTCAGAGTTGTAGGGAAAATCTAGTGTGAGGAGAAATTGAAGAGTAATGGAGGCAAAGAGGTTCAACACCTCAAAGTTAAGGGCTGGTTGATTTAACATTTGAGAAGGGGTGATTTTCATCTCCTTGTACTTGTAATAAGCATCTTCATCCCTTATAGAGAAGAAACGATCATCAAAATGATGAGAGGAAGAGGAGCTCCCCTATGTCATTCTATCGCGTTTGCTTCCCCTGACCATTGGACAGGACGGTTCAAAGGGTGTGAGTTTGAGGAAGTAGTGAGTTGAGTGAATTGGAACGTTCAAAGCCTTCCAATTGATAGATTTTAAGAATATTGTACAGTATAATTAAGTTTCATACAGTACGATTAGGAAATTTAATTCATCGGGATGACTTGTCAGAAAAAGTGAACAAATCGTGTAGTACGATCATGTATCATAGTGGATGATCTAAAGGAAATGTATTCACCCCAGGGAGTCATCCATACAGTTTTTGACAAAAAGTATCATACAATATGAACTGGTGTTCATAATGTATGAAATGCAATTATTATCATACTAGTTGAATTGAATTCGTCCTAATCCAATTTGACACGTGTATCATAGAGTATGAAGAGAGGTATAGTACCGTATGATTGGCAATAATTTTGTACCAAATGAATTGAATACCTCAATGGTTAGTTATATGTCAATCTTATAGCATGAATAGAGGTTTGTATAGTATGATATACATATCATGAATCTAATCTGAACCATTGATTAAACTAAGGGTTATGATCTGTGCATCTGTGCAGATCGTACAGTACGGATGTGGATTATGCAGTATGATATAAATAAACTTTAAAAGATTTTGGGAATCAGTGAGGTGTGTGTGTGTTGATTAGGAAACATCTTAAGCTAAATTTGTTTTATTTAAAACTTAAACTACAAATAATAACACATAAACATGCATAAGAACAAACACATACAATTTAACACATGTGAATGAATAAATTCAAATGAAAAAAATATTTAATTTATCTTGAATTAAGCATGAATGTCTATTACACCTAGTTTTACCCTCAAGGTGCTAAAGGTGACATAGGCTAGGGGTTTTTTGAATATGTCTGCCAATTAATCTTCTATAGTTATATGATGCAATTCTATATCTCCCTTGGCTACATGATCACTTATATAGTGATGCCTGATATTTATATACTTTATGTAGAAGTGTTGAATTGGATATTTAAATATGTAAATAGCAATTGTGTTATCACACATAATTGGAAAAGTTCCTACAGGTAGTCTAAGATATCAAAGTTATTACTTTAGCCATAAGACTTTAGCAACATAGCTCCCTATTGCTATATATTTAGCCTCAGCTATGGGAAGGGCTACTGAATTTTGTTTTCTACTACACCAGGAAATTAAAGATTATCCTATGAATTGGCAGGTTCCATAAGTACTTTTTCTATCCACCCTACATCCTGCAAAATTAGAATCTAAATATCCTATTACTTCAAAAGAAGTGTTGTGTCTAGGATACCAAATTCCTAAGTTTGGAGTGTCTAACAGATATCTAAGAATTTTCTTAACAGTAGTCATATAGAATTATTTTGGATCAACCCAAATTTTAGCAAAAAGGTAAACACTAAACATAATATCTGGTCTGCTAGTAGTTAAGTAAAGACATGATCCAATAATTTCCCTATACTTATTTTGACCTACTAATTTTTTATTTGGGTCCTTATCTAATTGAATAGTAAAGCTCATGTGAGTGTTTGTCCTTAGCATTATCCATTTCATACTTTTTAAGGACATCCCTGATATATTTATATTGGCTAGGGAAGGTTCCATCATCTATCTTCTTTACACAAAATCCAAGAAAGTAGCATAGCTCTCCCATCATACTCATCTCAAATTCTCTACTCATTATTTTTGAATAATTATCTCATAGGTTTTTATTTAAGGATCCTAACAAGATGTCATCAACATAAATTTAAATAATGAGCAAGTCTTCTCCATCTTTCCTTAGAAAGAGGGTGGTGTCTACACTACCCTTAACAAATCCTCTATATAAAAAGAATGTGCTTAGCCTTTCATACTAGGCTTTAGTTGCTTGCTTCAATCGATATAAGGCCTTCTTTAATTTCAATATATGATTTAGGAATTGTGAATTTTCAAAACCTATGGGTTGTTCAACAAAAATATCCTCTTGAATCACCCCATTTAGGAAGGCACTCTTAACATCTATTTGATACAGTTTAAAAACCTTAATGTAAGCAAATGCTAACATCACCCTAATGGCTTTTAGTCTAGCTATAGGGGCAAAGGTTTCCTCAAAATATATTCATTTGATCTGGTTATACCCCATAGCTACTAATCTTACTTTATTTATCACTATTATTCTAGAGTCATTCATTTTATTTTTGAAAACCCACTTTGTTCCAGGCACACTCTATTTCCTAGGTCTCTTGACTAGTTTCTATACATCATTTTTAACAAATTAGTTTAGCTCTTCTTACATTTCTAGGATCTAGAATGCATCAGCTAGGGCTTAATCTATGTTGGTGGGTTCTATCATAGACATGAAAGTAGAATGACTAACTTCCTTCTAAAGTGTTTTGATTTGAGTGAATCGTTTTGTTCATGAGAATTCTAATCTAAGTTTATATTTTTTGATGATTACAAAAGCTTATTGTTTGTCTAATTCATCTTCTAACATATATTTGAGTTTTTATCTGTGTGTACTAAAGTATTTTTCAGGAAATTCACACTCAAGACTGTTGAAGACTTCAAGTTCACTTGTTCACTGTAAATGAAGTCTGTAAATTTTTTTCTTTTTCTTTAGTCTAAGAGAGTGTGATTGTAAGTTGGATAATTGTGCACACACACACAATGGGGGAGTAAAAAGTTTAAATGTTTTTAAACTAATCATACAGTACGAATTCATTTTGTACAGTACGATATAAAGAATATGTCCTCCAGGAAGAACCCATCAGGCAAAAATTTTTCTAAGGCATGTTCGTACAGTACGAATACCATTCGTACGTGAGTTTTTGCTGTACGAACAGCTCAAATTTGGGTTCGTCCAGAGGTTCGTACAGGATGAATGGATCGAACGAAGCTCTCTGTTCGATTCATCCAAGCGTTCGTACGGGACGAAGTTTTCGGACGAAGCTCACTGACTTGATCGTCCAAGCGTTCATACAGGACGAAGTGTTCGGACGAAGCTCACTGACTTGATCGTCCAAGCCTTCATACGGGATGAATGGATCGGATGAAGCTTACTGACTTGATCGCCCAAGGGTTCGTACGGGACGAACTGTTCGTACGAACGGCTCTGACTTATTCGTCTGATGAGTCGTACAGCACGGATTGTTTAAATTTTTGAACTATTCGTACAGTACGATTGTCGATCGTACGGGACGATCGGCATGGACTTAACTTGAAAATTCAGTTTTTGGACAGTTTTTTCTGTCCTAGGTATATAAATGACACAAAACTGAATGAAGGAGATATCCTTCTGCGAAAATTCTTTTGGGGAGTGAAAGGAGAGTGATTGGGAGAGTGTTTGAGAGTAAGTTTTGAGAGATCTTTCAAGAGAGAATTGTGAGGAGATTCACAAGGTTATCCAATTGAGAGGATTTCATTTACTTGTTCTTCAAGCATCTTCCTAGTTCCTTAGAGACTTCCGCAAGAGCATTATTTGAAAGGATTTCAGTTCTCTGCCGCACTTGGAGAGTGAAAAGGATGACGGTTCTCTGCCACACTTGGAGGGTGAAAAGGACGACGGTTCTCTGCCGCACTTGAAGGGTGAAAAGGACGACGGTACTCTACCGCACCGGGGTTAGTTGAAGAGAGTTTGTAATGGCTTCTCTGCCTTGCTGTGGGGGCAAAAGGAGAGTCACTTGGTTTTAGTGCAATACCTAGAGAAGGGATCTCTAGGGAGTGGATGTAGGTCGTGTATGACCGAACCATTATAAATTCTGGTGTTTTCTATTCTCTATTTATTTTTCTGCATTTCTATTTTCTGTAGTTTATTCTCGTTGTGGTTGAATTTCTAATTTAAAAGAAAGAGCAAAAATTATCTCTGTTCGTACTGTACGAAGTTATATCGTACTGTATGATTAGCTTTTAAATTTTCCAAAATATCAAGAGTAATTTTAAAAAGAACCAATTCACCCCCCCTCTTGGTTAGCCTAGGGACATTGAGCAATAGGTCTAACAACCTGTTTACAC
The DNA here is from genome assembly GCA_019925795.1 of Dendrobium chrysotoxum. Classification (NCBI taxonomy): domain Eukaryota; kingdom Viridiplantae; phylum Streptophyta; class Magnoliopsida; order Asparagales; family Orchidaceae; genus Dendrobium; species Dendrobium chrysotoxum. The sequence goes on from CM034315.1 coordinate 52,712,656, forward strand.
TTTCAAGTGGTATCAGAGCACTATTTCAAAATAACTGTTTTAAATACTATTTGAAATTTCGATCATGGCTAATTTTGGAAATAGAAATACTATGGAAGGATACTCGATCACTAGACCACCGTTATTTGATAATATTCCTTTTGATTTTTGGAAAACTCGCATGTCTACTTTTCTGCAATCACTTGACTATCGTATGTGGATGTTAGTTCAGGATGGTTATACTGAACCAACTAGGATTGTAGAAGGAATAAGAGTTCAAACACCTTTTGCAAACTGGACTGTAGAAGAACGTGAACTAGCGCAACTGAATGCTAAGTGTTTGAATAGTTTCTTTTGTGCTTTAAAATCGGAAGATTACATGCGTGTGTCTACCTGTAAATCAGGAAAGGAAATTTGGGATAGACTTTGCATCACATATGAAGGTACAAATGAAGTGAAACAAACTAGATTGAACATTCTCTTACACGACTATGAACTTTTTCACATGAAACAGAATGAATCAATCTCTGACATATACACTCGCTTTACACATATAGCCACTTCATTGCATGCTTTAGGTAGGGAGTTAACAAATGCTGAGAAAGTTAACAAGATATTACGTTGTTTACCTCCTACAGATGATGCAAAGATAACTGCAATAACAGAGTCTAAAGATTTGAATGTTTATTCTGTTGACAATCTTCTTGGATCACTAATTGCTTATGAGCAATCGGTGACTCAAAGACAGATTGATGCAGGTGAAAAGCGAAAGGAGAAGAACATTGCTTTAAAGGTGGATGACTCTGAAAGTGATCAATCGCTACCTGAGGACGAAGTGGATATTACCCTGATGACGAGGCAATTTAGAAGTTTCCTAAAAAGGAAGCAGAGAAGACGCCAGAATTGGAACAAGGGAAAGTTCCAGAAGAATGTCAAGGCTTCGAATGAAGTCATTTGCTATGAGTGCAGAAAGCCAGGTCACATCAAGACAGACTGCCCCAATCTCAAAGGAAATCCTAATAAGGAGAACACCGAGGAGAAACAAAAGGTTAGAAGGGGTAAAAAGAGAGTACAATGAGCTTTCTGGGCGGACTCAGCCTCCGATTCATCAGAAACAGCACCAGAAGAGGAAGTTACCAATTTGTGCTTAATGGCTGATAATCTCGACCATTCATATGAGGATGAGGTATGTGATTTAAGCTATGAAGAATTATTTGAAGTTTCTGAACACATACATTCTGCATATAGGAAACTTAAGAAACTGCATGCTAAGTTAAATTTGGATTACATAGAGCTGCAAAAAGATTATGAGATCCTCATAAAAGATCATGCATTAATTGATAGCAACCACATGACTTTGTTGGATGAGTATGATGATTTAAACAAACAGCACAATCTTTTAAAATCATCACATGCTGAACTTGAAAAATATTTTAAGACTTTTATGGATGAATCGGATTCTAGAGAGCAAGAATTGAAAATTGATAACTCGATTCTAGAAAGTGCCAATGCATATCTTAAAGTTCAGATTAAAGCACTTAAGGAAAATAAAATACCACCTAAGCTTGAAGAGTTTCATGAATCTTACCACAAGAACATTGACTTAAGATCTAAAAAGAAAAATTTTAGGAAGAATAAATTAGTGAATCCCTTTCCAGGGATAAAGTGTTTTTCTTGTGGTAGTTTAGGACACATTTCCCATACCTATACTTTGAAGTCTAGAACACATTTAGTATGGAGACCTAAGGTGTAGAAACCACAGCATATCACACATGTATCTGGTTTAAAGTTGTCAAGAGGTGAACCCAAACTTGTTTGGGTTCCCAAGGCTAATGTTTGATTATTTTGCAGAAACACTCTCACAGAAGACCTCGTGAGAGTATTTGGTACCTGGATAGCAGATGCTCAAAGCATATGACTGGAGATACAAGTCAATTTATATCGCTAGAAGCCAAGAATGGAGGCAAAGTGACGCTTGGAGATAATACCACCAAAAGAGTGGTTGGTACAGGTATAATTGGAAATTCAAAAAATTTTGTTATTGAGAATGTACTGTTAGTTGAAGGTTTGAAACACAATCTGTTGAGTATTAGTCAATTATGTGACAAGGGCTATCATATTAAGTTTTTACCTACAAGTTGTGTTATTAGTCTAAATGGAACTGTTGTTTTGAATGGTGATAGGGTAAACAATGTTTACATGCTAGATTTTAATTCTGTTAAAGCATCTACTGCCTTGTGTCTAAAAACTGTATCTGATGAATCATGGTTGTGGCATAGAAGGCTTTGTCATGCTAGCATGAAAAATCTTAGGAAAATCACTCAAAAGCAACTGGTTAGAGGAGTACTCAAATTGGATTTTACTAAAGATCACTTGTGTGATGCATGTCAACTAGGAAAATAAGTGAGATCCTCATTCAATTCTATCAAGGAAATTAGGACTAGCAAGCCCCTAGAAATTCTTCACATGGATTTATTTGGACCTGTTAGTACCTTAAGTTTAGGAGGAAAAAGATTTGGGTATGTTATTGTGGATGACTATACTAGATTCACCTGGATTAGATTTTTGAATCATAAGAGTGAATCATTTGATGAGTTCAGAGATTTTGCCACTTGGATTCAGAGAAAACTTGGTTTTGAAATAGTTAGTATCCAAAGTGATCATGGGGGAGAATTTGAAAATGAAATGTTTAATAATTTTTACAAATCTCTTGGAATTGAACACAACTTCTCAGCACCGAGAACACCTCAACAGAATGGAGTTGTAGAAAGAAAGAACAGGACATTAGTGGAAACTGCTAGGGCCATGTTGGCAGAATATTCACTTCCTAAATATTTTTGGGCTGAAGCAGTTAGTACCGCATGTTATGTATTGAATAGGGTGTACATAAGGTCTAAATTGGATAAGACACCCTATGAACTTCTTAAAGGTAGAAGTCCCAACCTCTCACATCTACATGTTTTTGGATGTAAAGTGTTCATTCATAATAATGATAAAACTCTTCTAGGAAAATTTGATCCGAAAGCAGATGAAGGAATCTTTCTAGGATACTCAAGTGTTGGAAAATCCTATAGAGTTTTTAATAAGAAAACATTGGTAGTTGAGGAGACCACACATGTTGTTTTTGATGAATCTTATGATAGTAAAGGGTCTAAGATGAATGAAGATGAGGTTGAGGTGATAGATCAAAAGCTTGAAAATCAAAAACTTGAAGATAAGGTTGAAAAAGAAGAGGAAAACCAATTGCCTAGAGAATGGAAATTTGTAAGGAGTCATCCAAAAGAATTGATTTTAGGTGAACCAAGTGAAGGAGTTAGGACTAGGCATGGTTTGAGGAAAGAAGTGAATCATTCAGCATTTATTTCAATGATGGAACCCACAAACATAGAACAAGCACTTTTGGATGAATTTTGGATTTTGGCCATGCAAGAGGAGTTAAATCAATTCAAGAGAAATGATGTTTGGGAATTAATTGAAAGGCCAAAAGATCAAAGTGTAGTTGGGACTAAGTGGGTATTCAAAAACAAGATGAATGATTCAGGAGTAATTATTAGAAATAAGGATAGATTAGTAGCTAAGGGGTATAACCAAGTTGAAGGAATTGATTTTGAGGAGACATTTGCCCCTGTAGCAAGACTTGAAGCTATAAGAGTTTTGTTAGCCTTTGCTTGTTTTAAAGATTTTAAATTGTACCAAATGGATGTTTAAAGTGCCTTTCTAAATGGGGTGATAGAAGAGGATGTGTATGTTGAACAACCTCCAGGTTTTAAAAATTCTAAATACCCTAATCATATTTTCAAATTGAAAAAGGCATTATATGGACTAAAACAGGCACCTAGAGCATGGTACGAGAGGTTGAGCACTTTCTTGTTAAATCGATTATTTGTTAAAGGAAGTGTGGATACCACTCTGTTTATGAAAAGATTTGAGAATGAAATACTCATTGTATAAATATATGTGGATGATATCATCTTTGGATCAATTGATAAAGCTTTATGTGATGAATTTTCAAAAACAATGAGTAGTGAATTTGAGATGAGTTTGATGGGTGATTTGACTTATTTTCTTGGCTTTAGCATAAAGCAAAATGAGGAAGGGACTTTTCTTTGTCAATCTAAATATATTAAGGAAATCCTCAAAAAGTATGAAATGGATAATGCTAAACCAGTCACTACACCCATGAGTTCCACAGTCCTATTAGATAAGGATCCAAAGGGAAAATCTGTTGATCAAAAGAAGTTTAGAGGAATAATTGGATCTTTGCTTTATTTGACTGCTAGTAGACCTGACATTATGTTTAGTGTTTGCTTATGTGGTAGATTTCAAGCTGATCCAAAAGAATCACATTTGACAGCAGTAAAAAAGATCTTAAGATATCTTTTGGGAACTCAAAATTTAGGAATTTGGTATCCTAAGAACAGTTCTTCTTTTGATATAATTGGATACTCAGATTCAGATTTTGCAGGCTGTAGGGTGGATAGGAAAAGTACTTCTAGAACATGTCAGTTCATTGGAAATTCATTAGTATCTTGGTCCAGTAGAAAACAAAATTCAGTAGCACTTTCTACAGCTGAAGCAGAGTACATTGCCTTAGGGAGTTGTGTAGCACAGGTGCTTTGGTTGAAACAACAATTGAGTGACTTAGGATTAGTAGTATGCACCATTCCAATATTTTGTGACAACACTAGTGCCATCTGCATTTCAAAGAATCCTATTCAACATTCTAGAACCAAGCATATTGACATAAGGCATCATTTCATAAGAGATCATGTAGCGAAAAGTGAAATTGAACTACATCATGTGCCTACTAAAGATCAGCTTGCAGATATTTTCACAAAACCCTTAGCCTTTGACACATTTAGCATGTTGAGGACAAGGCTAGGTGTGATAGATCTAAATGCTTGATTAAAAATTTTCTGTAAATGTATTTCTATTTGTTTTGTATTTGTTAGTGTGTTCGTTGATTTGTTTTCATTATTATGTTTTTATTTATTGTTTGAATCTTGTATTATGTTTTTGTTTATTCCTTATTTGAATGTTGAAAGGCATGCAAGATGTTGAAGTGTTGGGGTTTTTTAGTTCTATTCGTACTGTACGATATGTCATCATACTGTACGATAACGTCATCGTACCAACATTTCATTTGTACAAACGGAGAGAAACATGGTTAGGAGCAGTTATTATTAACGATCGTATGTACGAATACGTCATTCATCTGTACGATCCATGTGTCGTTTCGTGTGAGGGACAAACCTAACTGTCGCCTGAACGACCTTTAATTTTCTGATCGTCCCGGACGAACACGTAATCGTCTGTACGATCAGGAAGTCAAAAAGCCTGTCTGAAAGGACACCTCGGGACGAGCAGTTTATGAAAAATCATTTCATTTTGACCGTTTTCATTTGTCTCGGACGAATTTTCATTCGTCCTGGACGAATCTAGGATCGTCTTGTACGAATGATATTCGTACAATACGATATCAGGTTTTTCTATATAAAGGTGGATCATTTTCTTTCATTTCACCATCTATATAGAAACCTTTAGAGCCTTGAGAGAAAATATCTGGCAGTGGAAAAAGAGCACGAGTGGCTAGGCGTCCGGCATTTAGAAGGGAATGTGATGAAAATTTCCTTAGTGAGGAGAATGAGGAAGCATACGTTAGGTATGCTGCGTCTAAGGTTACTCCTTCCTGCATTCTACTGCAAGAAAACATCCATTTTGTAGTTATGCCCCTCTTTGACTCTACACAGTTTTCTTTTCTATTGACCTTAATTTATGCCTTCAATAAGGACTTGTTTCATGTTTTCCTGGCAAATATGACCTTTAACGAGGATCATACAGCCATCTCTTCTTATGTCCTTAAACAAAAGGTTAGAATAACTAAGGAGGATCTAGGAGAATATGTTCATCTTAGAACTGAAGGGATTAGAGCTCATACTTTCTCCACAAGATCTGAAAATGGTTGGTCCGAAATTAACCAAGTTCTTAGAGGTGCAAGCATACCTACACATGTCGCTCGGGTAGAAATGTTGAATCAAAATGCTAGGATAATTCAACATATGCTTAGAACATCAATAATACCTAAAGCAGGAGATAGAGTTAATATGACTCCACTTCTTTCTTCAACTACATATCTTATTATGACTGGTCAGCCTATAGATGAAGCTCAATTGATCTTAGATTACATCTATTATCTGTCTGACATTGGGTTGGCTAGTGTGAAGAGAAAGAAAAATATTGCTTTAGGACATATTGTGTGTTACATCCTAGAGAGAAAGTACAATCTAGTTCATCCTTCTGGTGCTTCAGAACTCCAACTATACTTCACTGATGCCTCTTTTAGAGCATTATTTGGGAAAGAGGGTACAGCTGACAGTTCAGATGATGAGCCTCATTTTGCTACTGCTCCTTCAGGTGCACCCTCAACTGCACCTGGACCTTCACAGGATTTTTATCAAAACATGGTCCAACGTTTTGATAAAATGGACAAACGGTTTGATGACATGGAAGCTCATTTAAAGAGGCAGGATGATCAATTTGATGCTGTTAACACAAACATTGCTACTCTTAACAGCTATTTTTCATTGTTCGGTGGTATACCACCTCCTCCACCTCCTGATCAGGGTCCCTCTCAGTACTAGCTTGGATGTGTTGTGTCACTCTTTATTTATTTCAAGTTGTCTTTGAGTATTTTGTTGTGAGTTGTTATTTTGAATATGTTATAGCAAGTTCTTTATATGAGATGTGCCTTAAATGTGTAACTTGCTATGGTTGTATGTTGTGAAGTTATCAGTAATGAAATGTTCCAGTGTTTTGGTGTTTATTCTTTTTGTGTTGGTGAATGGCCTTGTTATATTTTTTTCTTGCAATTCACTTGAATATAGTTGATTACTGATTTAGAATGTTAATTGAGTTCACGTTACAATAAAAAATCTATGCATAACTTTAAAATTTCAATTTTTTTAGATTTCGTTATGTTGTGGTGTGGATTAGAAGATCTTACTTAAATCTTATTTAGACATATTTTATTTAGTCTAAAATTATGTATAGTTATTGTTTTAACATTATTCTCACATTCTATATCTTTGTGTTTATTATTGTATTTGTGACTAAAGAGATAATATTATTGGAAAGAATCTTAAATTCAAAGCAAAGCTTGAAAATATGCACAAAATGTGTCATATTAGAAAAGATGCGCAATGTCGCCAAATGTAAAAAGACACACAAAGTGTGTCATCAAATCAAAAGATGCGCAATGTCGCCAACTGTCAACAGGCACACAAAGTGTGTCATCAAATCAAACGATGCGCAAAGTTGCCAAATATTCTTTCCTTTAGTTTTTTATTCTCTTTTTCACTAATCAATCATTGTCACTTTAGACTTAGAATTTTTGATAATGTTATCTCTCCTTCTATACAAAAATTGAGACTCCTAAACATGTCTAATACATTACTACTTTAGATCAACTTTTCTTGTCCTTAACATACTTTGAAATCTAACATTTTTGAGTCTTTAGTTTTTGCATCACATTTCAATATTGTATTTCAACTTCATTTAACATAATTCCATTTCTCAGCTATCTTTAGTGCTCTTTTTGCTGTTGGCAAAAGGGGGAGAGTTTTATTGTTTGTATGTATGTTCTTGTATGATTGTATGTGCTTTATATGTATTGTATAGTTGTATGTTTTTTGTATGTTTGTGCTTTGTGCTTTGTATATTTGTGCTTTGTATGTTTGTATGTGCTTTGTTTTTGTTGCTCTACACTCTTTTCTTCCCTTCTCTTGTCTATCCTCAAATATCTGAGCTTAAGGATAGGATAAGTCAATTTTAGGGATTTAGGTTATTTTAGGGGAGTGTAGATCTTTTATTTAAAAGGGATACATGGAGTGAATGTTAGAAGATCTATTTTTATATATCATCAAACAATAGTTGTTTTGCCATTTATCATCAAACAATAGTTGTTTTGCCATCATCAAAAAGGGGGAGATTGTTTTGATTTGAGTGAATCATTTTGTTCATGAGAATTCTAATCTAAGTTTATGTTTTTTGATGATTACAAAAGCTTATTGTTTGTCTAATTCATCTTCTAACATATATTTGAGTTTTTGTCTGTGTGTACTAAAGTATTTTTCAGGAAATTCACACTGAAGACTGTTGAAGAGTTCAAGTTCACTTGTTCACTGTAAATGAAGTCTGTAAATTTTTTTCTTTTTCTTTAGTCTGAGAGAGTGTGATTGTAAGTTGGATAATTGTGCACACACACACAATGGGGGAGTAAAAAGGTTAAATGTTTTTAAACTAATCGTACAGTACGAATTTATTTCGTACAGTACGATATAAAGAATATGTCCTCCAGGAAGAACCCATCAGGTGAAAAATTTTTCTAAGGCATGTTCGTACAGTACGAATACCATTCGTACGTGAGTTTTTGCTGTACGAACAGCTCAAATTTGGGTTCGTCTAGAGGTTCGTACGGGACGAATGGATTGGACGAAGCTCTCTGTTCGATTCGTCCAAGCGTTCGTACGGGACGAAGTGTTCGGACGAAGCTCACTGACTTGATCGTCCAAGCGTTCGTACGGGACGAAGTGTTCGGACGAAGCTCACTGACTTGATCATCCAAGCCTTCGTACGGGATGAATGGATCGGACGAAGCTTACTGACTTGATCGTCCAAGGGTTCGTACGGGACGAACTGTTCGTACGAACGGCTCTGACTTATTCGTCTGATGAGTCGTACAGGACGGATTGTTTAAATTTTTGAACTATTCGTACAGTACGATTATCGATCGTACGGGATGATCGGCACAGACTTAACTTGAAAATTCAGTTTTTGCATGGTTTTTTCTGTCCTAGGTATATAAATGACACAAAACTGAATGAAGGAGATATCCTTCTGCAAAAATTCTTTTGGGGAGTGAAAGGAGAGTGATTGGGAGAGTGTTTGGGAGTAAGTTTTGAGAGATCTTTCAAGAGAGAATTGTGAGGAGATTCATAAGGTTATCCAATTGAGAGGATTTATTTTACTTGTTCTTCAAGCATCTTCCTAGTTCCTTAGAGACTTCCGCAAGAGCATTGTTCGAAAGGATTCCAGTTCTCTGCCGCACTTGGAGAGTGAAAAGGACGACGGTTCTCTGCCGCACTTGGAGGGTGAAAAGGACGACGGTTCTCTGCCGCACTTGAAGGGTGAAAAGGACGACGGTACTCTGCCGCACCGGGGTTGGTGGAAGAGAGTTTGTAATGGCTTCTCCGCCTTGCTGTGGGGGCAAAAGGAGAGTCACTTGGTTTTAGTGCAATACCTAGAGAAGGGATCACTAGGGAGTGGATGTAGGTCGTGTTTGACCGAACCACTATAAATTCTGGTGTTTTCTGTTCTCTATTTATTTTTCTGCATTTCTATTTTCTGTAGTTTATTCTCGTTGTGGTTGAATTTCTAATTTAAAAGAAAGAGAAAAAATTATCTCTGTTCGTACTGTACGAAGTTATATCGTACTGTATGATTAGCTTTTAAATTTTCTAAAATATCAAGAGTAATTTTAAAAAGAACCAATTCACCCCCCCTCTTTGTTAGCCTAGGGACATTGAGCAATAGGTCTAACAACCTGTTTGCACTTTCATAAAGTCCATGCCTAGTTCTAACACCTTCAGATGGGTCTCCTAAAATAATTTATTTAGGATGACTAGAAGAATATCTCCAATCTCTAGGCAATTTTTTTTGAGGTTCTACTCTATCTCCTATAGCAATGGTTTTTACCCCTTGAATGACCTCCACTTCTTCTTTAGGTTTAGATTCAAAGGTCCTATCTGATTCATCAAATATCATATGGGTAGAACCTTCTACTACTAGGGTCCTCTATGTTAAAGATTCTATAGGCCTTACCTATAGATGAGTAACCTAAGAAGACACCTTCATTAGATTTGTGATTAAATTTTCCTAAGGGTAATTTTTGATTGATTAGGATGAAGCATCTATAGCTAAAGACATACATGTGAGAAAGGTTGGCTGTCTTACCCTTAAGGAGTTCGTAGGGTGTCTTATTAAGTTTGGATCTAACATTCACCCTATTTAAAACATAACAAGCAGTACTCATTGTATCTGCACAAAAATACCTAAGAAGTGAATACTCAGCTAGAATTGCTCAAGCACCTTCCACCAAGGTTCTATTTTTCCTTTCAATTATTCCATTTTATTAGGGTCCTATGGGTAGAGAAATTATATTTTATTCCTATCTCTTAACAAAAGGATTTAAACATATTATTTGTGAACTCTCTATTATGATCACTATAAATTATTAAGATTTCACATCCTAATTTTCTTTGAATCCAAGTTGAGAATGTTCTTAATTCCTCAAATGACTTACTTATGTTCTAGGAATCTGACCCAAGTAAATCTATAGTAGTCATCCACTATTACAAATTTATATGTCTTTCCTTCTATGTTGGCTATACTAACAGGTCCAAATAGGTCCATGTGAAAGATTTCTAGTGGCCTAGAGGTGTTAATGTCATTTATTGAATGAAAAGAAGAACTAACTTATTTTCCTAGTTTACATGAATCACGTAGGTGGTCCCTAGTGAAGTCTAACTTAGGTATGCCTCTAACTAGGTTTTTCTGGGTGATGTTCCTAAGAGTCTTCATGCTAGCATGACAGTCTCCTATGCCATAGCCAAGATTCATCAATTATAGTTTTTAAGCATAAGGAATTTGAATATTCAATGCAATTCAAGTCTAACATGTAAACATTGTTCATCCATTTTCCTTCTAACATAAGTTTTTTATTTAAACTAATCATGTATTTATTAGAAAAAAATTTATATCAAAGCCTTTATCGTATAGTTGACTAATACTTAATAAATTATTATTTAAACCATCAATGAATAAATTGCTTTATATCACCAGTCATGTGCCTCGAGCATCCACTGCTAGGTACCATATGCTCTCACTTTGCCTTTTGTGAGAGCAGCCCTCCATAATCTTTCAGAGGTTAGATTTGAGAATCCAAGTGAGTTTTTATTACACCTTATACATAATTGAATGAGATGAATGCATGATATGCTGTGATGAATTCAATTTAGGCCTCCACACTAGATGTGTCCTATGGTGGACTATATAAGTGCAGGTTATATGTCCTAACATGCCATAAGAGTAACACCTAACACCAGGAAATGGATTTATTAACCTATGTGGGTCATGGTGCCTTCTCCTAGGTTTAGGTGATACATGTTCTGTTGAGGGATTATACCATTTAGTTAATGTGGGTGATGGTTTATTATTCTCAAGTGTAATGGCTTTTTCTCTCAAAAATTCATTAGCATTTTCATAACTTACCACTTTTAATTTTAATGCATGATCACTACTATCTAGTTGACATCTAAGTTTTTCTAATTCCTTAAATGAGTTTTCTAATTCAATATGTGATATTTTTAAAGATTCATGTGCATTAGTTAAGTTGATAGGCTTCTCATTTATGGCATCATACTCATCAAGAAAGGTCATGTAATCACTATTTAAACAAGCATGCTCTTTTTACAAAATAGATAATTTAGTATTAAGATTAGAATGTATCTTTTTTAGCTTCCTATATGAATCATGAATATCTTCAGTAATAATGAGTAATTCATCATTCAAAAGTTGACATACCTCATCTTGATTTGATTGTTCTAGATTATCATTAGTCATAAGACATAGGATTATTACCTCCTCCTCTGCTTCTGCTTTTGATGATTCTGAGGTAGAGTTGGCCCAAAAGATTTTCTGTGTCTTTTACTTGTGCCTCTTAAACTTTAGCCTCTCTTCATCCTTCTCTTTGATATGTTGAGTCTTCAGGTTAGGGTAATTAGCTCAAAGGTGATCTAGTTTCCTGCACTGGAAGGAAATGGTGCCAGAAGAAGCTTTAATATTTTTGTTGCTTTTACCTTTGCTCAAATTATGTTGATGACGTCTTTATTTTCTTTTCAAAAACTCTTCAATTGACATGTCATTATGGTGATGTCGTCATCCTCCTTTGCTGTAAAACTGTCACTATCCGAGTTATTTTCTTTTAGTGCTACAGTTCTCTCCTTTTTCTTCTCTCCTGCATCACTTTGCCTTTGACTCACTCCTTGCTCGTAGGCAATGAGTGACCCAAGAAAATGTTAATGGAATAAACATTCAAGTCTTTAGATTCCCTGGTTGCAGTTATCTTGGCATCATAAGAACTAGGTAAACAGTGTAGAATCTTATTTAACTTTTTCAGAGTTTGATAGTTCTCTACCTAGTGCATGTAAGGATGTCACTATCTTGGTGAACTTAGTGTATATTTTAGATACAGTCCACTAGGTTTCTTTGAAAGAGTTCATATACATGTAGTAGAATATTTAGCCTAGACTATTTTACTTCACTAATTCCCCCATATGTGATACATAATCTATCCCAAAATCTCATTTCCCGTAATACATGTAGAAACTCGCATATAATCTTCAAATTTTAAAGCATAAAAGAAATAATTCAAATATTTAGTATTTAACTGTGCAGGTTACCTATCCTTATAACTCCATTTAGAAAAAGGAATATCAATTTTGACAACATTAACTATATGCGATGGAAGTGAATAGCCAGTTTGAATCATATGTCAAATTCTATAGTCAATGGATTCTAAAAAAGTAGACATATGTATTCGACAGAAATCAAAAAGAATATTTTTAAACAATGGGGGATGGGTTATCGAATAACCCTCCACAGTATTATGATTTCCAAAATAAACCATTGATCATTCTTCAAAAGTTTTCTAAAACCTTATTTTGAAACTCGCTTTGATATCACTTGAAAGTTTGTGAAGGTGGGTAAACCTTAAGGAACTAGCCCAGGCTCACTAAGAGAGAGGGTAGTGAATTGGTAATTTAAAAATTTTCTTAACTTAAAAATAACAATGATAATATTTTTGAAATATTTTAAAAATTTTAAAATACCCTATTTTCATTATTGCGGAAGCGAACAAGTTTATCAAAAATATTAATTTAACTATAATGGTATCTTGATTTATGAAACTAAGCAATAGAGTCACCAATTTTCCAAAGCAGTTATAATGGAAATAAAATGTAGGAAATATGAAAGTGTGAAAAGGAAAAAATACACCAGAAATTTTTATAATGGTTCGGTCAACCTTTACCTATGTCCACTCCCCAAAGTCATCCGCTCCAAGAATTACACTAAAATAATATGACTCTCCTTTTGCTCTCACAATAAGATGGAGAAGACCTTATAGACTCACTTAAACCAAACCTATTGCGGTGGAGTGCCGGATGCTATGTCACCCTCTCGGTGATGGCAGCGGACCTTGAATAATTTTTCTCCCTCCTAGAGAAGTTAGAGAACCTCAGCTCCTTTTTCTCCCAACTAGAGATGGCAGAGTACCTCGAGGACTTGACCTAGAAGCCTCTCTCCCTAGAGAGCTTCAAAGACTCACCAAGGCCACAAGAGGACTAAGGGTATAACTAGCCTGGAGCAACCGTGTGATCCCCACACACTCCTTCTCCCTCACGCTCAACCTCACCTTCTCCTTCCTCTCAAACCCTAGATTTCTCAAAAGCTTCTATCTCAGAGTACCTTCAGCAGTCAAACAATCCTCTCCACATTATAAAGAGAATCTTTAAAACTTTCCTAAGTGTTAGGCTTCATGAAACCCTAAAAAATCAAGCAATCACTATTCGTACAGTACGATTAAATTTCATACAGTATGATTAGTTAAAAACATGTCCCATCCAGTATGATGTAAATAGTCATTCACATGAACTATTTAAATTTTATGAACACCTCATATAGTATGACCCAGAGATCATCCCGTACTATTTGTTTGATTTCCAATATTCATACGGGATAATTCCTCGTACGACTAAAAATCATCTCTACTAATCATTCTATACTGCTCTCTTTGTACAGTATGGTTAGTTGATTTTAAGTAAGTTGTCCAATTTGATATGAATATTATACAGTACGATTAGTTCAAAAATTATGGTTTTATTTAGTACGATATTTGGGAACACCAAATTTCATCTCTACTAATCATTTGGCACAATCCATATTATACAGTATGATTAGGTATCATTAATTAAACCATGATTTGGTTGACTAATTATGGGGGTTAATTTTAATAAGTTTTTAAATATTTATACAATATGATTAACATCGTACAGTATGATTAGTTCAAAAATCAAATTTCAAAATCTTACTTAAATTAATCTGGCGGGTAAGGATTTTAGATCGTAACAAAATGTATAGTACGATCATGATCATTTAGTCTGATTAGTTCACAGAACCTAATTTTTCATTTAGCCGTCAAGCCCTCCCTTTTTATACTGATCGTAATATGATTGTAAGTCATATAGTATAATTAGTACAATAATTTTAACTTTTAAAATTTATGTCTCTCCCCTTGTGTGTGTGCATAGTCACCCAATCACATACACTCTTATATGGCCAGACTCAAGAAATAGAAAATAAAGAAAAATAAAATTATAGACTTTGTTTACTTGACATTCCTATTCTACCCATTCTTGAGCTTTCAGTAGATTTAAGCAGTGTATGACTTACCTACAATGTTAGTGCTCACAGACAAAAAAAAAGTCTAAAATATTTAGTGAGAAAAGTAACAATTAAATCAACAATATTTGTCAGCATCAAAATTATAGACTAGTGATCCTCGATTATAGCACCTTCCCATGTAGCTTTAAATTTTCCACCTAAGTTTTGATGGGAAACAATAAGTTTTTATAAAATTATGGTAAAATCTCTTACTTAGAAAGTTTTAGGACAAACCATTTATCATGTGCTTCAATTATATGGGTTTTTTCTAGCTCAAGGTTATGTTAGACCTATAAATACTTCTCTTCTAAACCATTGTGATCTTCTAATTAAAGTCTAACATTTTATTCAGATGTTATATGGAAATTGATTATAAATATTAAAGAGGTAAATTATACATCTAAAGGGAGAATAGCCTCAGCCCAAAGTCTAAATTCATTGACATAGACAATGTTAGAGTTCTATATGTGGTTTAATATGCCCACAAAGTTTCTCTTAACCATTTACTCAAATATCACTTATTATTGTCTAATATTTTTTTAAATCTATACCAATTTTTTATTGAAGCCCTTAGACAAACCATTTTCTAATGGGCAATAGATGGTTTAGTATCTCCAATCAATGTCATGACATGAAGCAAAATTATTTTTCTTAGCTCTTCTAAAGTATGGGCCATTATCAGATATGATCTAATGAGGAATGCCAAAATGATATAAAATGTGATCTCTATAGAAATGGAAGTTATAATGATCTTTCACCTCTTATAATGGGATAGCTTTATCTCGTTTAGACTAGTAATTAGTTATTGTAAAGATAAATTAATGACCTTTAAAAGGAGGTGGACTAATATGATTAATAGCGTCCATGCCCCAACTTTCCAAGGGCCATGAAGTAAATGTCAGCTTATTTTTTTATGGCGATTGATGCAAAACTATATTGATGACAAAGAGGTGTAACGGATCTACAATCACTTACCATATAAGGTTAATAACACCCCCTTTTTTCAATTTTAACTTCATTTTTTTACTAGACTAATGAGCACCACATAATCCAACATGTACTTCTATGATAATCATCAGAGCTTCATGTTTATTATGATGGCTCAACCACATCTAATCATAAGACCATAATTATAGAGTGCCATTAACCAAAGCATAAGAGAGATCTCATCATGATCTGGTCGATAATTAATTTTTCTTGAGTGAGTTTTCCTTCTTACAGGGAGTGAATGAAGGGTTGTCACCAATCCACCAATTCATTATCCATAGAAAGAATAATCTTTTCCTTGATAGGAAACTTCTTATTTTTGTATTCCAAGTCCATAGGAGAAAAAACCTTACCCTCTTGTACTTAAATAAAAATGGGGTCTTCTTTTAGATTGACCAATTCTTTTGCAAGATTTATAAGGGAATCCATCATAGAATTTCTTGTATGGGTTATCAAACAAATTACATTTGAAATCTACTCAAGGAGTTTAATCATATACTGATAATACATAATGAGTTTTTTCCTCAAAACTTTATAATTTCTCACAACTAGGGTAATAATGAACTACGAATCTCCAAATTTCATGATTTCTTTAATATCTTTTAAGATTACTATTATGAAACCAATTATCAATGCATGATACTAAGTTCTATTATTTATATAGGTTTTGATAAATGGTAAGAATAGTATAACATACTTCTTTATGGATAAAAATAGGCCTAATATAATTTTTTTTCTTGGAATAACATCTCATAATCTGTTATTTCCTTGACTAGATACAACACCCTTGAAATCTAACTCCAAGGTTCAGCTTTCCTTCTCTTTAAATTTATAAGTTGTTCATTTGTAAATTCATGATTCAATGATGACTTGATTTGAATTGAATGTTTTATGGGAAGTTAGTTAGGGGTTGCACTTTCCCAGTACATATGGGTATAAATTTTATATAAATTTGAAGCAGAATCATTATTCTTCATGCCAAATATCTGGACAAGTTTGGATAATTAATAAGATATTGCAGGGGATTGACTTGAGATATTAGATTAACCTTATGATATAACATGTAATACCATATTTTTTTTGGAAGCAAATATTTAGGACAAACATTTTTTTTCTTAATAGTTAGGTAATTTAACTCAATCCTGAATAGAAGCCAGCCAAAATAATGTAGCATTTGTACTTTCCCTTCCTTATTAGTTTGGCCCAATAATGTGCCAAGAGATTCATTTTGAGCTGTTATATGTAAAATTAATAATTTTCCTTAGTTAAGAGTAGCTAAGATTGGAGGTATCATAAAGTATTATTTTATACTTTCAAAATCCTGTTGATATTTCACATCTTATTAAAATCAAACACCCTTCTTTCATAAGGCTTCAAATGGTTATAACCTTCTTGAAAGATTAGAAATAAATTGTCTCAGATATGTTAACCTACTTTGAAAAGGCCTTAAATGAGGGAGAGGTCTTAGATGTTTCATATCTAAGATAGCCTTTATTTTTGAAGAATTAATTCATGGTATCTTATCACAAAACCTAGATACTTCCTTGTGGTGACACCAAAGGTACATTTCAAAGAATTCTTTCTTAAATTATAATAAAATAATTGCTCAAAGATAATTCTAAAATAATGATTGTAGTCTTCCTTTATAAATTTTGATAACTATAACATTGACTTAAAAATATAATTCTTTGTAGATAACTTCATCAAAGATTTGATTCATAACCTATTGGTTTATTGCTTTAGCATTCTTCAGTCTGATGGGCAAAACCTTATAGCAAAAGACTTATATTGGCGTTTAAAATGCAGTGAATTTTTTGTCATAAGGAGCCATCTTAATCTAATTATATACATATGAATCATCCATAAAGGAGAAATTGTATGTTAAGAGGTGATGTATATCTTAAGATCCAAGACGTGAAATTAGATCTCATCTTTAGGACATACCTTATTTAACTCTTTAACATGAATGTATACATGAATTTATCCTTTCTTATTTTTAATCCAAATAATAATGGTCAATCGAGTGGGATATTTTTCCTCTTGAGTAAAGCTAGTGTCAATCAACTTTTAGATTTTAGCAATGACATATTTTTTTTAATTTCTAAATACATATACTGAGGAGCTTGTTTCATATGAACCATGTTAAGTTGGATTTTGTGTTTATGGACTATAACATCAAGAGATAACATAAGTATTTTTTTCATAACTAGAGGCAAAATAATCTTTGAACTCTAAAAATAACTTAACCAAGTCATTTTCTTCATCCTCATTCAACAATGAATTAACAAAACTTTGATGAGAAATTTTTCACCACCTAGGTTGATTACTTTTAATTCATCGATAGTTAACTTAATTTCTTCTTCAGATTTAGAGGGTATATCTCTAACTTGAATGTCATCCATATCATCTAAAGCCTCTAAATAATCTTTTTTTAAGATATTTAGCATTCCTTACAAAGAGATTTTCTAACTCCAAATTATTAAAAAGAATTTGGCAGTATTCATTATCATCTACTAGACCAATAAATTATCAAAAAGGGATTATCACGGTCTACTTTTAAATATAATTCAAAATTTAACTTTTTAATTATATTTATCTATTATATCACCTATTTATATTTATCAAACACATTATTTGCCCTCTAAACTTGACCCCAAATCAATATTTAATACCAAAATTTGTATTTGCATACATTCTTATTTTTTGTTTTTTTTTAATTTTGACATCCTCTACCTCTCTGTCTAGCTCATTGATTCATTCTACAACCTTTCTATACAAGAGGGGCAGCATTCCAAGAAATCCTTTCTTCAAGGTTAAGATGCTCTTCCTTTTTTCTTCATTATGTTTTTTTCTCGCATTCTTCTTTTTATTTTCTTCTACTAGATTCATGTTTTTAGAGAATACTGCCTCCTTCTTAGGCATCTAATAAGTAACTTATCATAATATTTGACTTCATTAATTGAGATAGGTCTCCCTTAATAACATGTTCAATGTGTTCATGAGAATATCTGATACATTGATGATGGATGAGGGTAGTATTTTGTATTTGTGTTGCCAAGGTCTACTGGGGAGTGGATTAAAAGAAGTTCCTAAGTCTATAAAATGGAATTTTAATTTAGTTTTTAGGTTTCTAATCTCAAAAAGAAGTGAACCCTAAACCTAAAGCCCTCTTGCCTTTCTAATCTCAAAAATAAAGAACTAAACCTAAAACCCTCTTGCCTTTTTAATTGAACCCTAAAAAAATTTTTTTATCAATTCATAATTTTATTAGAATAGTTTGCAAGTATCCACCCTTTTAATTAGGAAAGAGTTCTAAGAGTAATAGTGCTGTCCAATTCTCCTATATCAATAACAACATGAGAAAGCATTCAATTGTCCACTTATTTCATAAATATATAATGGATGATTATGATCAGTAGTTCCTAATACTAGATCCTTATTGGAGAAAGTTATCCCTAGAATCTCTTCAAAATATAATGCTTTATCAAGTTGTACTACTACTAATTTAAACATAAAAATTTTTGTAACATATAAAGCTTTGAGTACAGCCACTCTTATTTCTTCAGACAAGTATAGTATCATAAATACTCAACTTATCAAACAAGTTCTTGAGATGAGCTTATGCTGAGAGATGTACCATATGATAAGTTAAGGGTGAGCTATTATGAAACTCGTTGAATTTGAAATATGCTTATGTCTTCTTTGATATAAAATTAATAATATCCCACTAATATATACAAGTATATGTGCCAAATCTAGTAATAAAGTGATAGAGTAGAGTGTCAAACCCACGAGAAAGTATTCTGCTAAACTGTAACAAAACTACTTCTAAATATTTCAATTACATGAATTTATTTTACTGAAATGAAAAATGAATTTTTGAGTTCCAACAACTAAATGAAAATAAGTAAAATAGTAGATATAATTTTAATAAAATAGTTTTTACTGATGCATGCAAATTACATATCTTTCCTAATGAGACTCCAAATTGTACATGTGGATCAAAGCATGTGCATCCCAAGTTATTTGTTGAACTTGTAGTGGTGAAAAGAAAGTTTGTTAGTCATCTTATAGTTTTGTTAACTCCATTAAACCTAGAATATTCAAACATCCCATATCCAGGCATGCTAATATTTAATTTCAATATCATTAATTATTTCTACATTCCTCCATTGAGGCTATACATCACACTATATTTTAACTACACACATAGTCATTGTATGAATTAAATAAAGAGTAGGAGATATTAAGAATATCATTATTTTCATTAAAAAATAAGAGTCTATATTAGTATATATTATGCACATTACATCGTCAGCCCAAAATAAGAGATCTAGCAAGACATGGAAAAAAAAACAAGAAAACTCATATCCATTTTATTCATAGAAAAACAAAGAACAAAAGAAGTAGTAAGAAGTTTACCACCATGATGGATCAAAAATCTTCTATACCCTCCTTCTTTCACTTACAGAGTTGCTTTTATAAACACGGGCTAAACACTCCCAGTGACTATAACTTGCACTTCCCCAGCCTCCATTAAGCATTACTCTAAGGGGAACTAGAGAAATACACTAAAAAGTACTAAATTTTTATTTAGGGGACTAAACTCTACAAATAATAAATTGATATCTATTTATAATAAGAATAAGATCAAACACGAGCATCATGGAACAAGACAGGGTGGCACTATGTTGGTAAAAAAAATGAACTAGTGCTTCGATGCTATGGCATTTACTCTACTATGGTGCTGGCTGACATGGTGGTTACGACCCAAAATGATGCATCTTTTCATCAAGTTAGTGTGACTCTTAGAATTTTTAACTACTCCACTATGACACTATAAAATATGAGTGATGTAGCGCTTGGAATGATATTTAGGCACTACGGTGTTTGAAGGTTGGTGCTCCTACATGAATTTTCTCGAGACTTCAAATACTGCAGTGCTGATTTTAGGTGCAACGATGCTGTGGTGCACTATAATGCTAACATGTCTAATGTTACAGTGCTTATAAATAGAGAAGGTTGATGCCACCATATTGAAATCGGTGCTTCAGTGTTGGTTGATATAGCACTATGCCGTGATCCTTATCGGTGTTGCAGTGCTATCCAACCCTTATAATTTTAGCTTTTTCTAGAACAATTCCTATACAAATATAACTAAAATAATACATTTTAATTGAATTTAATATAACTGCAATAATGTATAATTTACACTTATCAAATTCTCCCCAGCTTAAACTTATTCTTGTCCTCAATCAGCACTTACATTCACTCTTTAATAACCTAATGGCTAAAGTAAAATATATAATTTAAAATTTCTAAAAAATAGAATAATATAAAACTAACTAGAAGTAATTTTGAATGAACAAGTTATAATTCAATTTGAAAAGATATAACATTTAGTCCAATCAGTCATCCTTATTATTGCTTGTTTTGAATTTATTCACTATCTTCAAAAAAATAAAATTGAATGAATAATATAGTCTAGGGATTAGTTGCTCATAGTTTAAATAGAGGAATTCATGAGTACACTACCACATAAACTAGATGACTTATTTTATCCTTTTTAGTTAATTAGAGATTACAATTGAAATTAAGCTACAACTAATACCAATTTTTTTAATATGTTTTTCTTTTTCATTTTTAACCATTTTCATTTTATTTTTATCACATTTTTCTTTCCTTTTCTTGTTTTTTTGGTGAAGTACATGCTTAATGATTTTAAATAAAAGCTTTTCTTTCCTTCTCTTGCAATCATATTAAGTTAATTTAAGGATTCAATAAAATCTCTAATTATAGTTTTCAGTTAAACTTTTAATTTCCCTAATTTAAGTAACTCATAACTAATCCTTAAACTTATTTATTCATTTTTAATTCACTTGTCAATATAAGTTAATGTATAGTTTCTAAATTCAAAATGAAGTTGATAGCTTAATTGATCTAGATTAACTAATTGTTAGGTTTTTCAAAGTAGGAATTATTACGCAATATTTCTCCAAACTATAATATAGGGTTTTATTATTATCTTAATTTTAAATAATTTTTAATTATAATTTTTATTTTGGCTAAATCGGTTATCAAGTTCAATAATTGTAGAGAATAATATGCATCTGCTTAAACATAAGAAAATTTATAAAATGTTTAACAAATATAAAGTATTAACAGTAATTAAAAACAACAAGCACAAGTGGGTTTCTTCCCATTAGCACTAACTCTATAGTCTTCAACTAGACTAAATATCAAACATAAGTGTGTTGCCTCCCAAATAGTGCTATGTTTATAGTTTTTAGCCAGACTTGCCAAGATTTATCAATTTGGCTATGGTATATCACTACCACTCCTCAAGTTGTTTCCATCATATTCTTTTCCTTTATCTTTAGAGTTAACTTGAATATTGCTAGGGAGAGAGCCAAAAAGTTTACTACAAAAAGAGATTACAAGTTATCCTAATAAAGTTTTTAACTATTTAATTATAGCAGCTTGACTATGCAATTGAGTTCCTAATTGAATCGCTATCTCTTCCCAAGTTGATTTTCTATTCCCATACAAAATATTTTAATTATATCTTAGAGGGTAAGAAGGTCTAGGAATCATAGTAGGTTTCTGTGGATTATTCTAATTTCCTCCTTGAGTAGGTTGGTTTGAATTCCATAGATTTCTTCCATAAATATTTTTTGACCAACTAAAATTAGGGTGGATTCTCCAACCTAGATTATATGTATGCAAAAGAATTATTTTGTCTTCCAATCAAATTTATATTTTTAATCCCAAAAGCACTAGTATCCTTAGTAGAATTTAAATGAGTTTCTTCTAATTATATAGATCATCCTGATCCTTAATTAACTCAAATAATATCCAACATATCCAAAATAGCAACTACTTAAGTAGTAAGAATTAACAAAGCATCTGATTCATAAACTCCAACTACTCTCTTAAGATTCACCTTATCAGCAAGACACTAGAAATTATTAGTAACTATTTTCTCTATCAATTCATAAGAATCCTTAAATAGCTTAGACATTTAAGAACCTCTAGCTGCAGCATCTATAATTGACCTATGAGATTCTACTAATCAATTATAAAATGTCCGAATAACCAATCAGTCAGGCAAATTATGGTGATTGCATTTCTTAAGCATCTTCTTAAATCACTCTCAACTTTTATAAATGAATTCCCCTTCAAATTGAGCAAAAGATGTAATATCACTTCTAAGTTTAGCCATTTTTAAGGTAGGAAATACTTTGCTAAGAATTTTTGTGCCAACTAATTTCAAGTGGTCATAGATCCTGGGGGTTAAAAATTTAACCATATTTTAGCCTTATCCCTTAAAGAAAATGGGAACAAACTAAGTCTAATAGCATGATCACTGACACCATTATACTTAAATGTTTCATATATTTCTAAGAAATTGGCTAATTATAAGTTAAGATCTTCAAATGATGACCTATCCTTAATAAAACTGATCTTACTCTGAGAACACAGGAATTCCCCCAAACTGGAAATTTTGAACCATTTTGATAATGACCAGTTTAAATTCAAAATTATTAATCTTGATCATAGGTCTATTAATAGTTTGATGGATTCCTTCAACTATAGGATTAGCATACTCCTATTTGATTAAAAAGATTAATTATCTTTGGTCAATTAAATTTCTTGAATTTTAATTTTAAAATTGAATGTATCATTATGAATGATATATCATCTCAAGAGACGAGCATACCATTCCCTATTGGGTTCAATTTATATGATTAAAATTGCATCCTGATTATCGTAGTTAGATTTGAGCAAGAACTACATATACCTCAGAGGGTCAAAATGATTGTTCACTCAAGAATTGAACTATGATAATTTGGATAAATTATCATTAATTTCATAATCAAAATTATAATAATAAGTAATATATCTTTCTATGGGAAGAAGATATTAATTACCATTGATCGTTTGTAAATGGTGATAATGATCATTGATTTTGATTTAAATTTTTCCAAAGAAAACTAATTAAGGTTTTAAAAGTTTTGATTTTGAAAAATTTATTTGATCTGGGTTACTAAA
Organism: Dendrobium chrysotoxum; assembly: GCA_019925795.1. Classification (NCBI taxonomy): domain Eukaryota; kingdom Viridiplantae; phylum Streptophyta; class Magnoliopsida; order Asparagales; family Orchidaceae; genus Dendrobium; species Dendrobium chrysotoxum. The sequence goes on from CM034315.1 coordinate 52,736,233, forward strand.
TCCCTTATGAGCGCAAGCCCTCATAGTTAATTATATCATAGGAAACTAGAGTTTCTTACGAAAACTTTTGAATAAAATAGTAGTAGAAATTTCATTTAGAATTCAAAGTTTGATATTAAAGGAGCAAGGATTAAAATTCGAATGGGATTAGATCAAGGTTGAACACTTATTTCTAGAAATTGAAGGAGGAATGGTAAGAGGTGCTTTGAAATTCTAAAATAATTTTTAAATACCTTGATCTACCCTATGTTTTGGGCTTAAATTTGAATTGAAAGATATTTAAATTTCAATTGACAGTTTTATTAATAAATTAGGATTTAATTCCCAAAAATTGAGGTCTTATAGCATGAGCTTGCCTCAGAATCTAAATTTGAATTGGGTACTGAGAAGCAGTAACTCGAACCTAGCTAATGCAATACAGGATCTGGACTTACCCCAGCCTAGATTGGGGAGCCAGCTAACCACCTAAACATTTTAAAATCATGAGTTTGGTCTTTTATGTGAGACTGGTAAGAACATTTGATTAAGTTAAGTTTTTGAGAATAGGGCTGACATCTAGAGTAGTCCTTAATTTGGCCCCTTTGACTTATATTAGGTAATAATAAACTCAAAGTAAATATAATTAAATATTTCACTCATTTTTAATTTGTTTCTAATACCGTGCATGCTAGTTGACTCAATGAATGCTTAAATCAAATATAAAATAATTTTAAAAAGGTTTAAAAATAGATTTTTCCCTAGAGATTGCATAGATTCCCCTTGATAGATCTGCACCATAATAGGCCAGGTGATTTGCCAAAACCTGCAAGCGAGGAGGTGCCTAACAAAGGAAAGAAAGTGCAACATGTTGCTATGCAAACTCCTAGCAATCCCAGGCTTACTTCTTAAAAGTATTAGAGTTTCTATATTATCTTAAAAATTTTAATTTCAATAAAGTAGAAAATTTTTTAACGATCCCTCATTAACCTCCTATCGGGTTCCAGGCAAAATCAAAGATTGACATACAAAATTGCCAGAAAACTACTAAAAGCATGCAATCCTATATCATAATCAACACATCAATCATTTATAAAATTAATTAAATTAATATTTAAATTGAAAGTCCATGTGGCATGTGCCACTTAATATTACAACCAGGGCCTATAGAAAGTAAAGTGGTCGGGTACCACTAACAACAACCCGGATTCTACTCCCAAGACTCAAGTGAATTTGAGAATGCGATTCTTCTCGATCTTCACTTCTTTGTCATTCTGTGAGGCTCCTTGGACCATAATATTCGGATATCTAACTGAAAATAAACTCCTCCCTAAAGGATGTTTTCTTTCCACCTTGGATACTCAAAGTATTCTAATCTGAATCTTCAATTGAAGAGGGACTCTCCCCTACGGAAGTTCACCCTTCGCTTTGAATTTCAAATTGGATTTATATCCCATCTCAAATGCCACTTAACTCAATTAACCCTCAAATACATTAAATTACATTGAATGAAAATTAAAATCTAGACTTGGATCACCTCTAGGGTTATCCCAAGAAATTATGTTTAAATCATCCAAAGCAGTTAACATAATGAAATTTAAAATACTCAAACTAGCCACGCTTGCTCGTGCTCCTTTAATTTTAAAAGGGGGATTTAACGTAGTAGCAGTACCTATAGTAATAAAATATTAATGATTTTGCCCCCTTTTATTTTAAATACCTTATATGAGCATGGCCACCTGCATAAGATTGAATTAGTATAAATTATTCCTAACCTATGGATAAATCTAACACATCAATACATCACAGACTATAGAAATTAAATAAATAATCACATTAATATTAATAACTAGCATGCAGTCAAAATAATGAATATCTGGCACACAGTAGAAAAGTAAACATTGGCCTAGTCAAATACTAGAGTTAGTTATCCTAGCAAATAATCTAAAGTATGTGAGGTAGGTTGTGTGGCTTGGATATGTTCTATATAGTATTTAATTAAAGTTTCTTGAGGTTCTAGTTGGTTGAAAGTTTTAAAAGAAAATTTTGATTAAAGTATAAATATCAATGTGTTTAAAATTCTTTTAAATGTCTTTTAAAGATTGATTAGTTATGGTTTAAGGAATTCATAAATTTTGATTGATATAGTTAGTTATTGAATTTTGAATTAATTTAGCCAAGTTTATCATCAACTGGTTCATGGTGTTGTTCCACAAGCTCAAGGACCAGACCTCTTTAAGACACTTAGCCCCGCAGCCCGGCGTAGTCCATCATAAAAACCTGGTTGATGTAGTTGAATTAAGAGTTTTAATTTAGTTAAATTATTGATAATCAATTGATTTTAAGATTTTACACTATATTGAATCCATTCATGGCATTATGCCGTCAGGCTTGAGGAACCATGCCTCTTTAGGATAATTAGCCCCGCAGCCTAGAGTAGTCAATCCTAAAAACTTCATCTTTGGAGTGGTTATTATGTATTAAAGGATTGGTTTGATTGATTTTATTAATTAGATTAATAATTTCTAAAATTTTGATTGATTATTGAATTTTTTAATTTTACGGATTATTTTAATTATTAAATTAAAGGGTCAAAGTTTGACATTTTGATTAAAATTTATTTCTAGAGTTTTGATATTTTTTTCAAATACTATACCTAAACATGAGTAATTTGGTTTTGAGTTTGCTAGAATTGGATTTTTGTACAATTAGTTACGAATTTGTTAAAGTACAAGTTAAAATTTGAATTAGAGTTGTCCAAAAAGTTGACTTTCTTATTTTAAGTATTTTTGATGGTTTAATATTTTTAATAAATATTATACCTTACATGGAGTACAATGCAGTTGAGTTTGCTCAATTTCGAGTTTTCAAAATTAAGTTATAAAATTTTGAAATTTTGACCCGATTTTAAACTATGGTTCATCGAAAAGTTAACTTTTTGACTTTGACCTATTTTTATTAGTTTATTATTTTTAGAAAATACTAGACCTCAAACGGAGTTGAATGACACTAAGTTTGGTCAATTTGAATTTTTTTGGAATTAGTTATGATGTAAAATTTGGACTTAATGTGTAAAATGTCACTAAGTTTAATGTTCGAAAGTTTCACCCCTATTTGGTGTGTGTACAATTTTCTATAATTTTTCTAAATTAATAACACCTTTTCCTTAATTATTTTTCCTAGGTGTCACTAGTGTTCAATCTGGATTGAAACTTTGGTCATCTAACCCTGACACTAAATAACACATACCAAAAAAAATGCAAGCCTAATTTTAAATAGTATGTGAGTTATAAATTTTAAAATTTTTTGTCAAAATCTAACCAAAAACTCTAAAAATTTACTTCACCAGAATCCAACCATTAATTAGAGCTGAATTTTTTATGGCATAGTTTATCCTGTCCAAATTAGAACTCAATCAAATCACTGGATTGAGAATTATCAAAGAATTTTAATTTTTGTTAAAAGTTAAATAACTCTATATATATGGATATAAATTAGTCAAACTAAATTTTAAAATAAACTTGAACTTGAGACGATTCCAACGAGCCCAAGAACATCAAATTTGAATAAAAATTGAATTTTTGGTGAATTTTTTAAGTTTAGAGCATTTAAATAAATTTTTTAAATCAATTTTGATTCAAAAAATCATCTCAACAGCTAGGAATTGGCCATGTCGCCACACCTTCATACCAAAGAACCAAGGTTTGAACCCCAGGGAAGGTACAAAACTCAGGGCTATCCGATCGGCCCAGTTTAAATGAACGGACAGCTCGGATTGACCTAGATTTTTTAGTTCATTTTTGAACTAAAATTTCAAACACTCATAACTTTTGATCTAGCCGTCTAAATTTAATGAAATTTGAAATGTAGGATCTTGATACCCTAATCTTTAAACCCATGAAGTCTTCTTTCTCTCACTATCTCTCTGTTTCTTCCCTAAAAGGAGTTTTCAAACTTGGGAAAAGTGGGAAAATGCTTGGGAAAGCCTTAGAACTAGCTGGAGAGGTTGGATTATCAGTCTCATGGGCTGAAGGCTTTTGGACAAGAAGTATTGAGTGAAATGAGGTGTGTCCAAGGCTTTGAGTTAAGTTTTAATACTATCCCTTCATCCTCTTTGTTTGGATGGCTATGATTGATTAAGGGAGGCTTGGATGCTTTCCAAGTGTCCTTAGGATTGCTTAAAATCAGAGGAGATGGTAGGAGTTGAAAGAGATATGAAATGCCAAAGTGGCATGGCCACCTAATCTCTCATTAAAGTTAGTTTGACCATTTTGACCACTCCCTCCTCATTGTTGACTAAGTTTGAATAGTCAACAATCAATGGGTGATGAGATGGAAGTCAAATGTCTATGTCAATTAGTTGGAATGGTCTTGAGGAGGCTTAAGGCTATGAAGTGAGAATTTGACCAAGTTATTATGAGTTAAAGGAAAGCTTAAATAACTTTAACCAAGTTTTTCATGAGTTGACTTGGTCAAAGTACATTTTATTTGACACATGATGGGTTTGAGTATATTGGAACTATGCTTTGGAATAGGTTTAAGGATTTGAAGAAATCAATTTGACCAAATAGGTTAAAAATACCCATTTGGATCCTTAAGGGAGTATTAAGTCAACCTAGGTTGACTTTTACCCAGGACCTAGGTTTTGTTTAGATAGGTTTGGTTTGACATTTGGAGTTGAATGGAAGTGGTTACATCCAAAAATAAGGTCATTTGATACAAAATGACTACTCATACTCCTAAGGGGTATTTTGATCATTTTGGGCTGACCTGGTCAACCAGGCTTAACCAGGATTAGGGTTTGAGTCCAATGTACTCATAATGATGTTTAGGATGTATTAGAAGAGGTCATGTTGAAGTCTATAAAAAATTTCAAAATTGCCTTCTAAGGGGCATTTTGGCCATTTTGACCTCTGGTCAACTGGGGGTCAAAATGAATCCACCAAAATATAGTTTCCTACTGAACAAGTCATAATTAAGGGTTTGTGTATGATTAAATGGTTTGAAAAAGGCTCCAAGGTCAAGATCCACTAGTTGGTAGGTCCAGTGACATAGGCCATAAATATTTAAAGATTTTATAGTCTTTGGGTTTTAATTTAGTTTCTAGGGTTTGAGACCTCAAAATGAGCTCAAATTTGTAGGGTAGACCCTAGGGACATGCCTAATCAATATGCAATTGATAGATCATAAATCGGGGGTCATTTGACTAGGGTTTGAACTATTCAAAAAATTACTGGAAAAGGTTTTCAGAATAAGGCCATTGAACCTTGGATTTTGATCTGGAAATCTAGATTTGATCTAGATTAATCTAAGATCTGGGTAGATCCTAGGGTTTGGATTGATCTATGGTCTAGGTAGATCTTAGGGATTGGATTGGCCCTAGTGACCTCATGCAAAGATGAGGTCAACAACTCCCTAGTCATAAATAGTTTAAAACTTTTTGTATTTTCAAATTTACATGAAGGTCATTTCTATTTGTAGATCAAATAATAAGGGCTCATTACCATATCTACCATGTAGACAATAAAAGTGTAATAAATAGAAATCTAAAACTAAAAAATCAATCTTAAAATTTTTTAGGATTTTTAAAAAAATTAACAAATAGAATAAGATATGTGATACAAGTATGTCCAAATATGCACTTATTTCTACAATATAGTGAATTATAATAAACATGTTACTTCCCAACAAGAGTGCCAAAAACTTAATGGGGAGTGTATGATGTGAAAAGTTAATGGTGAGCTAATATGAAAATTGTTGAATTTGAAATATGCTTAGGTTTCCTCTAATAAAAAAATTATAATAGCCCATTAATCTATGCAAGTATATGTGTCAAATCAAGTAATAAAGTGATAGAATAGAGCTACAAATTCACAAGGAAGTGTTCTTCTATACTACAACAAAACTACTATTGGTTAATCCAATTGCATAAATTTATACTACTGAAATGAAAAATAAAGTATTTAAGTTACTACCATTGAATGAAAATAATTAAAATACTTTATACAATTTTAATAAAATGTTTTAATCTGATGTATATAAATTACATAACTTTTTTAATGAGACATCTAATTATAGATTTGGATCAATGCATATGCATCCCTAGTTCACTGTCATGATTATAGGGCTAAAAGAAATATTGCTAGCATTTCTATAGTCTTATTATCTCTATAAAACCTAAAATATTAAAACATCCTATGTCTAAGCATGCCATTATTCCACTTCAATATTCATAATTATTCTTGCATTCTTCTGTCAAGGCTATAAATCACACAAGGTTTTAACTATGTACATGGTAGATATTAAAAACATCATTATTTTCAGTAAAGAATAAGAGTCTATTTTAGTAGTTAATATACACTTTATATAATCAGTACAAAATAAGTGATTTAGCCAGCATGGATGAAATAACAAGCAAATTCATATTCATTTTATTCATAGAAGAATAAAGTACAAGAGAAGTAGTAAGAAGATTATCATTAGGACTGATCAAGGTGTCTTCTCTATGCTTCATCTTCCTTTACTTATAGAGTTGCTTTTACAAACATAGGCTAAACTCCCTCTGAGTTACACTTCCCTGCCCTCCCTTAGACTTTACTCTAATTACACTAGAGAAATACACTAAAAAGTACTAAATTTTCACTCAAGGGACCAAACTTTAAAAATAATAGAACTAACATCTATTTATAGTAAGTACAAGATCATACTCGAGCACAACAGCTCTGGATAGAATGGTGTTAAGATGATAAAAAATTAACTAGTGCCTTAGTGCTACAATGTTGACTCTTGGCGCTGGGAGATGTGGCATGGTTACAGCCCAAATTAGTGCATCTTTTTATGAAGTTAATGTGTCTCTTAGAAGTTATAAGTGCTCATCCACACGTTAAAAAATATGAGCAGTATGGTGCTTGGAATGACATTTTGATGCCACAGTATTCAAAGGTTGGTGCTCTTGCATGAAATTTCTTGACACACCTAATGTTGCGATGTTGATATTGGGTGTAGTGATGCTATAATGCACTATGGTCTTGACATCTATAATTCCATGACACTTGCAAATAGATAAGGTCGGTGTCACCACGTTTAAATTGGTGCTTTAGCATCGATTAATACGATGTTGTAGTAAGATTCTTATCAATATTATGGTGTTATCCAACACTTGTAATTTTAATTTTTTCTTGTATAATTCCAGTACAAACCCAACTTAAATGAGACAATTTTATTGAATTTAACATAACTAAATTAATGCATAATTTACACTAGTTAGCTAACATATATATATATATATATATATATATATATATATATATATATATATATATATATATATATATATATATATATATATATATGTGTGTGTGTGTGTGTGTGTGTGTGTGTGTGTGGACACTTTATAATCAATTGCATCCTAGATTATAAATGCTAAGATGGCAATTAAGATTCAAGATTATCCAAGATCTATTCTCTTTTATGTTCAATAGATATCCATGGTGGTAGAATTTTAGCACAATGAAGGTTAGCTTGCTTTACCTCTTCATGACAAAACATAGGAGATTTATCTATATGTTCTTCATTTACTCACAAGTTTTCTTCTACTAGACTCTAATAATCTAACATCTCTACTTTGATACTGATAAGAATACCTTAAATATTTAGAATAGGGGCATCACTATCAACAAAAGTATCCAAGTGACTCATTAAGTTCATTAAGATTAATTTATTTATTTTTGAAAAATCATCTAACATGTTATGCATGTCATCTAAAATCTAATCATAAAAAATAAACAAGATGTGCATAGAATCCTTCTTCATTGATCCTTTAGTCCCATATAAGATAAAATAAAACTTAGATAAAGTAAGACACACAAAGGATTTAGTTCCCCTAGCATTGTAACAACTAGCTCTATAGTCTGCTAAATACTTCTTTAGATTACCAATTCCATCAATATTCTTAAAACCAAGAGGAAAAAGCCCATTTGAATATGGCACTAAGTTATAGTCATTCTAGATAAGGTTTATCTTTCGAAATAAACAAAGTGCCTTGGAACTGTGCTAAAGCTTCCTTAACTAATTTTCCTATTATTCGATTAATATATATTGTCTATATTGAACTTCTTTCTTATTCTACTAGTATGTCTTCTTCTTCTTTCATAACATCTTTCTATTTATTCATGACATGAACAAACTCATCTTGAGGTAACATAAGCTGTGCTCATGGGGGTTGACACCCTTAATTTTTCAAGGCAACCATAGTATCCTTCATCACTTATATTTTCTCCTCTATTCTCAAAATTATTTTTTTCTTTTTTTAATTAATTTAAAACTACATTGTGTCAAATCAAAAGCCCTCATCCTTAACTTCTAATAAGTCAGTTTTAGGGGCTTACTCTTGTTGACCTTATTTTTGTATGAGATCAATTTTCAAGCATCACTTTCCTTCATGGTGATCAATTATTGAGTTCCATTCAATCACTAAACTCAAACTACAATAATAGTTCAATAAACTTCAATCATTTGCCTATACTCAGTCATTAAACCTTAATCAAATCATTAAATCATAAATATTCAATCACTCTTCCATCATTACATTTTTGTTCAATTATTTAATGATTTTTGATGGGCCAATAAAACCTGAATCAAAGATCATGTTCAATTTTCTATTCAATCAATTTCTATCAATAATATTAAATCAATTTTTACCAAATTTATTTGATCATTAAACTCAAGTTTTTAGAGATCATAAAGGAATGTTTTATTGGCATTCAGATTCAGTGGGCTTCATTGGGATGTATCTTGGCTGGAGTTGTTAGTGGTTCATTCCTTGAGTGTGATCATACAGAAGTGGATGTTGGAATATAAAAGAATTATAGTTGAAGGTGATAATGTTAATGTCATCAAGTTTATTCAAGGTGTTTTAAAGAAAGTGGATGGTGATGTGGTTGGCAATCAAAAGGAAGAGTTTACTTTTCTTAAAGTCTTTAACTATGTTGTTTTTAATAGTGTGCATAGGGATTAAAATAAGTAAGTTGATCTTTATGATAACCTTGATCTTAGTAATAACTTTATTTGGGATGATATTACTATAGGTAGTATTCCTCCTTTTCTTTATTTGTTAAAGGAGGAATGCGATTCTATTGGTAGTTTCTAATGGTCTTTTATTTTAATGCTATTGCTTTTGCATTCTTTAACAAAAAAAAAACTCAAGTTTAATGATTTCAACCTAGCCATCATGCGCAATCCATGGAGCTTCAAGCATTAAAACTTTTTAAACTCAACCAAATTAAATCATTTAATGACCTTAAATCATTCAATCATATTCAATATTCAAACATTCAAATCAAGCTCAAACCTAAACCCTAAAAGCCTATGGACTTTTCCATTTTTAGTGAGATTTTTAATTAGATCAAAACCCCAAGTAAATCTTTTGGAATTTCATTTGATCAATCACATAGCGATGAGACATATCCCTTGAGCCTTCCTAATAGATTTGGAGGCCTTCATGCCATTCCAAATCATAAAAATAAAAGCTTCTTCCTTAGGTCAAAAATCCTAAATATTTACCACTTATTCCACTCATTCAAATGATTTGGAAACCTAAAAAAATCATTTAAACATGTTCATAATCATCATTGTAAATGATTTGAACCATTTGGGTCCATGGTTAACCGTGGTTGACCATGTTTGACTAAATACCCATTAAACGCTAAAAGATTTCCATATAAATGAAGCATGTTTCAAAATCCAATCCAAGCCCTAGGTATAACCCCTAGGCACTTTATATTTACCCTTGATCATTTTAAAATTGAAATTGACCCTTTGATGGGAAAGGTTGGCCATGATTTGTAACCTTCATCTAAAAGGACTCATTTGACGAAAACCCTTCAATCATGCATATAAACTCATTTAAACCTTACCAATGCCTCCAAAACATTTTAAACATTAAACAATACATACATAAACTTAAGTTAACCTTTTTTGGACCATAGATAACCTTGATTGACACAACCCTCTTCAAACCCAAAATTGAGCAAAATGAACCCTAAATGTAGTTAAATGTTTTGATACCATGATTGACCTATAATCACTTCCAACAAGTTTCAAATGTCAAATGGAACACAATACACCCAATGCAAAGGCCTTATCAAACTTAGTTGAACAACTCAACCTAGCTTGACCAAGCTTTTCTTATGGGTCATCCTTTTTAATTCAAGTGATATAAGTTAATCAAAGTCCCCCAAACTCCTTAGGAATGAACATTAGATGCCCAAGGATCAACCCAAGAAATTTTAGCTCTAGGACTTGCATGTGCTAGCAATTTAAGCTTATTCTAAGTGAACCCAAGAGAGTTCTTTTGAGCCAAAAGCCCACCCTTGTGAAATTAAATCAAATCAGCTCATGCGTTAGGTGTATATTGGTCTCATAGATCAACCCTATTAGGCCGAACCCGTGGGCTGACCTAGATTAAACAAATTGGCTAACTAATGTATCTAAATTAAACATTTAATAAGCCATTTTTCAATTTAGATTAAATGAAGGTCAACAAAATAATTAAAGCTCCAGCAAGCTTGCTCTACCTAAAGAATTAGATTCTGATCCAACTCTACTCCTTATTTTTACCTAAAGCAAAATTGTTCCCAAGCTTCAATCGAGTGTGAAGGAACAAGAAGCAATTTGAACAAGATTTGTGCATTGGATGCTTTAGGTCAAATAAGAATTGTTATACAATTGAGAAATCATGTGAGAGGTTTAAGACAAAATTAGCACTATCCATTTAATTCAAATTACATGTATGGCATATATCTACTTAAACCTCATTACTTCTATTCACCCATGGTTTTGAGCCATTATCATCCCAACCTTTTGATCTCTGATTGAATGTCTGACAATACTAATATGCTATATGTGGGGCCCTTATCTCATTAATTTCCCTATCAGATGGATCCAAGTGAAAAGCTTATGCACATCTAGCTTAGTTGATTGTGTAAATAAAGATGTAATGCATTTTAATTAATTCACATAAATTGGTTGAACTTTAAAAATCAAGAACTCCTCATCAATTTTACTAAAGTATTAGTTCAATTGCTCTATGGATTTGTATTAAGGGGTAACACAAATGCCCTATGGTCTTCAGGCCTAATTTTACATAACTATGTAATTTCATAAATACTAATTTTTATATTTAAGTCAAATACTAATTTTACCTAATGAAAATTTTGCTTCTGGAAATGATTTTAAGTGAATTTGAGTTAAATTCATAATTTAGAGTTAATTTCATTATGTAAAAAAATTTCATGTGAATTTGACCCGTGGACCAAAAATTCTATATACATGACCCCTAGAAATGATTTCAAGTGAATTTGAGTTGATTTAGATCAAAATTAGTCTAATTATCTTAATTAAATAATTCAATTAATTATGTTATTTTATAAAAATTGCAAAAATACAAACTGAATTTCATTTAACACTAAACAAAACATAAAATTAAAAAATAAATAATAATAAACATCTAAAATTCTCATTAAAACACAAAGTCAAACCTTGGTCAAATCTTTTACTAAGCATTAATCAATAGATAAATAATAATTAAAGAAATAAATCAAGTAAATATGAATAATAAATAAAAATATAAATAAAATAAAATTAGTAAACATAAATATATATATATATATATATATATATATATAACAAAATAAATAAATTAATATTAAATAAAAAAATAACTCATTAAAATAAATCAAACTTAAATAAATAAAAGTTAAATAAGTAAAATAAAAATCATAATAAAATAAATTAAATATATTAAAAAATACTTAATAATACAACTTAAACAAATAAAAAAAGTTCATTAAAAATTAACTATAATTCAAATAAAAAAATAACTTAAATAAAATAAATTAAATAACAAAAGAGATTAATAAGTATATTTTATATGATTTAAATTTAATAAATTCAAATAAGAAATCAAATTTAATTCAACCGAATTAAATAAACTAACTTAAATAAATTTAAATGATGAAATATACCTCAGTTAAATCACTTAAACCAAATAAAGGCTTCATGTGTTTACTTTATCCCTTTGATCAATAGCTTCAAGCACCTTTAAGTTGTTAATTAACATAGTTATTTAAAATATAAGTCAAGTAAATTATTAAGAATCAAAATGAAAGCTTTATGTGTTTATTTTATCTTTAGAAATGAAAAAATATATTCTTTAGAAACTTAGTACTTATTGAGTAGTGACTTCAAGCTACACTTTGGAGTTATTAATTTCCAAGGTTCTTTAAAATCAAAACTAAAACAACTTAAATAATTAAAATATCTAAAATAATATATAAAACATTAAATCATTGAAATTTAAATTTAAACTAAATCCTTTTGATCTATAATAAATAAATGTAAATCATTGACAATAATAATCACTAACTATACCAAGACATATCTTAGCCGCCCTAGCTTAGCACGGGATCTAAATTATTTTCTAAGATAATCAACTTGAGTTTAGGCTAGGCCATTATTACACTTGCTTGTACTTTGGTGTTATAAACCACCTTACTTAGAGGGTGTTTATTGTTATGATTATTTATATTTCCTGTACTCTAGAATGTTATACATATATTTATTTTGTACATTTATCTACGTACACTACACCTTACATTTTCTAGCTTGTTGCACCTGCACTAGTCCACATTGAGTCAATTAGTTTTTGTAAAGTGCTGTTGACCTCATTTTTATATGAGGTCAATTCCTTAAAAACATCTTCATCTAAATTCTAAATCACTCAATTAAAATAAATTTTAAACTCGAGCTCTAAAATCTAGCCTAAATTTAAATCTTAAAGCCCTTTGGATTTTTTTCCATTTTTTGGGAAATTTTCCATTGACCCAAAACCCGGAGTAAACCCTTCGCATTTGTGTGTGAAAATTTGCATATTGATTAGGCATAACCCTAGAGTCTACCTACATATTTTTGAAGTATCCATGTCCTTCTAAACCTTAAAACCTAAGGGATTCTCCAAGCCTTAAAAACTTTCAAATATTTGCCACTTATGCCACTTGATATAGTATCTTGTTGCATATCAACCTCAAAATGTTTCGAAACTCATTAAACTTTTCATAATCATTATCATATTGATTTAAACTTTCTTGAGCCTTTGGTGGACCATGGTTGACCAAGAAACCCCTAAACCCTAAAAATCCTAAAACTAAAAAATTGAACTTTTAAATAAACCCTTCATGGCTTAACCATTCCATGACCCAAGATCACCTCCAATAAACTCTAAATCATATTTGTAGTGGATTGGACCTAAACCTAAAGCTTGGTCAAACTTGGTCGACCAAATTAACCTTAAAGCCTTTAAAAATCAAATTCAAACATCTTGTCCTCACCATAGCCAAAAACATCCTCCAATAAACTCTAAATCACATTTAGAGTAAGTTAGACCTAAATACAACCCCAAACTATGGTCAACCCTAGTGGACCAAGTCAATCATGGTTGATCAAATCAACCTTAAACATTTAAAAATTAAAATTTAAAATTTAGACTAAATTAAGGCACTAAAATGAAGATTGTCCAATGGGTCCCCAAGTGTCAACCAAAAAAGATTCATCCCATGGGCCCACTTAGGCTAGCCACATGGCTTGACCAAAATGAACCTAAAGAGGTTTTCTTTTGCCAAAATCTAAACCTTATAAAATTAATACTTGCATTAGGTATGCCTGGGCCCTTTGTACTAAACCCAATTAGCCCAAATTATTGGTTGACCTGGGCCAACCAATTGGGTTGACCCAAACCATTAAAAACCCAAATTATTGAGCCCATCCAAAGCTTAACCCAACGTAAACCTTATAAATGACTGAACTGCATTCTATAATGTTCCTCGCATCTATCCTAATCAAATCTAACTATATAGATGGCGAAACTAGCAATAAAACTAAAACTAACTCTTGTGTAAGCCTTGGTTCAACCCTAACTCAATTATTGATGGCATGGGCTATACTTTCTTCGGTGTATTATTTAGATCCTATTGGATCTTCTACAACTAATTTGGCTACCTTAGGTGGTAGTATATATTCATAAATAGGGCTAGGTTCACCCATGGCTATTCTATAAATACCCCCTTGATTTTGGAATAAAGGTTTAGAACCCATTCAATTAAAATCCTCCCTAAAGTTCCCTAGAACTCCCCACAACCTCTTAAACCCTTCCCTTACTACAAGATCTCTTAGATGATGAGTTCCAAATCTGGCCAAAGGTATAAACACTCTAAGCTAGAGAACTTATAATCTAGAGCTCCTTAAGTTTGAGGTCTTCAAGGAATATCAAGATGAGGTCCCAAGGAGTCTAAAGAAACAAAAATCAAGAAAATCTATTATTGAGAAAGGTGCAAATCTATTTATTCAAGTGAGTTTTTGATGATTTCAAAATCTTATTGTTTGATCTTATTTCTTGTTTATTATTTCTCCTAACAAATGTTGAAAATTCTATTTTTTGTGTACTAATCTTTCATTTCAGGAAAAATCATATTTTAGACACTAGAAGACTTCAAATTGATTGAATTAGAGGTTATTAGTCTTGGAGTATGTATTTTTCTTTTCTTGAGTCTGAGAGATGTGATTGTAATTGGGTAATCATGCACACACATACTGGGGGAGTAAAATAAATATTTTTTTAACAAATCGTTCTGTATGATATTAGATTGTACGGGACGATTCGTCCAGTTTCTTCTCTAATATGAACCTGCCAGGTTTAAAATTTTTTGAAGTATAATTCATACAATACGAAATGTTTTCATATATCATTTTCTATAGTATAAAATGGGAGCTTGCATGGCTCATACTGGATCGTATGGGATAAATTGTTCAATTTTTTAACTGATCGTACAGTATGAATAGGCTTCGTATATCATTTTCCAGAGTACGAAATGGGAGCTTGCATGGTTCATATTGGATCGTACGCACGAACTATTCAATTTTTTGAACTGTTCGTATAGTACAAATGTGTTTCATATATCATTTTATAAAGTATGAAAACTAGGTCTCATTGGTTCGTACTGGATCGTACGGGATGAACTGTTCATTTTTGAATTATTTGTATAGTATGATTTTAGTTTGTATATCATTTTCCAGAGTACAAAAACTAGGGTTCATTTGTTCGTACCGTATCATACGGGATGAACCATTTAATAATTTGAACTATTCATACGTATGAATGTCGATCGTACAGTACGATTAGAGTGCGTCAAACTTGAGATTTTTAGTTTTTGGATGATTTTTCTTGTTCTTTGTATAAAAGGTTCCTAAAAACTAACTATCCTACTAATCTTCTTCAAATTTCTTCGTGAGAGTGGAAGGGAGAGTATTTGGGAGTGAGTGTGGCGAGATTTTTGAACAGGAAATTGTGAGGAGATTCACATGGTTGCCCAAAGGTAAGGATCTCATTATTTGTACTTCAAGTCTCTTCCCTATCTCTTTAAAGACTCTTGAGAGAAGATCTTTGAAGAAGATTTGATTATTTGCCGTCACCAGGAGGGTGAAAAAGGATGCTTGGTTTTCTGCCGACACCTGGAGGGTGTGAAAGGATGAGTGGGTTCTCTACCTTCACCAGGAGGGTGAAAAAGGATGACGGTTCTCTGTCGCATCGGGGTTTGGTGGAAGAGAGTTTGTAAGGGCTTCTCCGCCTTGCTGTGGGGGAAAAAGGAGAGTCACTTTGGTTTAGTGCAATACCTAGAGAAGGAGTCTCTAGGGAGTGGATATAGGTCGTGTTAGACCAAACCACTATAAATCTGGTGTTCTCTATTCTTATTTTTATTTAACGCATTATTAATTTCTGCATTGCACTTTATTTTTCTATGGTTGAAAAAGCTCAATTTTCATAAATCTTCGTACAGTACGAATTTAATTGTACTATATGATATACTGTTCGTATAATATGAATTTAACTGTTTGTACAGTACAAATTGCCAAAGGAATAAACACTCTAAGCTAGAGAACTTATAATCTAGAGCTCCTTAAGTTTGAGGTCTTCAAGGAATATATAAATGAGGTCCCAAGGAGTCTAAAGAAACAAAAATCAAGAAATTCTATTATTGAGAATGGTGCAAATCTATTTATTCAAGTGAGTTTTTGATGTGAGTTTTTGATGATTTCAAAATCTTATTATTTGATCTTATTACTTGTTTATTATTTCTCCTAACAAATGTTGGAAATTTAATTTTTTGTGTACTAATCTTTCATTTCAGGAAAAATCATATTTTAGACAGTGGAAGAATTCAAATTGATTGAATTAGAGGTTATTTGTCTTGGAGTATATATAAATTTTTTTCTTGAGTCTAAGAGATGTGATTGTAATTGGGTAATCATGCACACACACACTGGGGGAGTAAGACAAATATTTTTTTTAATTAATCGTACTGTATGATATTAGATCGTACGGGATAATTTGTTCAGTTTCTTCTCTAATATGAACCTGCCAGGTTTAAAATTTTTCTAAGTATAATTCATACAATATGAAATGTTTTCATATATCATTTTCGAGAGTATAAAATGGGAGATTGCATGGTTCAGACTGGATCGTACGGGATAAACTATTCAATTTTTTGAACTGGTCGTACAGTATGAGTAGGCTTCATATATCATTTTCTAGAGTACGAAATGGGAGCTCGCATGGTTCATATTGGATCGTACGGCACAAACTATTCAATTTTTTGAACTGTTCGTATAGTACAAATGTATTATATATATCATTTTATAAAGTATGAAAACTAGGTTTCATTGGTTCATACTGGATCATACGGGATGAACTATTCATTTTTGAATTGTTCGTATAGTAAGATTTTAGTTCGTATATTATTTTCCAGAGTACAAAAACTAGGGTTCATTGGTTCGTACAGTATCATACGGGATGAACCATTCAATAATTTGAACAGTTCGTAAGTACGAATATCGATCGTACAGTACGATCGGAGTGCGTCAAACTTGAGATTTTTAATTTTTGGATGATTTTTCTTGTTCTTTGTATAAAAGGTTCCTAAAAACTGACTATCATACTAATCTTCTACGAATTGTTTCGTGAGAGTGGAAGGGAGAGTGTTTGGGAGTGAGTGTGGTGAGATCTTTGAACAGGAAATTATGAGGGGATTCACAAGGTTGCCCAAAGGTAAGGATCTCATTATTTGTACTTCAAGTCTCTTCCCTATCTCTTTAAAGACTCTTAAGAGAAGATCTTTGAAGAAGATCTGATTCTTTGCCGTCACTAGGAGGGTGAAAAAGGATGCTTGGTTTTCTGCCGACACCTAGAGTGTGTGAAAGGACGAGTGGGTTCTCTACCTTCACCAGGAGGGTGAAAAAGGATGACGGTTCTCTGTCGCACCAGGGTTTGGTGGAAGAGAGTTTGTAAGGGCTTCTCCGCCTTGCTGTGGGGGAAAAAGGAGAGTCACTTTGGTTTAGTGCAATACCTAGAGAAGGAGTCTGTAGGGAGTGGATGTAGGTCATGTTTGACCGAACCACTATAAATCTAGTGTTCTCTATTCTTATTTTTATTTACCGTATTGTTAATTTCTGCATTATACTTTATTCTTCTTTGGTTGAAAAAGCTCAATTTTCGTAACTGTCCGTACAGTACGAATTTAATTGTAATATATGATATACTGTTCGTACAGTACGAATTTAACTGTTCGTACAGTACGAGTTGCCAAAGGTATGAACACTCTAAGCTAGAGAACTTATAATCTAGATCTCCTTAAGTTTGAGGTCTTCAAGGAATATCAAGATGAGGTCCCAAGGAGTCTAAAGAAACAAAAAACAAGAAAAGCTATTATTGTGAATGGTGCAAATCTATTTATTCAAGTGAGTTTTTTATGTGAGTTTTTGATGATTTCAAAATCTTATTGTTTGTTTATTATTTATCCTAACAAATGTTGGAAATTCTATTTTTTGTGTACTAATCTTTCAATTTAGGAAAAATCATATTTTAGACAGTGGAAGACTTCAAATTGATTGAATTAGAGGTTATTAATCTTGGAGTTTGTATTTTTTCTTTTCTTGAGTCTGAGAGATGTGATTGTAATTTGGTGATCATGCACACACATCCTGGGGGTGTTAGACAAATATTTTTTTAACTAATCGTACTGTATGATATTAGATCGTACAGGATAATTTATCTAGTTTATCCTCTTATATGAACCTGCTAGGTTTAAAATTTTTCTAAGTATAATTCATACAATTCGAAATGTTTTCATATATCATTTTCTAGAGTATAAAATGGGAGCTTGCATGGTTCAGACTGGATCGTACGGTATAAATTGTTCAATTTTTTGAACTGATAGTACAGTACGAATAGGCTTCATATATCATTTTCTAGAGTATAAAATGGGAGCTTGCATGGTTCATATTGGATTGTACGGCGTGAACTATTAAAATTTTTGAACTGTTCATACAGTACAAATGTGTTTCATATACCATTTTATAGTGTATGAAAACTAGGTTTCATTGGTTCGTACTGGATCGTACGGGATGAACTGTTCATTTTTGAATTATTCGTATAATAAGATTTTAGTTCGTATATCATTTTCCAGAGTACAAAAATTGGGGTTCATTGGTTCGTACAGTATCATACGGGATGAACCATTCAATAATTTAAACTATTCGTACGTGCGAATGTCGATCATATAGTATGATCGGAGAGCGTCAAACTTGAGATTTTTAGTATTTTTACGATTTTTCTTGTCCTTTGTATAAAGGTTTCCTAAAAACTTAGTATCCTAGTAATCTTCTACGAATTTCTTCGTGAGAGTGGAAGAGAGAGTGTTTGGGAGTGAGTGTGGTGAGATCTTTGAACAGGAAATTTTGAGGGGATTCATAAGGTTGCCCAAAGGTAAGGATCTCATTTTTTATACTTCCAGACTCTTCCCTATCTCTTTAAAGACTCTTGAGAGAAGATCTTTGAAGAAGATCTGGTTCTTTGTCGTCACTAGGAGGGTGAAAAAGGATGCTTATTTTTCTTCTAACACCTGGAGGGTGTGAAAGGACAAGTCGGTTCTCTACCTTCACCAGGAGGGTGAAAAAGGATGACGGTTCTCTGTAGCACCAGGGTTTGGTGGAAGAGAGTATGTAAGGGCTTCTCCGCCTTGCTATGGGGGCAAAAGGAGAGTCACTTTGGTTTAGTGCAATACCTAGAGAAGGAGTCTATAGGGAGTGGATGTAGGTCGTGTTTGATCGAACCACTATAAAATCTAGTGTTCTCTATTCTTATTTTTATTTACCGCATTGTTAATTTCTGCATTGCACTTTATTTTTCTATGGTTGAAAAAGCTCAATTTTTGTAACTGTTTATACAGTATGAATTTAATTTTACTATATAATATACTAAAGATTTTTAAAAAAAGATTTTGCAAAACTTCCAAGAGATATTGAAAGTACCAATTCACCCCCCCCCCCCCCCCCCCCCTCTTGGTTAACCTAGGGACATAATTAATAGGTCTAACAACATCTTCACACTTTAAAGTGGTATGAGAGCCTATTTCTAAAATTACTGTTTAAATTACTTTTTGAAATTTTATCATGGCTAATTTAGGAAATTGAAACACACATGAGGTTTATTCGATCACTAGACCGCCACTGTTTGATAATATCCCATTTGATTTTTAGAAAATATGCATGTCTACATTTCTGCAATCACTTGACTATCGTATGTGGATTTTAGTACAAGAATGTTACACTGAACCTACTAGACTTATAGAAGGAATTAGAATTCAAACACCTTAGACTGTAGAAGAACGTGAATTAGCTCAATTAAATGCTAAGCATTTGAATAGATTCTTTTTTGCACTAAAGTTGGAAGACTACATGCGTGTTTGTACTTATAAATCTGGAAAAAAAATTTGGGATAGGCTTTGCATTACATATGATGGAAAAAATGATGTGAAATAATCTAGATTGAACATTCTACTGCATGACTATAAACTTTTTTGCATGAAACTAAATGAGACAATCTCTGACATGTATACTAATTTTACACAGATCGTAACTTCATTGCATGCTTTAGGTAGGGAACTAACCAATTTTAAAAAAGTAAATAAGATATTACATTGTTTGCCTACTACTTATTATAATGCAAAGATTACTGCTATAACGGAGTCGAAAGACTTAAATGTTTACTCTATTAATAATTTGCTTTGATCACTGATTGCTTACGAGCAAGGAGTGACTCAAAGACAGATTGATGCAGCTGACAGGTGGAAAGAAAAGAACATTGCATTGAAAGTGGATGACTCGAAAAGTGGTCAGTCCCAGCCTAAGGATGAAGAGGATATTTCCTTAATGATAAGGCAGTTCAAAAGTTTCTTAAAGAGGAAGCAGAGGAGACGCTAGCAGTGGAATAAAGGTATGTTCCATAAAAATTCTAAGGATTCTAGTGATGTTATTTATTATGAGTGTAGGAAGCCAAGACACATAAAGACTGATTGCCCTAATCTCAAAGCCATCCCTAGTAAGGAGAAAGCTAAGGAGAAACCAAAGGATAGAAGGGGCAAGAAAAGACTACAGCAAACATTTTGGACAGACTCAGCTTCAAATTCCTCACAAATAGCACCTGAAGAGGAAGTCATAAATTTATGTTTGATGGCTGACAATCTTGATCATTCGGATCAAGAGGAGGTATGTGACTTAAGTTATGATGAATTGTTTGAAGTTTCTGAGTGCATTCATTCCGCATATAGAAAATTAAAGAAATTGCATGCTAAGTTGAATTTGGATTACATAGAACTACAAAAAGAATTTGAAATGCTTAGGAAAGACCATGCATTAATTCATAGCAACCACATGACTTTGTTTGATGAATTTGATGATTTGAATAAACGGCATGAACTTCTAAAATCATCACACACTGAACTTGAAAATGATTTCAAAACTTTTATGGATGAATCAGATAGTAGAGAGCATAGCTTGAAGATTGAAAATTTGATCCTAGAGAGTGCTAATACATATAATAAAGTTAAGTTGAAAGCACTTGAGGAAAATAGGATTCCACCAAAACTTGAAGATTTTCACAAATATTTCCACAAGTCCACTAATTCAAAATCTAGGAGAAGATCTTATAGTGTACATAGGAGACCACTCATATTATTTTTGATGAATCAGATAATTCTGGAGGGTCAAGGTTAGATGAAGATGAGGAAATAACCCAAGGACTTGAAAATGAAAAAGTTGAAGAAAGGGTTGAAAATGAGGAAGAAAATCGCTTGCCTAAGGAATGAAAATTTGCTAAGAGTCATCCTAAAGAGTTGATTTTGAAAGTTTGATAGGGATGTTAAGCCCTTATGAACTAGTCCCGAGGCTAATAAAGGGGGGGGGTGAATTGGTAGTTTTAAAAATTCAAGAGCAGAACAATGATTACGAAAAGCTTTTTGAATGTTTTAAAACTTTTACAGTTATGCGATGTTGTGTAGATGTTTAGTGATAACAGAATAATAAGAACAATCACACAATCACCAATAGAAAATAAGTGCGAAAAGTAATTGAAAAAAACACATTAGATTTTATAGTGGTTCGATCAACTTGACCTACGTCCACTCCCCGGAGCCTCCCCTCTGGGTATTGCACTAACACAAAGTGACTCTCCTTTTGCTCCCACAGCAAGGCGGAGAAGCATGTACAAGAACTCTTTTCCACCAACCCGGTGAGGCAGAGAACCTAAACTCCTTTTGCTTCCTCATGAAGCAGGCAGAGAACTCAAACTCCTTTTGCTTCCTCCTCAAGCAGGCAGAGAACCCAGATCTTCTTGCAAACTATCCCACCAAGAACAACCAGCAAGACAAGAGCCGACGATTAGAGAAGACGACTCTGATCCTTTCTTGGAGAAACCTTTGTGAATCCCTCACAAACTCACCCTCATAAGATCCTCTCTCTCTCCCAAGCTCTCTCTCTCTCTCTAGGTTTTCTCTGGTAAGGAAAGTGGCAAAAGATTTTTCTTATTGAAAGAAAAAGATCATTTAAAAGAGGGCTCAAAAATTATCTTAAATCTCAACTGGTCGTTAAATATCATCCAGGACGATCGCTCGATCGTCCTGTACGATCAGTTAAAAATCATATGTATCAGCCTGGATGATCTGGTTCCTCTAGACGATTAGTAGACAAGAGTTGTTCAGATCATCCCATACGATTTGGCAATCGTCCAGGATGATTCGTGCAAATTAAAAATTTCATCTAGAAGACAGCTCTGGTCGTCCATGGGAACTTATGCTGGACGATCTCAAAATGACTTGATCGTCCAAGACGATATGTCTATTGTCTTGTATGATTAGTTCAAAAAGTGCCAAAATAGTCTGGTTCACAGCTCTGGATGTACAGGTCATAACATGCTCGACGATTTCAAAATGACTTGATCGTCCAGGATGATATGGGTATCGTCCCGTACGATTAGTTCAAAAATAGGATTATCATCCTGCACACAGCTCTGGACGTAATGGTGATAGACACTAGACGGTCAGGATTTTCAAC
Organism: Dendrobium chrysotoxum; assembly: GCA_019925795.1. Classification (NCBI taxonomy): domain Eukaryota; kingdom Viridiplantae; phylum Streptophyta; class Magnoliopsida; order Asparagales; family Orchidaceae; genus Dendrobium; species Dendrobium chrysotoxum. The sequence goes on from CM034315.1 coordinate 52,758,703, forward strand.
ACATCCTCCCGTACGATCCTGCGATCGTCCAGGATGATATGATCGTATCAATCAGGTATTAATTGCTTACCTTAATTATCATACTAATTTAGGCATGATTATCAAGGATCATCCAGGACGATACACGTATCGTCCGGGACGATCAGACCAAATCTCTAAAAATAAAATCTTGTCTAACTTGATATTGCGGCTGAGAATTTTTTATTTGAGCCTATCATCCTGTACGATCGATGGATCATCCAAGACGATTGGTTTAATCAGACAGACTTAACTTGGTCGCCTTAATTAGGGTTTCTATTTCCACTGGATTGTCCAGGATGATGTGAATATCATCCATGATAATCAGAACAAAAAATGAATATAAACTCTAATTCACTAAAACTCTCCTGCTGAGTATGTGTGTGCAAGGTTACTTAGCTAGGGGATTAATTGCATTACATTTGACTCAATAAAGATGAAAACTGTACGTTAGACCTGAATTACAAAACATACTGACTCGATCTTGGACTGGCTTGAACTTGCAATTAATCCTGCGGACCTGAAAGATTAGACAATCAACCAGAAATAGAAATATTTGCTATCATCAAAATTATAGTCCTTGAAACCCAGATTTGTAGCAATCTCACCCTTTTTGATGATGGCAAATATTTATTCAGTAGTTTCAAATTATCCAGATTACAGTTAGTAAAGCACAGGCGAGAGATAATAAATTTTACTAATCATTAATAACCAATGACATTCAATACAAGAAATGACACAACTATAATAAAAATAACAAATGAAAATGAAACTACTATAACAAAAAAAACAACTCCCCTTTTTGACATCATAAAAAGGAGGAACAGAAAAGACAAAAACAACAGCAAACTAACAGATCAAAAAGAAAGTAAAACAAACAATCTAATAAAGAGGCTTTTTTTTATCATCTCCAGTAAAATAGAATTTTCCCTGATTTTCAATTCAAAAGCTAACAACAAGAAAATCAACAATGCTGAAATCCAGAAAAGTTGGAAAATCAACTTTCGTAACTCCTACCTCGGACACCTTACAGGTTTAAATTCCTTCCAAACAAAAGTCTAAATCAGAAGAAAAGAAATTAGATTCGAAAAGAGATCCTTTTAAGCCTCGTTCCAGAAAAATATCTAATAAAATAGTATTACAAAGTAAGGAATCAAAAATCATGATTTTCAATCTCAAGCTTTTGAAAATATTAAGTGGCGCATGGATTTTTCTAAGACATTTAAGGATCTGCAAGGGAAGAAAGCTTGGTTTGGGCTCATTTTGTGCCTCTTTTTTAATTTATTTGGTGCACTGCGCATCTTTTAATTTTTGATACACTTTGTGTATTTTTCAATTTGGTGACATTTTGCATCTTTTTAGCTTTGGGCTCATTTTGCGCTTCTTTTTTAATTTATTTGACGCACTACGCATCTTTTGTAAGCTTGCTTACTTTCATAATCGTTAAATAAACTCAGTTGTGAAATTAACTTCCAGACATAAGAGAGGACAAAATGCACTCTCTATAATAAGGAGAAGTAATTCACTGAATAAAAATCATACATCGTATGATAAGTGCAATTACTTGATTAAGAAAACATAACAATGATCCAAAACTTTGAAAATACTATTCGTATGAGGTAGATTACTGTAGGAAGATAAAATAAATCTCTATTTCAAAAAATAATTTTTTAATTTTGAAGAAGATTTTTATCTAAAAGAAATAATACACCATTAAAGGGAGTTAGAGGAAGAGAAACAATCATCAACATTTCTTCCCTTTAACAGATTCAGAGGAGTCAATCACTGCTTACAAGCATTCAAATAAAATAAGGCAAAACTCTCAGTCAGAAATCCAGTTTATCAGCAGTAGTGAGCAGTGATCTAATTTTAAAAAGAATAAAATAGTAAATTAAGAACAAGTAGGAAATCACATCAAAAAAAATACTCAAATAAAAAAACACCTGACAATAAAAGGAAATCAATAGTGAATGAAAATAAAATAGGAAATAGATAAACAAATCAAAAGATTAACAGATACAAAAGAAAAATAGAAAACACTCAGAAATCATCAATCATCAGAATCATGCATTTATGTCAATCACACCCAATATGGTCCTCAAAATGCTGAATGAGTCAAAGGCCAGTGGTTTAGTAAAGATGTCAGCCAGTTGATTTTCAATTGCTACATGATGTAGCTCAATTTCCCCTTTTGTAACATGATCCCTAATAAAGTGATGTCTTATATCAATGTGTTTGGTTCTAGAATATTAGATTGAATTCTTAAAAATACAGATGGCACTGGTGTTATCACATAGAACTGAAATTGTACTAACAGGTAATCCTAAATCCAGAACTTATTGCTTTAACCAAAGAACTTGGGCCACACAACTTCCTATGGCAATGTACTCAGCTTTAGCAGTGGAAAGTGCAACTGAGTTTTATTTTCTACTAGACCAGGAGACTAAAGATTATCCTATGAATTGAAAAGTTTCAGAATTGCTCTTTCTATCCACTCTACACCCTGCAAGGTCAGAATCAGAATATCTAATAATCTCAAAAGAAGTGTTGTACCTAGGGTACCAGATTCCTAGGTTTGGGGTCCCTAAAAGATATCTAAGAATTCTCTTAACAGTAGTCAGGTGGGACTTTTTAGGATCAGCTTGAAACCTAGCATAAAGACAAACACTAAACATAATATCAGGTCGGCTAGCAGTCAGGTAAAGCAGTGATCCAATTATTCCCCTAAACTTCTTCTGATCAATAGATTTTCCATTTGAATCCTTATCTAACTGAACAGTGGAGCTCATGGGAGTATTAATTAGCTCGGCTTTGTCTATTTCATATTTCTTCAAGATGTCCTTAATATATTTTGATTGATTCAGAAAAGTTCCATCATCTATTTGCCTAATGCTAAACCCCAGAAAATAGGATAATTCTCCCATCATACTCATCTCAAACTCCTTACTCATTATCTTAGAAAAATCATCATATAAATTTTTATCATAAGATCCAAAAAGTATATCATCAACATAAATCTGGACAATGAGTAGATCATCTCCTACTTTTCTAAGGAAAAGGGTGGTGTCTATGCTTCCCTTAACAAACTCTCTTTCTAGTAGGAATGTGCTAAGCCTCTCATACCAAGCTCTGGGTGTCTGTTTCAATCAATATAAAGCCTTTTTTAATTTATAAACATGATTTGAATATTTGAAACTCTTAAAACCTGGGGGTTGCTCAACAAAGACAACCTCTTTTATTACCCCATTTAAAAAGGTACTCCTGACATCCATTTGAAACAGCTTAAATCCCTTATAACAGGCAAAGGCTAGTAGCACCCTAATGGCTTCCAATCTAGCTACAAGGGCAAAGGTCTCCTCAAAATTAATCCCTTTAATTTGATTGTACCCCTTAACCACCAATCTTGCCTTATTTCTAACCACCACACCAGAATCATTCATCTTATTCTTAAAGACCCACTTGGTTTCCACTATACTTTGATTCCTAGGTCTTTCTATCAACTCCCAAATATCGTTCCTTATAAATTGATTCAATTCCTCTTGCATAGCTAAGATCCAAAACTCATCAAAAAGGGTTTGATTGATGTTGGTGGGTTCAGTCATTGAGATAAAGGCAGAATAGTTTACTTCCTTCCTAAGTCCATGCCTAGTTCTAACACCTTTAGAAGGGTCTCCTAAGATCGGTTCTTTAGGATGACTCGAAGCATATCTCCAATCTCTAGGCAAAGTGTTTTAGGTTCTACCCTTTCCTCCATATTTACATTTTCAACTCCTTGGGTAATCTCTCCTACATCTTCTTCTTCCTTAATTCTAGTCCCCTTAGGATCAGATTCATCAAACACCACATGAGTTATCTCCTCCATCACCAAAGTCCTCTTATTAAACACCCTAAAGGATTTCCCCATACTAGAATAGCCTAAGAACACTCCTTCATCAGATTTAGGGTCAAATTTTCCTAAGGATGATTTCCCATTATCCAGAATAAAAACCTTACAACCAAAGACATGAAGGTGGGATAGGTTTGGAGTTCTACCCTTAATTATCTCATAAGGTATCTTATTCAGATTTGATCTAACATTCACCCAATTCAGCACATAATAGGTAGTGTTCATCGATTCAACCCAAAAGTATTTTTGAAGTAAATACTCAGCAAGTATGGCTCTAACGACTTCCACTAAGGTCATGTTCTTCCTTTCAGCTACTCCGTTCTACTGAGGGGTCCTAGGAGCTAAAAAATTATGGCTAATCCCTTGCTCCTCATAGAATGTTTCAAACCTCACATTTTTCAAACTCTCCATCATAATCACTATGAATAGTCAAGATCTCATAACCTAACTTACTCTGAATCCAAACTTAAATTTGTTAAATGACTCAGATTAATGTGACAAAAAATTAATCCAAGCGAACTTTGAGTAATCATCAATAATCATAAATCCATAGACTTTCCCCCCTAAGCTGGCAGTGCTAATATGATTCATGTGAAGGACTTCTAAAGTTCTAGAGGTGTTGATGTCCTTAATTGAGTGAAAGGAGGAATGGACTTGCTTCCCTAACTGACAGACATCACACAGGTGGTCCATAGTAAACTTAAGCTTGGGGAAATTTCTAATTAAGTCCTTTTGGGTGACTCTTCTAAGAGTTTTCATACTGGCATGACATAACCTCCTATGCCACAGCCAAGACTCATTAGCAATAGTTTTTAAGCAAATTGAAACATCAATTTTAAAACAGCTTACATCCAACATGTAAATATTATTGATCCTTTGTCCCTACAAAATAATTTTTTTCATTTAAGCTTATAATGTAGTAAGTGGGTAGGAATTTGATGTTGTATCCTTTGTCACAGAGTTGGCTTATGCTCAGCAAGTTGTGTTTCAATCCATCTACAAGCAAAATATTATCAATAATGAAATTTTTTGAATCACCAATTATATCTATTCCTACCACCCTCCTGGTGGTGTTGTCTCCAAGTGTAACCTTGCCTCTAGCCCTGGCCTCCAATAAAATGAACTGATTTGGATCTCCCGTCATATGTCTTGAACATCCACTGTCCAGGTACCACATGCTCTCACGAGGCTTTTTATGAGAGCACACCTACAAAATCATCAAACATCAGATTTAGGAACCTAAACAGGTTTAGGTTCCTTCTTATGAAAAGAAGAATGCAATGTATGTGTGTTGTACTGTGAAGCATGCAATTTGGGTCTCCACACCCAATGTGTACTATGATGAACCGTGCAGGTGAGTGAGATATGTCCTAGCATGCCACAAGAAAAAAATCTAATACTAGGAAAAGGATTAACTAATCTATGTGGGTGATAATGCCTCTTCCTAGGTGTGTATGAAACATGCTTTAATGATTTTGAAACAGATTCTTCAAAAGGTGGAGGTGTATAAAATTGTGCAAAAGTAGGAGGTGTTTTATTTTTCTCAAGAGCACAAATTTTTAGTTTTAGAAATTCCTGATTTTTCATTGCACTCTTTCCCTTGTGCCTATTGGTATTTTGGCTGAAATTGATAAGCTTTGTAGGGAATTTATTTGGCATAAAAATGATAGTAGAAGTGGCCTTCATTATGTATGCTAGGATTCTCTATGTAAGCCTATTTATTTGGGGGGTCAAGGTTTTCATTCTTATGTTAAAAATGTGGATGCATTAAGGTCTATGATTGCATGGAAGTTTATCAATGATGCTGACTCTATGCTGCATAAAACCTTGGAACCAAAGTACGGTTCATTGTGTTGGAATTTTGATGTAAGGCAGAACATGTCGAACACCTGGAAGATCATTTTGAGTGGTGAAAAAGCTCTAAAACCAATTGTCAGATGGAAGATTTCTAATGGGGGAATCGATTAACATGATGAATGATGTTTCGGTTTTGGATAAAGTCTTGAGTAAATGGCCTACATTTCTTTCTATTTCACAAAGTGATTGTTTAATTGTTGATCACTTTATTAAAAATGGAGAATGGGACACGGAGGAGCTTCAGGTGTGCTTTGGAGAGGAATTGATTAATCTTATATGCAAAATTCATATTGATACGAATTGTATTAATGATCAATTAGAGCTTTTGTATCCGATTACTGGAAAATCTCTTTCGGCCTTAGCTTTTCAACATGTTGTGAGCAATACAGATGTGCATATGTATTGGAGATGGATTAAGAAAATTAAACTTAATCCAAGGATTGAAGTTTTCTGGTGGAGATTACATCACAAAGCTATTCCTACATTCCACTTTTTGGAATATAGAAGACTAAGAGAGGGGAATTTATGTCCTAGAGGATGTATGGAAAGAGAAGATCTTGAACATATTGCAATTAGCTACTCTAAGATTATACAAATTGTTCAAATTTTGAATGGTGGGGTTTTCAAATCTCTATTTTTGAAACGTTTGCTGATTGTTGTAGCTGGTTAGATCATAACGCTGCCAGTAAAACTTTTCTTGCTAGTTTGTATTGTTCATCTATTTTTTTCTATTGGAAATCCAGAAAGAAGTTGATTCATGGAGATAAGGAAGATAGTAAACTGAGTATTACAGCGAACTCAGTTGAAGTAGCTTCAATTTCTATGTCTTATGGGCATAATTTGGGCTTATGGTATGTTAATCAACCAGTTCGGTTGTCCAGGAATTGTTGGCATCCTCCTCTACCCGATTGAATCGAAGCTAATGTAGATGCTTCCTTGCTAACATCTTCTAAAGCTGGAATTGGTGGTGTCTTCCGTGATCATAAAGGAAGATTTCTGTATGCATTTGGATTTAATGGTGTTCATTGGGACATCTCTCAGTTAGAAATGGATGTTATTCAGTCTTTAAAATGTGTGGTTAAAGATTGGATGATGCAATTCAAAGGCATCATTATTGAAGGGGATAATGCAAATGTCATTAAAAGAATTCAAGATAGTATCAAGATGAACGAGATTTACAAGCCAGGTGTCGGATTTGAATTTATTTCTTTTATTAAAGATTTTAATCATGTTATTTTTACTTGTGTGAATAGGGTATGCAATAAGTTAGCAGATATTTGTGCTAACTATGCTCTTAGTGGTAATTTTGTTTGGGATGATATTAGTTTGGATCATATTCCTCCTTACTTTGTTCAATTGTTAAAGAAGGAGTGTGATGATGCCATTAGTTTGTATTAGGTCTCTTTTCTTTTAATGCTATTGCTTTATGCATCTTTCAAAAAAAAAGTAGGAGACTTGTTCCAGGTTTTATGAAGACCCATTTTGGTCAATCAAAAGATGTGTGGTAAATTTGAACCAACGTGGGCCAATCAAAAGATGTGTGGTAAATTTGAACCAACGTGGGAAGACCCATTCATGATCAAGAATGTCTAACAAGAAAGATCCTAGTAGTTATTAAATTATAAAGAAAATCATCCAATGCTACATGTAAAATGGATGATATTTCAAGAGATACTATGATGGACAATATTAGAAAAGGAAAGTTCTAATAAATAAAAGAGTTTTTCACATTTATAAATTGCCATACTAATGTTTCACAACTAGTTGGGTCTGGATGACAAGAATGGGTATAAATAACTATACTAAACTTGTAGATTTTAAAATTTCTAACACATTTTTTATCGGCATTATTTCCTTTTTAAACTTTGGTTGATTAGGTAATATGATCCCTAGTATTGTCCTCATTTAACCCTTTAAATTTGTCTGTTTGGGATCAACTTCCTATTCAGATATTCTTAAATCTATTCATTTGAGAATGACCTTTCATTTGAACAGCTTAAAATTTGCATGTCTATGAGTGACCTCTTATTCAGATAAAAATCTCTTTACTCACTATTTTTATATGATTATGTGAGTATTACTTCATACTATTTCTCTATTTTGATATAGTCAAGTGAATGTTGGACTTCTATCTTTTATCTTGTTATTTCAGTATGGTCAAGAAACATTAGATAATCCTAAATCTTATTTCATTATTTTGATATGGTTAGAAAAATATTAAATGTTCATTTGATTTATTCTCACTATTTTGATTTTGTCACATGAGTGTCAAATCATCTTTCACTATTTTGATATGGTCAGACATATGTTGGATTTAAATCCTTCTCTTGTTTATTATTTTTATATGATCAAGTGAGCATTGAGTTGTTATCATTCACTGTTTCAATTTTGTCAAGTGAAGGTTCAAACTTTTAAAATCTTTCCATTTAAATATCCATCTAAAATCCACTTGTTAGGGGTATCCTTTTCAAATATTTTTTCAGTGTAAATCTATCTGGTTGGGATTATTTTCCCAATGTTTATTTTCAAACAAAATTGACTTTATTAGAATCATTCCTTTTAGATTTTTTGTTAATTAAATCTCTTTGGATTTTACCAATTATTTCAGTCAATGCTAATATGTGTTATTTAGTTTTCAAGTTCATCACACCTATTCTGGTGCTATTTGTTGACATCATTTTCTATGAGGTCAATTTTTTCAGCTTCACTTTCATTCATGTTGCTTAATCATTAGGTTCCATTTAATCACTCAATTAAAAATTCAAACATTAATCCTAATCCATTAAATATTTTAAGCTATAGTGATTCAATCATTAAACTTCAATCAACTACCAATACTCAATCAATTAAACCTAATCCATTCACTATTTTCAGCTATAGTAATTCAATCAATTACTCAATCACTAAACCTTAATCATTCAATTAATAAATCCTAAATATTCAATCATTCTTCAATCATTACAATTTGGTTTAGTAATTTATTGATTATTGATGAGTTAATCAAGCCTAAATTAACCATCAAATCTCAATTAACCATCAAGTTCAATTCTCTATTCAATCAATTTCTACCAATTCTATTAAATCATTACACTGAAGTTTAATAATTTAAATCCATTCATTATGCTCAATCCATGGTGACTCAATCATCAAATCTTGTTAAACTCAATAAAATTAAATAATTCAATGACCTTCAATCATTCTAAATCATTTAATCATCTTCAATGTTCAAGCATTCAAATCAAGCCCTAACCTAAACTCTAAAAGCCTTTGGACTTTTCACTTTTATAGTGAGATTTTCAATTTGATCAAAACCTTAGGTAAAGCCCTTAAAATTGTGTTTGATCATTTACATAGGGGATTATACATACCCTTAAAACCCAACTAATCAATTTGGAGGCCTCCTTGCCCTTCCAATTTCTAAAACTCAAAGCATCTCCCTTATGTCCAAAACCCTCAAATATTTATAATTCATGCCACTCTACATGGCATCTTGAATCAAATGCTTTGGAAACATATGAAAATCATTTAATTTACAATCATCCTTACAATGATTTTAACCCATTTGGGTCCATGGTTGACCATAGTTTACCTAGGTTGACTAAGTTTGACCAACTTCCCTTTAAACCCTAAAACATTTCCATATGTATGGAGCATGTTGCAAACTCTATTCCAAGCCCTAGGTTAAACCCTAGGCAATTTACTATTATCCTTGATCATTATAAAACCAAAGTGAACCCTTGCTTGGGCTAGCTTGACCATGATCGGTCACCATGATCCAAAATGATCCATTTGACCTTAATTCTTTACTAATGCATATGAACACATTCAAACTTTACCATTGCTTCCTAAACCTTCTAAACATTAAACCATACATGCATAAACATAAATGAACCTTTGGTGGACCATAGTTGACCCAAGTTGTCCCAACCTACATTAAACCTAAAATAGACCTAAATGAACCCTAAATGCAATTCGATTCTTGGAGACCATGGATTGACCTACAATTACTTTCAATAAGTTTTAAATGTCAAATGGAATACATTGGACCCAATGTTAAGGTTTGGTCAAGCTAGATTAACCAAGTCAACCTAGGTTGACCAAGCTTTCTATATGGGTCAACCTCTTTAAGTCATGTGATATAGGATAACCCAAGGCCACTAAACCCCTTGGGACTATCCATTGGATAGTCAAGGATCAACAGAAGTAAGCTCACCCCTTGGGCTCATATGAGCTAGCTATTTAGGCTAACCCAAGTGAACCCATGAGAGTTCTTTTGAGTTAAAACCCAACCCTTATGAAATTAAATCAAATTAGTGCATGCATTAGGGGCCTATAGGTCTTATACATCAACCCCTAGTAGGACCAACCCATGGGCTAACTTGGGTTAGCCAAGATAGCTAACCCAAGTTACTAAAAATAAGCATTTAAATGGAGTCTAAATATTACCTGTATTAATTTTTGAATGTTTATATATTGCATCCACTTATTATTTTTAAGTGGATTTTAGATATTGTAAGTATTAGTTTTCTATATTCAATACTTTAACCTTTTTCATTTTTTATTTTTTATTTTTTTTGCTAAAATACCTTATTTTGCTATCAAATACCTATCTATTGCCTCCACGTAATATACTTTCCTTTAGGTGATTTAGAATAAATCTAATAACTTAATTTACATTAATCCTAAAATCCAATATACCTTTATAAGTTGTCAAGTGCTTAAATGAATTTTAGGAATTTAACTTATCCAAAATTACTAATTTTAAATGAAAAGATTAGTTTTATTTTATAACTATTTTATTAGGATAACTTCACAAGTTTTGTACTATTAAATACATAAGGATCTTAATTTTGCATTTTTCAAAATTTATAACTCAAGCAAAAATTGCAATAGTAAGGTAATTAATTTTTTAAAATTTAGAGAAATTTGATTTCATTCATTTTTTTTCCAAATTTTAACCTTTTTATGAAAAAAAATAAATAAAATGCAAGAAATTACTACATAAAAATAGGAAGCTAAAAAAAACTAAAATAAATAGGGAAATAAAAAAACAAGTAAAAATAAACAAGTAAATATGTTAATAATTATAATAAAAATAAAAAAAAACTATGTGGCCAACAGTAAGGCTCTCCTTACACCTCATCATCATCATCTTCTTCTTATTCTTGAGGTGCTACTACTGGTGCTACTACCAAAGGTCCTGCACCTAGATGCATCTAAAAGGGGGTGGGTTAGGGAAAAAGCTTAGTTAATTGTAGGAGTCTATCTCCCAGCTCCATAACAAGATTACCATAGTTACATTGTAGTCAGCTTAATACTAAAACTGCTTTTTCTACTGTAGCATCATGTGGTTATTGTAGGTATACATACCTTGTTCAAAACTAGTTAGTTTTTACTTGAAGTGATTAATAAAAACCCTGAAGTGATCAATTATATCACAGAGGTTTTCCACTTGATCTGCTAGTATTCTAAGATCTCTACCCCACTATTGCATGGATTGGTTCGGTTAATCTGATCCCCCACCTTGCTTTGACAAGATTATTTTAATGGACATGATTTTAGACCTTGTTAGGGAAGAAAAATGTATAACCTACTCCTCCCATGGGTTTTCTACTACCTGGTTAACTCACAAAGATTACAGATAATATTAAGATGCCTTGGCCCTACAAAAGTCAACCCCTTGAGCATATAGTGAAAAGATTGAAAAATAATTTTACTAAAATCTACAGTCATATCTTTTTGTATATAATATTTAAAAAATAACATTATCCTTAAATAATTCACTAAGGTTTCTACTTAGGAACAAATTCACATGAATGAAGTAAGGCGAAGCCTTGGAATCTTGGATGAGGGAGGAAGTAGAAAAGTTTATGATTTTATACTCTCCCCTCTTTCACTAGGCATGTAAGTCTCTCTAGGTAAGGAACCTAATTATTTCATTATAATCTATGACAGTCTTCTAGTCACTAGCATTAATCCATGCTCACTATATGTTTTAGGATGAAAGATCCAAGTTTGTCAATGGGTGATACCCGACCATACTAGCACACAAGCTTAAAAGATGGAACCCTAAATACTATAGTGAGTATGAAGAGAAGAAGAAGATTTGTAGGTGAACTTATGTCATTAGTTCAATAATGCCTTTAGAATCTGCCACAACTCCAAAATATACTTATTTACTCTTTATTTAGGGATTTGAGAGCTATAGGTAAGGCTATACCAAAAATATAAAAGTACCACAATAAATTAGACCCGACAAACACTACCTTGGATATGTGTCTTGCTTTAATAAGTGTTTTGTATGGTTGCTTCTTTCTGGTCCAACTTCTTAGCCTAGTGCCGAGTTCCCTAGTGTCGAGTGTTTATGGGCTAGTTGATGGAGATGAGTCCTTAAATTGGTCGAGTAGGAAGGACTACTATCGATGAGTCCTTTGGCCGTATGGGCAACCTCTTTGCAGGAGTCCTTATGTGCTTTTGGTATCAGTAGTGAGTAGACTTGAATTGTGGGGGTAGTGAACTCCGGGATCAATTGCGCGTAATGTAGTGAGCTTAGGTCTCCTTGAAATGGTTGTTCCTTATAGGTAGGTTGCTGGATTTCATTAATGGCTCATCACTCGAGGTGATGGTGAGTCACCTTTAGGAGCGCATTTCTCTTCCCAATTTGAGAGGTCCTGTGCGAACCCTTGGTATTCTGTAGAGTGGCAACTCCTATTAGATTGCATTGTCAAATTGAGGAAGATTCCCATGGCTGAGTCTTCATTACCGAAGTCTAAAGAGTTTGAGTTCTCCTATTATGCCATGTTAAACATCTATTAAACAGGGAAGAAGGCAAACCGAGAAAGTTTGTATCTAATTGGGCTACTTAATGAGTCAGATAATTGGATCAAAATTTACACCAGGTTATCTAATTTGGTCGGAATGGGTTAGAAAAGTTTATACCTGAAGCCTTTACCCGACTTCGATTAATGTTGACCCTTGTATAATACCCAAGAAAAAAAAAACAAAGAAAAAAGCATACCTCTGCCGCAAATCCCGCCACATCTACAGTGCTTGTACACTGTGATCGGCGCCGCTCCAGTCTCGTCCCCGCAATTCCCGCTCTTGATCGCTGCACTCCAACCTCTTTAAAAGCCAACCGATCGGACTCCCTCTTCTCCTATTCGCAAGCATCCCGACCTCACCTCTTCCAGCCGAGACCCCCACGCCTCCCGTCGCCTCTGTCCATCGCTCCCTATTCCGCCAAGAGAGAGAGAGAGAGAGAGAGAGAGAGAGAGAGAGAGAGGGAGCTACTACCTACCCGAAGCCTGAAGCCGACGTCCGACTCCTCCCCACGGCCTGTAATCAAGAGCCGACGCCGGGTTGACCCCATCCCGTCGCCCTAGCCTCCATCTGTCGAAGCCCCATCCGAACTCCATCAACGGCCGAACCCCATCTTGCCCTAGCTTCCTCCTTCTCTACCCAAGCCGACCAATTTCGCTCCATCTGCGACATTCCCTCCCTGTGGATCGGAGGTAACGACATTTTGGTCGCAAGCAGCAACTTGGAGTTCGTTGGTTGTGAAGGTAATTTACTCCCTTTGGCATGCTCCTTCGACCAAGTCCAGTAAATCTCATCGATCGAAGGAAGGAAGCGAAGGGTTTAACTATCTAATAGACTGAATAGTTACCTTAATCCCGTTTCATTAGGATTTGCCAAACCTTGCATAAATCCTGTTTGATATGATCCGACAGAAGTGATACTCAAATTTTATTTCAATTAGGGTTGATTGTAATTAATTATAACTGATCATAAATAATTATTACTAAATATAGTTAATTATGGTTAATCATAATTAACTACCATTAATGATAATTAATTATTATTATTTATATTTAATTATAATTATTCATAATTATTATTTAATTACTATTAGTTATGTTTAATTATAATTAGTTGTAATTGATTATTATTAATTATAATTAGTAATAATTAATTATTCTTAATTATGATTAAGTATAATCAATTGTAATCAATAATAGTGAAGAGAGGAACTCTCCTCTCTCACCTCGATCCACGAGCCAACACCACTACCTCGCCGGTTGTCAGGTATAAATTTCTGAACTTAAAACTCCGAGAGCCTACTTCGTTGTTTGTAGCGGACCGGAAAACCGCCTATACACGCTTTTCTTAGCGTGGTGGGATGGGACCCCGGTGCGGTGCCTACAACGAGCGGGTAATCACTTCGAGAGCTCATTCCATCGTTCGCGACGCACCGGCAAACCGCCTATACACACTTTTCGTAGCGTGGTGGGAAGGGAACCCGGTGCGGCGCCTACGACGAAGTGGGTGATCACCTAAAATCTCTTTTTCGGAATTCGCGGCGCGCCGGCAAACCGCCTATACACGCTTTTCGTAGCGTGGTGGGAAGGGAACCCGGTGCGGCGCCTATGGCGAGAAGGGGATATTCATAAGTACCCGCTCGCGGGAAAATAACTGCGTTTTTCAAACAGGTACTGTCAAAGATCCATACACGCTTTTCGTAGCGTGCTGGGGATTGAAGATTTTACACGGCCGCGGTGTCCTCGAAAGAGGGCACCTACCATACACGCTTTTCTTAGCGTGGTGGGAAAGGTCCAGTTTTCTCGTAGTTTCCCCTAAACGGGGGAGACGCCGGGAGGCTGCCAAAATTTCGGGTGAACAGAAGACTTGACTTGAATTAACTTTGGGCAATTTGAACTCAAGAAAAGGACTTGTGCTTCGAACTCAAATGAACAAGTTGAGGACCAAAGGTTGAGCTCAATATGACTACAGGGGACCAGATTTGAAAGCTTTTGAACAAGCATGGACATAATTTGAATTCAAAAGAACAAAAGAACTTGCAATAACTTAAATTTAGACTTGCACGGTGGACCAATGACAAAGACTTGGATTTGATTTGAACTTGAATTGGATACAAGAGACTTGAACATTAACTTGAGACTAATTTGGATACTAATCAAGCATAATTTGGACATGATTTGAACGATTTGGACTCAAGAGAGGATTTGACTTGAATCTACATTGAACTCAGACTTGAACCTGCAAAGACTTTAGAAGATTTCGAACAAGCACTTGAACTTTTGCTTTGAGTTCAAACTGTACAACATCAAGTAGAACTTGGGCTTGATTGTGACTTGGTGTATACGTACTGGACTTACAAATAAAATCAAAATTAGAACTTGAACTTGATTTGAATATCAAGTGAACATAATCTGAATGCAAGTAAGGACCTGCAATTTGACTACAAAGAGCTTAAACTCACAAATTCGGATCGAACAAAGTGGACTAAGTGCAAAGGAACGAAATATTGGACCTAATCGAACTACATGCAAACAAGAATTAAATGAAAATGCAGTCAAATGGCAAATGATCGTCATCCAAGCATTAACTGACATTCATTGTTACTCAATCAAGATCAAATGGAGGATGTATGTTCAATAAGGTACACAAGTCACCAAGTTATAGATCGAACTTTTAAAGGATAAATCGTTGATGAACGAGCCTATATTCCTCCAAATAAGAATCATCATTGGGGTGAAGAGTGATGAAACTGAAGTGACCCAAGCTCTTCAATCAAGTTGATATCCATGCAATGATTAAACGAGGAGGATGATATGTGTCCACAGGCAATAATGATAAAAGACTCTTCATGCATACAACCACTTGCTCGTAGATCAAAGTAGAAATACTCGCAAGCAAGGAAGGTCAACAAATATGTGGATCCACTGGTCTTCTGCGACGTATGATTGGTGCATCACAAATACAGACATATGTGGGTGATAAAGGCAACAACTTATACTCAACGTCAGTATGCGACCAGATACATTAAATCCTGCAAACGGTAGAGGAGTTCAACATGGGATAAACTACCAACCAAGACATATTTGAAGAGTTAGAAACCAATACAGTTTGCATATGATCGATGTTATCCGATTGTAATCAACAACGATTAATGAATTAAAAGGATGGTGAGTTCCTTGCAAATACAGATACGTGTTCAGCATCAAGATATAAGAAAATACAAAGGACCACCATTCAAAAGTCAACAAATATGCCAAGTCCATTTCAAGTAAAGGAGGACGGTACACCTCAAGTACAGACATCCGCGGGTTACGATAGGAAGACTCGCTGCATATACTAGATGATGCCTACGAGCTATTATAGCAAAATACAAAGAGTTCTATGACACCTCTACGACCAGTCACCATTCAATGTTGGGCAAATACATTGATCCATCACAAACGCAACGCCACCGGATCCGCAACTTTCATGCAAGCGGACAGAAGGCGTGTACAAATATTCCAAGAATACCCCCGCACGTGTGCACTTTAATTTGTATACACATATGTACACAAAAAGGGGAAAATATAATCTTACAACCCGCATGGGCCCCGACGAGCGTGTAGTGAGAATACACGTGACGTCTAGGGATGCTGCGCGGGTCAATAAATTTGAACCCGATCCTCCTAAAGCAAGCAGATAGGAGTAGACAAGGTTCAATAAATAATTATAAAATGCCCCCAAACACCTGCATGGGCCCCGGCGAGCGTGTTATTGGTACACACGTGACGTCTAGGGATGCTGCGCGGATTAATAAGTGAATTCAAGTTCGAATCCGATCCTTCTATTCAGGTAGATAGGAGTTGACACGGCTCGAACCATTAAATAAATATACTGTCACGAGATCGACCGAGATATTTATTTTATATGTTCATATTAGACCTTCAAGGCCTATAATCAAGTGAATTCACTTACAAAGGGCACAAAGCCTACGAAACCCGATCCTCTGTCAATTACTAGATATAGTCGATAAGGTTCAAAATACAGAAATATAATGACCCCAAGCACCCCGATGATGGCCGTGTTGAATGTGAATCTCAACCGGAGGGGTCCATTCCAAATATTTCAAAATGCCTCCCAACTTCCCAAAATTCCCAAAACCCAAAATCTCCAAAAATTCCAAAAATCCCATACTCCAAAATGTTTAAAATAAGAAATTCAACCCATCTAACCACTTAAACCGAAATTCATCCATCCTCCGCAACATTTTACCGAGGTGGATAAATTAAAATTTACTTCAGCTCACAAAGAGCTAATGCCTGGTCGAAAATATCACTAAGATCCATTCTCAAACAATCTCCTGCCAGCAAGGACGTGGTACGAGTCCTCTAACCGGCAGTTTCGCCGCCAAATGGCACTGCAGGATAAACGGTTATGACTCGGGGCCCTCTGAACCAGGTGGTCGCCGTCAAATGGCACCATTATATTATGGTTATGGCCAGAGCCCGTATTCTCCCCAAAGGCATCAAATCCTTGAGATATGAATCAATAGGATATAATTGATAGGGCACAAAGCCCTCTGTTAGCTAAGGTGGATTCAAATTTGTCCCCTTAGACAAATACCCACCCCAAGTCTACAAGGTACCCTTGGACGAAGCAACCCATGGCTGCCGACAAGGATCCTTCTGTCAGGTTGGGTCGACTACCTCCTCTGACTAAGTAGACCAGGGACCACGATGGCCCGGGATGACGGAACCATGGGATCTTGATCAGGTCCATCATCCATTCCCCCACCATCCGTTTTAAGTGCAAGATGGTGCAATTTTCAGTTTTAAATATTAAATCTTCCAATCTTTCAAATTCCCAAATTCCCCAAATTTCAAATATCAATGCTGCTACTATATGCCAGATCCATGTATTTCTACATATCTGATTGACGACTAGCCTTAATCGAAAGTTCTCTCTCATTACCGGGAGGGGTAATTAACTATAGGGGCTTGCGCCTATAGGAAACCAGAACTCAGATCATAAAGTCCTCACTAAATGAGGGCGAAATCTCTGGGTAGTGTCTTATCTACTATCTCATCTGCCTTCCAAAATTTACCTCGGAACTTAAATTGTTAAAACTCCCCCCTCAAAAGAAAGAAAAAAAAGCGGGCGGAGGCCGGGGCCGAATTTTCGGAGCCCACAGATTTCTGGCGACTCCGCTGGGGATTGGTTTCTCTTTCCATCTTTGGCTAGTCACCTCAGTGCTATAGTAGCAGCTATTCTCAACCTAGATTCAAAATTTTGAGTCTTTCAAAAAGCGATCTTTTAATGAATCAAAATTTTGAATATTCTAAGAATGATCGCTCAAACGAATTCATCAAGATAACATGTTTAGCAGGATTTATATATTTATTTTATTTGCTTGCTAATGTTATCTACTTTTTTTTTATCTTCTGTTCTGTGCAAGTCTTTGCATTTTGAAAGTGTGGGGTGATGTATCAGATTCTGATTACTAACCCTTACCTTTCATTCATGCAGATGGATCTACAGAATGCTTCTGTTACTGTCCAGCAGGGACGTGGTGCTAGCATCCAGCTAGCAAATACTCTGATCAACACTGGAAGATCCGGGGCTACCATCCAGTTTGGTAGCATTGACTTTCCTGCAGTCGTTGCAAGGGCTGCCACTGCTCCTCCATGTGGCATTGAATCTGAAGGGCATGCTAGGAGGCCCCACTCCACTGAAACTGCTATCCGTCGTGTGCATTTGTCAGCGCCACGACCTGCTGTCAAAGACCCTAAAAGGAGGATTTTCGTGTTCGAACGACTTTCTCAATCTGAGATCCCAACCACCAGAAGGATAGTGACTGATGGGAAAATCTCAGTGGTACCTACCAGGACCACTATGCTGCCAATGGGATCATCTGTACCTGGGAGGAACGTTGCTGAAGCTTCCTCATCTGGAGGAAGGCCCACCAGGAGGCAGAGAAGGAAGATGAATGCTGAGCTCCGAGCTCAACAACAACTCTCTGTCCACCCATCCAACTTGCCGGCTCAAGAGCCAGAAGCTACAATTCCTACCCGGAACGGGTTTGCGAACCTGAAGTGGGTAAAAAGAAATAGCTCCTCTGGAGAGCTAAAGAAATCATTCTGGGAGCAACGGCCTGAGGTCCCAGTTCCTCCAAGGAAGAAAGAACCTGAAACCCTATCAGCTCGGGTGTACAGAGTACTAAAGACTGTAAAAGAGAAGGGACTGAAGAAAAAGAAGTTCCAAAGGCCTTTGGTTATTGAGACCAGAAGGACCCCTCCGAGGGAAAGGCTGTCTTATGATTTGATAGCCGAAAGAAGAAGAAAACAAACCCCACGCGGTGAACATCGGGGTGTGACACCTGAACCACGCATTCAGGGATCCACCGCCGAAAGGTCCCGGTGGAGGGGAAAACAAATCTGGAGGCCAAGGCCTCGCAGAGAAGAAAAGAACGAAAGAAAGACTGATCTTGGTGTGACATCCGGTACTGCTTCCCGGAGATCCGCCCCCAGTTACAAACAACATCAAAAGTGGGTCCAAAAGAAGGCCCACGATGATGCTCCTCCCGACGGTAGACACCTTGGAGAATCCTCCAGGGGATCCCGTCGCTCACCAACTCCTCCCAAGGAAGAGTCTAACTTCGACCGTAGCCCACGGGTCGAAGAGATCTTCTTGCCTAACCAAGAACCGGAGATCCAGTTGCGCCGCCGCTCGGAGATCCGAGTACTAGAAGAAGGAGAAGAAGATACGGGAGAAGAAAATATTGAAGAATACATGGAAGAAAATCTAGAAGAAAATATGGAATACATTGAAGAAAATTTAGAAGAGGTAAATAACACCTTGGACATGGAAGTGGTCTACATGGTGAGACACATCAATGTCGAAGAGGAGGCCTACTACGACGATGATGAAGATGACGATCGTTGGCAACCACCGCCTAGACAAGTATATCGACGCCGCCATGAAGCCGGGTCCACCACTGGCAGAGGTGTCCATTCCCTAGAAGAGCGAGAAGAGGCTGAGGATAATCCCTTTGCTGACGAGAACGTCACGCTCGCAGAAATGCAGAGACAAATGAAACGTCAAATGAGGGCCAAGGATAGGGAAATCTCTTAGTTGCATGAGAAAATGACAGAGATGATGACCCAAATGACGGCAATGATGCAGATCATGCAGAGAAATACTGCAGTTGGTTCTATGCCTAATCCTCCCCCAGATCCTCCAAACTTTCAAGTACCGCAAGTCTCAGGAGTACGGGACACTCCCGAGGGTGGTCATGAGGCTCAGAATACCACTTGCCAACCCACTTCGCAGAATATTGCAAGTACCTCCGAGCCTGTAACTGCTGCACAGCTTGAAGGGATCATTACAGAGAGGATCAGGGCTATTATAGCCATTGATCAGGCAGAAAAATTGGTGGGTAAAGGTCGCCCGTACCCAGCAGAGTATGATCAGGTGCCATACCCGAAGGGATATTCTGTGCCAAAATTCAATACTTTTGATGGCAACAAAAATCCCAGACAGCACCTGGCGCAGTTCAAAGCCACCTGCGGGAATACTGGAGGGAATGACGCTCTACTCTTCCGACAATTCGTTAGCAGTTTGACAGCAGCTGCTTTCGAATGGTACGCTGAATTGCCAAATGACTCTGTAAAGACATTTACAGAGTTAGAAAATATGTTCGTGAAGAGGTTCGCCAGTGCGACTGAGAAAATAACGATCGCTGACCTTGCTCTGAATAAGAGAAAGAAGGAAGAATCAGTGACCAAATACATCACTCGCTGGCGTAACTTGAGTATGAAATGTGAACAACAGCTTGAGGAGGAGCATGCCGTACAGTTGTTAATGGGAAACATTGATGACAAAATGCAACCATTCCTGTGCACGGCTACTATTACCATATTTCAGGATTTACTGGATAGAGTAGCAAAGTTTGAGAAATTGAACTTGTCAAAATCAGAGAATTATTCTGATAAGCCCAAGAAAACTAAAGCCTCAGGTGCTAGAAGAGGTGAGGCTGACTCCATATTTTTCTCCAGAGCTGATAAGGAGAAACAGATGACGTACAACGTAGACAAAGGCAAGCAGCCGATGCAATATCAAGAAAAGCCTAAGCAAGTCTACAATCCTAACCCCCAGCCGAAGCTGATACTCGGGGGTAATGACAAACCATGAACTTATCAGGGCGGTGGAGAATGCCCGAGGCAAACAACGGGAACTGGTGATTGAACGTTCCCCTCCCTCAAAGATAAAATGAATAAAGAATATTCATTTAAAAGGGAAAGTGTTGCCAAATTATTTCGACAGGCGTTGAAAGCGGGTTTAGAACTGCCAGAGTGCAAGAGACCTGAGGAGTCAAAACATAGTGGCGACCCGAATTATTGCCCATATCATCGGGTAATGAGTCATCCAATTGAAGATTGTTATGTCTTCAAAGATTGGCTTGAAAGAAAATATCGAAGGGGAGAGCTCATATTATCCGACAATGTGCTGACTCATCCCAGAAAAGAATCAACTCAGGTAGTTACAACTTCCTCCGTACCCCCGGTTGAAGAAAGAAAAAATAAAAAGAAGCCAGCTCATGAAGAACAGTGGGAGACTGCGGTCTCTAAGAAAACTGTGAAAATGCTGAAACAACTCGAAAGGAGTTCCGGGTGTAAAATGGAAATCTCCTACGGAGCCAGTGTTAAATCTGAAGGCATTACCTGTGGCACAGGCATCTGCTTCTAAACAGTTTCCCAATCAAGCCGGTCCTTCAAAACTTGGGAAGGCAAAGTCCAAGAGGAAGACCAAAGTGAAGAAGCTTAAAGAGAAGAAAACAGCAACCCAAAGGGTTATAGATAGTCTGGATGAATACTACCAGACCGCGAGGCGTCCTATTAAGCTTGTTGACTTTATGACAGAGCTCAAGATTGACGAAGCAGAGGAAGCTGACGAGGACCCTCTTCCCACAGAAGTTTATCGAGTCATTTCAGTAACGCCAATAACTCCGACAAAAGAAAAATATGTCAGAGAGATGATCGTTGAAACCTGTCTGGCAACATCGTCAATGGACTACAGCTCAGAGGAGGATCTGTATTTTCCAAAGACAGATGAATCTGATCCCGATATAGCATCGCAGATAGGACATGTAAATCTGGGAAGTGACTCTGGATCAACGAATGAATCTCTAGACACAATAATGGCTGACTCTGAAGAAGAAATTCCATTGAATGAGTCTGAGCCAAAAGAGATCGCTCAAGTGCAGTTGAGAAGTGGCAAGATACTGCCATCCCCGCCAAAGAAGCAGATCTCTAACAAAGATAAGGGAAAAGAGATAGTTATCAACGAAGACATTATCTCCGAGGATCCCAAGAAGAAACATACTCCAGTTAAGGGAATAGATTATAATATCTTATCACATCTGAGGAAGATCCCTGCCCAGCTCAGCATATACGACGCTCTGGTGATGTCTAAGGATCTTTGGGAGACTTTGATTCAGGCTCTCAAAGACCCCGAAAGATACGAGGCGTATTTTGCTGAACGCAACCTGACTGAGGTCCTACAGGCTCGTAACGAACCATTCATCACTTTCACAGAGGATGACATGATGCTCGGGACTGCAGACCATAACCGACCTCTGTATGTTACTGCAGAGAGTGATGATTTGGTAATCAGTCGAATTCTGATCGACCCTGGGTCATCCATCAACCTTATGAGCTTAAAAGCACTAAGGTCTTTGTGCCTCAATGTGGAACACCTTGGGCCAGATAAGCTTATGGTACATGGTTTTAATGAGAAAGGGCAGAAAACCCTTGGATCGTTTATGCTCCCTCTTGTCTTTGGAGAATTCCGTACAGAAGCTAAATTCCATGTGATTGATGCGGATACTTCATTCAAGGCGCTCTTGGGTCGCCCCTGGTTGCATGAATATGGCGTTGTCCCATCAACATTACATCAGTGCATGAAGTATCTCAGGGATGGAGAAGAATTCAGAATTTCTGGTGATATCCAACCCTTTACAGTCCATGAAGCAACAGTCTATGAAGATGCGCAGTACTTCATGCCAAAGAAGCAAAAGTTATCAAACTCTCTAAAGGCTCAAGCATCTAACCCAAAGAGTGCAAAGCGACCTGAACAAAAAAGTGAGAAAAAGTAGGTGGGGAGAAAGAAGGCAACGCCGACTCTTCCCAAAGAAGCTACCACTTCCACTTCTAAAGAAAGGAAACGTGTACCTCACCTTGGGAGCGACACAGATGAAGAGGAAGTCACCTCTACATAATCCCAGAGGATATGTCATTCGATGGATGAATGGAGTAGGGAGGTCGCATATTCAAATGATGATTATGACTACGACTCTATCTACATGATCACGGTATAAGGGGTATTCTCTAGAAGGATAGATAGCCTGTCAATCTCAGATAGCGTGCTCGTAGTCACTCGTATTCCCCTACAGTATTTTAAAGAAATAATTCAACGAGATGTGCATAAAGTTGAAGAACTTGTGACCCTTTATCTGCCTCCAATCAGAAAGGGGATCGAATCAGGGAATATATTCTACTCCGTAGGAAAAGATGAAGAAGTGAATCGTGATTGGGACCATGTCTTCATCGATTCTGAAGAATTACTACCTACAAGGCTACCTAGGTTTAATACCAAAGGTATTCAAAGAATGTTGCGAAAGTGGATCAATGTTCCCACCCCCAAACGACAACTTCGTATGTGTTTAAGTCTCTGGTATGGAAGGAATCCGCGTCCAATGCGGCGGAAGGAGATGAATGCATATAAAGGTATTGGATTCGTCAGGCAAAAATGCATCCGGAAGGAAACTTGCCGAGCCATCACTTACAGGGAAGTTGAACCCAATGACGAGTCTGATGAAGAGGTCTATGAAGTTGTTGATTACGATGATCAGCCTCTAGAGGCCAAGCCTGCACCAGAAGAGCTTGAAGATGGTGGACAAGCAGCCACTATGGACGAGCTAAAAGAAGTTAACTTGGGAACTGAGGAAGACCCTCGCCCAACCTTCATTAGTTCCCTTCTGCCGGAAGATCAAGTGGAAGAGATAAAAGAACTCCTCTATGAATTCAGGGATTACTTTGCCTGGACATATGCTGAGATGCCCGGCTTATCCCCTGACGTAGCAGTTCACAGGTTGGCAATCAAACCGGATGTCGCACCCGTCAAACAAGCTCCAAGGAGAATGAGATTGGAGATTGAAGAACAGGTGATTGCTGAAACCAAAAAGCTCATAGAAGCGGGCTTCATCCGTGAAGAGAAATACGCTGACTGGATCGCCAATATTGTCCCTGTCAAGAAGAAGAATGAACAGATTTGTATCTGTATTGATTTCAGGGACCTCAACAAGGTGTGCCCAAAAGATGACTTTCCACTTCCTGTATCCGAACTCCTAGTAGACAACGCGTCAAATTATGACATGTTATCGTTTATGGATGGATCGTCAGGTTACAACCAGATCAAGATGGCTCTTGAGGATGAAAGGCATACGTCATTCAGAATGCCCATCGGCATTTTCTGCTACACGGTCATGCCCTTCGGCTTGAAGAACGCTGGTGCCACCTACCAACGGGCAATGACCCATATTTTTGATGAATTAATACATCAGAAGGTCGAACGCTATGTAGATGACCTGGTCGTTAAGAGCATGGACCGAAAAGATCATTTAAACGACCTGAGGATTGTATTTGAAAGAATCAGGAAGTTTGATCTAAAGATGAATCCCCTTAAGTGTGCTTTCGGGGTCTCCTCCGGTAAATTTTTTGGCTATGTCGTTCGTCATCGAGGCATAGAAGTCGATCCCAACAAAATCAAGGCGATTATAGAGATGCCACCACCAAGAAGTCTCCGTCAACTCCGTTCCTTGCAAGGGCAACTGGCTTTCATTCAACGATTCATATCGAATCTGTCGGGTAGGTGCCAGCCATTTTCGAAATTAATGAAGAAGGACGTTCGCTTCAAGTGGGATGAAGAATGTCAGGAAGCATTTGACAGTATCAAGAGATACTTGTTAAATCCACCCATTCTCGCAGCGCCAATTTCAGGGAACCCTCTTATACTGTATACGGCAGCACTAGAAGAGTCCCTCGGAGGATTATTGGCCCAACACAATGAGGAAGGAAAAGAAAATGCACTCTACTATATCAGTCGGAGATTAATCGGAGCAGAAGTACGATATTCTCCAATTGAGAAACATTGTCTGGCGTTGATCTTTGCAGTCCAGAAGCTCCGCCACTATATGCTCTCCCATAAAATCACCTTGATATCAAAGATCGATCCGCTGAAGTTCTTGATGACAAGACCAGCGTTGACGGGTCGTTTAGCAAGGTGGGCAGTACTATTACTACAATTCGATATTGTATACATGCCACAGAAAGCGGTAAAGGGACAAGCTTTGGCAGATTTCCTCGCCGCACACCCAATCCCAGCTGACTCTCCGCTCAATGATGATTTGCTAGATGAACAAATCATGCAAGTTGATGAAGAAGAAAAGGTACCGTTTTGGGAGATGTACTTTGATGGGGCATCGTCTATCAAGTCTCCCAAACCTCCAATCTTGCAAAGGCCCAAGCTGGCATCGGTCTTGTCTTTATAGAACCCGAGGGGGGTATAATGAGGTTCTCGTTCAGTTTAACGGAACCTCGGACCAATAATGAAGCTGAATACGAAGCTCTAATAGCAGGACTGGAGATAGCAATTGATGTCCAAATCACAGATCTCCAAATTTTCGGTGATTCTCAACTAGTGATAAATCAAGTTCTGGGCATTTACAAGATTTGCAAACTTGAATTGGCCCACTACCACCGACGAGCTCTCGAGCTTCTAAAACAAATACCGAATGTCAACATAACTCAAGTTCCTCGAGGACAGAATGCAAAAGCAGATTGTCTAGCTAAACTGGCCAAGGAGCTTGCAAATGAGGATAAGAGGCCACCTATATTCATTGCGGTTGAAAACCGCCGAGTCTTAGAGCCAGCAACCCTACAATTCCCGCAGGCAGAGGGAATACCAGGTTCAAGCCAACAGGATGCAGCCCCGGTTGATCCTCAACCTCCCCAACAAATCACTATTAAAAATCAACCAGGGGAACGTCCAGCAGTAAAAAGACGAAGAACTGGTAGATTCTCAGAGTCGTGGTTGGATTGCTTAGATGTTGAAGTCAAAGACGATTGGAGGCACGACTACTTCAAAGAAAGCAAACTCCCAACAGATAAATCTCTGGCTGCACAAATTAGAAAAAGAGCATTGCGATACGCGTTTGTCAATAATACGCTATATCGGCGGGCTTTTGATCAAATGTGGCTAAGGTGCCTAGGGACTAAGGAAGCTGATAAAGTGGTAGCAGAAGTTCATGAAGGACTCTGCAGAGCACACCAGTCAGGTCCCAAGATGGCTACTAAAATCAAAAGAATGGGTTATTACTAGCCTACGATGGTGAGAGATTGTATCAACCACGCTAAGAAGTGCCACGAGTGTCAGATTCATGGTGATGTTATTCATCAACCACCAAATCCACTGCACCCAACGATTGCATCCTGGCCATTCGAATGTTGGGGCACAGATATAATTGGGCCAATAGATCCGCCGTCATCGGCCGGACATCGCTTTATTCTGGCAGCAACAGACTATTTTTCAAAATGGGCAAAAGCAGCTCCATTCAGGGAAGTCACGTCCGAGCACGTGATCAACTTCTTCACCCATAATGTCGTCTACAGATTCGGTGTACCACGCCGTGTGATCTCAGACAATGGCACAGCATTCAAGAGTACAAAAATCTACAAGTTCATAGATCGTCATAAGATTGACTGGCGTTACTCGTCTATATACAACCCAAGAGCCAATGGTTTGGCTGAGGCCTTCAACAAGATGCTGGTAAAGTTGTTGAAGAAGATCCTCACCAAGAATAAAAGAGAATGGCATACAAAGATGGCAGAAGCATTGTGGGCGTATCGTACGACCTACAAAATATCAACCAAAGCCACTCCCTATTCACTAGTGTTCGGGGCTGAAGCCGTCTTGCCACTAGAAGTTGAACTACCATCTCTTCGGGTCGCTATCCAGAATGAGCTCACTCAAGAGCAGAATTCTCGCCTAAGAATGGAGGATCTCGATGCACTCGACGAAGTTAGATTGCAAGCCCAACAAAACTTAGAGATCTACCGAGGAAGGATGGCGAAATCATTTGATCGGATGGTGCGCCCTTGGTCCTTTTAAGAAGGGGAATTGGTCCTGGTGCTGAGAAGGCCAATCATCCCTCACCGAATAATTGGTGGTAAATTCGTATCCAATTGGGAGGGCCCCTTCGTAATTGAAAAAGTGTATCAAGGAGGAGCCTACCAGCTTATCGATCTGCACGATCAGAGGCCCATGCCGCCGATCAACGGTCGACACCTGAAGAAGTACCATGCGTAAAATTGCTCAAGGAAATGTTATACTTAACGTACTGTGTATTTCATGCATGTTTATTAACATATATACTTTACATTTTACATTTTTGAAATTCTCTTGTGTTGCAAGAATGCATTTCAAAATCACCCTACAGCACAGGGGGCATTTTAAATATTTATTTGGGTCGACATCGTGCTACGCGTCGAGATCCCCAAATAAATATTTAAAATCACAAAGTTTCAAATTTATTCTATTATGAAATGTCCCTGTGAGATAGGGGGCATTTTAAATATTTATTCGGGTCGACATCGCGCTGCATGCCGAGATCCCCGAATAAATATTTAAAATAACCAACGCGAATATTCTTTCATACTGAAGAATACAACAAATTCTTTTCAAAGTATATGCAGGTGATCTTTCAAAAGACCGAGACATCACTTTCTCAAACAAATCAAGATTTCAAAGGTCAGAAAGAGACTTTTGTGACTTCACATTTCAATAAATTGAGCCGGAACAACCTGAAGTTTTTCAGCAGCCTGAAGCTTAAGGTTCGAGTGGGTGTAAGAGGTCGGATCCAACACGCCCAAATATGGCCGGATCGCTGGCAGCTCCATCTACTCAACACGCCATAAGAAAGGCCATAGTAGCGGAACCCCCACTTCGTCAACCCGTCAGTAAGGACTGTAGGAAGTACGAAGGCAAATTTGGCTCGACAAGTTCAAGTGATCGTAGTCTACTAAATTCTCCTAAATGACTGGAGAATCAAAGTTCCAGTGGGAAGAAAGAATCTCGAGCAACTACCAAATTCGCGTAGGCTCTAAATCTTCAACCACAAAGGAAGACTCAAAATCTATCAACTTCAGCAAAATCAGCATTGGGAAGCACATTTCCCCTAGCTCAAGTCTGAAGCCTGAATGGGTGTAAGAGGTCGGATCCAACAAGCCCAAATATGGCCGGATCGCTGGCAGCTCCGTTTACTCAACACGCCATAAGAAAGGCCGCAGTAGAAGAACCCCCATTTCAGCAACCAGAGGACAAAGGGCTGTCAAATCCCAGCTCTCCCAATCTGATGAACTCAAGTGACTCAGATTAAAGTCTCCTCAAGTGGTTAAGGATCAAGATACTACCCAAGTTTGGTACTATCAACCGAATCCAAAACCTGTAAATCCTTCAGCAAATCCGTAAAGCATTAAGCTAGGATCGAAGGAACTTTTCTTCAACAAGTCCGCGAAAGCACAAAGCAAAGGACCGAATAAATTATCCAAAGTTCATGAAAAGCCTGAGGCTGAACTAAGAGGATTCTGTCATCAACAAGTCCGTTATGCACAAAGCTCTGGACGTTGACTTTTCGCCAACGACCTAATACGTCTAGGTCACCGGCATCTACTCCTTCATCAAGCCCGCCAAAGCTAGAAGCAAAGGG
This sequence comes from Dendrobium chrysotoxum, assembly GCA_019925795.1. Lineage (NCBI taxonomy): Eukaryota > Viridiplantae > Streptophyta > Magnoliopsida > Asparagales > Orchidaceae > Dendrobium > Dendrobium chrysotoxum. The sequence continues at coordinate 52,787,085 of CM034315.1, forward strand.
CAGAAGGCATGCAAATCTTCTGACAAGTCAATGAAGACAAATCAGATAATTCTCCATCAATGTCCGCAGCACAAAGCACAGGACAGGATGAACCAAAATCCCAGAGAAACTAAAGCTACAAGAAAGAGGTATCCCGAACGACATCTACAAGTGTCCCTAAAGGCTGGGGGCATTTTAAATATTTATTTGGGTCGACATCGTGCCGCGTGCCGAGATCCCCAAATAAATATTTAAAATTATTTACATCACCATCAACACAGCTCAAAGTGCAATTGCAGAAATCACAAGAACAGTAGAAAGAGAGCTCGTCAACAACTGAATTTACAAAAAATGCTTCATTTTATTAATTCAGAATCCATGTACAAGTTTTCAGTTCACATCTCTTTTACAAGTCTATATCAACAAAAGAAAAAGAGAGAAAAGTACAATGTCCTTCGCAGAGGACTACAAATATGTCTCCTAAGCTATGCCTGAAGAGGAAGTCAACAACTCTGCTCAGCTCCTTCCAAAGACCAGGTACTCTGCACTTCTGGAACCTGCATAAGGCAACAAGGGTCAGTAAGCAGCCAAAGAAAGAAAAGAAACAGAACAAACAAACTAAAAACGTACCAGAACCAAATCCCCAGTGGTAGCTGACTGACTGGATCCTATCTCTGTAGTGACCTGCACAAGAAACAAAGAATTGTCAGTACAGTTATAAAATCAAAACTGAAAACTAAGAAAGCAGTAGTGTCAAAAGAAGAATAGAGAGTGGCATTACTATATACTATCATCAACCTACAAAGTGATACTTTAGGGAGTTGGGTATAAAGTACTCTATCAGTATCTTTTGGATCTCTACCTAACTAAAATCAGCATGTCAATCCTCTTATTGTCTATAAGTGCATCTAAAAGAGCCATGAGGGTACAAAGATAGACTCTTAAAGACCTACAGAATTATAATCTTAGTGTGACATCCAAACGAATTTTTGGAGATCCACTAAATCACAATCTTAGTGTGACATCCAAGCAAATTTTTGGAGATTCACTAAATGAAGACCTTTGTGTGACATCTAGAATAAATATCTAGAGATCCACGGGGTCAATCAGCATACAACAAACGTGATTTGCTCTAGACGCGTATCACATTTGTTGGGGGGCATTTGTTGACCCTTGTATAATACCCAAGAAAAAAAAAATAAAGAAAAAAGCATACCTCTGCCGCAAATCCCGCCACATCTACAGTGCTCGTACACTGTGATCGGCGCCGCTCCAGTCTCGTCCCCGTAATTCTCGCTCTTGATCGCTGCACTCCAACCTCTTTAAAAGCCAACCGATCGGACTCCCTCTTCTCCTATTCGCAAGCATCCCGACCTCACCTCTTCCAGCCGAGACCCCCACGCCTCCCGTCGCCTCTGTCCGTCGCTCCCTATTCCGCCAAGAGAGAGAGAGAGAGAGAGAGAGAGAGAGAGAGAGAGGGAGCTACTACCTACCCGAAGCCTGAAGCCGACGTCCAACTCCTCCCCACGGCCTGTAATCAAGAGCCGATGCCGGGTTGACCCCATCCCGTCACCCTAGCCTCCATCTGCCGAAGCCCCATCCGAACTCCATCAACGGCCGAACCCCATCTTGCCCTAGCTTCCTCCTTTTCTACCCAAGCCGACCAATTTCGCTCCATCTGCGACATTCCCTCCCTGTGGATCGGAGGTAACGACATTTTGGTCGCAAGCAGCAACTTGGAGTTCGCTGGTTGTGAAGGTAATTTACTCCCTTTGGCATGCTCCTTCGACCAAGTCCAGTAAATCTCATCGATCGAAGGAAGGAAGCGAAGGGTTTAACTATCTAATAGACTGAATAGTTGCCTTAATCCCGTTTCATTAGGATTTGCCAAACCTTGCATAAATCCTGTTTGATATGATCCGACAGAAGTGATACTCAAATTTTATTTCAATTAGGGTTGATTGTAATTAATTATAACTGATCATAAATAATTATTATTAAATATAGTTAATTATGGTTAATCATAATTAACTACCATTAATGATAATTAATTATTATTATTTATATTTAATTATAATTATTCATAATTATTATTTAATTACTATTAATTATGTTTAATTATAATTAGTTGTAATTGATTATTATTAATTATAGTTAGTAATAATTAATTATTCTTAATTATGATTAAGTATAATCAATTGTAATCAATAATAGTGAAGAGAGGAACTCTCCTCTCTCACCTCGATCCACGAGCCAACACCACTACCTCGCCGGTTGTCAGGTATAAATTTTTGAACTTAAAACTCCGAGAGCCTACTTCGTTGTTTGCAGCGGACCGGAAAACCGCCTATACACGCTTTTCTTAGCGTGGTGGGATGGGACCCCGGTGCGGTGCCTACAACGAGCGGGTAATCACTTCGAGAGCTCATTCCGTCGTTCGCGACGCACCGGCAAACCGCCTATACACGCTTTTCGTAGCGTGGTGGGAAGGGAACCCGGTGCGGCGCCTACGACGAAGTGGGTGATCACCTAAAATCTCTTTTTCGGCATTCGCGGCGCGCCGGCAAACCGCCTATTCACGCTTTTCATAGCGTGGTGGGAAGGGAACCCGGTGCGGCGCCTATGGCGAGAAGGGGATATTTATAAGTACCCGCTCGCGGGGAAATAACTGCGTTTTTCAAGCAGGTACTGTCAAAGACCCATACACGCTTTTCGTAGCGTGGTGGGGATTGAAGATTTTACACGACCGCGGTGTCCTCGAAAGAGGGCACCTACCATACACGCTTTTCTTAGCGTGGTGGGAAAGGCCCAGTTTTCTCGTAGTTTCCCCTAAACGGGGGAGACGCCGGGAGGCTGCCAAAATTTCGGGTGAACAGAAGACTTGACTTGAATTAACTTTGGGCAATTTGAACTCAAGAAAAGGACTTATGCTTCGAACTCAAATGAACAAGTTGATGACCAAAGGTTGAGCTCAATATGACTGCAGGGGACCAGATTTGAAAGCTTTTGAACAAGCATGGACATAATTTGAATTCAAAAGAACAAAAGAACTTGCAATAACTTAAATTTAGACTTGCACTGTGAACCAATGACAAAGACTTGGATTTGATTTGAACTTGAATTGGATACAAGAGACTTGAACATTAACTTGAGACTAATTTGGATACTAATCAAGCATAATTTGGACATGATTTGAACGATTTGGACTCAAGAGAGGATTTGACTTGAATCTACATTGAACTCAGACTTGAACCTGCAAAGACTTTAGAAGATTTCGAACAAGCACTTGAACTTTTGCTTTGAGTTCAAACAGTACAACATCAAGTAGAACTTGGGCTTGATTGTGACTTGGTGTATACGTACTGGACTTACAAATAAAATTAAAATTAGAACTTGAACTTGATTTGAATATCAAGTGAACATAATCTGAATGCAAGTAAGGACCTGCAATTTGACTACAAAGAGCTTAAACTTACAAATTCGGATCGAACAAAGTGGACTAAGTGCAAAGGAACAAAATATTGGACCTAATCGAACTACATGCAAACAAGAATTAAATGAAAATGCAGTCAAATGGCAAATGATCGTCATCCAAGCATTAACTGACATTCATTGTTACTCAATCAAGATCAAATGGAGGATGTATGTTCAACAAGGTACACAAGTCACCAAGTTATAGATCGAACTTTTAAAGGATAAATCGTTGATGAACGAGCCTATATTCCTCCAAATAAGAATCATCATTGGGGTGAAGAGTGATGAAACTGAAGTGACCCAAGCTCTTCAATCAAGTTGATATCCATGCAATGATTAAACGAGGAGGATGATATGTGTCCACAGGCAATAATGATAAAAGACTCTTCATGCATACAACCACTTGCTCGTAGATCAAAGTAGAAATACTCGCAAGCAAGGAAGGTCAACAAATATGTGGATCCACTGGTCTTCTGCGACGTATGATTGGTGCATCACAAATACAGACATATGTGGGTGATAAAGGTAACAAATTATACTCAACGTCAGTATGCGACCAGATACATTAAATCCTGCAAACGGTAGAGGAGTTCAACATGGGATAAACTACCAACCAAGACATATTTGAAGAGTTAGAAACCAATACAGTTTGCATATGATCGATGTTATCCGATTGTAATCAACGACGATTAATGAATTAAAAGGATGGTGAGTTCCTTGCAAATACAGATACATGTTCAGCATCAAGATATAAGAAAATACAAAGGACCACCATTCAAAAGTCAACAAATATGCCAAGTCCATTTCAAGTGAAGGAGGACGGTACACCTCAAGTACAAACATCTGCGGGTTACGATAGGAAGACTCGCTGCATATACTAGATGATGCCTACGAGCTATTATAGCAAAATACAATGAGTTCTATGACACCTCTACGACCAGTCACCTTTCAATGTTGGGCAAATACATTGATCCATCACAAACGCAACGCCACCGGATCCGTAACTTTCATGCAAGCGGACAGAAGGCGTGTACAAATATTCCAAGAATACCCCCGCACGTGTGCACTTTAATTTGTATACACATAGGTACACAAAAAGGGGAAAATATAATCTTACAACCCGCATGGGCCCCGACGAGCGTGTAGTGAGAATACACGTGACGTCTAGGGATGCTGCACGGGTCAATAAATTTGAACCCGATCCTCCTAAAGCAAGCAGATAGGAGTAGACAAGGTTCAATAAATAATTATAAAATGCCCCCAAACACCTGCATGGGCCCCAGCGAGCGTGTTATTGGTACACACGTGACGTCTAGGGATGCTGCGCGGATTAATAAGTGAATTCAAGTTCGAACCCGATCCTTCTATTCAGGTAGATAGGAGTTGACACGGCTCGAACCATTAAATAAATATACGGTCGCGAGATCGACCGAGATATTTATTTTATATGTTCATATTAGACCTTCAAGGCCTATAATCAAGTGAATTCACTTACAAAGGGCACAAAGCCTACGAAACCCGATCCTCTGTCAATTACTAGATAGAGTCGATAAGGTTCAAAATACAGAAATATAAATACCCCAAGCACCCCGATGATGGCCGTGTTGAATGTGAATCTCAACCGGAGGGGTCCATTCCAAATATTTCAAAATGCCTCCCAACTTCCCAAAATTCCCAAAACCCAAAATCTCCAAAAATTCCAAAAATCCCATACTCCAAAATGTTTAAAATAAGAAATTCAACCCATCTAACCACTTAAAGCGAAATTCATCCATCCTCCGCAACATTTTGCCGAGGTGGATAAATTAAAATTTACTTCAGCTCACAAAGAGCTAATGCCTGGTCGAAAATATCACTAAGATCCATTCTCAAATAATCTCCTGCCAGCAAGGACGTGGTACGAGTCCTCTAACCGGCAATTTTGCCGCCAAATGGCACTGCAGGATAAACGGTTATGACTCGGGGCCCTCTGAACCAGGTGGTCGCCGTCAAATGGCACCATTATATTATGGTTATGGCCAGAGCCCGTATGCTCCCCAATGGCATCAAATCCTTGAGATATGAATCAATAGGATATAATTGATAGGGCACAAAGCCCTCTGTTAGCTAAGGTGGATTCAAATTTGTCCCCTTAGACAAATACCCACCCCAAGTCTACAAGGTACCCTTGGACGAAGCAACCCATGGCTGCCGACAAGGATCCTTCTGTCAGGTTGGGTCGACTACCTCCTCTGACTAAGTAGACCAGGGACCACGATGGCCCGGGATGACGGAACCATGGGATCTTGATCGGGTCCATCATCCATTCCCCCACCATCCGTTTTAAGTGCAAGATGGTGCAATTTTCAATTTTAAATATTAAATCTTCCAATCTTTCAAATTCCCAAATTCCCCAAATTTCAAACATCAATGCTGCTACTATATGCCAGATCCATGTATTTCTACATATCTGATTGACGACTAGCCTTAATCGAAAGTTCTCTCTCGTTACCGGGAGGGGTAATTAACTATAGGGGCTTGCGCCTATAGGAAACCAGAACTCAGATCATAAAGTCCTCACTAAATGAGGGCGAAATCTCTGGGTAGTGTCTTATCTACTATCTCATCTGCCTTCCAAAATTTACCTCGGAACTTAAATTGTTAAAACTCCCCCCTCAAAAGAAAGAAAAAAAAACGGGCGGAGGCTGGAGCCGAATTTTCGGAGCCCACAATTAACTTGGTTTCTTGAGCCGAAAGACGGTTGTCCTGTCGACCACTATAAATCGAAAGTCTGCGGGAGGAAGTCGAATAAGAGACAACGGAGCGATAAAGCGCAGAGGGATGGCATCGAAGTCGATCGCTCACGATGTGGCCGCATACCAAGATGCCCTTCGCTTCGGTTTGGACGGCGTCAAGGGAGAAATCGTTGGATCCCATCCCCTGGAATCTCTGAGGGAGACGGTAATTGAGAACTTTATTCCAATCATCTTTTTCGCCATCAGTGCACATAAATGTTGTCTTTTTGTTTTATTTGATCCATAGATGGACGAGACAATCAAATTCTTTCTTGTTTCTTGTTGGTGATTTGCTTATTTTACAGGCTAGGAGGGACTTGGAGGAGAAGAAGCGGCTAATTACGGATCTCACTTATGGATCTGCATTCAATTTGAAGATGGACCTTGACAAGCAGATCCTCTCCAGGTTTGGGTTCCCACTAGAGCAGCTTCAAGTAATTTGAGCAAAGCGAATACATTACTTAAACTATGATTAATTACTGTATTATCTATTGGTGATCCAGTTTTCCTAAGTGCATAGTTATTTGACCTATAGGAAAGCCTTCAGTTTTGACCCATGTTAGTTACAAGCATATTTTGCTCTCCTGAATGGCTAGAAGCTTGATTTTACCTATTAGCTTTCTATCACTAATATGTTGTTTAGTAGCATATTTATACAATCTTATCGAGTCATGATATGAAAGACTGGCATCAAGCCTATACTAATTAGAAACTTGAAGTTTCTATCTGATATGAAATTCAATATTTCTAAGTGTAATTCAGTGTTTTAAAGTGCCCATGAGAATATAACAAGTCTGCCGATTTACTTCTTTGAAAATTATTGCTTTGTTAATTAAAGAACATCTCACATTTGATGAGATTTAGAAAACTCTCACTTAACCTACCCTAACAGTCAATGAATTGTTAAGTACATTTGTTTTGTGTATCCAGTTTGGGTTGAGGGAGTTTCACGATTTTGTATGTATGTGTGTGTTGCTTTTTTGCTATAATGGCTGGTTTTGGTGTTAGTATGTTGACTTTTATCTACCTATATTGTTTATTATGAATTTCTCATCATGTTCATTCGTTATTTTTTTTTTTTGCTAACAAAGAGGATATACAGCAGTTGATATGCACAATTTGACTTAGCATTAGAATCGTTCATGTAATTGTTGAGTCATGATACTCCTTTACATATGAAGTTTCTGTCACTATATGTTTCTGTCATTGAATTTTGTATGAATTGGTTAGTTCACTAAATTTAGCATTTTTTTAATTAAAATATTCTTCCTTCACCTCATTTTTATTCTCTTTTAAATTATTGTAGCTTTGTTAGTAATCCTACATGTGAAGTCTTTTTTTCCTTTTTTTTTTGTGGGTTAATTTTAGGTGAGGTGCTTGGTAGGAACTTCGAGTTGCAAAGACTTCTTCTAAATACCTTATTTTGATAAATTATGAATTCTCCTTTGCGTTTTGCTCATTTTGATGCATTGAAAATTTGAACAATTAGGATTTTTAGAAGTAAGACTTGCTAGTTGTGCAATAATTTATTCCACTTGCTTTAATCAAAGCAATACAACTTTTTGGCTAACAAAACAATAAACTTCCACTAAGGTAATTGCTTTGAAAATGAACAGACAGTTGTTTCAATTCTACCCTCATGACCTCTTTGGAATAAAATAAGCAAAAAGGTGGTATTCATGTCCTTCATCTTGAGAGCAAACCGCTATGTAGTGATGCATATTGTTGCTTCCACTATGTCTAAGAGTTAGTTTACTGTTTTTTTGCTTCCACTACTAAGAGATTAATTGCTAGTGCCCATAATTGTGAATGAAGTCCCTTACCTGATATTTGAATAAGAATATGGTCTTGTTGAGCTTTGGTTGTGATTATGTTTCCTTTATTGTAGGGTAAATCTATAACAATTTATTATAGATGGTGATTATGTTTCCTTTATTGTTGCAAAGAAATCAATGCCCTACCTCTTTACGAAGGTTTAACATTCCTTTAGTAAGTGAATGTAGAAATTATAGCATGGTAGCAATATGAGTTACTGAACTAGATTATTAATTTTTTCTAGCTGTAAAGCGCAATGCAAAGCACAAATAAAGGAATAAGAAAATCATAGGAAAAAAAAAACCTGATAATATGTGGATAATCTAGAGGAAAAAGTCACATGCAATGGCACAATTGAAAAAGTAATGAAAATATAGGACAAAACAATTGATGGCGTACTTTTTTAAACATACTTATCATTTCCACAAAACAATTGCCAAAGGGAACACAATAGTTGAAGAACATTGAAAATGTTTGCTGCAAAAATCCTAGCAAACTCTAAGCTGTTAAATTTTGTGACTTAATCCCCTTGTTTGTTTTTGTTTCCTACTTTGGGCCATGGTTTGGTTTTGTTCTTTGGCTTGCTGGTTTAATTTTTGTTTAAGTGGTTTGGTTCTTGCAATCTTTTTTGTGGGAATGCATATCTTGTATGCATGATCATACGATCAAAATTACATTAGCATTAAATATTGACACTTATTTTTCATTGAAAACTAGTTTTCAAATTATTAAAATTGCAAATTAAATTCAATTAATCAATTAAGGTTTATTTTAAAGTCTTTAAAGTAAAAAAACTTCACATCCCTAAATATTTTAAGGATCTTTTAAATTTCTTTTGTATATCTCTTAATTTTTAGCCGAGTGATAATTATAGATATTATATGAAGTGAATTTTTAAAATATCTCTAATAATTGAAAATGTAATTTGACTTGATTTGAAATTATTTGGGAAGTTAGTCAACATGATTAAAACACAATAGGACTAGTTTTTGGTTGAGTTTTCTAACATAAGGATTTTAAATGCCATGGATGTTCATTTTTTTGTTAATCTCAACATGGTTAGTCTTATCATGGTGGACAGAATTCTTAGCAATGCTAATAGTTGTTTGAATTTAGATGAGAATTTGACTTTTAATAGGACACAATGGAGAAAAATGTTTCATGTAGCTGATCCCACATAGTGGGATAAAGGCTTGTTGTTGTTGTTGTTGTTGTTGCTAATAGTTGTTTGAATGACACATGTCATTATCATTCATCCTTTTGAGGGAATAAAGTGAATGAGCTATATATCTTCACAAATTTTATGGGTCATTAATCTGATTTCTATCTTAACACTGCTCCAAGCAACATCATATTATTTGTTTCCTTCTCCAACATCATCAACAACAACAACATCATCAAGCCTTTATCCGACTATGTGGGATCGGCTACATGAATCTTTTTTCTTCATTATATCCTGGTAAGAGTCAAATTCTCATTTAGATCTAATAAAGAAATGTTATTTCTTATGTCTTCTAACCAAATTTTTTAGGTCTATCTCTACCTTTCTTAACATAAGCCAAATCTAATATATCTACTCTCCTAACTGGGTCAACTGAAGGCCTTCGTTTTATGTGACCAAACCATCTAAGGTGACTCTCTAATTTTATTTATCTGCCACTGGAGCTACTCTGACCTTTTCACGTATATACATGTTTCGTATTTTGTATCTAAGAGTAAAGTCACTCATCCATCTGAGCATCCTCATCTCTGCAATACTTAACTTAAATTTATGCTTGTCTTTTAATGGTCAACATTCTCCGCCATAAAGCATTGCAGGTCTCACCACCGGTTTATAGAATTTTCCCTTAAGTTTGAGGGCACTTTTTTATCACATAATAAGCCCGATGCATTCCTCTACTTCAATCATCCAACTTGGAATTCTACCAATAATATCCTCATCTAATTCACCATCACTCTTAACAATAGATCCGAGATATCTAAAATGTATGCTCTTATTAATTACTTGATCACCCAAAGTCTCAATCCCTCAACTAGATCTATTACTACTAAAATTAAACTTCATGTATTCGGTTTTAGATCTACTCAAACGAAAACCTTTAGACTCTAAGGTTGACCTCCATAATTCAAGTTTACCTTCAACTCCCCCTCTCTAGTCTTATCAACAAGAAGAATATCATCAACAAAAAGCATACACTAGAGTATATCTTCTTGCAATTTTCTAGTAAGAACATCCATGACTAAAGAAAAAAGATAAGGGCGTAAGGTTGATCCTTGTTGTAATCCAACTGAAATAGGAAAATAATTGGTCAAACCACCTTTTGTTTGAACACAAGTAATAGCTCCTGCATATATACCCTTAATGACTTGAATATAAGCATTATTAACCCCTTTCTTTTGTAGAACTCTCCATAGAATTTCTTTTAGAGCTTTTTCATATGCTTTTTCTAAATCAATAAATATCATATACAAATCCTCCTTATTCTCTTTATACTTCTCCATCAAACTTCTGAATAAATGTATAGCTTTCATATTAGACCTACCCAGCATGAATCCAAATTGGTTTTGAGAAACATTAGTATCACTTCGTAACTCATGCTTGAGAACTCTCTCTCATAGTTTTAAAGTATGACACATTAACTTAATTCCTCTATGCACACTCTTGTGTATATCTTGATTTTTAAAAATAGGAATTAACACATTCCTCCACTCATCTGACATCCTTTTAGTCTTCAAAATAATATTGTTTTCTTCTCCATGTAACTAAAATTTCTATTTAAATGAGCAATAATCAATTGTGGATTTACAATTAGTTTTAGATCTTGCCCAGTCAGCATCAATGAATATTTCTATATTTGTGTCAATCTCCTTTTTGAAAAATAGCCCTTTTTGAGTGTTTTTTCAAGATGTTTTAGTATCCCATATATAGTATTTAGGTGCTCTTTTTTGGGGTTATTCTTAAATTGACTAACAACATTCATATGAGAATAAATATCTAGCCTATAGCATTGGGATGAGTTTTCTTACTAACTGTTAGTACCTCTCTTTGTTAACAGGAGTTGAATCTCCATTAATTCTAATTGTTTAAATAATCTATTGATGTGTTTGTAGGCTTGCATCCAAGTATTTCTGTTTCATTTAGTATATTCAAGATATATTTCTGTTGAGAAATAAATATTCCTTTTCTTGATCTAACTATTTTCATGTTTAAGAAATATTTTAATATATTAAGATAATTGATTTTAAATTTTTTAGCTATGACACCTTTTAGCTTATTTATCTCTTTTTCTTGGTCTGTGTAGACTAAGATCATTAATTTAAAATTTTTTTGCTATGACACATTTTAGCTTATTTATCTCTTTTTTATGGTATGCTATTAAGCCTTGATTAGAAAGTATTAGAAATGATATTTTTTATTAAATTTAAATGAGAATTTAACTCTTAACAGGTCACAATGGAGAAAAAGGATTCATATAGCCGACCTCATGTAATTGGATGAATGCTTAATGTTGTTGTTGTAGTCATCATGGTTCCTATTAGAATAAAATCATCAAGTTAAATAATTATGATGGAGATTTTGCTTTAACATGATTTATTAGTGATTATTTTAAGCCATATAAAGATTTCTTAAGTCTGAATATTTGATTCATGTTACTCTTATTTTTCAAATCCAAGAGGAAATGTTTTATAGACTTCAATATCTAGATCCCCATTTAAAAAGGCATTTTTTATATTTGGTTGAGGGAGTGGACGATGTAAACAAGTAGTACGAGAGAAAATTACCTTGATAGTATTTATCTTAGTATTACATTGTCCTTGTGAATTGATGTCAGGACTTTGGTTAGACATTTGGTTTGGTTCAGGAGCAATGTTTTGTTTTACCTTGTTAGCTGAAATTTCCTATGATCTGGAGCAAACAATTCCTTAGTACCCTATTTTATGTGATCGTCAATAGGCTATCATTTGTGTAGGTTTAGAAGAGGTGTAGATTGAGATATCAATAAAATAGGAATGATGCTATCATAGAACTCATACTCACACAAAATTAATGTTCTCCCTTTCAATGTGAGGTTTGGGAAAGAATGCTTGATTTTTGAAGAAGGTTAGGTCCATGGTGGTGTAACATTTTCTTAAAATTGAGAGAATAATATTTTTATTCTTATTGGCCAGAGGTGTAGTCAATAAAATAGTATTTAATGATTTTTTTGGTTTAATTTACTTTTTGGATGAAAAATGTGTATACAGGTGAAGTAATCAAACACTTTGATGGGAATGGTAAAGATAAGTCTATGTAAGATAGGGATGAGTAAGAGTTTGTCAAAGATTTTAAATTTTAGAATTCGTGATGACAGATGATTAATGAGATATATTATAATGAGGATAAACTCTCCCAATAATATTTTGGGATAGTGCTAGTGATCATAATTGTTTGAGCAAACTTTAGAAGATTTTTTTTGTTATCCTATTTTATTGAGTATGGATGCACATGATTTGTTGAACAATTTCTTCTTGGAGATGATATTCTCAAAGAATGGAATGATAATTTTTGTTTTTTCTTATTGTAGGCCCTAATTATTTGAATTTAGATTTAGAATTGGGTATTTATTGAGTGAATTTTTGAAAAAAGCAACTAGTTTTAGACTTTTCCTTCATTAGAAGATTCAAGTGGTTCTAGCGTTGCCATTAAAGAGTAATATAAACTACCTAGCACTCGAGATATTGTTCACCTAAGATTGGCCCCAGATATCACTATGGATGGTTACAAGGAGTTGTGAGAGTTTATAAGAATGACTAGGGTAAAAAGTTCGATTTTGTTTTAGGTAATTGACAAGTTTCACATTGGAATGTCTCCAAGTTTGTGTTGATGAAATGACAAAAGAACAATTTTATATAAATATAAAATTTGGATCTTGGATGCCCAAGGAGAAAATGTCACATCATAATTATGTTTTTGTTGGAGGAAGATACATTCCTAGCTTTTTTTACTTGCCTTTTAAGATTATCTTCATAATATGGGAGGTAGAGACATACATTTTCCTTCAACTTACTAATTATCCTCCTTGAGATCCTATTCTAAAATTCACAATAAATAAGAAGAAAATTACTAATACAGTTTTTATCTTTAGTATCTTTGTTGATTATTAATAAGTTATAGGAAACCTTTGGAACATAGAGAGGTAGTGCCATTGATTGTCCCAATGCTAGTTACATGCAATGCCAATGTATCAATAATTTTATGTGTAGCCCTTTAAACACATGTGAAAGGATTGAAATAAGGAGACATTCTTAGTCATTTGATTGAAGGCTTTAGAATCCACTACTCAAGATTGTGGGCTTTTTATTTTGACATCGAAGACTTTCAAAATCATTCCTTTTTTAGCTATTACACCAATGATTTTTGTTGTTGAAAACTTTGGTTTGAATTGGATAATCATCGACTTGGAGAAATTTTTTGGAGATATCAGAGTTGCCATGGGATCTTTATTCATAGCGAGAGGTAGCCTAGAGGATGATCTTCTTTACAAGGCTATTTTTTGTGTAGGTATCAGCATGTTTTAAACAAAAATCTTTAGTGGAAGGATGAGGAAAACTTAACATTTTAAAAGGATATGGATAATAGAGAAGTGTGGCTATAATACCATGTTGAAAAATATAAAATATACAACAGATTTCTTAATTTTTTAGTAAAAGAGGTACAATATTTAAAGGAGAGTCATAGGCTATAAAAGCAAAAAACACCAAGAAAGTAATCAATCTATGCACTTACAGTCAATTTAGTTTTCAAAATCTTACCCCGCTAAAGAAAATAGTGGTTGGTGGAGTGTATACGGAAGGTAAAATGGTGGCAAATTGCTAATGTAATCACATGGTTGGTGACATTTTCATGCAACATGGGAGGTTTAGGAGCTATGGATTGCCAATGTGGAGTTGGGAAGGTTGGCGGCTCAACAAGAGCTAATAGAGGCTTGATTAATTGTATTGAATGTTGAATTTGATGTGTGATTCTTAGGATCTCCACAATATCAAATATCTTGTATTTATTTTACATTGCATATAAAATTTACTTGAATTCTAAATACTAGTGATCAAGTAGTCCCTAACCGGATGTCAAATTATTAGAGAAAAAATGATTTGATATATTTATTTAAGAATAAAGGAGATAATCAAAATTATGATAATTATATAAGAATCAAAATTATGAGTCATACAATAAAGTTAGGGAAGAGAATATTAAAGCATAGACTTAGAAAAAATTGTGTTAGCATCAAAGAATCAATTTGGCCATTATGAAAGAAATTGTTATTATAAATAAATAAATAAATAAAATAGAAACTAGAAAAATGTTATTCATATAATTTTTATTGGTCTCATTAAGGCTTATAATTGAGAATCATAAAAATTTATTTGATCTGAATTAAAGAAAAAAAGATGTATAGTAAAGGTTTTTTAAAGTTTTAAGGATATGCTTGATGTGGAATTTGCTTGTGTTAAATGTAGTTGTGGGTTTACTCAATGATTTTCAATTTTTGTAGGATTGCATTAAGGATTAGTGGTGTATGCTTTTTGCACTTTAGTTCTATAGATGAGACATCTGCTGGAATAAATCGTAAGTATGAGCAATGGATAATTTGTTTAGAAGATAAGTGGTTTAATGAAAAATGCTACATGTCAAGGGTTTGTGAGCAATTGTGAGAGTATAATATTGGGATGTGTATGTGGGCAAGTGTGTGTGAGGTAGAGCACATACAACTAAGCTCGTGCGGCCAAAGGCTTACGGTGTATCAGAGTGATTGCAAGTGTAGTTGTTGTGGGTGCTAGTGAGCAAGTTTGGGTGAGCTAGTACATGGGATGTCATGAGCGAGATGGCGCACATGGACACATGATCAGGTTAGGAAGCTCAGGAGAGTACAAGGGCTAGTTAGGGGCAAGGGGAGGGAGAATTAGGAGCAAGGTTGAGGGTTCAATGAGTTACCATACAATGAAATTAACATTGCACCACTTACCTCCCTAATATAAAAAATTCATACAGGTACAAGGGCTAGTTAGGGGCTTCCTAGGTCGAACTCGATAAACTTTTTTTGCATCCGAAGTCATGTATCTAAAACTTCGGCTGATTTTAAAGTCTTCTCCTCTCAACCCTCTCTTTCTCTGAATATTTGTGCTACTATAAGTAATTCGTTCTTCAATACCATGCTATATCTCAAACTTCGGCTATTTTGAAGTCTTGTCATCTCAACTCTCTCTTCCTCTGAATATTTTTGCTACTATACATAATGTTTTCTACAACATCATGCTGTATATATTGATTGTATATCTTTCTTGGTGTAGTTTTAATGATAATGATTATGCTACTACCTTTTTTATCTCATTGGTGTGCGTGAGCTAATAAGATGTGATAGACATGTCTTGTCTTACATCTTCAATATTTGTATAGTTGGCTTGTATATTTCATTTCGTGTGGTGCTCTATCTCCACACATGTGCTTCATAGTCTAAGGGTATAAAAAAGTTTGAAAAGGTTGATCATGTTCCGTTAATGAGGATTATGCTTGTGGTGTCCGTTGGAGGGTCCAACCATGAATACCTTTTGGAGTGTTTGCATCTTAGCTTTATCCAAATTAACCCTGACTTTAAAATTTTATCCAAACAGTCATGAAAGAAATCTTGACATAAATGGGTAAACTTTTGCTTTTAAAATTTTGAAAGGCAACCTTCCATAAAGAGAATAAGGACAATGGTTTTATTAATTATCCACTTTCAAGTGTGCATTGGGGGTTGCAGCGGAAGCTGTTTGGTAGGCTTGCCTGAGTAGATTCAAGAAACCATTTGTTTATTGCGTAGAAGTCTTGGTTAACTAAGTTAGGGGTGTCAAAATGGGTTGACGGTTCAGATTCAGGTATGACTTGAAATTGACATGACCCGAATCTAGTTAACCCGAACCCGACCCATTTAATAAGGGGTCAAAAACACCAATTCGAACCTAACCAGCTAGCAACTTGAATGATCGAAACCCGATCTATTAATCCATTTTGATTAAATTTTATTTATGATTTATTAACTACAAAGTTTAGAATATTTGATAAAAAATAAGAATATTATACCTATAGTAAAAAATTAAGAAAAGAGACATTAAACAGGTCATTTTTGGGTCATGAAAAAAAGATAGTAAATGGAACATTTTAGGATCAAAAGTGGGTTCCGTGGTCAACCCAAACTAACTTGTTTATTAAACGAGTCGACCTGAACTCAGATTTTTCAGATTGGGTTTAGGTTGGCTCATTTATTGACTACTCTACCTTAAGCTAATGATGAAGGTTGATAAGTTTTTATCGGTAATAAAAATAAGCTTCATACGTGACCGCTGCATTTTTTTTAGTTCCTTTAAGCTATGTAGAATAGAATTGTCATGTGCTATTCTGTTCTTCATTATATGACAATGCATTTTTCTATTGATTAAACAATTTGAGTTAGATTATTATTGGAATTTCACTTATAATAATCAGAAAATGGCTAGTTACACTGGCTAGCACCAGACTGTAGCTTTCCCGTTTTAGAAATGGATTTGTTCTTTTTGTGTTCTTGTCATTAGCAACGGGGTACTTCATTCCAATAGTGAAATGTGTTTTATTTTTTTAATGTTTCACAGCAACAGTGTCGTTGCCAGGTCTCAAGTTCTGGATGAGAAAAGTGGAGGGTTGTGTTAGATAGTCGACAGCCAGTGTAAAACATGCCGAATAATCATGACATGAATCCTTTAATAAATTGTGTTAAATGTTTCACAGCATGCAATAAGCTGTTAACAATGAAGTTCTTGATTGAATGGCAATATATTATAATATACCATGCATCTATATCTATGCATGCATGAGCTTTTCTTGCTAAATCACATGTTAGATTTCTTATCAGCATGTATGTATATCCGCAATCTGTATGTTGGATCAGTTATTTACTTTTTCATTCCACATTCACTGTGCATTATTCGTTTCTTCTCACGGGACAATGTGGCATTTCTAATTTCAGATTTCAGAGGCCCCCTGGCATGCTTCCATCCTCCATGGTAGGTTTAGAAGCTCTCACTGGTGGCTTGGAAGATTTTGGGTTTGAGGATTACCTTAATAGTAAGTGCCATTATCTCTGTCGGTTTTATGTAGTAAAGTACTATCTTAATATTATGATTTTTTACTTTTCATTGAGGTTATGAATACCATTCCAGGACTGTTTCGTAGCTAAATATAATTTCTCCTAGTGCCTTTGTTCTTTAAGTTCGAGACATGTTATGTTGCTCGATATCTGGAATGCTAGATGCTGTGCTGTACCACTGGTTTCTAGATAAAATATGATTCATCAGTTAAATAGTATTTACTTAAAGACCTTTTTGGTTGGTGTTTAAGTTAAGCTAAGCTAAGCTTTTTAGTGCAGTCAAGTGGTTTTAATGGTAAAGAAGAATAAGTTGCATCTCTTAATAAAGATGAAAGATACACTATTCACAAACTGTGCTTGGAATTTGCATGATTAATTTCATACAAACATGATCATATATATATATATATATATATATAGTATCAGATAAGCAAAGAACAATATACAAAATAAAGTATATTAAAATAAAGTATATTGCAGAAGTCCAACTGTAATTGCTAAAGTCCATGTTGTAGCATAAATTATAGTAAGAATTGAGTAAACATAAACATTCAGGACCATATTCGTACTATAAAGAAGGTAGAAGGGAGCGGTGCAAATAATATGAAATTTATTGGAATTCTCTATTTGTGTGTCAAAATAAGTTGGTTTGGGTCCCGCTTTATATTGGGATAAATGTGTGCATTCTCCTCTTTAGATGATGTCTTGGGCCTTTAAATCAAATGTGATATACAGTGGATTTATAAATGCAAATGCGTGCAATATGCCCTAATTTGCAGTAAGAATAACACTTCACTCCTAAAAATGAATGCACTAATTTTTATGAGTGATGTCTCTTTCCAAAGGCGGATGCTGCATACTGTGTTGTAGTTTGTGGTTTAATCATGTGTGTAGGCTATAATACATTTTCTTTAAATGTTGTGATTTTCTTTATTAAAAATTCATTTACACTTTTATATATGCATATCTCCACATTCAATGCCTGTTCATTTTCCTACAAATGCTCTCTCTAACTCTTTAAATGCCTCTTATAATTAAATACGCTATTTATCTAGGAACTAATGTTGTTTCTTCTAATGCAGCATAATCAGTTTTAAGCTTATATAATTATTAATCAAATTCGTATGCTTTTCTTGCAATGAGGAATATTCTTTTTTAAGGAAGAGTACTTTTTTAATTTTTTGCAAGTATAATACAATTATTTTGAAAGAGAAAGTAATTCTTGATAAGTCAGATCACATACCTGATCTTTGCCCAAGTCACCAGTGCTATTTGTGATCAACAACATATGTCTTGAGCCTCTAGACCAAATGTGATATATGGTGGATTTTATATATGCAAATGTGTGCAATATACCCTAATATGCCATAAGAATAACACTTCACTCCTGAAAATAAATGCGCTAATTATATGAGTGATGTCTCATTCTAGAGTAGGATGGTGCATATGTGTTGTAGTTTGTGGTTTAACCATGTGTGTAGGCCCTGATATATGTTCTTTAAATGCTTTGGTTTCCTTTATTAAAAATTCATTTGCACTTGTATTATGCCTACCTCCATTTTTTTACAAATGCATGTTCATCTTCTTACAAATGCAATGTATCTATCTCTAGCTCTTTAAATTCATCTTATAATTCAATATGCTATTTATTTAGGAACTTATGCTTTTCTTCTAATGCAATATAATCAGTTTTTAAGCTTATATAAATTTTAATTAGATTGGTATGCTCTTCTTGCAATGTGGTATGTTCTTTTTTAAGGCATGGGCACTTTTTTAATTTTTTGTAAGTTTAATGCAATTATTATGAAAGAGAAAGTAATTCATCATAAGTTAGATTGTATACCAGATTGCTGTCAAAGTGACCAGTGTTATTTTTGACCAACAACTACAATAACATCAAGCCTTTATCCTACTATATGAGGTCGGTTACATGAATCCTTTTTATCCATTGTGTATTGTTAAGAGTCAAGTTCTCATTTAAATCTAATAATGAAAGGTCCTTTCTAATATTATCTAACCAAGTCTTTTTAGGTCTACCTCTACCTTTCTTAATATAAGCAAATCGAATACATCTACTCTCCTAAAAGGGTCATCAAGGGGGCCGTTTAATGCGACTAAACCATCTAAAGATGACTCTATCTAAATTTTATCTGTTGCTAGAGCTACTCCAACCTTTTCTTGTGTATGCTCGGTTTGTATCCTATCTTTAAGAGTAAAGCCACTCATCCACTTGAGCATGTTCGTCTCTGCAACACTTAAGTTAATATTATGCTTCCCTTTTAAGGGCCAACATTCTGCTTCTCTTTTTGACCATGAGACATAAATTGGTTATCTCCACTTTAGCTTCTATCTCTGATGATTTTGAATATGAGTTTGCCCAAAATCCCTTTACATTCTCTGCTTACCCCTTTTATTTAATCCTTTTTTGACACCCTTTTTTTGTTGGGTGTTTCTTGATATTCGGGCAATTGGATCAGATATGTCCTGGCTTTTTGTATTCATAACAAACAATATCAGTAGAAAACTTATTTAACCTTGAACTTTTACCTCAATGTTTGTTAATGTGATGCTCTGCTTGTGTTTAAAAATCTCTTGAATCGTTTGGTTATCAGAGCGATAACGTCATGTCCATCCGTACCAAAATGTTGTTTTCTGTGTTATTACAATACAAAATCGTTATTGTATCAAAATATTTGACTCAAAAATCATAGTAACCTTGACATCCAAAGATTTAGATAAACAACGTAAGATTTTATTCACTTTTTCAGCATTGGATATTTCATTACTTAAAGTATATAGTGTTGAAATTATTTTTATAAACTTAGTATACATGTTAGAAATAGATTCAGTTGGTTGCATGCAGAATAGTTTATATTTATGTAAAAGAAATTCATGTGCGATTGTTTTACTTCATTAGTTCCTTCATAAGTTATGTAATTATCCCAAATTTTTTTATCACTAGTACAAGTTGAACCCCGCATATAATGTTTAGATTTTAAAGCATAAAAAAACATTTAAGACATTTGGTATTAAGTTGAGCAAGATCACTATCATCTATATCCCATTTAGAAAAATGTATTTTTATCTTAACACCATTAACAATTTTAAAAGTCAATGAATAATCAATTTGAATCATGTGTCAAATACGGGAATTAATGATTAAAGAAAGGTTGACATTCAAAATTTTCAAAAATTAGAAGAAATATTATCAAAAAGTGGTGATTGGGTAATAGAATACTTTTCCAAAGTATTTTTATTGTTAAAGTGTGCTATGTGGATCTACTCTTTTTATTGTTAAAGTGTGCTATGTGGATCTACTCAAGGTGTAAAAGCAAACAAAATGCGAACTCCTCTCTGATACTACTTGAAAGTGCTTATGACACATTAAGAGAAGGGTGAATTGATATTTTAAAATTATTTACTTGAAATCAAAGTAACGTGCAGAAGCTTTTATGAAAATAAAACTTTTAAACCAAAATCACAAAGCAATTTTTTTTTGTTTTTCAAACTTTTATAATATATATTTGTTTTGAATAGCAAGCAGGATCTCAATCAAAGATTTAACAACTACAAAGCTCACAAAGTTAAACAAAGTAAATCACAAAACTCATGAAAGTAAAAGCAGGTATGTAAAGAAACACAAACCAGATTTTATAGTGATTTGGTTGAAATCGACATACGACTACTTCTCAAAAGTTCTCCTCTTTGGGTATTGCACTAACTCATGCTTCTTTAGCACACAACCAAGCAGAGAAGCCCTTCTCCCTTACCAGGCAGAGAATTGCCTTTTTGGACTCTTCTAGCCCCTAAGAATCTCACTCCTCTCTCCTCCTGGCCAGGTGGAGATGCCTCTACCTTCAGCTCCTCGTATGGTGGAGATGCCAATCCCTCCTTCAGCTTCTTGCTACGGCGGAGATATCATCCCATACCCTCCTCAGTTAGTAAGTCTTTTGCCCAAAGACTTTTCCTAAAGCTCTTTTGTAAGAGCTCCACAAACACAATACGAAGGATCTAAGGTGCAGGCTGACAAGCACAACTATGTGAATCCCCACACCTCCTGCACCCTCAAGAAAAACTCTCACTCAACCTCTCCTTCTCTCTCTCCTAAGTGATGTGGACACTCTTACAAGCAAGGAGACTCTCTCTCCTCTCAGTCGCTCTTTATGGAAAAAATGTCTCTTACTACTCAACTCTCTCTTACCCTCAAGCCATTTTATTAGGTTTATAAAGTGAGCTTTTTAGAAAACCCTGATTTTCAAATATAAACTTCTGATTGTACGGTACGAATATTGGATCGTACGGTACGATTAGTTCAATTCTATTATTGATCGTCCTGTTACATTACAATTATTTATATCGAATAAAGGACAGTCTAGGATGAATCAAGGTTCAACCAACGAGCTCTTTTTTTAATTGTCCTATACGATAGTGATAGTACAGTATGGTTATTAATTAAGATTTGATTATGATTTGATTCATTAATCTACAAAATAAAGTTAGAAAATATTCATTTATGGTTGTACAGTACGAAAGACTTCGTATAGCACGATCAATTAAAATTTCAAATTTGCTTAATTTTGGTAACGTAGATTCGAGGGCGAGGTTTTATCAAAATAGTTGATTACGATTCAAGGTCATACAGTATGATTAGTTATAGCCCAATTTAATTATTCTACTTTAATTAAATACTTGAATTATTTTTTGTTTGAACATATATTACAAAACGATTAATAGAAAATTTTAATTATTCAATTTTTATTTTCCTCTTTTGTGTGTGTGCGAACGATTGTCTAGCCAACATACAACCTAATACATAAAAAAACTTGAGAAAAGAGAAAAATGCAGACTTTATCATTACATATTAACTCAGACGTTGACGTTGAACCTTCTTGTGTTTAATTCTTCAATCCACTTCGGTATATGCTGTACCTAAAATGATTTGTGACACATAAAAGAAATATGTGATATATGTAAAGTAGGAACAAGTAAACATATGAATAATGTTTGTAATCATCAAAACACTAACTTGAGCTATCGGATTTGAATAGGGCTGACCCAAGCAAATGGTCTAGATGGTGTCTTCTTTCAGATTTTAGCTAGTGCATGCAATAAACCCTCATAAAAGAGAAGAAACGCAAAACAAGAGATAAACATGTTGGATGGAATTGATGCCTTCCTCCAAATGGTAATAAACCACAACAAGAGATAGTGCCATCTGAGCCTGAATAAGTATACTTCATCCATGTAGATAGACTGATCAATAATCCTAGTAAAGGAAGGCTGATCCTCTCAAGAAGGCAAAATATTAATAATTATATATCCTGTCGCGTTATCCAGTTAATTGTTGCACAGATAAGAAGTCTTTCTGGTTTTGTAATGACAAGCATAGAAATGATTTATGTAGCATGCAAAAGGACAAGAAATATCATGGAAAGTCACCTGCGAAAACCTGAGAAAAATAAAACTTTAACAGCTAATTTTCAACCCAATAATGGCATTGTTAATAATGCAAAATATAATATCAAATATATTACGCCTGTATTTCCTAGCAATATGTAGGGTTTAATGAATTTTCCTTCGTTCAATCGGCTTTGTTGTTATTAGTTCCACAATAACTTCCTATCTAACAACTAACTCATATAGCACTTCAAATAACAATTTCTATGAAGCAGTCATTTGGTTTACTCAACCTCATTGCATAACTCAACAATACCAAACTGATCCTAAAACTCATGACCTCTAGAATAGAATGAACTTAGCAATGGGGCCACTGATTTCAAACACGGGATTGTTTGATGAATGATTAAAAGCAAAATGTGATTTATAATGGAAAAATATTTCATAGAAGTTCAAATTGACTTTCTTCGTTTTATTTTCCTTGGCCGCTAAAGCATGCCGTGAAATTTCATGCATTCTCTTCCTAACAGGTAAACATGGACCAATGTATTCTCTTCTTTTTCGCTTGAGCAATACTACATTCCAAATACTATCTCAGAAATTTTGGGATTTTACAAATTCTTGTGCATTGGTGTTTGAATGCTTGCTTGATCTATATAAAATGAAAACGATATTGCATACATGCTAATCTGATACAAATACATGAAATTTATTTTATTTGTTGGTTTGTTTGAGGGGTATAGCATTGTTCTTGTTGCATTTTGTTTATTTCACATTTTTAACCACATTAAAGAGATAAAATCTAGCAATCACTTTTTAATCACCATTTAACTCAATTTGAATGGCTGTTTAAGTGATTCTTAGGTCTCTGTTAGACCGGTCCACTGGACCGGTCAAGCCGGTCCATACGGGATCGGCCCAGGCGAACAGAGGCGGAGAGTTCCGCCTCTTGCATACCGCGCAGACCGCCCAATTCAAAAAGAGCTGTTTATGAAGGATTTTTGAGGGAGTTAGAAGGGAAATTTTAATGTAGGGACTGTTTAGGGATTTCCTTTTGATTTGTATGCATTAAATAGTTTGTTTTCCTAGGGTTAGGGCATCTTGAATTTGGCTGAAATTTGAGATCTCATTCGTTGGGCTCTAGTGGCGTCTAGAGATTTGGGAGAGATCGATCCTCCTCTCGAATTGAGGATCAATTGTATCTTGGCATTTTCTCTTTCCCTTTCATCAAATAATACAAATTATCTATTATTTCATGGTTTTGTGTGTATTTTTTGTGGAGAATTCTCGCCGTTTTCTAAAGATTGATAGGAAATACTTGAGATTTACACATTGTTTAAAATTGCGCAATATGAGGCTCGCCTTAGCGCAATTCTAGTGAAAAACGCCTCGAGGCTTACGCCTCAGACTTTTTTTATATGGCTTACGCCTCATCTTGGCTGAGGCCCGCCTTGAGGCGCGCCTTGCCTCGCTAGCATGAGGCGTATGCCTTAGTCTATTTATGTTTTTTTATTTAAAACTTACCTAAATCCTATATAAAAGCCAAAAAAAAATCATACCTTTTTGCACCTGCAAGCTGCAACAACTTTCTTGCCCTCTAGCCCTCTGCCTTCACCGTAGCCACCACCGTTGTAGCTGCCACAGGGGATCACTTGAAAGCCACACGCCACCACCATCTCCTCTAAAAACTTTGGAGTACTACTCTTATCTTTATCTTGATGACAAACATTTATGAAATATGAAGATGACTAAAATAAATGAAGAAGAAGCATATTAAGAGGTATCCACCCTACAGGTTGAGGCAGAGGAGAGAACAAATTGCTATGACAATAACTCAAATAAAAATCCACTTAGTAATGATAGTACATATGATTTCTGAGTTGTTGACAATTATTTGAACTTTCTTCAGTAATTAAATGTAGATGAGTAGGGAACTAAGAAAGAAAAAATTTAGAGTTGAACTTGATATTATATGATAATTTTATGCAATTCATATATTTTATGTTGTTTTGCTCTTATAATATTTGGATTTCAATTCTATTTCACATAATTTATCACTTACCATTTTACATCTTATGCATTTTTTTTTAATTTCATATATATGTAAATTTGTTACTTCACAGTTCAATGGAAGTTAATATATCATCCTTTAACATATTATTTGGATATTATATAAAAAATCACTTTTAATTTTTATTTTTATTTTACGCAATTTTTTGATTTTGAGGCTTACGCCTCAAAACGCATTGAGGCTTACGCCTCGCCTCACAAATGAAAAACGCCTCAATTCCCAATTGCGTAATTTTAAACCTTGGATTTACAAGTGTTTCCTATCAAATTGGTATCAAAGCAATTTTGTGGGATGAAATAGAAGTCTTCCTCGCTGAATTTAGTTGTTTTTCATATCCAATAATGTTGTTTTTGCTGATTGGAGGCCAGAATTCACGTCAAACTTGCAGCTCTTTCTATTGAAGACTAAATCCAAGTTCCCATGGTAGGAAGAAAGGTAAAAGTGTTGGAAAGGGAGATCGGACAAATGAAATCTGAAATTTTAGATCTTCAAACTCAAGTTTCAGATTTAAGGAAAGATATTTTAGTTATACATGAGAAGTTCGATTCGAAATTCTCCATCCTGGAGGAGATGTTGAAGAAAGTGCTCGAGGGCCAAAACAAAAAAATGTCGTCGGAGGTGAGGGAAGTCGCCGAGAGTCAAGGAAGTGGGGAAAACCCTAAGCCAATGAGACGAAGGGAGGATCACGAGGTGAAAATGTTGGTGGAAGAAAAGGGGATGCCAGTTTTGGAGCCACTTCCAAGGAGAGGAATGGGTGAATGAGTGGGACTTTTAGTGAAGTGGCATAATTTGGAAGGTGAAAAAGATGAGGAGAAGATAATAGCACCAGACACAATTCTACCACTCCTACAACCGTATCGAGGGGTGTTCTAGCAAGTTCAAAGGTTGAACCTTTCGTGGGCACGCAAGTATGTTATCATTTTGAAGGAAGGAGTCACACCTATCAGTGTTCGTCTATACTGTCATCCCCAAATCCAGAATGAAGAAATTGAGAGATTAATCAAGGAGATGCTCGAGGCAAGGATCGTTCGACCTAGTGTCAGTCTATTTTTAAGTCCAGTGGTATTAGTCAAGTGCTTTAGCAGCAATTTCGTGGATAAGGTGGGTCTTTGGGAGGGGAGTATTGTTAGACTGGTCCATTGGACCAGTCAAGCCGGTTCATACGGGGCCGGCCCAGGCGAACAGGGGTGGAGAGTTCCGCCTACTGCATACCGCGCAGACTGCCCAATTCAAAAAGAGCTATTTAGGAAGGATTTTTGAGTTAGTAGGGAAATTTAAATGTAGGTACTGTTTAGGGATTTTCTTTTGCTTTGTATGCATTAAATAGTTTGTTTTCCTAGGGTTAGGGCATCTTGAATTTGGCTGAAATTTGAGATCTCTAAGTTTTTTTGGGCTCTAGCGGCGTCTAGAGATTTGAGAGGGAAAGATCCTCCTCTTGAATAGAGGATCAATTGTATCTTGGTATTTTCCATTTCCCTTTCATCAAATAATACAAATAATCTACTGTTTCGTAGTTTTGTGTGGGTTTTTGTGGAAAATTCTCGCTGTTTTTTGAAGATTGATAGGAAATACTTGAGATCTATAAGTGTTTCCTATAAGCTTCATCCTTGGTTATCATCATAAATCGATTTGGGTTTCAGCTTTAGTTTACTGTCTTTAAATTAAAACTAAACATGGGGAATGGGTTCGGTCATGAACAACCCTTAATGTTGCGAGTATTTTTATTTTAGTGCTTTCAAGTAACTTTTTTTTTCTTGCTACAACCTCTATTTAGTGATCTTCATAACTTTTACTTTTTTTTTCTTCTAATATAAATTTTACAGTGCCTCAAGATGCTGAGACATTCCGCCCAGTCGACATGCATCACGGCATGGAAGTTCACCTTGGCATTTCTAAGGGTCCTGTTTGTCCCAGTTTTATGTGAAAGCTCTTATTTGTTATGTTATCGTAGGCAGGTAAAAACACATAATTAGCCTTTGGAAAACATTATGGGTTATGTTAGTCTGTGCCTTTATGTTTGTTGGCAGTATGAATTGTTTGCGGAAAGAAATTAAAATTTATCAATCATGATTTTCATTATCTTTGTTTTATGAGTTTTTTTTTCAATGTTGTGTTATGTTCGTTGTTTATTTAGTTATTTGCAAGCTATTTATTATATGCGCATGTTCATTTCCTTAACATTTTAGAATAGGTATATTTATTGTCAAACAAAAAGAGAGTTTTTGGCTGCTTATGATTAAGTTCAACTTGCATCAAATGCTTTCATTATTGTGCATAGATAGCTTTTGGCTGCTTATGATAAGTTCAACTTGCATCAAATGCTTCAGTTTATTTTTCTGTACTATTCCCACTCTCCTAATATAATTCATTTGCCACTGATCATTTTAAATTGAAACACAATCATCTAAAAAATCATTTCCTCTCTCCAACTGCCTATTAATGATTTCCTAGTTGATCAATACTTCGATTTATTTCATTTAATTAGCATAGAAATAACTGTTTTTTGTGTTGTTCAGGTACTTTTTCTTGTTAAATTTCGATCACTCGGTTTAATTTTATTAATTACATGTTTGTCTGCTCTTTTGGATACAAGTTGATAAAATTTTTGGCATCTAAATAAAATATGATTATTACAACATGGATTGAAAATTGTTTAGGGTCTAGGATTCATTAAAAGCTATGTACTCGGTTTTATTTGAGCTATTTTGAAGTGTGTTCTTTTAAATTTGTTCTACGTTTTAGAAAATTTTTTTAATGCGAATGTTTTGTTGGAGCTAAATACAATCAATTATCTTAAACCAATATTTGTTTTAAGTAAGATTGTGAACCTGGGGTGTTGTTGAGTCGAGCTAGTTTGGGCACCTGAGTTAAGATTATCAAGTCATGAGCTGTAGACCATACTTCTTAGAAGTAAAAAAGACTGAACATGACAAAGGGGGTTGATTGTTATACGTTTGGAAGTAAAAACAGCTAAAGAAATAAATTGAAATTGCAGGAATAGGAGTAGATTTTCGATTGTCTCTTCAATAAAAAAAAAAAGATATAAATGATTTACTATTTGAGAGATAGATTAGCTCTTCTAAAAATCTTAAATGTTGCTAGGAGCAACTCATAAGAAAATCACAACATATATAAATCACATCTTGAAAATAAAATAATCTAATTATTCTTAAATAAATCATCATATTCTCCTCCTAAATTTAAATTCAAATCAATCCTCTTTCTCTTAATAAAAATTTTCTAATTTTCTCTCAAATGTGAATTAAAATCAGACATTTTTCCTTAAGTAAATCTTTTTAATTCACCTGCAAGTATGAATTCAAATCAGCCCATTTTCTTTAAATAAATATTTGTTAATTTTCTAAATTTAAGTAAGTCATCTTTCTCTAAATAAATTTTTCTAATTATTTCTTCCATCATTTCACTTTTCTTCCTTATATAATGAATATTAACCCCCTAGGCCCGCAAAGTGGGCCCCCTTGGTGTATCAGATCGTTGTGTCTATCAAGCAAGCATAGGCTCGTGGGGTTGCTTGTGGATAAGTAAGTGACGTTTTATTTGCTTTTATTATTTTGAAATGCATTCACTGTTGTGCATATCACCAGAAAGTTCTGGAGTTCCTAGAGAGCACATCCAGTGGTTCCCTGGGGTTTTGGCTACAACATCTGTTGTTATAGACGTTTTTTCATTATTATGCATATCACTTTGAAAGATTTGGGCTTCTATGAGACATTGCATCTCATAATCCAGAAATTTGTGAGTGTTTGGCTCTAAATCCTCATCCAGGGAAAGTTGATCAATATAAAAGACTCACAAAATTATTACTTCTGTTAAATATATTCTAACGGTGATAAAACTTATAATTGCTTCCTCTAATAAAAGTCTCACAAAATTATTACTTCTGTTAAAACTTATAATTACTTCTGTTTATCAACATTGCAGTATTTGGCATTTAGATTGGATATAATTATATATATATAATAAGTAAAATTCTTTTGGATACCACATTAAAGTTGATTCAAAAAACAAAAGAAAATAAATAGTACATAATTTGCTTATGATCTTGTTATTAATAAAAATTAAACTTGGGGTGAGCATTTCAATAAATTTTTTTTTATTAAAGATGATGGGGGTAAAGTTGCATGACTACAGGAAAATTTTATGACCAAAATGGTTAAAACCACTGAATAATAGGAGGGAAATGTGGTTCAGGACTGACTTGGAAAATCAATATATCCAAAAAAAGCTAGCTTCGTACGCTTATTTATGCAAAGTGTGGCTGGGGGGGATTTAGGATTTGCAATAGATGGTTGGCCATGCATGAACAAACCATATAGGAACTACACCATATTTCATCCTGAAGGAATAAGGAGTTGGGCCAATAATAATGGGTGTGATGGTCTGCCATAATTCATAAAAAATGATAGATTAAATTTAGGGAAATTTCTAATTCTTCCCTAAGAATCTTCGATGGCATGCTTTTTCATCATTCGGTAATAAGTTTAGGATATGAATGATGATACATAAGATTATCATATAAGTTCTTCATCTTATACATAAGAAATTTATCACCATGCAAAATAAACTTAGGACTAGAGCTCTCTTCTTATCACCACCTTCAAATTTTTCATGGCAAAAATGTTAAGAGAAACATCATGCTTAATTTTTTAAAGTAATACACAACTATGATAATATTTACGTAGGGCCAAATCCTAAAACATAAATAGAGTACTTCTGATGCAGGACATAAACAAAAATATGATTTCAATAAGGAGTTTGCACGTTTTAATGATTAAGAGCAACTTAATTAGAACTTGATATTGATTTAAACAATGATTTAAAACACAAAGAGCGGTAAACACTAGCTTAGGCTAAGCCACTTGCGTAAAGTAAAAGCCACAATACAATCAATTATTCGTAACGTTGCATGCGTGATGGGTTTCAACAAGAAATCCCTAATCTAACAATAAGAGGAGTGCTATGAAAGATCGCTCACACATCTCCTAATAAATACTAGGCTTTAGCGGGAAGAATTAACACAACTTTTCATGATTCAATTAGAGCTACAATTGAGGGTGATTAAGAAGATAAAAGATTAGGAGAAAAGATCACCCAAATAAACATGGCAAACCATCGCTCCGGTGTGGTGTTTATGTGCTTGAGAGGTAGTAGACAGCAGTTCCTAACTCCTAGCCGCCTTAGGACTTCAATTTGATGATCTCGGGATGGTGGACAGCCAACTAATTTCAGCTGGCATGTGTGGGCAGCAACTTGAACCTTCTGGGCAGCACTCGGTGGTCTTTGAGGAGCAAGACAGCTTCCCTACACTGTCCAAAAATTCTGGACAGCAAAGCTACAACAGTTTTGGCTCTTGGGAAAAGCTGGACAGCCACTTCTAATGTTTTGGAAACCTTACATGGCTGATAGATGATGATGGGAACTTTTAGATGCTAGTTCTGGACAGCAGGGTAATTCTGCTGATTTGTGTAGACAGCAAGCCAAAAGGTCCAAAAACGGGAGGGTAACGTAAGGGACGGCTTGGGAGGGGCTGGCTGGATTTGGGATTGATTAGGGGGAGCTTGATTTGAGGATTTAAGGAAGAATTTATGAGTCCTTCCAAACTTGGGTTGCTAAAAGGGGAAAGAGAATTAGAGCGAAATCTCTAATTAATTTCAGATTTGAGAGGATTTGGGAGTTTCCAAAAATAAATCAATCTCTTTAGGAAAGGATTTCAAATCTAATTTAATTGGAATTTGAAAGTTGAATTCTTTCCAAAGTTAAGATGATCTAAATTAGAAAAGTATTTAATTCTTTCCCCCACATGAGAGGTTTTATTTTGGAAGGTATTAAAGATGTGGGAACTAGGAGGGGTCGGCGGCACTAAGGGTTTGGCAAGAGGGGTCGGCGGCATCAATGAAGAGAGGGAGGGATTTGGGAACTTAATTCAAGCCTTCTTCAATTGGATTATCAAATTAGGAAGGCTTTGATTAATTCCTCATTAATTGGAAATTCAAAGGGATGAAATTTGAAAACTTTCCTAAAATAGGATTAGTATTTTAAGTAACATTTCAAATTCAAATAGATTTGAATTTAAATTGATTGAGTTACCTAAAATAATAAAACCCAATTAGGAAAAGTGGTTACTAGCACTAATGGAGGAGGACCCAAAGGAAGGGGCCGACTGCTTTGGCCTATGGGTTGGGGCCGGCGGCTTGGTGTAGTGGTGGCACCGTTGGTGGGGAGGAGGGAAGGAGACGGTGAGGAGGGTAGGCGGGTCAAGGTTTCGGGTGGGGTGTTTGGTGGCCGGTGGCTTTAGGGTGGGGAAGCTTGTCCGGTGGGTAGAAGGGAAGGGAGGGAGAGAAAGGGAAGAGAAGATAAGGAGATAAGAACCACGAACCCGGACTCTTCCAAGATTGGTGGGTGATCCGTTACCCTTCACCAAGAAACTTCTCCAAAGCTCTCTCCAAGAACTCTCAAACTCTCTCAAAACTCACAAGTACAGGAATTTTCATAATATTCATTCATTAATTTCTCCAAAGGAAGATGGTGGCTTTAAATAGCCAAATACATGAAGGTAAATAACAAAGACACTATTGCCCCTCGGGCATACATAAGACAAAGCCCTCAAGTGAGGGTAGAAAAGGAAAAGATCAATAATAAATCAAATACATAAAAATAGATCAAACTAAAATAGGCACAATCGTAGCCGTAGATCTCTGATGTCCTCATCATTCTCCCCGGGTGGGAGAAAACTCGACTCCGTCGAGTGGGTGTCTTGAGAACTCCCGTGCCTCTGGGTCGATCTACTGAAACTCCTCGCACTCTAACAAGGTGTCCTCTAACTCGGGCTTGCCTTTCCACCTAATCAAATACCTTCTTTGACCATCCTCTTTTGCAGAAATAATATCATCATTTAAAATCATGCCAACTTTCTCTGCTATAGGTATTTTAGAAACATTTGGGAGTGGAGGTAAGCTTGGGTTCTCACAAGTTGGGGTCACACAAGGTTCAAATTGAAGTGGATTTGGCAGGTTACACTCCAGATTCTCATAGGCAACCAGATCTTTTATGTTAAAGGAGGGATTAATGTTGAATTCTACAGGCAGATCCACCCCGTATGCATTGTCCTTAATTCTCTTGATTATTTTGAATGGCCCCAAAATTTCAACATGTAACTTCTTAACAGTTCCTTGTGGGAACCATTCCGGACGAATCCGCACCATCGCTAAGTCACCAACCTCTAAAGTTTCAAATCTTTATTTTAAGTCAACATGAAGCTTATAATTAATGCTGCTCTGCCCAATTTCGCGTGCAATTTCCTTATATAAATCATGCAAATGCAATGCACATGTAGATGCAGACTCAAAAATTCTATACCTAGGACACATGGGTATGAGGCCTATCATCGACCTAGGTGTGAACCCATAAACAGCTTTGGTGGAACTTAAACTAGTGGGACAGGTCATCGAATCAGGGCAGGTGAACTCGACTGTGGGGAGTTTGGATAGGGAGGCTCCAGGGGCTAGATCTAAATCATACGGGATGTTTCTAATCAGGGGTAAAGGATCAGGAAGATCATCAGGGACGACCTCAACAAGTCTACTAGATATGGGATAAATCTCCTGAGGGACTGATTCGTTAGACTCAGTGAAAGTCTCACGATCAACTAAGATGTTTAAAGGAGTGCTCTGGGCTATGGCGGCTATCAGGTGCAGTCCCTTCTTGGCTTTGATAGGGTTGGATTCAGGATTATCCGTAATCCAGGGCTGTGATGGCAAAAGCTTAATCTTTTTGCCCTCATGTTCAAACACGCAGGTGTTTGAACACCAATAAATGTGGACATCATTGTCAAATAACCAGGGAAGACCAAGAAGAATTTGTCCAACATTCATAATCAATACATCACACCAAACATTCTTCTTATAGTCAGCGAAGGAGATATGTATGAAACTTTGCTCCTTTACCTCCAAGGCAGTGGTGTTGACCCAAGCTACCTTATAGGGGTTGGGGTGAGGAATGGCAGATAGGACAAGCTTAGACACCATGCTGGAGGATACATCATTGATGCAACTGCCACTATCCACGATGAATTTTTATGGGTAATTCTGCTGATTTATGTAGACAGCAAGCCAAAAGTTCCAAAAATGGGAGGGTAACGTCAGGGACGGCTTGGGAGGGGCTGGCTGGATTTGGGATTGATTAGGGGGAGCTTGATTTGAGGATTTAAGGAAGGATTTTAATTAGAAAAGAGAGATTCGGGGGGGGGGGGGGGGGGGGGGGGGGGGGGGGGTGGGGGGGCGGCCATGCATGGGGAGTTAATTGGGGAACTTATGAGTCCTTCCAAACTTGGGTTGCTAAAAGGGGAAAGAGAATTAGAGGGAAATCTCTAATCAATTTCAGATTTGAGAGGATTTGGGAGTTTCCAAAAATAAATCAATCTCTTTAGGAAAGGATTTCAAATCTAATTTAATTGGAATTTGAAAGTTGAATTCTTTGCAAAGTTAAGATGATCTAAATTAGGAAAGTATTTAATTCTTTCCCCCACATGAGAGGTTTTATTTTGGAAGGTATTAAAGATGTGGGAACTAGGAGGGGTCGGCGGCACTAAGAATTTGGCAAGAGGGGCCGACGACATCAATGAAGAGAGGGAGGGATTTGGGAACTTAATTCAATCCTTCTTCAATTAGATTATCAAATTAGGAAGGCTTTGATTAATTCCTCATTAATTGGAAATTCAAAGGGATGAAATTTGGAAACTTTCCTAAAATAGGATTAGTGTTTTAAGTAACAGTTCAAATTCAAATAGATTTGAATTTAAATTGATTGAATTACCTAAAATAATAAAACCCAATTAGGAAAAGTGGTTACTAGCACTAATGGAGGAGGACCCAAAGGAAGGGGCCGGCGGCTTTGGCCTATGAGATGGGGCCGGCGGCTTGGTGTAGTGGTGGCGTCGTTGGTGGGGAGGAGGGAAGGAGACGGTGAGGAGGGTCAGCGGGTCAAGGGTTCTGGTGGGGTGTTTGGTGGCTGGTGGGGATTTGAGGTGGTGGCCGGAGGCTTTAGGGTGGGGATGCTTGGCCGGCGGGTAGAAGGGAAGGGAGGGAGAGAAAGGGAAGAGAAGATAAGGAGATAAGAACCACGAACCCGGACTTTTCCAAGGTTAGTGGGTGATCCGTTGCCCTTCACCAAGGGACTTCTCCAAAGCTCTCTCCAAGAACTCTCAAACTCTCTCAAAACTCACAAGTGTAGGAATTTTCATAATATTCATTCATTAACCTCTCCAAAGGAAGTGGGTGGCTTTAAATAGCCAAATACATGAAAGGAAATAAAAAAGAACTATTGCCCCTCGGGAATACATAAGACAAAGCCCTCAAGTGAGGGTAGAAAAGGAAAAGATTAATAATAAATCAAATACATAAAAATAGATCAAACTATAATTGGCACAATCGTAGTCGTAGATCTCTGATGTCCTCATCAACTTCAGTTTCACACTACCTTTTTTGAAAATATTCTTATTATTTTGGTCATTTATATCTTTCATGTTCTCTCTAAGTTAATATAGAAGATGCCTCTTACACTTAAAACTTGGTTCTTCTATTATGACATGTACCCAATATAAATTTTTTTGGGGTGGTAGCCACTATGTTCATGCCATAGCATTGGTCCAACCCAATCTCTTTGGGTTACTCTAGATCTCCCAAGTTCATTAGTTTCTAATTCATACATAAGGGTTGTTTTCTTAGTCTCACTTTACATGATGTTCCTTGTGCTATGGTCATTCTCTTGGTGATGGACATTGTTAGATCACTCATTTCATAAATTGAAGCAACTGTCTTGAGTCATCTTCACTTATCTATATGACCTAAGGTATATACACTCTTCTCAAAGTTAACCTAAGTCATCCTAAATCATTCTAATCAACCAAAAGTCAAACCTAGTTCAAATAAATTAATTTTAGATTTAAACTAACTAAATGAATTAATTTAAGTTAATTAGATTAATTAAAACATAGGTTGATCTATAACCTCTCTAGACGTTCTAGAGCTTAATTACCCATACAAGCATTTAAGGGCTTGCTTCGATCAATGCTAAAACTATTGAGCAAACTTGTCCCATAAAGGTTTACCTTAGCTTAAATCTATTTAAATCCCCATTTTTTTTGGGGGAAATATAGGGACATAGTCAGCTTTTATTTAGGAACCAAAAATTACCTAAGTTTTTCACAAGAAGGGTTAAAAGGATACATAATGAAAAACAAAAATAAGTTAAGATCTCAAGATTGATAAAAAAGAGAAAAAATAAAAAAGACAAAATAGCAAGGTTCAGCATAAGCCACAAAAGAATAGTCAAATAAGGAAAAAATCATTGAATGTGCAATCATAGGTGGCAGGGCGACAGTGTAGTATTTATCCAAGCTTTTTTTTTTGAGAGGTGGATTGATATGTCCATATTTTGTTTTGTTTTTTTTTTTTTTTTTTTCGATCGATATGTCCATATGGTTGCAAAACTGGCGTTGATTAGGGATTCATCATTTCTCTTCCAAAAATAATCAAAAGATAAATCTACCCAAACAAAAATATGGCAAACTATAACTACTTTCAGTTGAGAAGTGTATTTCCAATCGCAAAACATCATACCATTTTGATGAAAATGGCATCCTAAGAGAAGATCAAACAATGAAATTGCATCACTGAGACCGGCGCACCGAACAACTGGCCAATTAGAGAGAATAAAATGAAGCATACAGTACTCCAATAGCATCCAAAATGATCCAAATTCCAATATCAATCCAATAACATCCAAACTAAATCCAACCATCTCAACTTTAAACATAAGAAGTAGTCCAAAGAACAGAAAATGTATATCAATAGTAGGAGAAATAAAATCATAGCAATTAAGAGTGACAAAAAATCTGTAAATGTTTAGGCAAAATAGTAGAGGAGAATAATCTTTCGCTTTTAAGCCTGATAGTAAATTTGATTTTATTAATAATCATATGAGCACTTAAGTTTTGATTTCTAAAAATATGGTTGTTTCTTTCTTACGTAATATGTAATGATATGCACAGCTAAAAGAAAATATATTTTTTGCTAAGTCTGTAGTTGATATTATTTGAGTGATTAAGAACTTATTGCAAAGTAACTCCCATATAAAAAAAATGTTTACAAAAGGAATAGAGCTTTAAGGTATATGCATAGTCAACAAGAAGTCAAAAAAGAGGTGGTTATGACTTTCTTCATAATGATAACAGAGAGGGAATGTATCAAAAACATTAATACCTCTATTAATAAGAACATCAATAGTCTTAAGACCCCCTTACTAATTTTCTAGTGATGGAAAGAAAAATTTTGTAGCCATCTCCTTAAACAAAATATATTTAGGGGAACTACAAAAGGAGAAGTGTGATATAAGTTCTTATCAACAAGCTTATTTATAAAGTAATTTTTTCCAAACCAACAATAGGCTAACTTACCATTTTGCACCAAGATACTGTGAATTTGTTGAAAGATAAGTTCATAATTGTAGAATGAAAGATTCCATTGCCTTTCAAACAAGAAATCAACCATAAGAGAGACAGGAAAATAATAAAAACTATCAATAATTTTTTGCCCATATTTTCAACATGAGAATAACCATTTAACAAGGGGTCAAAAAAGAAAGAAATCTTAGAAATAAAATTAACCCTAAAATTTATCATATGTCTAAATTTAAAAAGATAACTATGAAGTTATTTCTAAAAGGCGGGAGAGTTATAAATAGGTTTGACCATTAAGGAGCCAAAATGTTTATTGCACCCATCAAATAGAAGAAAGTATGTGTTATATTGCCTCCAAATGATTTTAGCATTAGATAATGTATGGAGAGTGTCAATGGATGGCAAACCAAGACCACTCCTATCTTTCTAAAGAGAAAGAGATGTGAAAGAGAAGGTGTGCAATTATATTTCATGTCCTTGCCATACAAAAAGTTATTAACCAAACTGGTGATTCTATTTCTAAACTTTTTAGGGAGAGAAAGAGTACCCAACCAATAATAAATGTAATTCAAAATAGTATCACATATAATTTGAAATCTCCTAACAAAATAAAGAAGCTTCTATTTCTAACTTGATAACTGACTAATAATTCTATATAGGAGAGGATACCAGATGAAGAAGTTAGTTTTAGTTATAGAATTCCTAATTAGCTTTGGGGTAGAGGTTTGATGATGACCCTAGGATATTTTGAAATTGGGCCTGCAACCCTGAGCTAATGAGCTTGGAGAAGAAAATAGTAGACTTAGAATGGTTAACAAAAACCCTAGGTGATAAGTTGAAGACATCTACAATGAGGTTTAGATGGTAAGTAGTTTAGAGGTGAGCCATACCAAAAACAAGTAGGTCGTCAACATATATAATGTGAGAAATGAAAATTTAATAGTTGGATGCGAAACTAATTGAACGTTGAAATGACAACCAAGAGGAGGGGGGGGGGTGAATTATTGTTTTAAAAACTTTTTCAAAACATTTTGAATTAAAAACTAAAATAATATTTTAATGCAAAATCATCTTGATAAATGAAATAAAAATTAATAATTACAACCCAAAATAAATACTATTCTTTTTATTTTTTGATTTTTTATAAAAAGAAAATAACAAAATCTTGTTCTTTTTATTTTTCTAATTTTTTTAATTTCTTTTTAAAACAAAGATAAAATCCAATCAACCACAATAATTTTTGTATCACAGAGATAATCAAGCTAAACCCAGATTACAAAAAGATAAATAAGCAGGAAAGTAAAACTGCAGAAAGTAAATGTGAAAACAAAATAACACAAACCAAATTTTTATAGTGGTTGTTCGATCAACTTGACCTACATCTACTCCCCAAAGGTCATCTTCTTCAGGTATTATAGTAATCAATAATTCCTCTCCTTTCACCTCACATTGTTTGATTGAAAAATATTGTTTTGAAAAGTATGTTTAATTTTCTTTGGGAAATGTTAAATTTCTAGAATTTGAATATTTGAAATTGAACACTTATTATGAATGATATATCACCTCGAAAGGTGAACATATCGTTCCCTAATAGGTTCAGATTACAAATATTTGAATTTATCTGATTATCGTAGTCAAACTTAAGGAGAAACAACATATGATCTCAAAAGATCAAAATGATGTTAAATCCAATGTTTAACTATAGTAATCTAGTAAAAAGATCATTAATTTCATAATCAAGATCACGATAGTAGTACGATATATCTTTCTAAGGAAAGAGGATATCGTTTATTATCGATCATTTGAAAACGACGATAATGATCGTTGTCTTTTGAATTTCCCAAAGATAATTAATTGAAATTTTGAAAAGCTTGATTTTGAAATCAGGTCTGGGTTTCTAAATCTCCTACGAGTGTAAGCCCTCGTAGTTAATTACATCGTAGGAAACCAGAAAATTTCCTACGAATACTCTCGATTAAAATAGCAATACGAATTTTATTTAAGAGTTCAAAGATTGATATCAAAGAAGGTTAAGGACTTGAATTT
The DNA here is from genome assembly GCA_019925795.1 of Dendrobium chrysotoxum. NCBI lineage: Eukaryota > Viridiplantae > Streptophyta > Magnoliopsida > Asparagales > Orchidaceae > Dendrobium > Dendrobium chrysotoxum. Next base: position 52,825,257 of record CM034315.1, read on the forward strand.
TCAAATGGGATTGGATCAAATTTGAGCAGTTATTTCTGAAGTCAAAGGAAGAATGGTAGGAGGTGCTTTAAGATTCTGAATTGCTTCAGAAACACCCCAACCTATCCTAAGTGTTGGGCTTGAATTGGATTGAAAAAGATTTAATGTTTAAGTGATCAATTTTATTAGAAAGTTGGAATTAGATTCCCGGAAGATTGAGGTCTTAGGATTGAACATCTGCCTCAGAACCTAAGTCTAAAATGGGTACTGAGAATCAGTGACCCAGAACTTAGCTAATGCAATGCAATCCTGGACTTACCCCGGCCTAGATTGGGGAGCCAGCTAAATCACCTAAACGCTTTTAAAACCATGAGTCAAAGTCTTTATGAAAGAATGGTTAAGGATGTTATTTAAGATTGAGTTTGAGGAGTTGGGGTTGACATCTAGAGCAGATCCTAATTGACCCCTTAACATATGTTGGGTTAGATGCTTAAGCTAGAAATGCAATTAAAGATTTAGACTCAATTTAGTTTGTATCTAATGCAATGCATGCTAGTTGACTCGATAAAATGCTTAAATCAATATGAAGCAGTTTTAAAATCAGGCTTAAAAAATAGATTTTATCCTAGAGATTGCACAACATCCCCTTGGATAGAACTGCACCCTAATAGGTCAGGTGGTCTGCCAGAACCCGCAGGCGGGGAGGTGCCTAACAAGATAGAGAAGGTTCAATATGATGCATGAAAAACTCCCGGCGAGTCCGGGCTTACTTCTTAAGAGCGTTAGAGTTTCTATCTGAGCTTAAAAATTTTAAGTTTTGTTTAAGTAGAAGAAGTTAATGACCGTACCCTCACGAGCCTCCGATCGGGTTCCAGGCTAAATCAAAATCGACACGCAATAGCGCCAAATAAACTACTAAAAGCATGCGGGTCCTTAATCGCAATCAACATATCAATTAAATCATTTAAATAATTAAATCAATTAAATAAATACTCAAACTGAAAGTCCATAGGCAAGTGCCCTTAATTATACAACCCAGGGTCTGCAGGAAAGTAAAGTGGCCGGGTACCACTGACTACAACCCGGATTCTACTCCTAAGACTCAAGTGACTTTGAGATTTGAGATTCTTCTTGTTCTTCACTTCTTCGTCTCCTTAGAACTCCTTGGATCGTCGGGTCTGGATATCCAAATGAAAAGAAACTCTCCCTGAATAGGGGTGTTATCTTTTCTCTTTGGATATTTGAAATTCATCCTAATTTGGATCTCCAAATGGATAGGAACTCTCCCTAAGGGATGTTCCTTCCTCTTTGGATTCCAAATTGGATGTGCAAACATCTCAATCTCAAAGCACTTTAAATAATTTACAACTCAATTTAAATCAAATTACATTAATTGAAATTAAAATTCTAGACTCAACAACCTGCAGGGTTATCCTAATAATCAACAGTTTTATTTACATCCCAAACAGTTAATATATTTGAAATTTAAATGCTCAAACCAGCCACGCTTGGCCATGCTCTTTTAATTTTAAAGGGGGTCTTAGCAGTTCTCTGGAGCACCTGTGCAATTTGATAATTATAATTTTGCCCCCTTTAATTTATGCCCTGTATGAGCATGGCCACCTGCATAAGATTGAATTAGTACAAATCATTCCTAGCCTAGGGGTAGATCTAATCGTACAATCAATCACATCACAGAGTGCATTAAATAAATAAACAATCACATCAATTCTACTACTAGCAATCAGCATACAGTAAAAGCTTGAAAACCCGGCACACAGCAGAAAAGTAAACACCGGCCTAGCCTAAGACTAGAGTTGGTTGTCCTAGCAAACCATCTAAAGTGTGTGAGATAGGCTGTGTGGCTTTGATATGTCCTAAGTAGGCAATTGATTGAAGTTGTTAGAGGTTCAAATTGGTTGAGGGTTTAAGGGAGGATTTAATTTGAATTTAAATATTAATGACTTGAAATTGATTTTGAATTTGATTTTAATTATTTGTAGGATATCACCTTTGTTGCACACCGAGGCCGTGAAGTTTATTTCACCTTCCTTGGGGCTAATTTAATAGCCTCGTAGGCCTGGGTTACCGAGTGGTACCCGATATAATTAAGTGACTTGAGTTTGATTAATGTTTGAAGGTTGATTAAATTTTAATTAAAATTAGTTGGTTGCTGGTTTTAAGTTCAAATTAATGTTTTCTGGAATTTTGAATGATTTATTGGATTTTGGAATTTTTTTGATTATTTTAATGATTTAATTCAAGGGTCAAAAGTTGACTTTTTGATTTAAAATGTTTTCTAGAAAGTTAATATTTTATTAAAATACTAGACCTTAATACGATCAGTTAGACAGTAAGTACATTGAAATTGAATTTTTCTACATTTTATTATGAAGGTTTGAAGTTTTGACTTGATTTTAAATAGGTTTGACCAAAAGTTGACTTTTTCAAATTTGTTTGATTTCTGGAAACTTAACATTTTTAATAAATATTAGACCTTAAGATGAGTTGTATGCCTTTGAGTTTGCTCAATTTGGAGTTCATTTGAATTAGTTATGAATTTTTGAAGTTTTGACTATTTCTTGAATTATTTAAATTGTTTAATTAGAGACCCTTTTTATGATTTGAATCCAAATGACCTCTAAACTTCTTGAAACCAACTCCAAAGGTCAGGAATGACCTAAGGAGTGATTTCCAAGTGTTTGAGAAATTTTTGGAATTTTTAATTATTTTTAATTAATTAAATTAATTAAATATTGAATTTCAATTAAAATTAAATTAAGCATTATTTTGAAATCCAGTCAAGGGGCTTTTATTTTTCATTGATTAAGGGTTCAATTCTGGTCAGTTTGAGGGGTTAATTGTAATTTTTTGATTTAAATTTGATTTATTAGAATTTCTGGAAGTTTTAAAGGCTTAATTAAGGTTTAAGTTTTATTAGGTTAATTAAGGGGTTAATGATCTCAAAATTCAGTGAAACTTTTCCTTAAGGCTGAGAGTGTCACTAAGTTTAAATGGTTTGAGTTTCAAGTCAATAGGAAGTGAATCCTAATTATTGAAATTTTTCTAAGTTCTCTAAACTTAGGTCCTTAATTATTGTCCTTAATGTCACTAGTTTTGAGTGGGTTTGAATCAAAGTTTATACTAACCCTTGATTAACATATGCATGATAAATATATATACAAACACATTCAATCCTATGTCTAAGAGAGCCTTAAACTAAGTGGTGTGTGTATGTCCTTAAGCATGCAAAGATTTATACTAATTAAATATTCTTAATTAGACTAATGAATGATTAGATCATAATCATTCACTAGCACTCCCACATGATTTCTATTCAAGTATGTTGATCTATGTTTAAAATTTCATAGTAGATCTCTCAACCTAAAATATTTAAGTATTTATGTATATATTTCAAAATAATTTCAAAATACACTTAATCTATTTATAGGATTATATATAGATATAGGTTTTAAATTAAGCATACTTAAGATATAATTAGGGTGATTTTAATATCTAATTGAGAGACCTACTGATCTATTAAGATCATTTGAAAATAAGTTTCTTAATTTTTAAAATAATTGGCTTAATATTTAATTAGATATTAATTAAATATTGAAATAATTAAGTAATTAAAATAAGTTAAAATTAATCAAGTTTTGATCTCTGAATTTGATTTCAAATTAAAGTGCTTAATTTTCTGAAAATTTTGATATATTACACTTAATTTTCTGATTTAAAATGAATTTCTTATGAATTTTTGAAGTTTAAATCAATTAAAAGGGATTTTTAAATAATTTTAAAATTAATTAATGTTTAAAATAATTTTAAAATTAGTTAGTTTAAATCTTAAGAATTTTCTGAAATTTTAAAATTATTTATGTATGTATTTAAATTATTATTCATTCATTAAATATTAATTAATAATTAGATATTTAATTAATTGAAATATAAGATATAATTTGAATTAATTTAATTTCAAAATTAGAATAATTTAAAATTAATTAATTAATTATTGGATATTAATTAATTAAATCAATGAATATTAATTAATTATTAAACTATTAAAATATTATAACTCATTTAAATAATATTAAATAATTTTAATTAAATGTTATTTAAATTTTCAAATATTATTAAGATTAATATTGAATTTAAAGTTAACTAAATATCAATTAATTATTTAAATACTTAATTAATATGTTAAATAATATTAAACATTTAAATTAATTTCTGAATTTAAGATATTTTAAATAATATTTAAAAATTTTTTTAGTTAAGATTTAACATTAGTTAAGATATTAAGTCATTTAATATTAATTAAGGGAATAAATCACTTAATATTAATTAAAATATTAAATATTATATGTTAATAAAAGTTTTAAATGATTTGATATTAAATAAAATAATAAATTATTTAATAAAAAGAAAAATTATATATTAAAGTTTTAAATAATTTAATATTAATAAAAAAAAATAATAAACTATTTAATATGAACTAAAATATTAAATAATATATATTAATTAAAGTTTTAAATAATTTTGGTATTAATTAAAATAATAATTTATTTAATATTAGTTAAAACATCAAATAATTAATTAAAATAATATTTATTTAATATTAATTAAAATTAACAGAATTATTTAATGTGTATTAAAATAATAAACTGTTTAATTTTAATTATAATATTAAATAATTTAATATTACTTAATATTAATATTTAAATTTTAAAATTAATTAATTAAATTCAAAATAATTTGATAAATATATATATATTAATTTAAAATTAATTTCCTAAATTTTTTTTATTTTCTGTATTTAAAAAAAAGTTTTAAATTATTTAAAATTTAATTTAAAAAAAAAAACGGCGGCGGGGCCACGTGTCACGCAGGGATTCGCTGGCTCATTACCGCGTGGCGGCGCCAATGATTGGCGGCGGCCGGACACGCGTCAGCCGCCCAGAACTCCACGCGGTTTCACTTAAATGAGTCAGCATCGGATCCGAGCCGTTGGATCGCCCGCTGTAATGAATCAACGGTTGGGATTAAATCCCACGATCTGATCTCGCGGAGAAAGGTCAGACGGCGGACGTTAACCCCCGCGGTTCTGGATCAACGGTCCAGATTCCGCCGGACGATGAAATTAACCGCGAGACCGAGCTGGCGGTCAATCAGAGCCGCGGTATGGCTAAATCACATCCGTTGATCAAGAGATCAACGGCTGGGATATAGCCCAATTCAACTGAGTTACAGACCGAGCCCTAGAAACCATATTTGAGCTCGTTCTTTCGATCGGATGAATCAAAATTGATGAAATTTGAAACCTAGATTCCCTATGTGAACAGAAATCGTGTGGGAGTTTCTTTTTCACTTAATATGAATTTAATAAAAAGCTAATTATCCCTAAACTAAGTGAACTAGGGCTAAGGATCTTAGGAGTTTTTACCGTTAGATCTCGAGGGTTTTGATTCAGTTGAGCTTGTAGGCTGTCCTCGTATATTTCTTCTCTTGAATCTGTGGTCCAAAACGCTCTAGATCGTCTGCTTTGGGCCTTGGATGGGTTATAGTTTGAGCTCGCCGGAGGGTCGTCGCCGGCGGGACTTTGATGGTGGGTTTTGATCGGGAATGAATGAAGGAGGAATTTGGAGCTCAGGGGACTTGGAGGCTGGGTCTGGAGAGGCTTAGATAGTAAGAGAGGGCTAGGGTTCGAATGAGGGTTCCTCTCCAAGTATTCCCCTATTCAAATGTCCTTTGATTGATTTGGGTGGCTGGGATTGCTTGAGGGGACTCCTAGATGGCTGACATGTGTCCCCAAACGGTTAGGGAGCAGAGGAATCAAAGGACTAGAGGTACAAGCCATGTGGAAAGCCATCTTGTCCTATAATCCACATGGGTTTGATTGGGAACCGTTGGATCAAGATCCAATGGTCAGGAAATGCCTTAAGAATATTCTAGATATTTTTTTAAACAGCTGGTATGGTTTTAAATAGGAGGGATTAGCTATTTGGAGCCATCTTAATCCTTTAGAGACCATTTGACCTCTCCATTGACTGTTTGACCAGTCAATGGGTTAAGGCATGATGAGGTGGCAACCAAGTGTGAATGTTAATGGGTTTAGGTTGGCCTTGAGACTAGGGAGTTTAAGCTTGAATAAGAATGTGAGGGTTTAAGGTATGTTGACTTGGTTTTATTGAGTTGACCAAGTCAAATTCAATGTAATTTTATTTGGGGTGGGTTTAAAGCATTCAAGGCATTGATTGACATAGATTTGAAGATTTGAAAGGTTTCAAATGAATGCTTAAAGGAATTTGACCCAAATAGGTCAAATTTGATTGAACCTGGACTCAGTTGACCAAGTCAACTATTGACTGGGTTAAGGGTCCCATCCAGTCCAAATCATTGAGGGATATGTCCAAAAGGGATTTGAAAGGGTTTAAAGTTGATCTAAAGTTCAATTAAATATGATAAAGCTTAAGGGTTGAACTGGTCAACCTGGGTTGACTTGGTCAACCAGGTTGACCCAGAGCCAGGGTCTGGGCTGGATCAATCTCAAATGATAAATGGAGTCTGGTAGATGTGGTTTGAGGGTTTGAATTGGTCATCTGGATCAAATGACCTGTTTAGGCCCTTAATGGGCCTAATGGGTCAACTAGGTTGACTTGGTCAACCAGGTTGACCCAGGGTCAGGGATTGGGTCCAACCAGTTCAGAATGACATTCTGAGTCTACTGGTGGTGGTCTCAAAGTCTGGAGAGGTCATTTGGTCAAAATGACCTATTTGGGCCCTTAGTGGGCCTTTAGGTCAAACCTGGTTGACTTGGTCAACCAGGTGGGTCCAGGGTCTGGAAATGGGTTTAACAGATTTGAAATGACATTTAGAGACCAATGGAGGTGGTCCCAAGATATGGGAGGTCATTTGGTCAAAATGACCTATTTGGGCCCTTAATGGGCCTTTTAGGTCAACCCTGGTTGACTTGGTCAACCAGGTGGGTCCATGGTATGGAAATGGGTTCAACAGATTTGAAATGATATTTGGAGACCAATGGAGGTGGTCCCAAGGTCTGGGGAGGTCATTTGGTCAAAATGACCTATTTGGGCCCTTAATGGGCCTTTTAGGTCAACCCTGGTTGACTTGGTCAACCAGGTGGGTCCATGGTATGGAAATGGGTTCAACAGATTTGAAATGATATTTGGAGACCAACGGAGGTGGTCCCAAGGTCTGGAGAGGTCATTTGGTCAAAATGACCTGTTTTGACCCTAAAGGGGCCTTCTAGGTCAACTAGGTTGACTTGGTCAACCAGGTTGACCCAGGGGCTGGTTCTGGGTTCAACATGTTTGGTTTGATATTTGAAACTTGCTGGAAGTGACTGCATTTGATTTGGAGGTCATTTGATCAAAGTGACTATTCACACCCCATAGGGGCATTTTAGTCATTTTGACCCCTGGTCAACTAGGGGTCAAATTGAGTCCAACAAAATGCAGTTTATTGCTCAATGAATCATAATTAAGGGTCTGGAGGTGATTGGAGGCTTTGGAGAAGGCTCCTGGGTCAAGATCCACTAGATGGCAGGTCCAGTGGCATAGACTGTAAATATTTGAAGGTTTTACAGCCTTTGGATTTCAATTCAGTTTCTGGGGTTATAGATCTCAGAATGAGCTCAAATTTGAAGGGTTACCTTTAGAGACATGTCACATCAGTGTGGAACTGACAGATCTTGAATCAGAGGTCATTTGATAGGGTTTTGAAATGTTAAAAGATTTGCTGGAAAAGGCTTTCAGGACTTAGACCTTTGGCCTTGGATTTGAATCTGGAAATCTGGTTTTGAATTGGATTTTGAGTTTGAATGATATGGTTTGAATTAAGTCTAGATTGAATTGAAGTTTGGACTGATCTAGAGGAATCCTAGGGTTTAGAATAGGTCCTAGGGTCCAAATCAGCTTAAGGAAATCCTAGGATCTAGAATAGATCCTAGGGACTGGAGTCTGGGAAGATCCTAGAATCTAGAAGAATCCTAAGATCTAGGAATCCTAAGATCTAGGAATCCTAAGATTCAAGATCTAGAAGGATCTTAGGATCTAGAGTAGATCCTAAGGTTTGATTTCTAGGAGGATCTTAGGGTCTGGAAATCCTAGGGCCTGGAGTCTAGAATAGTCTTAGGATCTAGAAGAATCCTAAGCTCTAGATAGATCTAGGAGAATCCTAAAGTCTAAGAGGATTATATGATATAGAATCAGGTAGAATCCTAGGGTCTAGAATTGATCCTAGGGTCTGAAGTCTAGGAGAATCCTAGAATCTAGATTTATCTTAAATTGTATTGATCTAGGACCAAGATTGATCTTAAAGTCTGGATTGATCTAAGATCAGATTGATCCTAGGGTTAAGATTGATCCTAAGGATTGGAAAGATCTTAAGGTCTGGATTGGTCCTACTGAGCTCATACAAAAATGAGGTCAACACACATCTTGGTGAAGAAGCCTATACAAATTTAAATTTCTTTAGTCTCCTCAGTGTAGTGGAGTAGCTGAAATCCCTTTCACCTCCTTGGTGCGGCATAGTAGCCAAAATCCTTTTCACCTCCTTGGTGTGGTTGATTAGCTAAAATCCTTTTCAACTACTCAGTTTGGCAAAGTAATCTAAATCCCTTTTACCTCCTCAGTGTTGCGGAGTTGCAGGTGATCTTTGGCCTCAAAGTCTTCCTTCATAAAGCTTCCCTCAAGATAAATAATGACACAACTGGAGGATGTTAGTTGCAGGTTGGCTGGAGCTATCATGTGAAAGCCCTTCTCACACTCTCTTGAAACCCTTAAGACTCTTCTACCTCTCACACAACCTTACCCTCTCTCTCTCTCTCTCTCTCTCTCTCTCTCTCTCTCTCCCTCCCTCCCTTGCTCAAAGTTCTCTCTTTAAGCTCTCTTTAGAAGAAAACAAACCAAAGATTTGTTCTAAGGGTATAACATGAGTTTAAATAGCGGGCTTCTAAAAACCATAAATTTTCAAATCTATCACTTCTAATTATATGGCATGATTTTAATTTATATAGTATGATTAGTTCAATTCTTTACTGTTAGTACTGTACGATGAATAGTGGTCCAATACGATCAGTTCAAATCTTTTGCTAATCCTTGAGTATGAATTACTAGTCAGATAGTATGATTAGTTCAATTGAATCATAGTTCATATAGGATGAACCTTGGGCTGATAAAAAATCATCAAGAAGGTCACTCTATCGATTATCCAATACAATCAAGTTCATATCATACGATCATAAATCTTAATTAATCCAGATTTGATTGATTAATCATAAGATTAAATTATGTAAGATTTTAAAACATCTTATAGTATAATTCAATTTATGCAATACGAATAGACTAAATTATCAAGTTTTAAATTATTTCCTAATTCTAAATATAACTAATCATCCTGTACAATGTGGTGTACGTACAGTGTAATTAGTTAAATTTAATTTCAAATTTAATTTCACTTAGTATGATCACGATCATCCAATATGATCTTTTAAAAATTAAAATATATAATTTACTTTTCCTTATGTGTGTGCATGGTTGATAAAGCAACATACATCTATTATAAAGATAGACTCAAGAAAAATAAAATAATAGGCACTTTAATACATAATTCAACTCATACACTAACACAACATAGTCTTGAGCTTTGAACCTTTAGTCTATTTTTGTGTAGCTAAAAGAGTTAATAGTGCATGAAATAAATATCCAAAATATGGTGCAAGAATAATTAAATAATATCCAATAATGTTTGTAATCATTAAATCATATGGTTTAGCTCTCATTTGCAATAAGAAATGGCTACAACCTTTTTTAAAATTGTAAATAAATAAACATTCAAACAAGTGATATCCATCAAATTGGAGAAGAAATACATGATGAAAGCAAAAAGAAAAGAGGAAGGAGGACAACATTAACTCAAACCATTAGTGGAATTGAAGCAACCATTCATTTTTCCATTGATAATAATAGACAAGGGCTGATGATGGGTGTATGCCTTAATCCAATTGAAAAAGTGAAGGGGGAAATTAAGATCAAGCATTTTGTTGTATAGAAAATCTCTATCTGCATTATCAAAACTTTTTCATAAGTTCACTTCAAGCATAAAAGGATATGAAGGTTGTATTATGATTAAAACCGCTAAGGATATCTTTATGTAAAATTGTATTAAAAGAAATATCTCTCCTAGTGATACAAGTAGATCATGCCTAACAAATCATAGAGGGTAGCAAATTCCTCAACTTGTTGGCCTAAAGAATATATGGTATTGGTAAGCATACATGGCATCACCTATAGCAATCATTTTCTAGCTTTACACACACTCCAAGATATTCATATCTCCTCCTTAGCTAAAATAAACAAATGTAGAGAGGGAGAAGAGAAAGAATAGCTAAGCAAATGATGAAAGTTTGATAGGGATGTTAAGCCCTTATGAACTAGCCCGAGGCTAACCAAGAGGGGGGGTGAATTGGTAGTTTTAAAAATTTCTTTAACCACAAGAAAGATCTTTCTATAATTTGTAGCAAAAATGAATAAAAATAATAATAACAAGACCGATCACAGATTTCACCCAAGCAGATAATAACAGAAAAATAAAGTGCAAAAAATAATCAGAAAGAACACACCAGATTTTATAGTGGTTTGGTCAACTTGACCTACGTCTACTCCCCGGAGCCTCACCTCCAGGTATTGCACTACTCAAATCAGTGACTCTCTTTTTGCTTCCACAGCAAGGCGGATAAGCCTTTACACAACTCCTTTTAACCAACCCGATGAGGCAGAGAACCCAAACTCCTTTTGCTTCCTCCTGAAGCAGGTAGAGAACCCAAACTCCTTTTTCTTCCTCCTAAAGCAGGTAGAGAACCTTACCTCCTTTTGCTTCCTCCAGAAGCAGCCAGTAAACCTTGACTTCTTACTGATGATCCTTCCCACAGAGACACCATGGGACAAGAGACGACGACCAGAGAAGATGACTTGAATCCTTGCTCGGAGTAATCTTTGTGAACACCTCATAAACTCCCCCTCACAAGATTCTCTCTCTCTCTCTCCCAAGCTCTCCCTCTCCCTCTCAAAGCTCTCTCAGGAAAGGACTTTGGCAAAAATTCTTTCCAATAACAAACAAAAAGGTTTAAATAGAAAGGCACAAAAAATGCCCTAAAATTTAACTTGCCGTTAAAGATCGTCCTGGATAATCGAAGGATCATCCTGTACGATTAGTATAAATCTTCACCAATTGGCCTGGACGATCTGGCTTCTCTAGACAATTAGAAGACATATTTTCTTCAGATCATCCGGGACGATCTTGCGATCGTCCAGGATGATTAGTTCAACTTGAGAGAATAGTCCTAAGGATTTTTTTGGTCATCCAGGAGAAAATGCTGAATGATCTGAAGAAAAAGACTTGATCTTCCGGGATGATATGCCTATCATCCCGTAGGATTAGTTCAAAAATGACCAAAATTATCCTAGACATTGTTCGGATCATCCTGCACAAAAATGCTGTACGATTGAAAATGATTTGATCGTCCGGGATGATATTTCTATCATTCTGAATGATTAGTATAAATAGGCTTATATCGTCTAGCATATTATACGGGTCATCCATGTGAAGTTATTTGGACGATGAGGATTTTTCATATATCGTCTAGGATGATATTGCGATCGTCCCAGATGATATGATCATATCAATCAAATATTAATTACTTTCCTTAATTACTAGATTAATTTAGGCATGATTGTAAAGGATCGTCTGGGATGATACACGTATCGTCCGGGATGATCAGTCAAAAATTGTAAAAATAAATACTTGCCTAACTCAGTCTGGCGGCTGAGAATTTCTAATTTGAGCATATCATCCTATATGATGGGTCTATCCTTCAAGATGATCTACTTAATTAAACGGACGTAACATGGTTTCCCTAATTAGGGTTTTTATTTTCATTGGATTGTCTAGGACGATATGAATATCATCCAGGACGATTTAAACAAAATTTGAAACAGAAACTCTAACTCACTAAAACTCTCCCCCTGAATTTGTGTGTGCAAGATTACTTTGCTAGGGGATCAATTACATTACATTTGACTCAAGAAAGGAAAAAATTATATTTAAACACACGTGGACCCGATCTTGAGTTGACTTGAATTGCATTTGATCTTTTATACCTGAAATGTTAGTCAATCAAAACAGAACACAGAAATATTTGCTATCATCAAAATTATAATCCTTAAATCTAGGTTTGCAACAATCTCCCCCTTTTTGATGATGGCAAATATTTATTTAGTAATTTTAAATCAAGCAGAGTGCAGTAATTAAAGCACAGACGAGAGAAGATTTGTTATTGCAAATTTTATAAATCATTGATAAATAGTGACATTCAATACACAAAAGAAACTATTATAATACAATAACAATAAAAAAAACTATTAGTACTACAAAAATAACTCTCCTTTTTGACATCACAAAAAGGAGAAAAAAAAGATAAAACAATAACAAACTAAAACATCACAACACACTAAATTAATAGAGAGGTGGATCCTGATCAGATGGAGGAGGTGGTGGTGGATGAAAGTAGCTGTGAATGGTGGCGAACTGCTCACTAAATCAGGCCATGTCCTGGTCGTGCTGCTGTTGTTGGTGAGTTACAAATAAATTGAAGCGAGCAACACCAGTCGTATGCTGCTCCTCTTGTGCTGCCATGTAGGAGTCAAAATGAGCCTCCCACTAGTCAAACCGTTGCACCAAGTGATCTAAGGGTGATGCTATACGGAGAGGAGTAGGTGCAGCAGGTGCAGCTAGCTCAGGAGCAGCCTCCCCCTCTTCTCCCTCAACATCCGTGCTGGGCTCCGGATATAGGTGAGTACTGCGAAGAGTGTGAAAAGAACTGTTGGAGAAGAAGATAGGTGGGATCTAGCTAGATCTGGATATTGAAAATTATATTTTGTTTCAAGGGAATAGTGGATGAGATGTCTTAAAGTTAGATTGGGGCGTCTCCTATGGCCCGGATCCCTAATGGTAGTCAGTTGTTCAATGTAGTGAAAAAGTAAATCAGTTGCATTAAAGTCACGATGGGCCATGATGTAGTAGGTAGTTATGAAAAGCAACGAAGTGATGTGGATGCGGTCCCTAACCTTAGGAATGATGGAGGAGCGAAGGACATGTTGGATTGTCCTAGCATCCTTGATTAGGGAGGAACAGGCCTGGTCATAGTATTGGGCATTTCTGTTTCTAAGAAAGTGGTTGGGACACTCTAATTAAAGTCAGGGTCAGATGCTAAAATATGAAGCTTATCACCAGAAGTGGACAGTTGAAGAATGTTATAAAAGTCCTGGAGGGTTAATTCTATAGGTCGTTGATTAACAAAGGACTGAAGGGCGGAGTAATTAGAAATAATGTAAAGATTCATAAAAAAAAACTCTAAGAAGTTCAGTGCTGAAAGGAAAAGCTTGTGTAAGAATGAAGGTGAGGGATGTGTGAGTAAACAGATCAAGTACCGGATAGTTGAGGATCCGTGGGTTCACAATTTTAGAGATAGTGATCCCAGCATCAAGATATCTTTGAAATCCAGCGTGACCACTTGCATCAGGGAAGCGGGGATCAACATTTCCCCTTGAGGAACTAGCTTCCCTTTGCCTAGATCTTTTACCACTAGCCATAAGGAAATGCTTGAATTTGTTTAGAAGAAAGGTGTGGTAAAAAATCTGTTAAGAATGACTGTTTAAAAAAAAATGGACCTATCATCCAGGATGATCGTAGGATCGTTCAGGACGATAGGAGCAATAATGACGTCCAAGATGATTGGTCAAAAAGGTGATCGGATCATCCAGGATGATCAGATATCGTCCAGGATGATTAGACACAGATGATCGTCCTGAGGTGACAGGCTGGATAACTTTTGACTAAAGGTATCATCCAGGATGATTAGGTGGATCATCCAAGACGATAGGTAATAAATGAATCGGACGGGCCAAATAAAAATCGTCCAACTTCTGCCACGTGGATCATCCAGAATGATTACCAATAATCGGTGCATACTAGCCATTGGATCATGGTGGGGATAATTTGAATGGATCATCCATGATGATGTATGGATCGTCCAGGATGATGTCTGATTATCCAAGATAATGTGGGGATCGTCCAGGATGATGTGAAGAAAAAAATAAAAAAGATGAAGGATGGAGAGGAAAGATTAGGGATCCTAAAAACATAAAAAAAAAGAAAAATCAAAATCAACTCAAATCAAAGAAAAAATAGGAATGAAAAAATAACAGTAAAAATAATATTTTTTTTAATCGATTAGCTCGAGTGAAATAGAATTTTTCTTGATTTTTAATTCAAAAGCCAATAAGAAGAAAATCGATCACACTGAAATTTAGAAAATATTGGAAAATTAAGTTTCGTAACTCCTACCTCGGACACCTTACAAGTTCAAATTCCTTTTAAAAAAAAGTCTAATTCAAAAGAAAAGAAATTAGATTTGAAAAGAGATCCTTTCAAGCCTCGTTCCAGAAAAATATCTGATAGAATAGTATTATAAAGTAACGAATCAGAAATCCTAATTTTGTGTCTCAAGCTTTTGAAAATATTAAGTGGCACATGGATTTTTCTAAGAAATTTAAAGATTTAAAAGGGAAGAAAGCTTGTTTCTTTGTGGGCTCATTTTGTGCCTCTTTTTTAATTTTTTTGGCGCACTTTATGCATCTTTTGATTTTTGATACACTTTGTGTATCTTTCTACTTTGGTGACATGCGTATCTTTTCAGCTTTGGGCTTATTTTGTGCCTCCCCTTTTTTTTCATTTTGGCACTTTTTGTACATCTTTTACAAGCTTGCTTCCTTTTATAATCGTTAAAGAATCTCAGTTATGAAATTATCTTTCAGACATAAGAGAGGATAAAACTCACTCTCTACAATAAGGAGTAATTCATAGAACAAAAACCATACATCATATGATAAGTGCAATCACTTAATTAAAAAATATATAATAATGATCCAAAACTTTGAAAATAATATTCATATGAGGTAGATTACTGTAGGAAGATAAAATAGATCTCTATTTTAAAAATTAATTTTTTAATTTTGAAGAAGATTTTTATCCAAAAGAAAAAATACACCATTAAAAGAGTTAGAGAAAGACAAACAATCATCAACGTTTCTTCCCTTTAAAAGATTCAGAGCAGTCAATCACTGCTTACCAACTTCCAAATAAAAATAAGGCAAAATTCTCAGTCAAAAATCTAATTTATCAGCAATAATGAGCAGTGATCTGATTTAAAAGAAAACCAATAAATCAAGAATAAGTAGGAAATTGCATCAAAATAAATACTCAAATCAGGAAAGCAACATCAATAAAAGGAAAATTAGCAGAGAATAAAGAACAACAGGAAACAGATAATCAAATAAAAAAAACTAACAAAAATAAAATGAAAAATAGAAAATTTAAAAATCATCAGTAATCAGATTCATGCATTTATGTCAATCACACCCAATCTGGTCCTCAAATGCTGAATGAGTCAAAGGCCAGTGGTTTAGTAAAGATGTCAGGCAGTTGGTTTTAAGTTGCTACATGGTGTAGCTCAATATCCCCTTTTGTAATATGGTCCCTAATGAAGTGAGGCCTTATGTCAATATATTTGGTTCTTGAATGTTGGATTGGATTTGTAGAAATGCATATGGCACTGGTGTTATCACATAGAACTAAAATTGTGCCAACAGGTAATCCTAAATCTAGAATTTGTTACTTCAACCAAAGGACTTGGGCCACATAGCTACCTAAGGCAATATACTCAGCTTTTGTAGTGGAAAGTGCAACAGAATTTTATTTTCTACTAAACTAGGAGACTAAAGATTATCCTATGAATTGGTAAGTTTTAGAAGTGCTCTTTCTATCCACCCTACATCCTGTAAAATCAAATTCAGAATATCCAATAATCTCAAAAGAAGTGTTGTGTTTAGGATACCAGATTCCTAGGTTTGGGGTCCCTAAGAGATATCAAAGGATTCTCTTAACTGCAATTAGGTTGGACTCTTTAGGATCAGCTTGAAACCTAGCACAAAGACAAACACTAAATATGATATCGCGTCGGCTAGTAGTCAGGTAAAGTAGTGATCCTATAATTCCTCTATACTTCTTCTGATTAATAACATTTGAATCCTTAGTTTATTGAATAGATGAACTCATGGGAGTGTTGACTGGCTTAGCTTTATCCATTTCTTTTTTTTTCAAGATGTCCTTAGTGTATTTTGATTGATTAAGAAAGGTTCCACCATCCATCTGCCTTATGCTAAACCCCAAAAAGTAAGATAATTCTCCCATCATACTCATCTCAAACTCCTTACTCATTATTTTAAAAAAATTATCACATAAGTTTTTATCAGAAGATCCAAAAAGTATATCATCAACATAGATATGGATAATGAGTAAATCATCACTTACTTTCGTCACAAAAATGGTGGTGTCTACACCCCCCTTAACAAACTCTCTTTCTAATAGGAATGTGCTAAGCCTTTCATACTAAGCTATGGGTGCCTATTTTAATCTATATAAGGCCTTTTTTAATTTATAGAAATGATTTGGATATTAGGAACTCTCAAAACCTAGGGGCTGCTCTACAAAGACATCCTCTTTTATTACCCCATTTAAAAAGGCACTCTTGACATCCATTTGGAAAAGCTTAAATCCCTTATAACAAGCAAAAAGGCAAAGAAACATCAACTTCTACCCTTTTCTCAAGATTTATAAATTCTACTCCTTGGGTGAATTATATAATCTCTTCATCTTCTACCTCAGGTCTAGACTCCTTAGGATCAGATTCATCAAACACTACATGAGTAGTCTCCTCCACCACCAGTGTCCTCTTATTAAACACTCTAAAGGATTTCCATACACTTGAATATCCTAAGAACACACCTTCATCTGATTTTAGGTCAAATTTTCCTAAGAGTGACTTCCGATTATTGTGAATGAAAACCTTATAACCAAAGACATAGAGGTGGGACAGGTTTGGAGTTCTACCCTTAATGATCTCATAAGGTGTCTTATTCAGATTGGATCTAACATTCATCCTGTTCTACACATAACAGGCAGTGGTCACCGCTTCAGCCCAAAAATATTTTGGAAGTGAATACTCAGCAAGCATAGCTCTAGCGACTTCCACTAAGGTCCTATTTTTTCTTTCAGCTACCCCGTTCTATTGAGGGTTCTAGGAGAAGAAAGGTTGTGGCTAATCCCTTGCTCTTCATAGAAGGTTCCAAATTTCTCATTTTCAAACTCCCCCCCATGATCACTATGGATGGCCAAGATCTCACAACCTATCTTCTTCTGAATCCAAGTGGAGAAGGATTTAAATTTATTAAATAACTCAGACTTATGTGATATAAATCTAATCCAAGTGAACCTCGAGTAATCATCAACAATCACAAATCCATAGACTTTTCCCCCCAAGCTGGCAGTGCTAATGAGTCCAAAGAGATCCATGTGAAGGACTTCTAAAGGTCTAAATATACTAATGTCCTTAATGGAGTGGAAAGAGGATTGGACTTGCTTCCCTAGTTGACAGACATCACATAGGTGGTCCTTAGTGAACTTAAGCTTGGGGACACCTCTAACTAAGTCTTTTTGGGTGACTCTTCTAAGGGTTTTCATACTGGCATGACATAACCGCCTATGCCACAGCCAATACTCAACAGTAGTAGTTTTTAAGCAAATTGAAACATCAGGTTTAAAGTTGCTTACACCCAGCATGTAGACATTGTTGATCCTTTTTCCCTACAAATTAATTTTGTCATTTAAGCTTATAATGCAGTAAGTGTTGTAAATCTAGTTTCAAAAAGTATAGTTTTGATAATGATAAACATGTTTGTATTCTGTTTTGCTTGGCTAACCCATTTCAGGTACCAAAGATCAAAAGCAACTCAAGCCAACTCAAGATCAGGTCCAAGTGTGTCTAAATGTAATATTTTTCTTTTCTTGAGTCAAATGTAATGAAAGTTAGATAGGGATGTTAAGCCCTAGTGAACTAGTCCCGAGGCTAACCAAGAGGGGGGGGGGGTGAATTGGTTATTTAAAAATTTCATGACAACAATGACAATCTTTTCGATACTTAGCAGCGAAAATAAGTAAACAAGAATGAAAAGATCAATCACAGATATTCATCCAAGCAGTTAATATCAGAAAAGTAAAATGCAAAACTGAATCAAAAAAGCAAACCAGATTTTATAGTGGTTCGGTCAACTTGACCTACGTCTACTCCCCGGAGCCTCCCCTCCAGGTATTGCACTAAACAGAAGTGTCTCTCCTTTTGCTCCCACAGTAAGGCGGAGAAGCCTATACAAAACCTCCTTTTCACCACACGGTGAGGCAGAGAACCCGACCTCCTTTTGCTTCCTCCTGAAGTAGACAGAGAACCTTCGACCTCCTTTTACTTCCACATGAAGTGGGCAGAGAACACGGATCTTCTTGCGACGATCCTTCCAAGATGAACACCAACTAGACGAAAGACGACGAGCGGAGAAGGCGACTCTGATCCGTGCTTGGAGCAACCTTAGTGAATCCCTCACTAACTCCCCCTCACAAGATCCTCTCTCTCTCTCCCAAACTCTCTCTCTCTCTAGGGTTTCTCTAAACAGGAAAGTGGCAAAATTTTTTTTCTAAACAAAGAAAAAGATCTTTTATATAATGGCTCAAAAATAGCCCTAAATCTCAACTGGTCGGCCAAGATCATCCAGGACGATCGATAGATCGTCCTGTACGATCAGTTCAAAATCAGCTGATTCAGTCTGGACGATTTAGCTCTTCTGGATGATTAGTTCAAAAAGTTGTTCATATCGTCCCGTACGATCCTGAGATCGTCCAGGACGATAAGTGTAAATTGAGGAATATCGTCCAGGAGACAGTTCGGGTCGTCCAGAGAAACTTGTGTTGGACAACTCAAAAATGACTTGATTATCCCAGATGATAGGTATATCGTCCTGTACGATTAGTTCAAAAAGTCCCCAAATTGTCCTGAACACAGTTCGGGTCGTACAGCTGAAATGCACTAGACGATCATGATCGTCCGGGACGATCCTGCGATCGTCCAGGATGATATGATCGTATCAATCAAGTATTAATTGCTTTCCTTAATTACCAGACTAATTTAGGCATGATTGTACTGGATCGTCTAGGACGATACATGTATCGTCCGGGCGATCAGACCAAGTATCTAAAAATAAGAACTCGCCTAACTTGATCTGGAAGCTGAGAATTTCTGATTTGAGCATATCATCCCGTACGATCCAAGGATCGTCCAGGACGATCTGCTTAATCAGACCCTGTTAACTTGGTCGCCCTAATTAGGTTTTCTATTTTTACCTGATCGTCCAGGACGATGTGACTATCGTCCAGGATGATCTGAATAAAAACTTGAACAAAAACTCTAATTCACTCAAGCTCTCCCCCTGAATGTGTGTGTGCAAGGTTACTTAGCTAGGGGATCAGTTACATTACAATTGACTCAATAAAAAGAAAAATCATACATTTGACACACTTGGACCTGATCTTGAGTTGGCTTGATTTGCTCGTAATCTTTTGTGCCTGAAACGGGTTAGCCAAGCAAAACACAATAGACACATATTTGTCATCATCAAAACTAGATTTGCAACAATCTCCCCCTTTTTGATGATGGCAAATATTTATACAGTAATTTGAAAATAAAAATGACTAGGAAATCGAAAATAAATATTTTTTCCAAATTTTCATTTAACAATCAAACTAATACAGGAAACATAACACATAACAAACACAGAAATGACTACAACTGACTCCCCCTTTTGACATCACAAAAAGGAGGAGGAAAAATAGAAAACACTGAAACATCAGTACAAAAATAGAAAAGAAAATAAGTACGAAACAGACAATTAGAACTGAGGCGGATCCTGATCGAAAGAAGGAGGTGGCGGTGGTGGGTTGAAGTAAGTGTGAATGGCCTAAAAGTGGGTTCCAATCTAGGCGATGTCCTGGTCATGCTGCTGTTGCTGTTGGGAAGCATAGTCAGTGAAGCGCTAGATGTCCTCGGCGTGCCGCTGCTCCTGGGTAGCCACATAGGAGTCAAATCTGGCCTCCCACTGATCGAAGCACTGCACCAAGTGGTCAAAGGGAGAGGCAATGCGAAAGGGAGCAGGTGCATCTGGTGCAGCAGGAATTGGAACGGCCTCTTCCTCCTCTTCCTTAACATCTGGGGCAGGCTCCAGATGTAGTCGGGTGCTGTGGAGGACATGGAAGGCATTGTTGGTGAGGAAGGAAGGAGGAACATCTGGAGCTACGGGATATTGCAAGTCATATTTGGTTTCGAGGGCATAAGTAATGAGGTGTCCTAAGGAGAGATTTGGACGACGGTGATGACCTGGATCCCGAATGGTGGTAAGGTGCTCGAGGTATTGGATAATAAGGTCGGTGGCATTAAATTCCCTATGGGCCAGGATGTAGTAGGTGGTCAAGGACAGGAGTGGAGTTATGTGAATTCGATCCCCCGGCTTTGGAATGATGGAGGAACGAAGAACATGCTGAATAGTCCGGGCCTCCTTAAGAAGTGTGGTGCAGGCATTGTCATGATAAGGGGCATTTTTATTGCGAAAGAAATGATTGGCGACACTCCAATCATAATCTGGGTCGGTGATAAGGGTGTGGAGTTTGTCGCCAGTGACGGAGAGTTGGAGAATGTTATGAAAGTCCTGGTAAGTGAGTTCGACGGGTTGTTGATTTACATAAGATCGGAGGGTGGAATAATCAGCCAAAATTCACAAGTTGGCAAAGAAAACGCGAAGAAGTTCTGAGCTAAACGGAAAGGCGAGAGTCATGATGAAGGTGAGGGAGGTGTGTGCGAATAGGTCAAGGACAGGATAAGTGAGAGTGCGGGGATTTACAATTTTCGACGGTGTGATCCCCACTTCATAATATCGCTCGTAGGCAGCCTGATCGGCTGCATTTGGAAAGGGAGGATCGACATGTCCCCGGGAGGAACTGGCACCCTTTTGATGGGAACATTTGCCACCAGCCATCAGAAATCAGAGGTGTAGGTAAGTAGAAGATAGTGGAAGGAAAAAGTGTGGAAAATCATCCAGACTAAACTGAGGAGGTCATGGGAGTATTGATTGGCTTGGCTTTGTCCATTTAATACTTCTTCAAAATGTCCTTAGTGTATTTAGATTGATTGAGAAAGGTTCCATCATCCGTTTGCCTTATGCTAAACCCCAAAAAGTAGGACAATTCTCCCATCATACTCATCTCAAACTCTTTACTCATTATTTTAGAAAACTCATCACATAAATATTTATCAGAAGATCCAAAAATTATATCATCAACAAAAATCTAGATAATGAGTAAGTTATCTCCTAATCTCCTCAGAAAAAGGGTGGTGTCTACGCTCCCCTTAACAAACTCTCTTTCTAACAGGAATGTGCTAAGCCTCTCATACCAAGTTTTGGGTGCCTGTTTCAATCTATATAAGGCCTTTTTTAATTTATAAACATGATTTGGATATTAGGAACTCTCAAAACCTGGGGGTTGTTCTACAAAAACATCCTCTTTTATTACCCCATTCAAAAAGGCACTCTTGACATCCATTTGAAACAGCTTAAATCCCTTATAACAGGCAAAGGCTAGTAGCACTCTAATGGCTTCCAATCTAGCTACAGGGGCAAAAGTCTCCTCAAAATCAATCCCTTCTATCTGATTATACCCCTTAGCCACCAATCTTGCCTTATTCCTAACCACCACACCAGAATCATTCATCTTATTCTTAAAGACCCACTTGGTTCCCACAATACTTTGATTTTTATGTCTTTCTACTAACTCCCAAACATCATTCCTTACAAATTGATTCAATTCTTCTTGCATAGCTAAAATCCAAAACTCATCCGACAAGGCTTGATTGATGTTGGTGGGTTCAGTCACTGAGATAAAGGTAGAATGGTTCACTTCCTTCCTAAGTCCATGCCTAGTCCTAACACCTTCAGAAGGGTCTCCTAAGATCAGTTCTTTAGGATGACTCAAAGAATATCTCCAATCTCTAGGCAGTGTAGTTTGAGGTTCTACCCTTTCCTCTAGATTTGTATTTCCATCCCCTTGGGTAACCTCAACAAACTCTTCATCTTCTACTTCAGATCTAGACTCCTTAGGATCAGACTCATCAAACACTACATGGGTTGTCTCCTCCACCACCAAAGTCCTTTTATTGAACACCCTAAAGGATTTCCCCACACTAGAATAGCCTCCTTCATCAGATTTGGGGTCAAATTTTCCTAAGGGTGACTTCCCGTTGTTCAGAATGAAAACCTTACAGCCAAAGACATGGAGGTGGGATAGATTTGGAGTTCTACCTTTAATGATCTCATAAGTTGTCTTATTCAGTTTGACTCTTACATTCACCCTATTTAGCACATAACAGGTAGTATTCACCGCTTCAGCCTAAAAGTATTTTGGAAGTGAATACTCGGCAAGCATGGCTCTAACGGCTTCCACAAAGGTCCTGTTCTTCCTTTCAGCTACCCCGTTCTGCTGAGGGGTCCTAGGAGCTGAAAAATTGTGACTAATCCCTTGATCCTCACAAAAACTTCCAAATCTTCAATTTTCAAATTCCCCTCCATGATCACTATGGATGGTAATAATCTCACATCCTAACTTTTTCTGAATCCAAGTAGAGAAGGATCTAAACTCATTAAATGACTCAGATTTATGTGACAGAAACTTCACCCAAGTGAACCTCGAATAATCATCTACAATCACAAAACCATAGACTCTCCCCCCTAAGCTGGCAGTGCTAATGGGTCCAAAGAGGTCAATGTGAAGAACTTCTAAAGGTCTAGAGGTGCTAATATCCTTAACAGAGTGAAAGGAGGACTGGACTTGCTTCCCTAACTGACAGGCATCACACAGGTGATCCTTAGTGAACTTAAGCTTAGGCACACCTCTAACTAAGTCCTTTTGGGTAACTCTCCTAAGAGTTTTCATACTGGCATGACACAATCTCCTATGCCATAACCAAGACTCATCAGCAGCAGTTTTTAAGCAAATTGAATTCTCAGATTTAATGCTACTTACATCCAGCTTGTAGACGTTATTGATCATTTGACCTTGCAAAACAACTTTATCATTTAAGCTTAAAATGCAGCCAGTGGGCAGGAATTTGATGCTGTATCCTTTGTAACAAAGTTGACTGATGCTCAACAGGTTATGTTTCAGTCCATCTACAAGCAAAATATTATCAATCATAAAATTCTTTGAATCACCAATTATACCTGAGCCTACCACCTTCCTGGTGGTGTTATCTTCAAGTGTAACCTTGCCTCCAGCTCTGGCCTCCAGCGAAATGAACTGATTTGCATCTCCAGTCATATGTCTAGAACATCCGCTGTCCAGGTACCACATGCTCTCACGAGGTCTTATGTGAGAGCACCCCTACAAAATCATCAAATGTCAGTCTTAGGAACCCAAACAGGTTTGGGTTCCTTCTTATGAAAAGAAGAATGCAATGCATGCGTGCTGTGCTGTGAAACAAGCAGTTTGGATCTCCACACCAAATGTGTACTACGGTGAACAGTGCAAGTGTGTGAGATGTGTCCTAACATGCCACAGGAAAAACATCTAACACCAGGAAAAGGATTAACTAAACGTAGTGAGTGATAGTGCCTCTTCCTAGAAGTATATGAAACATGCTTTGATGAACTTGCAACAGATTTTTCAAAAAGTGGCGGTGCATAAAACTGTTCAAAAGAAGGCGGTGTTTTATTCTTTTCAAAAGCACTGATTTTCACTTTCAAAAATTCAACATGTTTATTTAAACTTGCAATTTCAAAAGTTCTTGCACTTTCATTACTTTCTAACTCACATGCCATATCATTCAATTTCTTAAAAGCAATTTCTAATTCAACATGCGATGTTTTTAACAAATCATGCTCAACAGTTAAATCAGAATACTTTTTATTCAATTCATCAAACTCATCAAGCAAAGACATGTGATTGCTATCAACAGTGGAATGATCCTTAATCAGAACATCATGCTCTTTTTGCAAAGTCAAGTAATCCAATTTCAAACTAGCATGGGTTTTCTTAAGCTTCCTATACGATGTATGAATCTTTTCAGAAACTTCAAATAACTGATCGTAAGTAAGCTCACATACCTCTTCCTAGTCGGACTGACCAGGATGATCATCAGCCATCAAACACAAGTTTGTTTCCTCCTCTTTAGCTTCAGTCTCAGAAGAGTCGAATGTAGAGTCTGCCCAGAACGCATTCTGAATTCGCTTCTTGTCCTTCCTGAACTTGTGCTTCTCCTCACCCTTCTCCTTTCTTAGGTGAGCTTTAAGTGTAGGACAATCAGCCTTAATGTGTCCAGGCTTCCTACATTCAAAACAAACAGTATCAGATGAACCCTTGAAATTTTTACTAGACTTACCCTTGTTCCACTTCTGATAGTTCTTATGTTTCTTCCTTAGAAAGCTTTTGAATTACATAGTGATTAAGGCAACATCATCGCTATCAGACCCAGAAGAACTAGAATCACTCTCGTTGGCCTTCAGCGCTACTATTTTCTCCTTCTTTCGTTCACCTGCATCAAGTTGCCTTTGATTCACCCCTTGCTCATAAGCAAAGAGTGATCCAAGTAAGCTGTCAATAGAGTAAGTATTTAAATCTTTAGATTCAGTGATAGCAGTAATCTTAGCATCGTATGAAGAAGGCAAACATCTAAGAATTTTGTTCACTCTTTCGTAGTTAGTAAGTTCTCTACCTAAAGCATGTAAAAAGGTAATAATCTGAGTGAACCTTGTGTACATTTCTGAAATCATTTCACTAGGTTTCATGCGAAAAAGTTCGTAATCATGTAACAAGATGTTTAACCTAGACTATTTGACTTCAGTTGTACCTTCATATGTTATACACAATCTATCCCATATTTCATTACCCATTGTACAAGTAGAAACACGCATATAGTCTTCAGATTTTAAAGCACAAAAGAAATAGTTCAAACATTTGGCATTTAACTGTCTAAATCACGATCATCAAAAGTCCAATCTGCAAATGGGAGTTCAGTTTTAATACCATTAACAATTCTATGTGGTGCTTCATAGCCATCCTTAACTAACATCCACATACGATAATCAATAGACTGCAGAAAAGTAAATATGCGTGTTTTCCAAAAATTAAAAAAAATATTGTCAAACAACGGGATCTTGTAATAGAATAACCTTCAGCAGTATTACGATTGTTACAGTTAGCCATGGATCAAATTCAAAAGTTTTTAAACAGAAATTTTGAATCCCGCTCTGATACCACTTGAAAGTTCGATAGGGATGTTAAGCCCTAGTGAACTAGTCCCGAGGCTAACCAAGAGGGGGGGGGGGGTGAATTGGTTATTTAAAAATTTCACGACAACAATGACAATCTTTTCGATACTTAGCAGCAGAAATAAGTAAACAAGAACGAAAAGATCAATCACAAATATTCACCCAAGCAGTTAATATCAGAAAAGTAAAATGCAAAACTGAATCAGAAAAGCAAACCAGATTTTATAGTGGTTCGGTCAACTTGACCTACGTCCACTCCCCGGAGCCTCCCCTTCTGGTATTGCACTAAACAAAAGTGTCTCTCCTTTTGCTCCCACAGCAAGGTGGAGAAGCCTGTACAAAACCTCCTTTTCACCACACGGTGAGGTAGAGAACCCGACCTCCTTTTGCTTCCTCCTGAAGCAGGCAGAGAACCTTCGACTTCCTTTTGCTTCCACCTGAAGCGGGCAGAGAACCAGGATCTTCTTACGACGATCCTTCCAAGACGAACACCAACTAGACGAAAGACGACGAGCGGAGAAGAAGACTCTGATCCGTGCTTGGAGCAACCTTAGTGAATCCCTCACTAACTCCCCCTCATAAGATCCTCTCTCTCTCTCCCAATCTCTCTCTCTCTAGGGTTTCTCTAGATAGGAAAGTGGCAAAAGATTTTTTCTAAACAAAGAAAAAGATCTTTTATATGAGGGCTTAAAAATAGCCCTAAATCTCAACTGGTCGGCCAAGATCGTCCAGGATGATCGATAGATCGTCCTGTATGATCAGTTCAAAATCAGCTGATTCATTCTGGACGATTTGGCTCTTCTGTCAAAAAGTTGTTCATATCGTCCCGTACGATCCTGAGATCGTCCGGGACAATTAGTATAAATTGAGGAATATCGTCCAGGAGACAGTTCGGGTCGTCCAAAAAAACTTGTGCTGGATGACTCAAAAATGACTTGATCGTCCCGGACGATAGGTATATCGTCCTGTACGATTAGTTCAAAAAGTCCCCAAATCGTCCTGAACACTGTTCGGGTCGTACAGCTGAAATGCACTAGACGATCATGATTGTACGGGACGATCCTGCGATCGTCTAGGACGATATGATCGTATCAATCAAGTATTAATTGCTTTCCTTAATTACCAGACTAATTTAGGCATGATTGTACTGGATCGTCCAGGACGATACACGTATCATCCGGGACGATCAGACCAAGTATCTAAAAATAAGAACTTGTCTAACTTGATCTGGCGGCTGAGAATTTTTTATTTGAGCATATCATCCCGTACGATCCAAGGATCGTCCAGGACGATCTGCTTCATCAGACCCTGTTAACTTGGTCGCCCTAATAAGATTTTCTATTTTTACCTGATCATCCAGGACGATGTGACTATCGTCCAGGACGATCTGAACAAAAACTTGAACATAAACTCTAATTCACTTATGCTCTCCCCCTGAATGTGTGTGTGCAAGGTTACTTAGCTAGGGGATCAGTTACATTACAATTGACTCAATAAAAAGAAAAATTATACATTTGACACACTTGGACCCGATCTTGAGTTGGCTTGATTTGCTCGTGATCTTTTGTGCCTGAAACGGGTTAGTCAAGCAAAACATAATAGATACATGTTTATCATCATCAAAACTAGATTTGCAACATGTAATGTAACTGATCTCCTAGCTAAGTAACCTTGCACACATACACTCATGGGGAGAGTTTAGTGAATTAGAGTTTCTGTTTAATTTTTGTTCTGATCGTCTCGGATGATATCCACATCGTCCTGGACAATCTAGTGGAAACAGAAACCCTAATTAGGGCGACCAAGTAAAGTCTGTCTGATTAAGCATATCATCCTGGATGATCTATTGATCACACGGGACAATAGGCTCAAATCAAAAATTCTCAGCCGCCAGATCAAGTTAGGTAAGTTTTATTTTTAGAAATTTGATCTAATCATCCTGGACGATATGTGTATCGTCCTAGATGATCTATTACAATCATGACTAAATTAGTTTGGTGATTAAGGAAAGTAATTAAGGTCTGATTGATTTGATCATATCATCCCGGACGATCACAGGATCGTACGGGATGATGTGTTAAAAATCCTGATCGTCCAGTGCCTTTCACCTGTACGTCCAGAGCTGTGTGCAGGATGATAATCTCGATTTTGAACTAATCTTATGGGATGATACCCATATCATCCCGGATGATCAAGCCATTTTGAAATCGTCTTGTATGTTTCACATGTACGACCGGAGTAGTACTGAGGATGATTTTGGCCTTTTTGAACTAATCATATAGGACGATAGAAATATCATCCTGGATGATCAAGTCATTTTTAGGTTGTCCAGCACAAGTTCCTCTGAATGACCAGAGCGGTCTTCTGGATGAAATTATTGAATTTACACTAATCGTCCCGGACGATCGTAGAATCGTACGGGACGATATGAATAACTTTTTCTACTAATCGTCCAGAAGAGCCAGATCATCCAGGCTGAAATAGGTGATTTTGAACTGATCGTACAGGATGATATAGCGATAATCTTTGATGATATTGGCCGACTAGTTGAGATTTAGGGAAAATTTTAAGCCCTCCTATAAAAGATCTTTTTCTTCCAATAAGAAAAATCTTTTGCCACTTTCCTTTACAGAGAAACCCTAGAGAGAGAGAGAGTTTAGGAGAGAGAGAGAGGATATTATGAGGGGGAGTTTGTGAGGGATTCACAAAGGTTGCTCCAATTAAGGATTAGAGTCATCTTCTCCATTCGTCGTCTCTCGTCCTATCGGTGTTCTCTGTGAGAGGATCGTTCGCAAGAAGATCCGGGTTCTCTGCCCGCTTCAGGAGGAAGCAAAACGAGTTCAGGTTCTCTACTTGCTTCAGGAGGAAGTGAAAGGAGTCTGGGTTCTCTGCCCGCTTCAGGAGGAAGCGAATAGAGTTCAGGTTCTCTGCCTCACCGGGTTGGTAGAAAGGAGTTTTGTATAGGCTTCTCTGCCTTGTTGTGGGAGCAGAAGGAGAGTCACTTTTGTGTTAGTGCAATACCCGGAGGAGAGGCTCCGGGGAGTGGACCTAGGTCAAGTTGATCGAACCACTATAAATCTACTGTGTTCTTTTTGATTATTTTCTGCACTTTATTTTTCTATTGTTATCTGCTTGGGTGAAATCTGTGGTTGATCTTTTCGTTTATGTGTTTACTTATTTTTGCTGCAAATTATCAAAAAGATTATTCCTGTTGCTCACAAATTTTTTAAATAACCAATTCACCCCCCTTTTGGTTAGCCTCGGGACTAGTTCATCGGGGCCTAACATCCCTATCAAACTTTCAAGTGGTATCAGAGCGAGATTCATAAAATCTAGTTTTGCAAAACTTTTGAATTTGATCCATGACTAACTTTGGTAATCATAATACTGCTGAAGGTTATTCAATTACACGACCGCCATTATTTGATAACATACCTTTTAATTTTTAAAAAACTTGCATGTCCACTTTTCTTCAATCTATAGATTATTGCATGTGGATGCTTGTTAAGGATGGCTATGAACCACCATTTAGAATGATTAACAATGTTAAAACTGAACTGCCTTTCACTGATTGGACTTTTGAAGATTGTGACTTAGCCCAACTGAATGCCAAATGTTTGAACTATTTTTTCTATGCCTTAAAATCTGAGGATTACATGCGTGTTTCTACTTGTACAATTGGCAAAGAAATTTAGGATAGATTGTACATCACTTATGAAGGTACAACTAAAGTCAAACAGTCTAGATTAAACATATTGCTGCATAACTATAAACTTTTTGCATGAAACCTATTGAGTCTATTTCTAAAATGTATACGAAGTTCACTCAAATTGTCACTTCTTTACATGACTTAGGAAGAGAACTTACAAAGTATGAAAAAGTGAACAAGATTTTGAGATATTTTCCTTCTTTATTTGATGCTAAGATAACTATAATTTCTGAATCAAAAGATTTGAACAGTTATTCTATTGACAACTTACTTGGGTCACTCATTGCTTACGAGCAAGGGGTGAACCAAAGACAGCTTGATGCATGTGAGTAGAAGAAGGAGAAAACTGTGGCGCTGAAGGCCAATGAAACTGACATTGATTCTTCCGGGTCTGATAGCGATGATGTTGCCTTAATCACTAGGAAATTTAAAAGCTTTCTAAGAAAGAAACATAAAAACTTTTAGAAGTGGAACAAGGGTAAGTCCAGTAAAAATTTTAAAGGTTTATCTGATACTGTTTGTTTTGAATATAGGAAGCCTGGACACATTAAAGCTGATTGTCCTACACTTAAAGCTCACCCAAGTAAAGAAAAGGGTGAGGAGAAACCAAAATTTAGGAAGGACAAGAAGCGGATTCAAAAGGCATTCTGGGCAAATTCCTCATCCGATTCTTCTGATATTGAAGCTGAAGAGGAGGAAACCAACTTGTGTTTGATGGCAAATGATCATCCTGGTTAGCCTGACCAGGAAGAGGTATGTGAGCTTACTTACGATCAATTATTTGAAGTGTCTGAAAGAATTCATGCATCATATATGAAGCTTAAGAAAACACATGCTAGCCTGAAACTAGAATTTTTGAATTTACAAAAAGAGCATGATTCTATAGTTAAAGATCATTCCACACTTGACAGCAATCACCTGTCTTTACTTGATGAATTTGATGAACTGAACAAAAAGTATTCTGATCTGATTATTGAGCATGATTCATTAAAAACCTTGCATGTTAATTTATAAAGAGCTTTTAAAGAATTAGACAACATGACATGTGAAGTGGAGAGTAGTAATGGAGCATTAAAATTTGAAATTATAAGTCTAAATAAGGAGAATGAATTTTTAATAGTAAAAATTATTGCTTTTAAGAAAAATGAAACACCTCCTTTGTTTGCATAATTTTATGCACCTCCACCTTTTAAAGAATCTATTTCAAAATCATCAAAGCATATTTCATACAAACCTAGGAAGAGACACTATCACCCACATAGATTAGTTAACCCTTTTCCTGGTGTTAGATGTTTTTCTTGTGGCATGTTAGGACACATCTCTCACACCTGCACTATTCACCGTAGTACACATTGGGTGTGGAGGCCCAAATTACCTATTTCACAGCACAGCACACATGCATTACATTCTTCTTTTCATAAGAAGGAACCCAAACCTGTTTAGGTTCCTAAATCTGATATTTGATGATTTTGTCGGTGTGCTCTCACACAAGACCTCATGAGAGCATGTGGTACCTAGACAACGGATGTTCAAGACACATGACTGGAGATTCAAATCAGTTCATTTTGTTGGAGGCCAGGGCTGGAGGCAAGGTTACACTTGGAGATAACACCACCAGGAGGGTGGTAGGTTCAGGTATAGTTGGTGATTCAAAGAATTTTATGATTGACAATATTTTACTTGTAGATGGATTGAAACACAACCTATTAAGCATCAGTTAACTTTGTGACAAAGGATACAACATCAAATTCCTACCCACTTGCTGTATTTTAAGCTTAAATGATAAAATTATTTTGTAGGGACAAAGGATCAATAATATCTACATGCTAGATGTAAGTTGCTTTAAAGATGATGTTTCAATTTGTTTAAAAAATATTGCTGATGAGTCTTGGTTGTGGCACAGGAGATTATGTCATGCTAGTATGAAAACCCTTAGGAGAGTCACCCAAAAGGACTTAGTTAGAGGTGTCCCCAAGCTTAAGTTCACTAAGGACCACCTATGTGATGCCTGTAAATTAGGGAAGCAAGTCCAGTCCTCCTTTCTCTCTGTTAAGGATATTAGCACCTCTAGACCTTCATAAGTGCTTCAAATGGATCTCTTTGGACCCATTAGCACTGCCAGCTTAGGGGGGAAAGTCTATGGTTTTGTGATTGTTGATGATTACTCGAGGTTCACTTTGATTAAATTTCTATCAAATAAATCTGAGTCATTTGATGAATTTAAGTCTTTCTCCACTTGGATTCAGAGGAAGTTAGGTTATAAGATCTTGACTATTCATAGCGATCATGGTGGAGAGTTTAAAAATGTGAAGTTTGGAATTTTCTATGAGGAGTAAGGGATTAGTCATAATTTTTCAGCTCCTAGGACCCCTCAGCAGAACGAGGTAGCTAAAAGGAAGAACATGACCTTAGTGGAAGCCGCTAGAGCCATGCTTGCTGAGTATTCACTTCCAAAATACTTTTGGGTAGAAGCGGTGAACACTGCGTATTATATGTTGAATAGGATAAATGTTAGATCCAATCTGAACAAGAAACCTTATGAGATCATTAAGGGTAGAACTCCAAACCTATCCCACCTCCATATCTTTGGCTGTAAGGTTTTCATTCTAAACAACGAAAAATCATCCTTAGGAAAGTTTGACCCCAAATCTGATGAAGGAGTGTTCTTAGGCTATTCTAGTGTGGGGAAATCCTTTAGGGTATTTAATAAGAGGACTTTGGTGGTAGAAGAGAAAACTCATGTGGTATTTGATGAATCTGATCCTAACGTAAGTAGAGTTGACGAAGAAGAAGAGGTATGGGAGATTACCCATGGGTTAAAAATGCAAATCTGTAGAAAAGGGTAGAACCTCAAACCACTCTGCCTAGAGATTACAGATATTCTTCGATTCATCCTAAAGAACTGATCTTAGGAGACCCTTCTGAAGGTGATAGAGCTAGGTATGGACTTAGGAAGGAAGTAAACCATTCTGCCTTTAGCTCAATGACTGAACCCACCAACATCAATCAAGCCCTTTCTGATGAATTTTGGATCTTAGCTATCCAAGAGGAACTGACTCAATTTGTAAGGAATGATATTTGAGAGTTAGTAGAAAGACCTAAGAATTAAAGTATTGTAGGTACCAAGTGGGTCTTTAAGAATAAGATGAATGATTCTGATGTGGTGGTTAGGAATAAGGCAAGATTGGTGGCTAAGGGGTACAATCAAATTGAAGGGATTGATTTTGAGGAGACCTTTGCCCCTGTAGCTAGATTGGACGCCATTAGGGTGCTACTAGCCTTTACCTATTACAAGGGATTTATGTTATTTCAAATAGATGTTAAGAGTACCTTTTTAAATGGGGTAATAAAAGAGGATGTATTTGTAGAACAACCCCTAAGTTTTGAGAGCTCCCAATATCCAAATCATGTTTACAAATTAAAAAAGGTCATATATGATTTGAAACAGGCACCCAGAGCTTCGTATGAGAGGCTTAGCACATTCCTGTTAGAAAGAGGATTTGTTAAGGGGAGCGTAGACACCACCCTTTTCTAAGGAGAGTAGGGGATGATTTACTCATTATCCAGATCTATGTTGATGATATAATTTTTGGATCTTCTGATAAACATTTATGTGATGAGTTTTCTAAAATAATGAGTATGGATTTTGAGATGAGTATGATGGGAGAGTTGTCCTACTTTTTGGGGTTTAACATAAGGAAAATTGATGATGGAACCTTTCTCAATCAATCTAGATACACTAAGGACATTTTGAAGAAATATGAAATGGATAAAGTTAAGCCAATCAACACTCCCATGAGATCCTCAGTTCAGTTAGATAAAGATTCAAGTGGAAAATCTATTGATCAGAAGAAATATAGAGGAATAATTGGATCACTATATTACCTGAATGCTAGCCGACTTGATATTATATTTAGTGTTTGTCTTTGTGCTAGGTTTCAGGCTAATCCTAAAGAGTCCCACCTGACTGCTGTTAAGAGAATTCTTAGATATCTTTTTTGGACACCAAACCTAGGAATCTGGTACCCTAGACATAGCACCTCTTTTGACATTATTGGATATTCTGATTCTGACTTTGTAGGGTGTAGGGTGGATAGAAAAAGCACTTCTGGAACATGTCATTTCATAGGATAGTATTTAGTCTTCTGGTCCAGTAGAAAACAAAACTCAGTTGCACTTTCCACTGCTGAAGCTGAGTACATTGCCTTAGGAAGTTGTGTGGCCCATGTTCTTTGGTTGAAGCAAAAAGTCTTGGATTTAGGATTACATGTGGGCACAATTTCTGTTCTGTGTGATAATACTAGTGCCATCTGTATTTCTAAGAATCCAATACAATATTCTAGAACCAAACACAATGATATAAGGCATCACTTCATTAGGGACCATATTATAAAAGAGGATATTGAGCTACATCATGTAGCAACTGAAAATTACCTGGCTAACATATTTACTAAACCACTGGCCTTTGACTAATGCAGCATCTTGAGGACCAGAATAAGTGTGATTGACATAAATGCTTGATTCTGATAACTACTGATTTATCTGTTTTTCATTCTATTTCTATTAGTTAGTTGTTTGATTTGATTATTTATTTTCTATTGATTTTTATTTTTCTGCTAATTTTTATTTTAATCTTGTTGTTAGTTTGATTCGAATATTTATTTTGATACGATTTTCTACTTGGTTTTACTTACGGTTTTATGCTTCTTAAAATCCGATCACTGCTCACTACTGCTGATAAACTGGATTTGTGACTGAAACTTTTGCCTTATTTTTTGGTTTGGAAGCTTGTAAGCTGTGATTGATTCCACTGGATCTGTTAAAGGGAAGAAACATTGATGATTATTTCTCTTCCTCTAACTCCTTTAACGGTGTATTATTTCTTTTGGATAAAAATCTTCTTCAAAATTAAAAAGTTAGTTTTTGAAATAGAGATCTATTTTATCTTCCTACAGTAATCTACCTCATATAAATAGTGTTTTCAAAGTATTGAGTCATTGTTATGATTTTCTGAACCAAGTGATTTCACTTATCATATGATGTATAGTTTTTGTTTTGTGAATTAGTCTTCCTTATTATAGAGAGTGAGCATAATCGTCTCTTATGTCTGGAAGGTAATTTTATAATTGAGATTCTTTAACGATTTGGAGAGGTAGAAAGCCTACAAAAGATGCACAAAGAGTACCAAAATGAAAAGAGGCACAAAATTAGCCCAAACTGAAAAGATGCGCAATGTCGCCAAAAATTGAAAGAATACACAAAGTGTATCAAAAATCAAAAGATGCACAAAGCGCCAAACAAATTGAAAAAAAGGGGGGCACAAAATTAGCCCACAAAGAAATAGGCTTTCTTCGCTTTCAGATTTTTAAAGGTCTTAGGAAAATCCATGCACCCTTAATATTTTCAAAAGCTTGCGATGAAAATCATGATTTCTGATTTCTTATTTTGTAATACTATTATATCAGATATTTTTCTGGAATGAGGCTTGAAATGATCTCTTTTCGAATCTAATTTCTTTTTTTTTTCTGAATTGAATTTTTATTTTGAAAAAAATTTGCCCCTATAAGGTGTCCGAGGTGGGAGTTACAAAAGTCAATTTTCCAACTTTTCTGGATTTCAGTGTTGTCGATCATCTTCTTATTGGTTTTTGAATTCAAAATCATGGGAAACTTCTGATTTACTGGAGCAGATCGATTCAAAAAAAAAATTATTATGTTTGTGTGTTTTTTGTGTTTCTCATTTTGAGTTTTATGTATTCTGCTTTTATTTTTCATTTTATTGTATGTGTTTTTGGGATCCCTGATCTTTCATCTCCATCCTCCATCTTTTTCACTGTTTCTTCACATCGTCCTGGATGATCCTCGAATCATCCTGGACGATCGTCTTCGTATCGGACGATCCATACATCGTCCTGGACAATCCATTCAAATCATCCCCACTCTGATCAAACGACTGAGTTCCATCAATTATTGGTGATCGTCTTGGATGATCCTTACATCATCCTGGATGATATGATCCATATTTCCTGATCCTGATCAAATGACTAAGAATGCACCAGTTATTATTCATCCTCTTGGATGATCCACCTCATCATCCTGGATGATCCACGTGTCAGCAGTTGGACGATTCAAATTCGGCCCGTCCTATATATTTATTGCATATCATCCCGGATGATCCACCTAATCATTCTGGATGATGCTTTTCATCAATGGTTATCTAGCTTGACTCCTCGGGATGATCACCTGTCTCTAATCATCCTGGATGATCTCTGATCGTCCCGGATGATCCGACCGCCTTTTTGACCAATCATCCTGGCCATCATAATTACTCATATCGTCTTGGATGATCCTACGATCGTACAGAACTATCCGGACAATTTCTATTTAAACAGCCATTTTCTTTAGTTTTCTTCACACCTCTCCTTCCATACTTCCTCTCATGTGATTCTAAAAGCTGGTGGGAAGAGTTCTAGGCATCAGGGTGCGAGCTCCCACGGGGAAATGTCAATCCCCACTTCCCTGACGCAGCCGATCGGGCTGCCTTCCAACGCTACCGTGAGGTTGGTATCACCCATTCTAGGATAGTCAACCCCCGCACCCTCACCTACCCAGTCATTGATCTATTTGCCCATACCTCTTTGACCTTCATTCTCACTTTGGCCTTCCCCTTTAGTTCTGAGCTCCTTAGGGTGTTCTTCGTAAATCTACGCATTGCTGCTGACTACTCCGCTCTTCACTCCTTCGTTAATCAGCATCCTATAGAACTCACCGCCCAGGACTTTCACCATATCCTTCAACTCTCCATCACTAGTGATAAGATCCACACCCTCATTACTGATCCAGATTATGATTGGAGTGTCGTTAACCGTTTCCTTCGAAACACCAATGTCAACTATCACGACAATGCCAGCTCCTCCCTCCTTAAGGATGCCTACACTATTCAACATGTCCTTCATTGCTTAGTCATCCCCAAGGCTAGGGACTGCATCCACATCACACCCTTACTTTTCATGACCACCTACTATATCATGGCCAACCATGATTTCAATGCTACTGACCTTCTCTTTTAATACATCGAGCACCTTACTAGTATTAGGGATCTGGGCCATAGACGTCATCAAAATCTAGCTTTAGGCCACATCATTGCATATGCTTTGGAGACCAAATATAATCTATAATATATAGTCCCTGCCGATGTCCCTCCTTCCTTCTTTACAAACAAATCCTTCCATGTCCTCCACAGCACCCGACTTCATCTGGAGCCCGCAACTGATTTTGAGGAGGAAGAGGAAGAAGATGTTCCTGTTCCTGCTGCACCAGATGCCCCTGCTCCCCTTCATATTGCATCTCCCTTTGATCATCTGGTGCATCGGTTCGACGAGTGGGATGTGGCAGCCCAGGAGGAGCAGCATACTACGAATCTACATCGCTTCAATGACAATGCTGCTCAGCACCAACAGCAGCACGACTAGGACATGGCCTGGTTTGGAGCCCACTTCGCTGCCATTCACAGCTATTTTCAGCCACCACCTCCTCCTCCTTTTGATCAGGATCCGCCCCCATTTTAGTTTTGTGTTTTGAGCTATTTTCTGTTTGTATTATTGTGTATGTTCCTTCTCCTTTTTGTGATGTTAAAAGGGAGAGTTAGTTAAGTGACTAGTAGTTTTTATTTTTATGTATTGCTCTTATTTTGTAGCTGTATTAGTTTGTTTGTAGTTGTTTTCCTATACTTTTCTAAGTGTTCAGTGAAATTTGAAAAGATATTTGTTTTTTATATGTGCGTTAGTTAACTCTTGGTTGTTTTATTTTAAACTACTGCATCAATGTTTGCCATCATAAAAAAGAGGGAGATTATTGCAAATCTGGTTTCAAAAATATAGTTTTGATGATGACAAATATGTTTGTATTTTATTTTTCTTGGCTAACCCATTTCAGGTACAAAAGATCAAAAGCAACTCAAGCCAACTCAAGATCGGGTCCAAGTTTGTCTAAATGTAATATTTTCCTTTTCTTGAGTCAAATGTAATGTAGCTGATCTCCTAGCTAAGTAACCTTGCACGCACACACTCATGGGGAGTTTTTAGTGAATTATAATTTCTGTTCAATTTTTATTTTGATCGTCCCGGACAATATCCACATCGTCCTAAATGATCCAGTGAAAATGAAAACCCTAATTAGGGCGACCAAGTTAAGTTTGTCTGATTAAGCATATCATCCTAGATAGTCTATTTATCATACGGGATGATAGGCTCAAATCAAAAATTCTCAGCCGCCAGATCAAGTTAGGTAAGTTTTATTTTAGAGATTTGATCTGATCGTGTTAGACGATACGTGTATCGTCCTGAACGATCCATTATAATCATGCCTAAATTAGTTTGGTGATTAAGAAAAGTAATTAAGGTCTGATTGATTCGATTATATCTTCCCGGATGATCACAGGATTGTACGAGGTGATGTTTTAAAAATCCTGACCGTCCAGTGTGTTTCACCTGTACGTCCAGAGCTGTGTGCAGGACGATAATCCTGATTTTGAACTAATTATATGGGATGATACCCATATCATCCTGGACGATCAAGCCATTTTGAAATCATCCTACATGTTTCACCTGTACGTCTAGATTGTTACAAATCTATTTTCAAAAAGTACAATTTTGATGATGACAAACATGTTTTTATTCTGTTTTGCTAGGCTATCCCATTTCAGGCAAAAAAGATCAAAAGTAACTCAAGCCAACTCAAGATCAGGTCCAAGTGTGTCTAAATGTAATGTTTTCCTTTTTTCTTGAGTCAATTATAATGTAACTGATCCCATAGCTAAGTAACCTTGCACATACACACTAAGGGGGAGAGCTTGAGTGAATTAGAGTTTCTATTCAATTTTTGTTCAGATCGTCCTGGATGATATTCACATCATCCCGGGCAATCAAGTGAAAATAGAAACCATAATTAGGGAAACCAAGTTAAGTCTGTATGATCAAGTCGATCATCCTGGACGATCCATACATCGTACGGGACGATAAGCTCAAATCAGAAATTCTCAACCACCAAATCAAGTTAGACAAGTTTTATTTTTAGAGATTTGATCTGATCATCCCGGACAAAACATGTATCGTCCTGGATGATCAGATACAATCATGCCCAAATTAGTCTGGAGATTAAGGAAAGCAATTAATATTAAATTGATACGATCATATCGTCTGGGATGATCGCAAGATCATCCGGGACGATCATAATCATCCAGTGTGTTTCACCTGTACGTCTATAGCGGTGCTTAGGATGATTTTGGCCCTTTTTGAACTAATTATACAGGACGATATCAATATCGTCCTAGACGATCAAGTCATTTTTAGGTCGTCCAGCATAAGTTCCTCTGGATGACCAGAGCGGTCTTCTGGATGAAATTCCTGAATTTACACTAATCATCCTGGATGATCGCAGAATCGTACGGGACGATCTAAACAACTTTTTCCACTGATCGTCCAGAAGAGCCAGATCATCCAGGTTGAAACAGGTGATTTTGAACTGATCGTACAGGACGATCTATTGATCGTCCTGGATGATATTTGCCGACCAGTTGAGATTTAGGATAAATTTTGAGCCCTCATATAAAAGATCTTTTTCTTCCAACAAGAAAAATCTTTAGCCACTTTCCTTTACAGAGAAACCCTAGAGAGAGAGAGAGTTTGGGAGAGAGAGAGAGAGAGGATCTTGTGAGGGAGAGTTTGTGAGGGATTCACAAAGGTTGCCCCAAGCAAGGATCAGAGTCATCTTCTCTGTTTGTAGTCTCTCGTACTGTCGGTGTTCTTTGTGGGAGGATCGTTCGCAAGAAGATCCGGGTTCTCTACCCGCTTCAAGTGGAAGTGAAAGGAGTTCGAGTTCTCTGCCTGCTTCAGGAGGAAGCAAAAGGAGTTCAGGTTCTCTGCCTCACCGGGTTAGCGAAAAGGAGTTTTGTACAGGCTTCTCCACCTTGCTGTGGGAGCAAAAGGAGAGTCACTTTTGTGTTAGTGCAATACCCGGAGGAGAGGCTTCGGGGAGTGGACGTAGGTCAAGTTGACCGAACCACTATAAAATCTAGTGTGTTATTTCTATTTATTTTTTGCACTTTAGTTTTCTGTAATTATCTGCTTGGGTAAAATCTGTGGTTGATCTTTTTGTTTATGTGTTTACTTGTTTCTACTGTAAATCATCGAAAAGATTTTTCCTATTGCTCTCAAATTTTTAAATAACCAATTCACCCCCCCTCTTGGTTAGCCTTGGGACTAGTTCATCAGGGCTTAATATCCCTATCGAACTTTCAAGTGGTATCAGAGCGGGATTCATAAAATCTAGTTTTGAAAAGCTTTTAAATTTGATCCATGGCTAACTTTGGTAATCGTTATACTGCTAATGGTTATTCAATTACACGACCGCCATTGTTTGATAACATACCTTTTGATTTTTGGAAAACTCACATATCCACTTTTCTTCAATCAATTGATTATCACATGTGGATGCTTGTTATGGATGGTTATAAACCACCTTTTAGAATGATTAATAATGTTAAAACTGAACTGTCTTTCACTGATTGGACTTTTGATGATCGTGACTTAGCCCAACTGAATGCCCAACTGAATGCAAAATGTTTGAACTGTTTTTTCTGTGCTTTAAAATCTGAGGATTACATGCGTGTTTCTACTTGTACAACTGGCAAAGAAATTTGGGATAGATTATGTATCACTTATGAAGGTACAACTGAAGTCAAACAGTCTAGGTTAAACATATTACTGCATGACTATAAACTTTTTCGCATGAAACCTACTTAGTCTATTTCTAAAATGTATACTAGGTTCACTTAAAAAATCACTTCTTTGCATGCTCTAGGAAGAGAACTTACAAATTATGAAAAAGTGAACAAGATTTTGAGATTTTTGCCTTATTCATTTGATGCTAAAATAACTACAATTACTGAATCGAAAGACTTGGATAATTATTCTATTGACAACTTAATTGGGTCACTCATTGCTTAAGAGCAAGGGGTGAACCAAAGAAAGCTTGATGCAGGTGAGAAGAAGAAGGAGAAAACTGTGGCGCTGAAGGCCAACAAAATTGACTCTAATTCTTCCGGGTCTGATAGTGATGATGTTGCCTTAATCACTAGGCAATTCAAAAGCTTTCTAAGGAAGAAACATAAGAACTTTCAGAAGTGGAATAAGGGTAAGTCTAGTAAAAATTTTAAGGGTTCGTCTGATACTGTTTGTTTTGAATGCATGAAGCATGGACACATTAAAGCTGATTGTCCTACACTTAAAACTCACCCAAGTAAGGAAAAGGGTGAGGAGAAACCAAAATTCAGGAAGGACAAGAAGCGGATTCAAAAGGCATTCTGGGCAGATTCCTCATCCAATTCTTCTGAGATTGAAGTTGAAGAGGAGGAAACCAACTTGTGTTTGATGGCAGATGATCATCCTGGTTAGTCTGACCATGAAGAGGTATGTGAGCTTACTTACGATCAATTATTTGAAGTATCTGAAAGAATTCATGCATCGTATAGGAAGCTTATGAAAACTCATGCTAGCCTGAAACTAGAATTTCTGAATTTACAAAAAGAGCATGATTCTGTAGTTAAAGATCATTCCACACTTGACAACAATCACATGTCTTTACTTGATGAATTTGATGAATTGAACAAAAAATATTCTGATCTGATTACTGAGCATGATTCATTGAAAACCTCTCATGGTGATTTAGAAAGAGCTTTTAAAGAATTAGACAACATGGCATGTGAAGTGGAGAGTAGTAATGGAGCTTTGAAATTTGAAATTGCAAGTCTTAACAAGGAAATAGAATTTCTAAGAGTAAAAATCAGTACTTTTGAGAAAAATGAAACACCTCCTTTCTCATTGTTTATGCACCTCCACCTTTTGAAGAATTTATTTCAAAATCATCAAAGCATGTTTCATTCAAACCTAGGAGGAGGCACTATCACCCACGTAGATTAGTTAACCCTTTTCCTGGTGTTAGATATTTTTCTTGTGGCATGTTAGGATATATTTCTCACACCTGTACTATTTACCGTAGTACTTATTGGGTGTGGAGGCACAAATTGCTTGTTTCACAGCACAACACACATTCATTGCATTCTTCTTTTCATAAGAAGGAACCCAAACCTATTTGGGTTCCTAAATCTAACTTTTGATGATTTTATAGGTGTGCTCTCACACAAGATCTCATGAGAGCATATGGTACCTGGATAATGGATGTTCAAGACACATGATTGGAGATGCAAATCAATTCATTTCACTGGAGGCCAGGGCTGGAGGCAAGGTTACACTTGGAAATAACACCACCAGGAGGGTGGTAGGTTCAGGTATAATTGGTGATTCAAAGAATTTTATGATTGACAATATTTTTCTTATAGATGGACTGAAATAAAACCTACTAAACATCATTCAACTCTGTGACAAAGGATACAACATCAACTTCCTATGCTCTTATTGTATTTTAAGCTTAAATGAAAAAATTGTTTTATAGGGAGAAAGGATCAACAATATCTACATGCTGGATGTAAGTTTCTTTAAAGCTGATGTTTCAATTTGCTTAAAAACTGCTGCTGATGAGTCTTGGTTGTGACACAGGAGATTATGTCATGCCAGTATGAAAACCCTTAGGAGAGTCACCCAAAAGTACTTAGTTAGAGGTGTCCCCAAGCTTAAGTTCACTAAGGACCACCTATATGATGCCTGTCAATTAGAGGAGCAAGTCCAGTCCTCCTTTCACTCTGTTAAAGACATTAGCACCTCTAGACCTTCAGAAGTCCTTCACATGGATCTCTTTGGACCCATTAGCACTGCCAGCTTAGGGGGGAATGTTTATGGTTTTGTGATTGTTGATGATTACTCGAGGTTCACTTGGATTAAATTTCTGTCACATAAATCTAAGTCATTTGATGAATTTAAGTCCTTCTCCACTTAGATTCAGAGGAAGTTAGGTTGTGAGATCTTGACTATTCATAGTGATCTTGGTGGAGAGTTTAAAAATGTGAAGTTTGGAAGTTTTTGTGACGAGCAAGAGATTCGTCATAATTTTTTAGCTCCTAGGACCCCTCAGCAGAACGGGGTAGCTAAAAGGAAGAACAGAACCTTAGTGGAAGCCGCTAGAGCCA
This sequence comes from Dendrobium chrysotoxum, assembly GCA_019925795.1. Taxonomy (NCBI): domain Eukaryota; kingdom Viridiplantae; phylum Streptophyta; class Magnoliopsida; order Asparagales; family Orchidaceae; genus Dendrobium; species Dendrobium chrysotoxum. The sequence continues at coordinate 52,867,422 of CM034315.1, forward strand.
TGCTTGCTGAGTATTAACTTCCTAAATACTTTTGGGCTAAAGCGGGTAGAACCTTAAACCACTTTTCTTAGAAATTGGAGATATTCTTCGAGTCATCCTAAAGAACTAATCTTAGGAGACCCTTCTGAAGGTGTTAGGACTAGGGATGGACTTAGGAAGGAAGTAAACCACTCTGCCTTTATCTCAATGACTGAACCCACCAACATCAATTAAGCCCTTTATGATGAGTTTTGGATCTTAGCTATGCAAGAGGAATTCAATCAATTTGTAAGGAATAATGTTTGGGAGCTATTAGAAAGACTTAGGAATCAAAATATAGTGGGAACCAAGTGGGTCTTTAAGAATAAGATGAATGATTCTGGTGTGGTGGTTAGGAATAAGGAAAGATTGGTGGCTAAGGGGTATAATCAGATTGAAGGGATTGATTTTGAGGAGACCTTTGCCCCTGTAGCTAGATTGGAAGCCATTAGGGTGCTACTAGTCTTTGCCTGTTATAAGTGATTTAAGCTGTTTCAAATGGATGTCAAGAGTGCCTTTTTAAATGGGGTAATAAAAGAGGATGCATTTGTAGAATAACCCCAGGTTTTGAGAGTTCCCAATATCCAAATCATATTTACAAATTAAAAAAGGCCTTATATGGATTAAAATAGGCACCCAGAGCTTGTTATGAGAGGCTTAGCACATTCCTGTTAGAAAGAGAGTTTGTTAAGGGGAGCGTAGGCACCACCCTTTTTCTGAGGAGAGTAGGGGATGATTTACTCATTATCCAGATCTATGTTGATGATATAATTTTTGAATCTTCTGATTAACATCTATGTGATGATTTTTCTAAAATAATGAGTAAGGAGTTTGAGATGAGTATGATGGGAGAATTGTCCTACTTTTTGGGGTTTAGCATAAGGCAAATAGATGATGGAACCTTTCTCAATCAATCTAAATACACTAAGAACATTTTGAAGAAATATGAAATGGATAAAGCCAAACCAATCAACACTCCCATGAGCTCCTCTGTTCAGTTAGATAAGGATTCAAGTGGAAAATCTATTGATCAGAAGAAGTATAGAGGAATAATTGGATCACTACTTTACCTGACTGTTAGTAGACCTGATATCATGTTTAGTGTTTGTCTTTGTGCTAGGTTTCAGGATGATCGTAAAGAGTCCCACCTGACTGCTATTAAGAGAATTCTTAGATATCTTTTAGGGACACCAAGCCTAGGAATCTGGTACCCTAGGCACAGCACCTCTTTTGAGATTATTGGATATTCTGATTCTGACTTTGTAGGATGTAGGGAGGATAGAAAGAGCACTTCTGGAACTTATTAATTCACAGGACAGTCTTTAGTCTCCTGGTCCAGTAGAAAATAGAACTCAGTTGCACTTTTCAGTGCTGAAGCTGAGTATATTGCCTTAGGAAGTTGTGTGGCCCAAGTTCTTTGGTTGAAGAAACAAGTCTTGGATTTAGGATTACCTGTGGGCATAATTTTTGTTTTGTATGATAATACTAGTGCCAACTGTATTTCTAAGAATCCAATCCAATATTCTAGAACCAAACATATTGATATAAAGCATCACTTCATTAGGGACCATGTTATAAAAGGGGACATTGAGCTACATCATTAGCAACTAAAAATTAGCTGGTTGACATATTTACTAAACCACTGGCATTTGACTCATTCAGCATTTTGAGGACCAAATTAGGTGTGATTGACATAAATGGTTGATTCTGATGACTACTGATTTCCAATTTATTTGTTTTTCATTCTGGTTCTGTTAGTTAGCTGTTTGATTTGATTATCTATTTTTTGTTGTTTTTATTTTTCTACTGATTTCTATCTTAGCCTAGGTGTCAGTTTGATTTGAGTATTTATTTTGATGCTATTTTCTACTTATTTTTTTTACTGATTCATCTCTCTTGTTTACTATTTTATCTCTTTCAAAATCAGATCACTGCTCACTACTGCTGATAAACTGGATTTCTGACTGAGAGTTTTGCCTTATTTTTATTTGGAAGCTCGTAAGCAGTGATTGATTCCACTGGATCTGTTAAAGGAAAAAATATTGATAATTATTTCTCTTCCTCTAACACCTTTAATGGTGTATTGTTTCTTTTGGATAAAAATCTTCTTCAAAATTAAAAAGTTGGTTTTTGAAATAGAGATTTATTTTATCTTTCTACAGTAATCTACCTCATATGAATAGTATTTTCAAAGTCTTGAGTCATTGTTATGATTTTCTAAACCTAATGATTGCACTTATCATACGATGTATGGTTTTTGTTTTGTGAATTACTCTTCCTTATTGTAGAGAGTAAGCTTTATCGTCTCTTATGTCTGGAAGGTAATTTTATAGCTGAGATTCTTTAATGATTTTGAGAGAAAGAAAGTCTACAAAAGATGCGCAAAGAGCGCCAAAATGAAAAGAGGCACAAAATTAGCCTATACTGAAAAGATGCGTAATGTCGCCAAAAATTGAAAGAATACACAAAGTGTATCAAAAATTAAAATATGCACAAAGCGCCAAATAAATTGAAAGAAAAAGGGGCACAAAATTAGCCCACAAAGAAATAGGCTTTCTTCCCTTTCAGATCTTTAAATGTCTTAGAAAAATCAAAGCACCCTTAATATTTTCAAAAGCTTGAGATGAAAATCATGATTTCTGATTTCTTACTTTGTAATACTATTATATTAGATATTTTTCTGGAACGAGGCTTGAAAGGATCTCTTTTCAAATCTAATTTCTTTTCTTCTGAATTGGATTTTTATTTTGAAAGGGATTTGCATCTATAAGGTGTCCGAGGTAGGAGTTACAAAAGTTGATTTTCTAACTTTTTTTGGATTTCAGCGCTGTCGATCGTCTTCTTATTGGTTTTTAGATTTAAAATCAAGGGAAAATTCTGAATTACTGGAGTAGATCGATTAAAAAAAAAAAGAGTGTTATTTTTTGTGTTCTTATTTCGAGTTTTATTTACTTTACTTTTGTTCTTCATTTTACTGTATGTGTTTTTGGAGTCCTTGATCTTTCATCTCCATCCTCCATCTTTTTCCTTTTTTCTTCACATCGTCCTGGACGATCCCCACATCATCCTGGACAATCTTTTTCGTTCTGAATGATCCATACATCATCCTGGATGATCCCTCCAAATCATCCCCACTCTACTCATACTGCTAAGATGCATCAATTATTGGTGATCGTCCTGGACGATCCTTCCATCGTTCTAGACAATATGATCCATAATTCATGATCGTGATCAAACAGCTGAGAATGCACCAATTATTATTCATCATCCTAGACGATCCACCTCATCGTCCCGGATGATCCACGTGTCAGCAGTTAGACGATTCAAATTTTGCTCGACCTATATATTTATTGCATATCATCCTGGACGATCCACCTAATCATCCTGGATGATACTTTTCATCAATGGTCATCCAGCTTGACTCCTCAGGATGATTGCCTATCTCTAATCATCATGGATGACCTCTGATCGTCCCGGATGATCCGATCACCTTTTTGACCAATCGTCCTGGCCATCATAATTACTCCTATCGTCCTGGATGATCCTACGATCATACGGGAAGATCTGGCCGATTTCTATTTAAACAGCCATTTTCTTCAGCTTTCTTCACACCTCTCCTTTCATACTTCCTCACTTATATTTTTTAATGGCTGGTGAAAAGCGATCTAGGCAAAAGGGTGCGAGCTCCTCGCTGGGAAATATCGATCCCCGCTTTCTAAATGCAGATGATCAGGCTACCTTTGAACGATATCTTCAAGTGGGAATCACACAGTCCAAAATCGTAAACCCCCGCACCCTTACCTACCTTGTCCTCGATCTATTTGCGCATACCTCCCTCACCTTCATCCTCACCCTGGCCTTCCTATTTAGCCTTGAACTTCTCTAAGTCTTCTTCGCAAATCTTCGCATCGCCGCTGACTACTCCACCCTTCACTCTTGTGTAAATCAGCGACCAGTAGAACTCCCAGCTCAGGACTTTCATAATATCCTTCATCTCTCGATCACTGGTGACAAACTCCACACCCTTATTTTTGATCCTGATTATGATTGGAGTGTCACCAATCAGTTCCTTTGAAATACTAATGCACCCTACCACGATAATGCTTGCACTTCCCTCCTTAAGGATGCCTGTACCATTCAACATGTCCTTCATTCCTCCATCATCCCAAAGGCTGGGGATCGCATTCACATCACCTCTTTACTGTCTCTAACCATATATTACATCATGGCCCACCGTGAATTTAATGCTACTGATCTTCTTTTCAAATATATCGAGCATCTTACTACCATTAGGGATCCGGGCCAAAGATGACATCCAAATCTTGCTTTAGGACACATCATTGTATATACTTTGGAGACAAAATATGATCTACAATATCAAGTCCCTCCCAATGTCCCTCCTTCATACTTCACAAATAATTCATTCCATGTACTCCACAGTACCCGACTATATCCGGAGCCTGCCCCGGATGTTAATGAGCAAGGGGAAGAAGCTGTTCCTATTCTTGCTGCACCTGATGCACCTGCTCCCCTTCTTATTGCTTCCCCTTTTGATCATCTGGTGCAGTGGTTCGACCAGTGGGAGGCCCAATTTGATGCTTATGTTGCTACCCAGGAGCAGCAGCACACTGAGGATCTGCAGCACTTTAATGATTATGTTGCTCAGCAGCAACAGCAGCATGACCAGGACATTGCCTGATTTGGAGAACATTTCACCGCCATTCACAGTTACTTTATGTCACCACCACCTCCTCCTTCTGATCAGGATCCGCCTCCATTTTAGTTTTGTGTTTTGTGCTATTCTCTGTTTGTACTGTTGTTTCTGTTCCTCTTCCTTTTTGTGATGTCAAAAGGGGGAGTTAGTTATAGTAGTTTTTGTTTTATATACTGATCTTGTCTTGTGTTGTTTATTTCATTTGTAGTTATTTTCCTGTACTGTTCTAGTTGTTCAGTGAAATTTGGAAAGATATGTGTTTTTCGTATGTGTTGTTTAACTCCTAGTTACTTTATTTTAAACTACTGCACTAATGTTTGCCATCATCAAAAAGGGAGAGATTATTACAAATCTGATTTCAAAAAGTATAATTTTGATGATGACAAATATGTTTGTATTCTATTTTGCTTGGCTAACCCATTTCAGGCACAAAAGATCAAAAGCAACTCAAGCCAACTCAAGATCGGGTCTAAGTGTGTCAAAATGTAATATTTTTCTTTTTCTTGAGTAAATTGTAATATAACTGATCCCCTAGCTAAGTAATCTTACACACATACACTCAGAGGGAGAGTTTGAGTGAATTAGAGTTTCTGTTCAATTTTTGTTCAGATCATCCTAGACGATATTCACATCATCCTGGACAATCTAGTGAAAATAGAAACCCTAATTAGAGAGACAAAGTTAAGTCTGTCTGATCAAGCCGGTCGTCCTGGATGATCCATACATCGTACAGGATGATAGGCTCAAATCAGAAATTCTCAGCCGCTAGATCAAGTTAGGCAAGTTTTATTTTTAGAGATTTTATCTGATCATCCCGGACGATACGTATATCATCCTGAATGATCCAGTACAATCATGCCAAAATTAGTCTGGAGATTAAGGAAAATAATTTATATTAAATTGATATGATCATATCATCCGGGACAATCATGATCATCTAGTGTGTTTCACCTGTATGCCCAGAGCGATGCTCAGGACGATTTTGGCCCTTTTTGAACTAATCGTATTGGACGATATCAATATTGTCCTGGATGATCAAGTCATTTTTAGGTTGTCCAGCATAAGTTCCTCTTGATGTCCAGAGCGATCTTCTTGATGAAATTCCTAAATTTATACTAATCATCCTAGACGATCACAGAATCTTACGGGACTATCTGAATAACTTTTTCCACTGATCGTCCAGAAGAGCCAGATTGTCCAGGCTGAAATAGGTGATTTTGAACTGATCATACAGGATGTTCTATCGATCATCCTTGACAATATTGGCCGACCAGTTGAGATTTAGGATAAATTTTGAGCCCTCTTATAAAAGATCTTTTTCTTCCAACAAGAAAAATCTTTTGCCACTTTCCTTTACAGAGAAACCCTAGAGAGAGAGAGAGAGAGTTTGGGAGAGAGAGAGGATCTAGTGAGTGGGAGTTTGTGAGGGATTCATAAAGGTTGCTCCAAGAAAGAATTAGAGTCATCTTCTTCATTTGTCATCTCTCATATTATCGGTGTTCTCTGTGGGAGGATCATTCGCAAGAAGATCCGGGTTCTCTACCCGCTTCTGGTGGAAGCGAAACAAGTTCGGGTTCTCTGCCCGCTTCAGGAGAAAGCAAAAGGAGTTCAGGTTCTCTGCCTCACCGGGTTGGTGGAAAGGAGTTTTGTATAGGCTTCTCCACCTTGCTGTGGGAGCAAAAGAAAAGTCACTTTTGTGTTAGTGCAATACCCAGAGGAGAGGCTCTGGGGAGTGGACGTAGGTCAAGTTGACTAAACCACTATAAAATATGGGGTGTTCTTTCTGATTATTTTCTACACTTTAGTTTTTTATAATTATCTTCTTGGATGAAATCTGTGGTTGATCTTTTCATTTATGTGTTTACTTGTTTCCGCTGCAAATCATCAAAAAGATTTTTCCTGTTGCTCTTAAATTTTTAAATAACAATTCACCCCCCTCTTAGTTAGCCTCGGGACTAGTTCATCAGGGCTTAACATCCCTATCAAACTTTTACGGAGCGGTGCTCAGGATAATTTTGGCCTTTTTGAACTAATCGTACGGGATGATAGAAACAAGTTCATCTGGATGACCAGAGCAGTCTTCTGGATGAAATTCTAGAATTAACACTAATCGTCCCGGACGATCGTAGAATCGTACATGATGATATGAACAATATTTTTTACTAATCATCTAGAAGAGCTAGATCGTCCAGGCTGAAATAGGTGATTTTAAACTGATCGTACAGGATGACATAGTGATCGTCTTGGATGATATTGGCCGACTAGTTGAGATTGAGGATAAATTTTGAGCCCTCCTATAAAAGATCTTTTTCTTCCAACAAAAAAATCTTTTGCCACTTTCCTTTACAGAGAAACCCTAGAGAGAGAAAGAGTTTGGGAGAGAGAGAGAGAGGATCTTTTGAGGGGGAGTTTATGAGGGATTCACAAAGGTTGCTCCAAGCAAAGATCAGAGTCATCTTCTCTGTTCTTCGTCTCTCTTCCTGTCGGTGTTCTCTGTGGGAGGATCGTTCGCAAGAAGATCCGGGTTCTCTGCCCGCTTCAGGAGGAAGCGAAATGAGTTCAGGTACTCTGCCTGCTTCAAGAGGAAGTGAAAGGAGTCTGGGTTGTCTTCCCGCTTTAGGAGGAAGTGAAAGGAGTTCAGGTTCTCAGCCTCATCGGGTTGGTGGAAAGGAGTTTTGTACAAGCTTCTCTGCCTTGCTGTGGGAGCAGAAGGAGAATCACTTTTGTGTTAGTGCAATACCCGGAGGAGAGGCTCTGGTGAGTGGACGTAGGTCAAGTTGACCGAATCACTATAAAATCTGGAGTGTTTTTCTGATTATTTTTTGCACTTTTTTTCTGTTATTATCTGCTTGGGGAAAATCTGTGGTTGATCTTTTTGTTTATGTGTTTACTTGTTTTCACTGTAAATTATCGAAAAGATTTTTTCTATTGCTCACAAATTTTTTAAATAACCAATTTACCCTCCTCTTGGTTAGCCTCGGGACTAGTTCATCAAGGCTTAACATCCCTATCAAACTTTCAGTAAGTTGACAGGAACTTTATGTTATATCCTTTATCACAGAGTTCACTGATCCTGAGTAAGTTGTGTTTCAGTCCATCTATAAGTAAAACATTATCAATAATAAAATTTTTTGAATCACCAATTATACCTACTCCTACCACCCACTTGGTGGTGTTGTCTCCAAGTGTAACCTTGCCTCCAGCCCTGGCCTCCAACGAAATGAATTGATTTGTATCTCCAGTCATATGTCTTGAATATCCATTGTCTAAATACCACATGCTCTCATGAGGTCTTGTGTGAGAGCACACCTACAAAATCATCAAACGTCAGATTTAGGAACCCAAATAAATTTGGGTTCCTTCTTTTGAAAAGAAGAATGCAATGCATGTATGCTGTGCTGTGAAGCATGCAATTTGGGCCTCCATACCTAATATGTACTATGGTGAACAGTGCAGGTGTGAGAGATATGTCCTAACATGCCATAAATATATATATATATATATATATATATATATCACCCGGAAAAGGGTTAACTAATCTATATGGGTGATAGTATCTCATCCTAGGTTTGAATGAAACATGCTTTGATGATTTTAAATGAGATTCTTCAAAAGGTGGAGGTGCATAAATTGTGCAAATGTAGGAGGTGTTTCATTTTTCTCATATGCACTAATTTTCACAGTAAGAAATTCATTTTCTTTCTTGAGACTTACAAACATGCTGTATGATTGAAAATGACTTGATCATCCTGGATGATATTTTTATCGTCCTAGATGATTAGTACAAATAGGCTTATATCGTACAGCACATTGTATGGGTCATCCAGGTGAAGTCATTTGGACGATGAGGATTTTTCTATATCATCCAGGATGATATTGTAATCATCCCGGATGATATGATCATATCAATTAAATATTAATTATTTTTCTTAATCACCAGATAATTTAGGCATGATTGTAAAGGATCATCCGGGATGATACATATATCGTTCAGGACGATTAGTCAAAAATTCTAAAAATAAATACTTACCTAACTCAGTCTAGCGGCTGAGAATTTTTGATTTGAGCACATCGTCCTATATGATGGGTCTATCGTCTAGGATGATCTGCTTAATTAAGCTGACTTAATATGGTTACCCTAATTAGGGTTTCTATTTTTACTGGATCGTCTAGGACGATATGAATATCGTCCAGGATGATTTGAATAAAATTTGAAATAGAAACTTTAACTCACTAAAACTCTCTCGCTGAGTGTGTGTGTGCAAGGTTACTTAGCTAGGGGATCAATTACATTACATTTGACTCAAGAAAGGAAAAAATTATATTTAAACACACACAGACTCGATCTTGAGTTGGGTTGAATTGCATATGATCTTTTGTACCTGAAATGTTAGCCAATCAAAATAAAATATAGAAATGTTTGATATCATCAAAATTATAATCCTTAAATCTTGGTTTGGAACAAATGATTCCCTTTCACGAAGAGTTTTTCTATATAGTCTAGTATGACATAAAGGAACTTATGTAAGGGGGGAGCAAGCTTGTATGAGGCTTTCAACTTCTATAATCCCCCATAGGTGGGTATCTAATCTTCACCCTACTCAGGTCTCCCTTAACACTTTAGGACTTCTTATGGAAAGCCAAAGATTAATAGTCTGAATGAGCCTAATTTGAACACGATCTTCTTCCTTCTGAATTGAGATCTCGAGTTATGTTCTTATAAAAAAAGTCATTATGCAGAACCAACAACACTATCTATAGCACCAATGAGCTTTTGAGGTGGCAACTAAACTCCCTGCACATCCACCCTTGCTAATCAGCACCTTCTATGAAAACCCTTGCCAATAATCTATTTTTTCAAAAATAAAACCTATGTGTCATTTGGGTCAAATGTTTCATGTAACTTTTAATCATGTTTTACTTCATATTAAATTGGTATTTGAAAAAATTATTTTAGAAAATAATGTTTAAAAATATATAAATTAGTTCTGCTAAAATAGTTTCTGTTGGTTTTAAATTTTTTTTGTAACTTATTATATTTAATATTATATAAATTTGCCTTTTGTATTAAATAAAAATAAAATTATTTTTCTCTAAATATATTTTATTTATTTATTATATTACCCAATGATTATGCATCATAAATAAAATATATAAAATAATTATTTTAGGATATCCTCATGAAAGTTTTGATCATGATTTACTTTAAAACTATTAGATTTATTTTGAGAAGAGTGCATATAGATTATTTATGGATTATATTTTTCTCAAAATAGATCCAACAAGTTTTAAGGCAAATTTAACTATTTTTGGTTAGGTCATTTTGACACAAACTTTCTCCAATAATATATAGACATTGAATATTTCTATATTTAATTAATATTAAAAGTTAAAGTTAGGTGAAGTAGTTAAAACTGAATAAAAAAACAATTTAGCATGAAATTCATGAAGAATTGTGAAAAATATATCTTAATACTTTTAATTTCTTTTCTAAATGATATAAATAAATGAAATTGGGACATATACATTCATATGTATATTCTAGGAATTCATATGAATTGAAACCTATGTTATATTAATTTTCATGCTTTATAAGTTTTGATAAAAGATTCTCACTATTAATAATAAGTTATAAAATTTAAAAAAGTATTATTATTGTGCCCTGGAATATTCGTGGTGCTAAAGAAATATAAAGTGTGATATCTTAACTTTGTACAAACATTCAGCACACAATCAAATAAAAGAGATGGTGTATGGTTCATAAGAGACACCAGAGTTTTTACGTGGAAACTTCTGACAAGAGGAAAAAAATCACGGAGCCTGACCCAGTTTGAATAAATCAACCAGTGTTTACAGTCGATTACAAATAAGGCCCTTCTTTGGGGGGAAAGCCTTGGCTTGATGTAGTAAATATACATCATATAGAGTGCATTACATGGAGGGAATTAAAAGAATCAGTATTGGCATGCTCGTTTGGTCGGCAGGACCATAGTTAGTGGGAAATAGAGGTTGGAAAGTCCATCGTCTAGTGATGATGGTTAAAAGGACTGTAGTCGGTGGGTGATGGAGGTCATAAAGATCATTGTCAGGTGGTGGTGGTCCAAAGGAATGTAGTCGGTGGGTGATGGAGGTCAGAAAGACCATTGTCTAGTATCAGAGGTCAGAAAGACTGTAGTCTGGTGACGGAGGTTGGAAGGACCGTAGTCTAGTGACAGAAGTTAGTAGTACTATAATTAGAGGGTGACAGTGGTAAGAAAGATCATTGTCTGGTGACGGAAGTCAAAAGGATAGTAGTCTGGCGAGGGAGGTCAGAAGGATTATAGTTAATAGGAGATAATGGTTAGAAAGATTGTTGTCTAATGATAAAGGTCAGAAGGACTATAGTCTGGTGATGGAGTTCAAAAGAACCATAGTCGGCGGGTGACATTGGTAAGAAAGACTGTTGTCTAGTGACACAGGTCAAATGGATTATAGTCTGGTGATGAAGGTCGGAAGGATCGTAGTCAACGGGTGATAGTGGTCATAAAGACCTTTGTCTGGCGATGGAGGTCAAAAGGACTGTAGTACGGAGACGAAGATCAGAAGGATCGTAATCAATGAGCGGTAATGGTCAGAAAGACTGTTGTCTGGTGACGGAGGTCGTAAAGGTGGTAGTCAGTGGGAGACAGAGGTCAGAAAGACCATTTTCAGGTGATAAAGGTCAGAAAAATCATAGTTAGTGGGAAGTGGAGGTTAGAAAGACCATTGTTTAGCGATGGAGGTTAGAAAGACCATAGTTGTTAGTTAATAGAAGTCTGGCGTCTGTCATGGCTAGGCATAAGTATGGCGTCAGTTGGTGGTCGAGTAGAAGTCTAGTGTCAGCAAGTGGCCGGGAAGAAGCTCGATGATAGTTCAATGACGGTCGGTGGTCCGATGGTGGTCGAGTAGGAGTCTAGTGGCAAGAGAACTCTAATTTCTCTCTCTTTCTTATCTTCCTTGCTAGGATTTCCCCTCCATGAGGAATGAGGGATCTATTTATAGTTTTCTAAGAGTGGCATGACCAGTAAATAAGAGGGAGATCAAGGGTATATTGGGACTGGTTTGAATGGATGACCGATGTTAATCCCCTTGACTATGGACCATTTAGTGGGCATTTGAATGTCTTAATAATATCAAAATTTGGCAAGCATGGGTTTGTTGGATTCATATTATCGAGTCGCTCGATTCGACTATAAGCATGCATATTTAAAAATTTCTTGACCATCTGATTTATGATTTAAATTTTACAAATGCACTTTGGGTCTTCGATTTGGACCCATTTGGGCTTGGATTGGCTCAAATTTGGTGTCGTTGGGTTCATATTTTTGAGACATTTAGTTCGGTGATAAGTTTACTGAAATTAGAGTTTGGATGGTCTTAGATTTAATTTCAAAAGTTTCCAATTTAATTTTTCCTCGAGATTTGTTCTTGATCAAGATAAATTTTTGATGATATATCATTTGCCCCCTATTTTTGATCGTTGAAGCCTTTAAAGTCCAAAATTATATGTCGTAACTCTATAAATTTTTTCAATTCAAAATTATAATTTTTGAATAGTTATAAGGCACGAATGCTCCATGGATGTCAATGTGGACCTCCTCTTGGGGCTGTAAACCAGGTAAAATATCCTTAACTACAAATTGAGAATATCCTAAAGTTGTTACGCTGATTGGAGCAAAACTTATTGAAAAATTATGCTCTAAAATATTTGAAATTTCTTGAAATTAATTATAAAATCTCTGTTAAGCTCCAAAAGTACCAAAATTCTATCTGAAATGTCAAAAATGGTTTTAGGGACCCCAAAAACATCCAATTTAGAATGTCAGGGCCAAAATTCAGGCCGACATGCACATTGGTGGTCGAACCGACCAAACGGCTGGCCGGCGATCGGCTGCCGCTGTCAGATGCCACCCATCTACCACACATGGCCGAAAAGACTCGCCCCTTGGGGCTCGTAGCTCTGTGTAACAGGTTATAATTGACTACTATTATATAATTTGTTAGTGGGCCTCATTCCCTCTTTCATTTTTTTAGAGAGAGAGAGAGAGAGAATTTTAAGAATATTCATTATAATATTCTTATTCTTAAGAATATTCTCAAAATATTCTTATTCTTGTAAAAAATTCCTTCTCATTTTTCACCTATAAATACTCCCATGAGGCAAGGAGAAAATTTCCCCTCTTCACCTTCTCCTTATACTTTCTTCCTCTAACATTCTTACAGTTGAGGCATTTCACTATCTTGAATAGGTGGCAACCTCTATCAAGTATAAGTGCCTCTCTCTTGTGTAGAAATTTGGGTTTTCATCCCCCCTCTCTTTCTTCCCCATTTTCCTTCTTACTTTAGAGGCTTTCCATTATTTTTGATAGGTGGCAACCTATCCAAATTCAGTGCCCCTCTTTAATTGAGTGAAGCTAAGTAGAGTGTTGTAGTCAATTAAGTGTTCATGCCATGGATAAACCTATTTAGTTGGTTCGATAAAACTTAAGTAGGTTGACTAGGTTAATGCCTAGCTTTGGGAGCATGGTTGATGAGTTTACCGTCTAAAACTTCTAAGGAGAATATTGATAAAGTTTGAAGTTAACAAACCAATATCAAGTGTCATATAATATACTAGGCATATAAGGTGTAAATAAGGGTTTTACTTAGGCTCTTAGATCAACCAAAGCATGATTTAAGGTTTAAAATGGTTTAAGGGAGTTTAGATATATTATAGGAGCTTATTTTTTAATGCCTTTGTCTAACTCATTAAGACTAGTAATCAAACCTAAGGTAGAGTTTCTTTAAGAAAAAAAGGGTTTGCCAAGATAAGGTAGGAGACCTAGGACTAGGTTCCTATTGCTTGAAGTATAACACTATAGAAATATAGTGTTATATTTGAAGTAGATTTTAAGGGTTCATTTTCTAAGGACCCAACTAAAAATGGGACCAAAAACTTTGAAGTTGTTAAATAACATGGTTCATTAAAACTTAAATTAAATAAATCATTAAGGATTAAATGGAATCTTTAAGAGTTTGCTTTATCCTTATGGATGAAACAAATGCATTTTCTAGAATCTGAGGACTTGTTAATTGATGACTTAAAGCATATTAAAGTTATTAAATACCAAGGATCTTTAAAACATAAACTAAATAACTTAAATAATTAAAATATATATAATAAAATATAAATTATTAAAATACTAATAATTAATTTTATACTAAGTCTTCTAGCTTGATGAAATAAAATTCAACTTGTAGATCATCGAATCATTAATATACCTAGGATACATTTAAACCACTCATGCTTAGCACATAGTATAGAATTTCTTGATAGGACTAACTAACTCTAGTCTAGATTAGGGCTGTGTTTTTTCTTTCTTGCACTCTATTGAGGTTTGATAGTATTCTGGTGAATATGTGGTGATGTGATTGTTTACTTTCATTACATTATATGATGTCATATAGATGATTATATATACATTGCATGTACACAAGTTTTACTAACCCATACTAGGAGTTGAGTCATTTCCTTAAAATATAAATTATAAAATTATTAAAAGTTGTAAAACTACAAAGAGTTGTAAAGTTTAAGGAGTTGTGAAAGTCTAATTATAAATTTCTTATGGGGTGTAGAAGTCTTGAAAATTTTTGTTCTTCTTTTAAAGATCATTTCTTTTGGACTTCTATACCTTCTACATACCTGGAGTTAAAAGATCAAAGGATATTGAAGAAATTAAATAAGAAATTTATATTTGTAAAGACTTACACCATTGTATAGGTGTAAAAATCTAGGCTTGCTGTTGGTGTACCCTGGCAACCTTTACTTTTCACCAGACTCTGGCATGTATATTGTATCACTTGCCGCCTTTCTTTCCTTTCATTACATTATTTATACACCTACTACTCATTCAAGTGTGGATTGATTAAAAATGATTTGTGATTAAAATATGCATGTTTTTCCTATGTTTCTTAGTGTTGCATGGGCCTTTTCCATGACATACACATTAGGCTCATAGGATTCTATGTTTTTTTATACTTTTACACCCTAACTCCTTTACCTAAATTTTATACATGGCATGCATATTTAATTTTCTACTATATAAACAAGCCAATGCACACCAGCCGTTTATAAGCTAGCAATAGCCTAAGAAATGAGGCTGAGACTGCTATTCTTATTAGTATATGGTTGTTATGCTACCAAATTTTACATAAAAAGCTAGTCATGCAGTGTGTATTAGTAGCATATAAAAATTATAGAGCTAGGATAAAATGTATTTGAAATTTCACTAGTTAGATGCATTTGAACCCCTAACATCTTAAGATCTTGATTATATTCTAAATAAAAATAGTTTCTTTATATTTAAGAAAGTGCTATTAACCTTGCATACATTAGACCTAAAAATCATGATTTTATAAAATTTATTAGGTGGTTAGCTAGCTACGCACTTCAAGTAGATGTAAGTCTACTTTTGACTTGTGCATAAATCCTACATCCCTCACCCAAGAGGGTTATCAAGTCTTCTAACAAATTGATAACTTAAACATAAATTTAACCGAGACCTAAATTGGTAAATCACAACATTAGAATAGATTAGAGCATGCATGGGTTTTCAGCTGTCTAAAACACTCCCTACCCTTCAAACATTAAATCGATAAAAAGTGGCTCGCTTTGAACTCTTTACAATTGTTAAGCTGAGTTTCAAATCTTTCAATGAGACTATTATAAATTTAAATAAGTTAAATCATCACATTAAATAGGAGTTATCACAAGGATTATTTTGGGATATCATTAACCTAAAACCTAGTGAAAAATAAACTCTGCTTTATTTTTTAAGAGTAAATGTAGATAAAGTTTTATCCTTGGTTAATTTAATTTTCAGAATGATAGTTTAATATCATTTATATCTCAAGATCAATGATATATTCTTTATGCTCAGTTTAATTTTAAAAATAAATTTATTTTCTATTTTCAAAATGATATTCAAACATTAGTTTATCTTTTGAGATGTTATATTGTTAATTATGAAAATTTGATTATATAAACATAAATTAAGATTTGTTGGCTCAATATAATTATCTATAGATTTTCTAGCGAACTCACTGGGGATATGTTTCACTTTTAACTTTAATGGGGATTAAACTTTTAATTAGTAGTACACTTTCACTCATTGTTGGTTTAAAAGACCTTTCCTTTTGTTGTTCTTTTCATTCATTTTATGCTTGAGTGGAAGCGTTAAACATTAAATCATTGACCTAGATTAAATTAAATTTAGCATAAATTAAATATTTCATCTTTATAACATAGTTTTAATCATCCCTTATTTCTGAATAATGCATCCTAATCACATTTTGTTATACATCTTGGTGTAATTACTTAGACTTGGTATAGGTTAATCATTTCAAATCATAAATCTAAAATCTAGAATAAATAAATTATTAAATGTTAAATGTAAATTTTTGTTTCAATCATTCTCTTAGTATTGAGTAATGCATTATAGTTACATTTCTCTATGAAGCTCAATATGGTTACTAAGACTTGTAATAATCCAATCATTTAAATTGAAAATCTAAATCTAACTTCATCCTTAAGCTTGTTCTGGTCAATAAATTTTGTTCAATGCTTCACCAAACCAAATTATCTTATCTAAAGCTAGTGAGTTCAAGAAAATTGATACAAAAATATGGTTTAATTTTAAAAATGAAAAGAAAAAAGATCTTTAGTTTCTCTATCATTATCAATATTGCTTTTAAACAAGTCCAATTTTTTTACTACAACATGATCAAGTTTGGAGGAAGTTTCGATAAGCTCAAGTTGGTGGTGCTTGGTCCATAGCTCATTATAGTAAAATCTACTTAAATACTTGATAAGAAGCTTGAATTAGAGTTCACTATTGAGGTTGGGTCTCTGGTTACTTCCACTACCACTAAACCCTCATTATTCTCTCATCTCTATGGATAAATTTTATGGGAGAGCCCACAATATTTGTTATTAATTTTTCTTTAGTCAAACATGCACAACATAGTATCTATTGCCTCGAAAGACAAACTACGCTCAACTTTCAATTCAAAAAGAGAAACTATTTTACTTTCATCCAAACTCAGCATAAAGAATCAAAAAAGAAACATTCACTTATTATTTTGAACATGAATGTAACAAATGTATAAAGCTATAGTTTGCATCCATAGGATTCTTCCCCTATCTTAAAAAAAAGAACTAAAGTAGGTTTCCTTTATAATGGGTTCTGGACTCCCTATAAAGGCAAGTATTTATAGCTAATTATATCCCAAGATAACTCTTAAAAGAATCTTGAATAAAGTAAAGACTAAACTATTAAAAATTTTAAATAATTGATTAAAGATTTGAATTCAACGATTTGAGTTCAAGCAATCCTAAGGATTGGTTTAGATTTAGATTTACATTTAGAAATTTATTTAACATTTAGATAACCCTCTTGGGGAGGAGATTTAGAGAAGAGTGTACAATCTAGACTTATGGCTTCTTAGAGTAGTTGCCAACTAACATCCTAAAAGCACTCAATCACCATATGAATGTAAGATATGATAGCTATATATCCTAAGAATAAAGGATGTTTATTTTAAGGGTAAAGACACTCATCCACCTGAGCATCCTCATCTCAGCAACACTTAACTTAGAATTATGCTTCTCTTTTAATGTCCAACATTCGGCACCATAAAGCATTGCAGGTCTCACCACCATATTATAGAATCTTCCCTTAAGTTTGAGGGGTACTTTTCTATCACACAATAAGCCCGATGCATTCCTCCATTTCAACCATCCAACTCGGATTCTACTGATAATATCCCCATCTATTTCACCATCACTCTAAACAATAGATCCAAGATATCTAAAATGTGTACTCTTATTAATGACTTGATCGGCCAAAGTCACAATCCCCTCACTAGGTCTATTATTACTAAAATTACACTCCATATATTCCATTTTAGATCTACTCAAGCGAAAGCCATTAGACTCTAAGGTTGACCTCCACAATTCTAGTTTACCTTCAACTCCCTCTCTAGTCTTATTAACAAGAAGAATATCATCAGAAAAAAGCATACACTAAGGTACATCCTCTTGCAAATGTCTAGTGAGAACATCCATGACTAAAGAAAAAAGATATGGGCTTAAGGCTGATCCTTGATGTAATCCAACCGATATAGGGAAATACTTGGTCAAACCACCTTATGTTTGAACACAAGTAATAGCTTCTGCATACATATCTTTAATGATTTGAATATAAGTGTTATTAACTCCTTTCTTTTCAAGAACACTCCATAGCACTTCTCTTGGAACTTTATCATATGCTTTTTCTAAATCAATAAATATCATATGTAAATCCTCCTTATTCCTCTATATTTCTCCATCAAACCTCTTAACAAATGTATGGCTTCCATAGTAGACCTACCTAGCATGAATCCAAATTAATTTTGAGAAACATTAGTATCATGTCGCAACCTATGATCCATAACTCGTTCCCATAGTTTTAAAGTATCACACATTAACTTAATTCCTCTATAATTCACACAATCTTGTGCATCACCTTTATTCTTAAAAATAGGGACTAACAAACTCATTCTCCACTCATCTGGCATCTTTTTAGTCTTCAAAACAGTATAAAAAAGTTTAGTAAGCCAAGAAATTCCTTCATCTCCTAAGCATTTCCACACCTCTATTGGAATATCATCAAGTCTAACAGCTTTTCCACCCTTCATTTTCTTTAAAGCCTCTCTAACTTCGGTTTTACTAATACGCCGATAAAAATAGAAATCTTCATTTTCATTTAGGGTGCTAAGGTCACTACAGTCAATTTTATTTTCACATTCTTCATTAAAAAGTTTAGCAAAATATCTCATCCACTTTTGTTGAATATCATCTTCTAAAAAAAGTACTTTTTGATCTTCATCATTAATACACTTCACCTGAACTAAATCCTTACTACTCCTATCTGTTTGTTTGGCTAACTTATACATATGTCTTTCTCCCTTCTTAGTATCTAATCTATTATATAAATCACTAAAAGATAAACTCTTTGCATCACATATTGCTTTCTTAGATTCCTTACGTGCCTCTTTATATAATTTCCAATTATCAGAATTTTTACAATTATGCCAAT